>RHGJ01000005.1:0-654201 GCA_005281535.1 Taphrina confusa
AACCCTAACCCTAACCCTAACCCTAACCCTAACCCTAACCCTAACCCTAACCCTAACCCTAACCCTAACCCTAACCCTCTGAAACAAAGCTAGAGCATTAGTTAGGCCAAAAGGCATTACCAAATACTCATAGTGCCCATATCTGGTTTGAAATGCAGTTTTACACTCTTCTCCTTCTGCAATTTGAACTAGATTGTAGGCTCCTCGAAGATCAAATTTGGTAAACCACTGGGCCTTTCTCATTTGATCCAGCATTTTGGAGATCAGAGGGAGTGCATATCTGTTCTTGATTATAGCAGCATTCAAACCTCAATAGTCAACACAAAGTCGAAGAGATCCATCCTTCTTCTTCACAAAGAGATTGGAGCACCTGCTGGAGAAGTTAAAGGTCGAATGAATCCTCGAGCTAAGTTTTCATCAAGATATTCTCGAAGTGCCCGAAGCTCTGGTTCTGATAGTCAATAGATTAGTCCATAGGGAGGCTGTTTTCCTTCTATCAGAGGGATAGTATGATTCCAAGGCTTGTGATCTGGTAGAACATCTGCTGCTGATTTATCAAAGAGGTCGCTGTAGTCTGTGTAATGTTCTGGAAGTGTAGTTTGCAACTTTGAGCTGCATGATGAATGTATCACAAAGCCCATAGGTTCTATTTCCTCTACCTCCTCAAAGTCCTTTGTTTGTAATGCTGCAATAGTAATGTTTACTGGAGCAGAATTATAGGTCTGGTTGCAGAACTTCGAATTGAAGCAAAGCGAAGAGTCGCTCCATTGAATTAATGGATCATGCTTGGCTAGCCAGGGGATTCCTAGAATAATCTCATACTTTGGCATTGAGATTACATTGAAGGATATTGTTTCCTGATGTAGCTTCAAATCTTTGTTCATTAAGTTCCAGAAGGGTGTGTGACATGTGATACTGCCAGAAGAAATTGGTGTGCCATCAATTACAGTTAGGACCTCAGGGACCTTCTTTTGAATGACCTGTAGTGATTCTTTCTCCACAAATTGAGAACTAATAAAGTTTGAAGTAGCTCCAGAGTCAATCAAGCCTTGATTGAATATGTTTTAGTGGGGGTTCAAAGAGAAAACAAGACTACCAAGTGGGCCCTAGTGGCAGGGTGGTCTATATTGACTGATCCATATGAAACATTGTGCCCTTTGAGGTTAGAGCTCAGTAAGTGGTCTTCTACTGAGCTTGTTCTTTTCCCTCATCCAAGTCAAATCGAATTTCAGTTGAGGAAACATTGTGTTTCCCTCAAAGCAAAGGACAGTTGCTTACTTGATGGCCAGTTTTACCACAATATAAGCATTCATTGTTGTCCATTTGACTCTTTCGCTCCTGTGGAGTCAACTTCAATCAAGGTCTAGATGACATGGCATCAATTTCCATAGGAACTGGCTCATTCATAGGTGGTGGTGGTTTTGCAGACTCTACTGAATATGTAATTCCCTGCTGTGGACTGTAAAATTTTGTATTCCCTTTTTCTAAGACTCTCTCTTGTCTCCTTAAATCCAATCAAAGGGCTGCAGATTGTAAACTCTTCAGCGACTTTGAGCGTTCTACCTTCAAAAGAGCATCCTTAATGTCATCTTTAAAACCTCTGTAGAACAACCATCTACAACTTGCTTTGTTCCAGTCCAGGTGAGAAGTGATTTGAGTAAAAGTCGAGATGTACAAAGAAACTGATTGAGATTGTCGAAGTCTTTCAAGTTTGCTCTCTGCTATAGCCTCTGAATCTAGGTCACCAAAGGTCTCAGATAGAGATGATAAGAATTTGTCGAAGTTGTTCAGCAGTTCTGACTCTAAGGCCTTTCCTTCAGTAGCTAATACAGGTTGGAGCCACTGAAAGGCAGCTCCTCGAAGGAGCAAGGCAGCAAAGAGTACCTTAATCTTATCACTGCCAAATTGTCCAGCATTAAGCTTTATATAAATGGACAGCTGAGAGAGAAAGGTCTCTAGCTGGTCCCTCTCCCCTGAGTAATGGTCAGGAGTTCTCACTTGAAGAAACTGCCGAGGTGGTTGAAAGTCCTCAGAAGCATATCCAACATTGTTTCTAGCAGTTCGATTTGCTTCGAGTTCTTGCAATCGAGCCTCCAAGAGTTGAATTTGTTCCATTGAAGCTTGTAGCTGAGAGTTCTGGTAAGCATGGAGTTGTGAGGCATCCATGTTGGTGTAGTGAAAATCTTTTCAAAGAGGTGAAAATTTTTTCAAGTCGAAGTATACTGTGAAAAGTATCGAGTTTGTTGAATAGAACAGGTACAGCCTTTAACTTGGACTTGTTGAAGTGTAAGGATCAGGTCGAGGGAGTGATGAGAGCTGATGGTTGGCTGTAGGTGTTCTGGGTATGACTGTGAGAAGTCAACAAGAGTGTATCAAAGAAGAGTATTGATGCCAAGGTTTGCTATACGAAGGTAGCTGAGACGAGGACGAGGATGAAGACGAACTAAGAGGGACAAGCAGAATAGTAACCTGCCTTACTATCAGGGCAAGGATATTGCAAAGATAATATTGAGTTAACAAGTGCTAAGATAAGAACAAAGTAGAGCGAGCTTTTATAGTAGAACTTAGCCAAGGAAGCGCAGTGTCTACTGTTCAAGGTTGTGACCTCGAAGAGATTCTAGTAGAAGGAAGTCGAGATGCAAAGCAGATAAGGTGGTGATTCATCACACCGTTGTATGACAACCAATTGTTCCAAGCACAACTGCGTAATTTAGACATAATCAAATGAATAAACAGTATAGAGCTTCTCTTAGCATAAACGCATACGTTTAATATGATTACGTAAAAAACGGTCAATAGAGCGACTCCGGGTACAAAGACGGTCAATATCGCATCTCTGGGCACAAACGCATGATTCTGACATACTTGCTTGAAAAAACAGTCAATTGGGCGTCTCCAAGCACAAACACACAATTCTGACATAATCGCATGGAAAATGGTCAATGGAGCGTCTCCAAGCACAAACGCATGATTCTGACATAATCGCATGGAAAAACGGTCAATAGAACGTCTCTGAGCACAAACGCATGGAAACACGGTCAATAGGGCGTTTCCGAGCACAAACGCACGATTCTGACATAATTGCGTGGAAGGACGGTCAAGGGGACGTCTCTGAGCACAAACACATGATTCTGACATAATTGCGCAAAAAAACGGTCAATGGGACGTCTTTCTGACATAATTGGGTGAAAAAACGCTCAATGGGGTGTCTTTGAGGAAAAACGGTCTCCAAGCACAAACGCACAATTCTGACATAATCGCGTGGAAAAACGGTCAATAGAGCATTTCCAATCATATAGATGTATTGTATAGAGGTACATACAGTATAGAGGTACAGTATAGCAAGATTTCAAAGTTGCCAAGTCGAGTGCTCCAGCTGTCTAAACTTAACAGTGGACAAAGTCAATAGCGGGCATGCTTAACAGTGGGCCGGCAGCTCAACCGTGGGCAAAGTCTGGATAGCGGAGACAGCGGATATAGAAGACCAAGCAGTCATGGATGAGCACAGTGGGCGTAGCAGACATAGTGGGTGCAGCGGACATAGTGGCATTGAGCGTTACAGCGGATATAGCAAAACGTGGGCAGCCATCAATTTGAGCGTAAGTCCCAGTATATATAAGATTCTAGCTGCAAAGTCGTGTTTCGTGAGGACCCAGCTGCAAAGTCGTGATTCGAGCTCGAAAGCTGAGATCCTAGCTGCAAAGTTATGGTTCGTGCTCGAAAGCTGAGATTTGGACTGCAACGTCGTCATTCGAGCTGCAAAGCTGAGATTGTAGCTGCAAAGTCGTCATTCGAGCTGCAAAGTTGAGATTCGAGCTGCAAAGCTGAGATCCTAGCTGCAAAGTCATGGTGCGAGCTGCAAAGCTGAGATTCTAGCTGCAAAGTCGTGATTTGAGATCGGAAAGCTGAGATCCTAGCTGCAAAGTCGTGGTGCGAGCTGCAAAGCTGAGGTTCGAGCTACAAAGTCGTGATTCGTGAGGACCCAGCTGTGAAGTCGTGGTTCGAGCTCGAAAGCTGTGAGCCTAGTTGCAAAGTCGTGATCCGTGCTGCAAGCTGAGATTCAGACTGCAAAGTCTTGATTCGTGCTGGCAAGCTGAGATTTGGACTCGGAAGCTAAGATTCTAGCTGCAACGTCGTGGTTTCGTGATTCGAGCTCGAAAGCTGAGATTCGAGCTGCAAAGTCGTGGTTTCGTGGTTTCGTGGTTCGAAAAGCTGGGATTCTAGCTGCAAGTCGTACGACTCGAGCTCGAAAGCTGAGATTATAGCTGCAAAGTCGTGGTTCGAGCTCGAAAGCTCAGATTCGAGCTGCAAAGTCGTGGTTTCGTGGTTCAAGCTCAAAAGCTGAGATTACGGCTGCAAAGTCGTGGTTCGAGCTCGAAAGCTGAGATTCGAGCGGCAAAGTCGTGGTTTCGTGGTTCGGGCTCGAAAGCTGAGATTACGGCTGCAAAGTCGTGGTTTCGTGGTTTCGTGGTTTCGTGGTTCGAAAGCTGGGATTCTAGCTGCAAAGTCGTGGTTTCGTGGTTTCGTGGTTCGAAAGCTGGGATTCTAGCTGCAAAGTCGTGGTTTCGTGGTTCGAGCTCGAAAGCTGAGATTCGAGCTGCAAAGTAGTGATCCGTGCTGGCAAGCCGAGATTTGGACTGCAACGTTGTCATTCGAGCTGCAAAGCTGAGATTCTAGCTGTAAAGCTGAGATTCGAGCTGCGAGCTGCAAAGTTGAGATTCGAGCTGCAAAGTCGTGATTCGTGCTCGAAAAGTGAGATTCTAGCTGGAAAGTCGTGGTACGAGCTGGGAAGCTGAGATTGTAGCTGCAAAGTCGTGATTTGTGCTGGCAAGCTGAGATTTGGACTGCAACGTCGTCATTCGTGCTGGGAAGCTGAGATTGTGAATGCAAAGTCGTGATTCGAGCAAATCCAGGGGTAATGTCGTGATTTCACCAACCAAGTCGTGATTCGAGCTGCAAAGCTGAGATTCGAGCTGCAAACCCGTGATTCGTGCTCGAAAAGTGAGATTCTAGCTGGAAAGTCGTGGTACGAGCTGGGAAGCTGAGATTGTAGCTGCAAAGTCGTGATTCGTGCTGGCAAGCTGAGATTTGGACTGCAACATCGTCATTCGTGCTGGGAAGCTGAGATTCGAGCTGCAAAGCTGAGATTGTAGTTACAAAGTCGTGATTCGAGCTGCAAAGCTGTGACTCGAGCTGGCAAGCTGAGATTCAAGCTGCAAAGTCGTCATTCGAGCTGCAAAGCTGAGATTGTAGTTGCAAAGTCGTGATTCGAGCTGCAAAGCTGAGATTCGTGCTGCAAAATCGTGATTCGAGCTGCAAAGCTGAGATTCGTGCTGCAAAATTGTGGTTCGAGCTGCAAAGCTGAGATTCGTGCTGCAAAATTGTGGTTCGAACGAAACAGGGGTAATCAAGCAATATAGTGAGAATCCAGCTGCAAAGTCGTGCAAGATCGTGATTCGAGCAATACAGTGAGAATTCAGAATTTTCTTGACGTTGATATCTTCATCAGCACCGTCTTTGCCGAGAACATAGCTTTCTGCGTCACCAAATGTCGTGGTCATCGAAAGAACGTCGGCGATGTAGATGTTCCCAGAATCCAGAGTTTAGATTGCGGTTTCATCTCGCTCCTCACGTCGTTGACGACTCGTTGCAATGACCAAAACAGCCAGAACCCAGCCAAACAGCCCAAATCCCGAATGTCCTTGACGTCGACATGTTCCTGAATACCATCTTCGCCGGGGACAGAGCTTTCTGCGTCACCAAATGTTGTAGTCATCGAAAGAACGTCGGCGACGTAGATGTTTCCAGAATCCAGAGTTTAGATTGCCGTTTCATTGTGAGCACGTGCAGGGACCAAAAATAGAAAATATAAAAGTAGCTCGTGCAACATGAATAGATGTAATATCACAAAAGTAAGTCTTTCCAGACCTAGATATAGTCTTGGAGTAGAGGGCTATGCAAAAAAAAATTCGAAAACACATCATTCCAGGCCACCGACGCCGGCGACAGATCGCAACGTCTGAAACGGCCTTGCATAATACTAGGCTAGCTCAGGCGGGTAGGAAGCATGAGTAACAGCAGGGCCAAAAAGCAATATGACAGAAGAGATTTCCTCCGACACTAGTAACCATTCTTCAGCTATCACAGCTGCAGCCGCCCAATCTACCTGCTTTTAGAGTCATTTTCAATCTACCTATGCGTGCTATTACAATAAACGTAGCTCCATCCGTAATCTGTGTCATTACTTCTACTGGCTCAATATTCATCATGGCGCAAAAGTACTCGATCACAAGGGCATGAAATCAGTGGACTGCCCGCAAGACTGTAGTACTGAATGTAGAGGATGCCAGAAGGCCATGACGAGATTTAAACCGACCAGAATTCTGCACTTTCGACGCGACCAATTCTGTTTTCTCTGTGCTACTCTATCCAATCATGTCTATAATGAGGTAGACGCAATCGTGCTTCTACAACTGTACTCCAGGTCAGTTTCTGGTAACGGGACGCTCAGTGCCTTATACAAAGACGTCATTCAGCTGGCGTCAAAGCTCGAAGCTCTTGGTGCTGATCTTGACGATAACAAGACTGAGTCACCCTATCCGAAACACATGATAAAGCGGGAAAAACTTGACCTTGACGCGAAGTTACGTCCTGATTCAGCTCGATTGTACGCATTCATATGCAAATTAAGTAGTCTTCAGTCCTCAAATTCCGTGTTCGGACGACCAGAGGAGTTGGTCAACCAGATGAGTGGAGTCTATGACGGAACGGCGCTCTTTCAACTATTACAATACGTGGTGTCAGTGTCAGCAACAATGAGGAACGTCTCTCGCCTTTCTTAGTTTTCTCCGGATCATGTACGCTTATACATCAAGCTCTCTTTGCGACATCATGGTTGTATTGTTATGCAAACTTTGCTCCCGTCTTTCCTATCTTTCTTTCTGTCTACCTAATTATAGGTATATAGCTAGTCAACAACAACATTCTGAACTGACTGACACCTTGCGATCAATCGTATATTTCCAGGCAACCTATGAGACCGTGTCTGAGTATATGACGTCTGCACCGTTCCTAAGGACTGACGTTTTATACTTGATCCTCTATATGAAGGTATACAGTGGTTACTGTATCAGGACATTATTGGTCAGACGTGCATCTTGTTTGAATTCTCAAGCTTGTACATAGTATCTAGAAGTAATTGTTTTTGAAAAGCCCTTGCGAACAGACCTGGTAGCGCTCGTACTGAATCAGTAAACATCAGTCACGAAGTCCGGCTCTTTTGTGTCTTGTGTCTTGGCGGCACATATATGCGGCCATTCAGTGCCCTTGGAGCATCAACGAGAACTCGAATCACCCTACAATACTCGCCTGTGCCAGCCGGGCAAAACTCTCTGCCTCGTGCATCACGAGCAATACATGACTCAATTACAGTCGGCTTCCACGGATAGACTCCATCAATGAATTGCGCGTTCGCAGACGCTGCGACGGGATAGAAGGTGCCTTCAAAATCACCCGAGAATGCATAATAACATGTGACATGCTGATATGGTTTGCAAAAACTGTAATGGAATGAAGCTGAGAAATCGATTGGATCGAGACCGCTCTGAACCTTCCCATCAAAGAAGTCGATGTTTTCGAAGCTTTGGTATTTCAACTGTGGTTGTACTGGGTCGTGCTCTACACGCCATCGAAATTGTATGTACGAATAGCTAGAATGAATGCAATGAAAGTGATATTTCACTCGCATATCGATCCCCAGAAGATTTCCAGCTGGCTCGTCTGCTTGAGGCAGTATGTGTGAGTGATTGGCATTGACCAGGCTTGCAGACAAGGTAGTATGGATAGAACGTTGTTTAGACGCTTGAGCGGAAGGAGACTGGATATTCTTCAGTACTATTGCAGCGACGATCCACAATAAGCATATGACGATGGTGATAAACTTGGCAGTTAACAACTGGAGACTATGCATCATTCGCAGGCTACTTGAGTGATCGGTTGTCCAGGATACACATTAAATAGTAGGAGGAGGACGTGTCTTTTGCACACACACCTAGGTGATTTTCCTGAAACAAAGTACTCGCTGGCAATATCGCTCAGTAGATAGTATATCAATATTGCGTAGTAGACAGTGTAACTCAGTTTTGATGTTAACCTGTCATTTGCGTTTTAGGATCGCTGAAGTCTGTGGCTGAGTGATGCTATATAGTCCTGAGTTTGTGTGGGCAGGCTGCATGAATATCGCACTTCGGGGGTGTTGCGGATTACAATAACATCAATTTACACAACAACTGTGCCAGATGTGTCTCCTTATATTCTCTGCAAACAGGGAGCTAGTTCATCACGGAAGCGAGCTTTGTGCCCGGATGCCCCATAGGAGTGCCAACTAAAACCTTGGCATTGATTCCTACGGCCCGATCGATCTTGACGTGAATGATGCGACAGGCCTCTCCCAGACCATTCGTACAGAATGGTGCCGCATCTACATCATAGGTCATGCATGATTCCGTTACTGTTGGATGTACAGCGGCGGATCGCAAAGGACTTTGTCCATCGTCGATGAAAATCATCTGGGCGATTTTGATATGTGGATACAATGCTCCTTCGAATGCTCCAGATAGTCTATATGAGCAGATCATATGAGGTGTCGGACGGCAGAAGCCGTGATGGAAGATACCCCCAAATTCGATCGGATGACGTACCCGTTGTGATTTGCCCGAAAACACGTCAGCACCTTCGACATTTTTGTACTGTAGTTGTTCGTCTGTAGCTACTTTCAACACTTGCCAACGAAAATTGACATAATAATAACCTAGATGCCTGCAGTGAAAGTAGTACTTCACATGCTGGCTGATGCCCCAGGCGTCGTCGTCATCGAAAGTAGCTGGAGAAAGATCGGCGCTGTCTTCCATGCCTCGTTCCTCTGAATAGTCCCCAAGTGATTCAGTCTTTGCCTCTTCGAATTTGTTTGCTTCAGATTCTATAGAAGTGATAAAAGGCCTTGCTGGGGTTTGTACATCTGTTTGGTTCAGACTTGACTGTCCTCCTGTCAACTTCCGCGTATTGATGACTAGAGCGGCTGTTGTAGCAAGAATACAGATGTTTACAGTATGGGTCATCATCCAATTCATCCAATACATGATGCCGTGCCGTCTTAGAATTGACTAGCACGCTAATATGATACTCGAACATCACGAAATAGACAAGTTTGCAGGAATAGACTCGAGCGGATGATCAGGGGTAACAGGAATGACTACAAGCTTCGGACGAATCAGTCAAATCTTGGGCAGAGCCAATCTGTGGCTGTACGGAGGTTCCATTAAAGTAGATTCGAGATGAAGCATGAATGACCCTATAGTGATTGTTGTGAAGACTGTATCGGCTCTCTGCAGTCTATCAACATGGACTACACTGAAGTTGTCAACAGTCTTGAACCCTCTTGACATCTGAAGTGCGCGTCTACAAGCAACTCAGATGAGCTCCTTCCATGTACTGGCGGCTTTTAGGGTTAACGCTTGAGTCGCGCAAATTCGCCAGCTGTGAACTCAATCAAGCTCAACAGCAGCTATTGAGCGGTTGATCACCTCACAGACGGATCCTATTGCCAGCCGTGGGCTCTCGAAGTGTCCAAAACTAAGGTCAATCTTCATGGCAAGGGATATTGTTGACTTATGTTTCGAAGTGACCACTTTGTTATCAATACCCATTCGAAGTCTTAGTATACAACAATTCCTGCACGTTGATGAGCAATCTCAACTATGCTTCGTTCAACCTATCAAAGTTCGTCTATGACACGCGCTAGACTGTAATTCTGTCTATCCATGAGCCTGCCAAAGTGTTGCATTTCTCGATGCAGGTCTATCTGCTATGGGATAGGTAGATACACAACTGCTGGCGAAATATTGAGGCGGGTGATTTCACAATTGCGTCCTAGTCCGCTGGGACAGACTGGCGGTGCACCGGCCTCATGTGCAACACAAGACTCTGTCACGCTTGGATCCGTTCTTTGCGGTATATGAGGATTGACATCTGTGACAAAGAACATGCCGCCAGCGTTAGACCATGAATTTAGAAAGCCTTCAAATGCACCAGAGAATCGATAGAAACACATGAGGCGTGGAGGAGTGTGACATAAGCCAGCATGGAATATGGCACCAAACTCGATGCGCTCTGCTCGGACTTCGATCTTGTCTGTGAAGTCATCTATGTTGTGTAGCTTTCTGTATCGAAGCTCGGCCTCGTAGGGATCATAATCGATACGCCATTGAAAAGTTATTCGAGTAGGAACCAGATGACGACAGCGGAAATAATATTCGACATGCATGGATACACCCAAAAGCTGTCGTTCTTGTCGTGTTTCGATACTTGTTGTGTCATGTGCTCTTTGTTCGGCGACATTGCTGAAACCGCTGGTTTTTCGCGGTTTTACTGCAGTTCGTACTCGCGATCTGCCTTTTGCAGCATTCGTCTGGAGCCCAAGACTGGTCGCGGATTTATCCAGGGCGGGAAAAATTGTAGTACCATCCTGAGACTTTTCCACGATGCCAAATACTTGCCAGCTCATAAGGTTCACCACAAGCAAGCAGAATATAAACCGTGTAGTCATTGCTCCTTTTCGTGAATGATGTTACCTTCTGTTGAGACTGATCAGGCCAGAAGTACAGAGGCGGGACTGCTAGATAATTGTATGAGCTACACTTGCGGAGAACTTAAATGTTAGTCATACAGCTTCCAAACCGATCATAAACTTGTCTATATAAATTGTGTCAGACCACAATCTATTGCCAATTCAAACAATTATAGTCTTGGCGATGTTGAGCACAATTCGGAAATCGATCACCGCCAATCATGCTAAGACTCTAATACGAACTACAAAATTGTGTTGGGACGAATAAAGTACCCAACATCTCTATATTTCCAGCAAGAGCTTGAAGATCTTCACTTTGCCGATAATTATATGTATTGGGCCCATCAACAATGTAAGACAGACCACGTTTTCAAGTAACAAAGTTAGACGCATATTGCGCTCAATTGTAAACATAGCTAGAAAGTGACGCTACTAACCTTCAGATCGAATTGTGTCAAGATAGTAGATTGTGTGATTGTGGCACTATCAAGTTTGAGAGATATCATTGCAATTTACCAGTCTTTTATGGCCAAGTCTTGTAGTCGAAATGGCGTAGTCTGTCACTTCACAATATTAGAATAGTCTCTTGCAAATCAGCAAGGCTGACCGTGTATGGTCAATACGAACGTATTTACGATCGCCAGTCTATTACTATGCTATACTATAGCCTTCATCTGTCAGACCTGCCAGCGACGGACAATATATCAACTGTGCTTTTTCATCGTACAGATGAAATTGAGCGACTATCTTCTGCTCTCCTGTTGGTTGAGCCCCACAACGAAAATCTTCTTCGTCAAGGTTTGTGGATACCAAGGTCGATCCACATACTCCATCTGAAAGATAGTCTGTGCCACTTCCGACCGAGCACACTACTCCCATAACACGGACCACATCCTGATCACCGGGTCGGTAGGCGTCGATGCTGACGGCGATGAATTGCGTGAAAACCGGGCCACTATAAGGAGAATCGAACACTAGATTACTATATCGTTGTGGGAGACCGAAAGACAGTCGTGTATGTCTTCCGATAAGGTTGAAGTAATTTCGATTGTTATAGTTCAAATTTGGCGCGAGTCTGACCATAGCGATGTCTGATGTATAGTCAGCTGAAGTCACGTTACCTAGATAATGACCAGTATCTGATGGATGATATGCTTCCTGAACTTGTTGTCCCTTGTGGCTAAATGTGTGAGCAGCACACAGTATATGAATTGCGGACGATCCAGGATGCATGACTGCAATACCTGTCGTGCTCCCAAGTCGGTCTGTGCGATGTTCTGCACTTCGGAATACTGTGCCTAGCATACATCCAGGTGTCATATCCGGAGCATAGTTAGCATTGTCGACCACACTACCGACCACTCGCTTTCGCCTCTGCTTGGTAGAAGCTTGTTTTACACTCGGTGTCAAGCTGTACGACACAAGTATGTTACCTATTCGTGCTGGGAAATCGTTGGCTCTGAACTGTGCTTGGTCCAAGTTGATGTCCAACCTCAGATGATGACCAAAGAACGTCAACCCCGTGACCAAAGGGATTGCCAGTGAGATTGAGCGGACGGCATTGAAGCTCAACTTGTCACTGTGATAGTCAATTCGGAGGTCTTTGAGGATGATAGCACCAGTCCCTCGAAGTCCTTGGAAAGGCCAGTCGTGTTCAGTCTGACTTCCAATCTTCACAAAAATTACAGGCATGCCTCCGATGCTCACTGGCCAAGGTTTAGGTGGTAGCTCGGAGAAACGGATTTTGAGCCAAGACCCATTCTCCTCGGTCGATTCGTATGTTGGGTAAGTCTGCTTTAGTATATCTTTATCACTTTTCTCGATCCCGCCACGGGTCAGAAGACTTGGGACCTTTGGGAAGGTCCCTTCCAGGGTTTCAACTTGCGTGATAATTGGATCACTGGTCGATTGTGATATGCTAGAAGCACTATGCGCAGAATCCGGCCGTGTTCTAAACTTCTTCACTGGTGACGGCTGAACCAAGGACACCGCTCTTTTTCTGCCAAAAGATTGACCTGGACTGCTGGACGTGAGAGACTGCTGTGCAATTATAGATAGCATGATGACTAATGTGCAAATGGATGTCGTTACAAAAACTGAAGAATTTGTCTTAGATTTTATACCTGGGAAAGAATGGTTGCAACGATGAATCATGGAGATCACATCGTGCGCATATCGGTGAATAGCACGCCCGTGCTCTCGATCAATCCGGAGGGTAAATTAATCAATTCTGAACCAATTTCGATGTGGTAGCCAATCTAATCACAGTGTTATACTCCCATGCATGAATCTTACATCAAAAGACCGATAGTGGTGATCACGCCGGTACTATTCAAGATGACGAAATCGATGACCTCATCGCCGTCCAGATAGGGGTGGAATATTACTTCCATTATCAGCACCCGAGTTTCCCTTGTATCAAATTTGGAGAAAAGTCTCCGAGGATTTCTCACGATATACATCACAGTACCACGCTCTTCAAGATATCAAAAGGTTTGAGCAAAAGATACAGAATGGTGGTGATATGATCGAATTTTTAGCAGATTTTATCATAATTATTGTCGTCCCTACCAGCACATCACTTGCCACTATACATTCTTTGGCGCTTTCGAGGGAGAGAATTTTATATAAAGCACAATACCGTCAATATGTAGTGTAGTTTATCGAGAATACGGATGCGTGAGAACCGACTGTGATAGGGTTTTGCGCAGCTCATGCAGACCGTGGACGACACTACGATCCACGCGAATCGGGTAAACTTTGCAGAATCACTCGGGTACTCAAAGGACTTCCAAGAGCTATCAATGGTCAGATAGGACACCCCTTGATCTAACTTCAACTAAGGTAGATTCGAGCTTCCAGATATTCCGCTCTCGACTGCTATCGCTATTCTCATAATCGATTCGAGACTTCCTAGAACCCCATTCGGCAATTTGTCCGATGATCTGAAGCTTTTACGCGATGACTGGAGACTCCTACGAGTCACTTCAAGATGTGTGTCTGGAAGTGTATAAAATCTGGTTGGAGATTGTTTATTGACACTTCCGAGCCATGCCACAATATAGTACAGCTAAATAACCTTTCCGTTTTTTCAAGCTCGTGTCCGTTATCAAGATGGCCCAACATACATAAAAACTGTTTTGTAGGAAAAAGAGTCAAGCAAGTACGGTGCGCTCAAGTTAGGTTCTAGCAGGAAATTCGTTGTCGTTATTGTCATGTATTCTTGCTTCTGGAGAATTATCCTTACAAGTGTCATTCTATGTTCAATGGTGGGAGGGCTAGTCTCGAAAGAGGATAAAAACAGGTTTTCGAAGCATACAGACGTACTTCGTGGTGTTACAGATCAAAGCCAGTCCATGCTTCTCTTGGATGCTGATGAGCTTGAGCCTGGAAGAGCCTACGAGGACATCGAGCTTACCGAACTTGTGTTCAATGCGACACATATCGATTCAACACCTCTGTGTGGAAGATCGTGCTGGGAAGATCGTGTGCGACAGCACAAGAACAGAATCTCACGAATCCTCCAGAAGCGTACAATTGTAGATCAGACGTTGCGAATGCTCTACCATTTCACATGTCCAATTGCCGGATTCCGTGGTCGGTTCTTCAAAATTCACGGTAGCGTCAATCGGCATACAGAGTTTGTCACGTGGTCAAATCTCGTCAATATCGAGTCTGTCGACCAAATCGATCGCGAAGGTATCAATCCGATTGTTTTTACCACAAAGTTCCAGCATAGGTCTTGTATCGCTTTCGAGGAAGTTGTCTGTCATTATCATTTCGTTGGTCACATCGAAGGACAAATATATATGCATCAGTCGAGGTGGTTTTTGAGTTTGCAGCTTCTCGATACACACACACATCCCATCGAACGGCGACCATATGTGGCCGAGACGTGCTATTACCGTGTCCCTGATGAACAACAGGTCTGTCCCGATGGATTGTTGATTCTAGCTAGAGAGTCCAAATGTAGAGTCAGCTGGACAGATGGCTGGATGCCACATGATTTCGGGTTGTCTTATCCTGCAGATGTTAGCACATAACCAATGTGCTAGATGACATTGAAGCGCATTCGCATAATTTCAATCACACAATTGGAAAGGTTAAGGTACTGATGTAGAAATTCGCAAAAGTGATATGCACCATTCATTTTGTTGAGTGTTTGTCGAGAAATTTGACTACATGTAGGACCATGCGGATTTTGCAGCTTACCAGAATCTTCGATATCACTGATCGATTTTTCCATTGATGGACACTTAATAAGACGTCCGTCTGCCGCCTCGCTGATTTGTACTCGATCATATATCAACCACTAAATTCCTATCTTTTGAATCACAGATTGTACAGTACTTCGTGAACCATAAGCCGGACGAAAAGGAAGCATGGTTTCTAAACTGCAATCAACAATACTATATTGTTTACTTGCCGCGTTGCTTTGTGCATCTTCACCAGTACCAACCACATCACTAAACTCCGGTTCTGATGTGGGAGATTACTTATCTCACGCGGCACATTCAATCGAAGCAAGGATGACGGACCTTCGGTCCCATCACGATTCGGAACATGAGATTGACATAAGTGTGGAGCAGAAGTCCTTGTCGAAACGACAATTCTATCAGGAAAAGAAGACTGCTATCATTTATCATTATACATGTCCAATTTCGCGAGAGACTTCAATGGAGTTCGAGATTCTTGTCAGACATGTATACAGCACAGGAAAAGTGACAATTATGAGATCTAAAATGGTACACAGTATCGTAAACCAACGCCAAGAAGGCCGCAACCCAATTTTATACAGTGGTCACCTGCTTCACGATAAATGCGTACACTACCGTGCAGTACGGCTCACCTGTGATTACCACTTTTTTGGAATCATAGATGGCGAAGTCTACCCGCTGAATATTACAACAGAATTCATGCAAGACACCGAAGATCCACGGCTGGAGCCGACGGTGTCAGAGCATTGTTACCATTTCGGTCCACATGGTGAAAAGGTCTTCGTCTCGCCAAAACATGACTGCCTTGTCCACCGTGTTGAAGACTACACGGTAGATCCTCCACCCAACGATACTAATCCTTCGAGCAGTAATCAAACAAAGAGACATTCGTTCATCTCTTTAAGCTGAGTACACACCTTGGTTATGGTGCAGTAGTCGCAAATATCTTCTTAAAAATGACATCTACTCGAGATCTGTCATTTTTCGTTGTGGAATCAATCTAACTAGAGAAGTTCGCTCTACTCCGCAACAACTCCGCAGATAGATTGAATTGGTCGATAGTATTGCAAGAAAGAAACGCTTAAAAAGTGACAATGCTATGTTTGATACTTAGTTACACACTTCAGAGGTGACAGTGCTATGTTTAGATCTGCTTTGTGTCTTTAGTAACGAACACACCAAAGCAACCAGAATGCTCGGAACCAGTTTGCAAAGACGTCTTAAGACCCTTAGATTGTCTCAGTCAACTTAAGCAGATCTACAAGATCACAGTCACAAAACGAAAGGGTTGAAATCGATGTCACCATTTGCTCGAAGCTTCCTACAGTCATTTTTGGCATTGTATATCTGGGTTGTTACAATCTCAAGAACAGGTCTGTGCTCAGCGTCAGAATTGGAAAAATTATCACTTCTTCAATCTACTCAACATGAGAATGAGGCCCAGGAGCTCATTGTCGGTCAAGTATCAGCACGCGGAAAAATGCAAGGCATCGAATTTGAAGTTCAGCCTCGTAGTGATCATTCTGTGCATACCCGAGTGTCATCACAAACCGGCCTCAATGCAACCCCATCAGGCGATTCCTATGAACGTCTCAGGAAAAGACAGGTACATCTAACAAAGAGAATAACACTCATATTTCACTACTCTTGTTCAAGGTCGCAACGAACGAGGACGTCGTTCAGCATAACGATCGAATACGCACAAGGAACGAATTTGGTCACATTCCTGCGAACGGGACATACACAATATGTGATTCATGCGTGGCAACAAGGTATGAATCCAATTAGTTTTGGGGGTCAGCTCGCATGGAACAAGTGTATCCGATACCATGCTCTACGAATGTCATGCTTGTACCATTACACAGGATATATGGAAGGTGAAGTCTATCCTTTTGACCAAGCAATGTTCTTTGATTTCATTCAAAATACTGGAGTACCGCGATTGGAACCAAAAGTCACTGAGCGTTGTTTTACAGTTGGACCGAACGGTGAGCAAAACTTTTCAGGACCTGCGCAAGAGTGTACTGTCGTGGTGGAAGGTTTCGTAGACGAACCTCCATTCTTCAGTCATGCTACGCCAAAAATGCAAGCAGTTAAGAGATAATTCGACAATGTTGTCGTGGCCAGAGCATGTTCTCTCACGTAATGATAGAATAGACTATCTGGTTACCAATAAGAACACATTTGGTACTTGACAATTCCTGATTTGGTAGCACATAAGAACACCCGAAACTTGACATAAACAAACTGATGAACGTCTGACACATGACAGGTGTATGTGTTTTGCATCAATCATAAACAGCAAATTCTGAAATTTGTTGTGATATCGTCCCTGTCATCCTTGTTTTCTTACTGATTACCTTATATACATGAGCTATGCAAGACTACATAATACTTCCTCTACACATTGAATTGGACGTCTGCACCTTTTCTACGCAAACAAGCCCAGGCGTGTCACTGACACTAAGCAACTCGCTGTGCTGATGCAAGTCTTATTTCTAAACAACCTGATCTTATTGTTCTTGCCACAGATATGGTCGATTGTCCTGAAAGAACGATTTCTAGCTCAAAAACAGCACTCAACCGGACTTGAAGCATTATCTATAGACATTCAAAGTTCTCACGAGTCATTTGAAAGTCCGGCACGTTGCCACAGACCTGTCGAAATGAAAAAAAAGATATTGTCGAGAACAACTCTTAATGCACACTTGTCGATCCGAAAGCCGAAATCCGATGGCAAATATTTCGTGAACCTCACGAAACGGCAAACTAACCTGTATAAGTATATGCAACTGAAATGGCACTACACATGTCAACATTCCTTCCGTACATCACAATCAATGGAGTATCAAGTACACTACGAGCACGCATCTAATGTGGTATCCATTGAACCTGGCAAAAATTGTGTGTCAGTCAGCGACCAGTGGCAACAGGAATTCAACCCGACAGGTTACGGAGGTCACTTGTACTCATACAAGAGAAGAGACTATCGTAGTATCGGGAGGACATGCGAGTACAGGTTTCGTGGACTGATCGAAGGAGAAGTCTATCCTTGGGCACTTACATCTGATTTTGTGCAAAACACAGGTGATCCGCGTCTTGAGCCAACAGTGACGGAATTATGTTATCGTACTGGTAACGGAGAGATTCATCCGATTTGTGCTACGGAGCAATTGTGTCAAGTTCACAACGTTGAGGTAATATCTCTTCCACCTCCACCTACAGCTGGCGCCTCGTCGAAGTAATGGATTTTCATATGCATCTCTTACTGCTGATTTCTGCTTTGATCATTTATGAGTAAGCGAAGGAGGAGAGGTGATCTCAAAGATTGAAACACAGCTAGTCTATCAAAACAGTCTTTACATTCTGAAAATGTACACAATTTGCTTGCCATAGCAGACCTGTCGGTAACGAGTATTGCACATTTATTATCAAGAATATCTGTCATGTGTGCCACTCTTCATGTTGGAAGACCAATTCCGAACAAATAAACAATTTCTGTGAAGACACCCAGCTGAGATTTGGTACATTTCACATACACTGCAGTCCTCAGAGATTACGATAAAGCTCCGAATATAAAAGGTTGAACAGCGAAGTTGGTTCTGCTCCAGGCCTCTCTTCGCAATCATGCTCTTATGGCAGAAAATCCTTCCTCTGCTGTTGATATCTCAAGTATATGCTATACCGGGAGTGTCCCACATAAAATCGAGTGTCATATCAGACACTGCTACACAAAAGAATTCAGAGATATCACAAACTACAACAACGTCCTGTGCCAACACACTTCAGTGTGACGACCATGATTTGACGGCACGGGGATCTTCTGGCAACCGAGCAGATACGTCTCGCTACCCAAAGGGCCCAGTAGTCTCGACGCTAGACAAACGCCAAGATGAGATCGTAACGAGAATAAGATTAAAGTGGCATTATACATGCCCGCTATCATTGGCGTTCACAGCAAACCTAGACTTCCGTGTATACTATAATCCTGAGACGAATCATGTAGAGATCACCTCCGGTCTTGGCGTTCAGGGCATACTCCATCAATGGGAGTACGGAATACAACCAAGAATATTCGGTGGTCGACTATTTGGAAGAAAATGCCAAACATATCGAGGAGTATGCGCGGTATGCGACTATCAATATCATGGATTCATCGAAGGTCAAGCGTGGCCGTACCTTATCACGGCTCAGTTTCTACAAAATGTTGAGGACCCACATTATTCTCCCAGTGTTCACGAGCATTGTCGCCATGTCTATTCAACAACTTATATTGGACCACCGGTCCTCTGTGAGACACATAGTGTGGAAGTGATCCGAGTTCCATAGGGTGTTACTGAAGACGAACCAAAGACACGGTTGGCTATCATTATTCTTGTGACAGGATCACATCTGCTCTTGGACCAAAAAACACCTCAAAAACAGAGACTTGAGATGAAGCTAAATGATAAGACATATTGATCATTATCAATTTCATCTGCATTGTCATCAAGGGACGGCTGTTTCTAATTCATGGTTATTGTCCTAATTCACGGCTTGGTCCGTATTTGTCACAGCTAGTTGATATGAACAGCAACATAAATGTTTGGAAATTCATCTGGCAGCGTATTATGATTGCCAATATATATTGTAAGGCTATGATGTATCACAATATATGAAGTATGGGAGTCACATGTGGGATATTAGCGATGTTCTGGTAATGATATCGATATATGCCCGCAAACTCAATCTATTCACATACGGTCCGTGTTGTGATTTAGTCACTTGAATTGCTCTGCTTGGCAAAGTTTGTCCTCGATACTATCTGGCCGATCGGATTATTCTCAAAGGCGATGCTTTAGACGATGTTGACGAGCCGATTGACTTCAGTCGGGGTAGTAGTCCATGGAAGTACCCGTAGTGAGGAAAGGAGGATATCATCATAAACGAATTCGCAGTAGTAGGCCTCCTGATATTTCAAGCGCTGGAGTGCGCAACGCTAAGACAAGTATTGTGCCTGTTTTGCTTTAGCTTGTTAAGTCCAGTGTTTGCACTGCCAAAGCTGAAATCAGACATGACGATGAGGAAGAGCTACATCCTCGACTTTATCATAGCCCTCATGATCTTCGCGCAAGTAATCACGTTCGCATTGTGTTCACCACTATCTGCGAGGTAAAGACACTGTCATGATTTTGCGTCAATCAGGCTAAAAAATGTAAGCAATGTAAACGTTGACATACAAGAATTCTCGGTCGACCACGGAGAAATCAAGATGGATCGTCGCCAGAAAAGCTCCTTCTCATCGCATCCACACTCGAGTAAAGTACATGAGAAGCGTCAGGATCCATTTGAGGAAGTCATGCAGGTTATCATACACCATACTTGTCCTCGAGGTGGTGACAGACGTGTTTCACTTCGGTTCCACACAAAATATGATCATACAACACACCTTGTGTCATATAGCAACATCTGGCATGTGGCAAAATTTTTACAGAGGAGACAACGAGGTGTGATGCCAATTGAGTTTAGTGCCTGGATGAAGGGTCAGGAATGCGTCATACACTCGCCTGAGCTGTCCTGCCACTATGTCTACCGAGCATATCTAGAAGGATCTGTGCATGCAGAAGCTCTCGTCGTTGATGTCCCGAACGGGGACTATGAGATCTATCCTCCAGTTGTCACGGAGCATTGCACTCAGGTTCGTGGAGGTCACCACACGGCTGAAGTATGTCCGTTGACCGAAAATCCGGTCGCATGTGAGGTGACTGATCTCGAAGCATGGCCAGTAAATGAACGTTAGAATCCGCTGTAAGTCATAGCAATCTTGTACGCCCAGGTCCGCTGTCGAATCAGACATACAGGACTATAGTCAATTTGAGTAGCTTGAACCTGTAACAGTATGAGCCAGTGCGCTCTCCTCGATCGCACATATATGTGGACCTGCACGTGTTTTTCCATCGTGCGTCGGCGCAAGAACGTACACGTACTTAGCAAGCGAGACATGTTTACATACAGGCAAGAGCCAGTGTCCTTCACGTATCTATGAATACTAACTAGGGATCAAGTTACATTACGCTCTCGAGTTTTGTAATCACGATCATCCGACACAATCACCGTGCGGACACTTCTTCTGCCATTTTAAATCCCCCACAAGCGCTACATAAATTGCACACGAACGACACTTGTGCTGAAGCATGAGTTCAAGACACTACTTGATCGTATGACAAAATTTGCGTTAGTGTTATTGTACACATGTCAATCGGGACCACAAAAGTAGATCTGATACTGAGTCGGCAAGCCCTGCAGCTGACTAGTATCTATATCGCATATGACTTCTTATGCCGCGCCAGAGTTTTGACAAACAACCACTCAACTCAGAACGTGCTCAAGGTCATCGACTATTGCTTCTTTTAGTCATCAAATCATGGTTGGCACTTCTTGTCTGGCTATTTGGGACAATCAATTGCAAGAAGAAGCCTTGATGATGCGAGATTTGGATTCTCGCGATTCAATCAAGCTAAATATGAGAACCGAGGGATTATAACTTTGTCTAATCACTAAAATTGTTCTGTACATGTACTGTATACACACTTTTGCGACTAAATTCGGAAAATTGGTCCTCATGAGGTCAATCATGCACACTCGATTTAAACAGAATTCAGCTGGATCATGACTTGTACTAGACATCGAGGTTTGCAAAAAGATACAGAAAGTATAAAAGAATCTGGCTAGTCCTGAAATATCGATGAGTTCTCATCAATATCTATCAAGCAACTTCGAACACGTACAAGATACCACAGATGTTGTGCATCGCTATGTTATATTGGTCAATGCTTCTGATGGCCGATACAGTCACCTTCGCAAGGCCAACAAACACTTTGATTGTTCGCTCGGTTGACAAGATGTCGACATTTGATGCAGCCGTGCTCAATCCAACAGACAAACAGGACATCACACGATATGTCAAACGGCAAGAAGATCATGCACAATTGCAAGATATAATATTTCGCTATGTTTGTCCTCACTCGGGCCAGAAAAGTCAGAATTTTCGCATGAACGTTTACTACGATGCAAGTACAGGCCGAGTCACATTTCACGATGTCCGGAACATCAACGGGGGCTTCCACCATATAGAGCAAGCGAATTGGAACCCGATTGAGTTCGAGGGCTACATGAGGGCGAGTTTCTGTAAGCCATATACAGCACAGATGTCATGTTCATATACGTTCCGAGCCTATTTTGAGGGCGAAGTCTATCCGTCACAGCCTGGCAGTGTGAGAACAATCGTGTCACAGAATAACAGATTTGGTGACGACTTTGCACCTGTCGTCACTGAGCACTGTACTTTGGTTGACACACAACATGGCGAACATAGAATTTGTCCGGTTTCAACACGACCGACCACATGTCGTGTACAACGTGTGAATGTTAGATCAGTCCATGAACCATAAGGGCGAATATATCATGGAGATTTTCGATTCATCAATTATAGCAGACAGAACATTTGCATTACTTGTCACCATTCATGACTGGTCCGACAGATTGAGAACAATATCAGCACACAATACTTAGGTTAGAATTTCACTTGCGTCACCATTGCATCTAAGCGATTTCACCTTAAGAAGAATTGAAAGAACTAGTCTGGTAAGCGTCAAATTAATCGAAACTTAGATCACATGTTTGGCTGCTCAATTACCACAGCCAGGAGGATGTGCCTTAACAAGCAAGAAGTAGCTTCAATTTTTGCAATACACTATCTCTGGTAAAACCATACTCGAACTGCTGGTTTTCCAGATCGACAATGTTTATTTAGTTCTTTCTTGCACTATGTATCTGGTCGAGTCTGTCTAGCGTACAATCAATACCGACCTTGATTGATCATTTCAAATCCAGCTCAAGGACTTTTATAGATGTAGGGACTCTTCTGAATCCTACAGTCCATTCGAATGCTCCGCCAAAGAACGCTCTGATGACTCGTCACATTAGTGACAGATCATTAACTACTGAGATTATTTTCCACTACACTTGTCGACGATCAGGACGCCGTAGTCGGGCTTTTCGCGTCGAAGTTCAATTTGCAGGGTCGACAGGAAAAGTGAGCTTGCACAATGCCCTGAACATTTTACACTTCACTGGTTTCAGACAAATCGATACTTTCTCGGCTCACACATATGAGGGCTTCATGGAGGGTCATCACTGTGTGAGTTATACTCAAACACACCACTGCAAGTACTTTTACAAAGCGTTCATCGAAGGAGAAGTCACTTCCGATGGCATCATGACTGTCGTGGCTGAAGACTTGACGTTTGGAGGACATTTTGCTCCTGTAGTCACAGAGGAGTGTGTTTATATCAGCATACAGCCTTCTATGGGTGAGATTTGCCCACTTGAAGACGGCGACTATAGCGGTCCGGATGAATGTGCTGTACGCAGAATTGAGCAGAGAATCATACACCCACATTAGTCTTCGACAAGTGTTTTGCTACAGACGCTATACAGTTTCAAACTGTCTGAAGCTGATCGCGCTGGAAATGATATCTCGCACGCTGGTATTATCTCAATTCGTTTCTACCGCAATTTTGAGCTTTAAAGTATCAAGGAAAGCAGATTAGGTAATTCGTCGGCACTTTCAGGGTCCAGTGCGCATGTTGCTCTATCGATTTGATTAATGAACATATCACAAAAGTGAATGTCGACACTATATATCCCCTCGGACTATCTCGATCACGGTAATGTGTAAACAAGCCCATTATCCGATAAATTTCCTGGTTGCGGGTTGAACACAATCAGCCATTGGATCTTGCTCTCTTTCAGTAGTATCATGGAAGACTACTGAACATTCCCATAGAGTCTATAACACTCCGACATGATCCGAGAAAAAACCAGCCCGACTCGTACAAGTCTAAACCAAGGCATTCGACAATCAGACACAGAACGCAATGATCCGATGGCTGACAACACATATACTCACGGTCTTCACTGTCATATCTGGCATCAATGCTCTACCGACTGAAAACGTCGTTGGACAACTTGTCAAACGTCAATACGATATTGATTTAGAACGTACTGTCGATCTGATATTTCACTATACTTGTCACGTCTCACGACGACAACAAGAAACGGTTCGATTGCGTGTCGACTACTCTTCAGACGATGACGACGTCACCTTCAACGTTCTCACTGATAATGCTCATGGTGCAGACATCGATCAATATGGACGGAATCCAATCTACTATTCTGGTTGGGTAAAAGGCTCACATTGCGTACAACGTACTACACACATCGCGTGCCACTACAATTACAAGGTCTACATGGAAGGACTCATCTTTTATCGAAAAATGACGCTAGGTACCGCTGAAAATGATGGACAACTTGTTAATTACAGACCGACGATGACCGAAGACTGTAGATTCATTCACCAATCCGAAGGAACCGGAGAAGTCTGTCCTTTTTCAGATCGACCTACACGGTGCGTTGTACAGAACGTAGAGGTCGTGAGGGTCTCATGAAGACGCGGCCGCTCATTAGTATGTTTCGAGTTGTCCTCACCCAGGTAGTTGGGCTTGATTAATTTGAGCGCGGCTGTCGACTAGGAACAGGCAAATCCGTGCTTGATACAGATCGGCATACATGCATCTCTTTTTAAAATCTATTTCTGTACTTTACCATATCCGGCAAAGAATCAGTTTATAAATTGCGTACCACGATTCGACCAATCTATCGGCAATACTCGTTATCACAATCACACTGCGATGGATCATGACGTTCAATCGGAAAAAGTCTTGCTATTGACAGGTTGACTATTCAAATTATGACTTGATTCGTACCCGATCGACCGAATTTCGAAAAGAGATAAAAAGTCTCTGTTCTGACTCGCTAATCATGGAATCGAGAGATCAACATGTATCGTCGTGCAGGTACAAACACTCAAGCGCAGTCTTCTCATCAAGTTGTCGTTCCGATATTCTCTGGAGCAAGCTGCGCCATCTTCCGTAGTGTCGGATTGTATCCATCACTTGCAGCAAGTAGTATATCACTTCAATTGGCCAGACCCAATACAGTCAAGCTGAGTTTACCCAATCCTAGCGAGCATTATTTCTCGGTGAAATGGCAAGTAGAGGACATACTATAAAGCAATTGAGAAGTCCGCCAAGCTTTCAATGTCCGAGCATATTGATTCAGATTAGACTGTCTGATCTTGACTTGATCACCGAGCTTACGTCCGGAAATGCTCCTGCGACAGATGAATGTCTTCATCTCGATGGCCTGGCTAGCTTGTTGGATAGTCAAGGCACTACCCTTGGTCACTGATGTACAAAGCGCTGCAATCTTGTAGGAGAACAACACACGCATCAGCAAGATACAGACCGCAAAGCATTCGCAAGAGCCCGTGAAAGCAGCTACTGATCTATCGACAAGCTTGATCCGCCAAGAAATGCATGACCGACAGAGGACAGATGAATACACAATATTTTATCTTTGTCCTTATGCGAGACATGCTCATATCACATTCCGTGTCCGTACTCAATATACTCTTGCCACCAACGAGGTTTCTTTTCATGACGAACTCGAAAATATCGCCGAATTCAGGGACGCCTGGCAATCACAAGAGAATCCTCTGGAAATCGAGTTTGAAACCAGGCTCATTGCTCGACAGTGTCTTCGACACAATCCCTATGTAAAATGCACTTATAAGTACAAGGCCTTCATCGAGGGCGCTGTGGCACCTGGCGTCTTGGAATCCGCCGTCATTTTTGGTCATGGACACGATGATATCGAACCACTCATAACCGAGAAGTGTAGAATGAGAACGCACGGCCCACCAGAAATGTGTCCGGCTGACACGGATTCTCGGTTTTGTACAATACTCGGCGTCAACAGCATGCCTGTTCACTGATGAGGGAAGTTGACATGACTTCTCTTTGAGGATATTACTTGATTCGTGCAATTACCCAATCGACCAAATTTCGAAAAGACATAATTCCTATTTCGATTCTTTCGTGATGGAACCGATGAACATGTATTCTCATGCAGGAACAAATACTCTGGTCATAAACGAATAGACAACCATGTCTCTTTTAACGGTAGCCTTGAAGTGTGCTTCCGTCCGTGTCTTCTGTATGATGGCGTGAAAACCAACATATCTGTATCCAAGTCCATACAAAAAGAAAATGCTCGACCGAGAGAGGTCTAGTGATACCACAAAATATGCAATCAATCAATAATCGGTCGATGGTGTGCATCGGTGCTCATCCTTGTTTGTTCTGGAATGTTTGCATAGCAGTGACTGATTTTTCGGCGCAGTAACTTGCTTTCAGAACTGATAAATTGACTCCCGGCACTTGTCAATCCAACGACATACACAGCCAAACATGGTGCGGGCTTTTGTGCTATTGAAGTTTTGCAGTATAATTTTCGCTACTTTAGCCTCGTCGAGGCAGATTGACACAGCTTTCAGCTTACTTCCGGAAATGCTCCTTCGACAGATGAATGCTTTCATCTCGATGGCCTGGCTAGGGCGGACAGTCGAGGCCATACCATTAGTCGCCGGTTCACGAACCAGTGCAGCCTCGGCGGAGACCAGCACACGCATCAGCAAGATACAGACCGCAAAGCACTCGCAAGAGCCCGCGAAAGCAGCTACTGGTCTATCGACAAGCTTGATTCGCTACGAAATGCATGACCAAGAGAGGACAGATGAAGTTACAATATTTTATCTTTGTCCTTATGCAGGACATGCTCACCGTACATTTCGTGTCCGTACTCAATATACTCTTGCCACTAACGAGGTTTCTTTCCATGACGAACTCGAAAATACTGCCGAGTTCAGGTACACCTGGCAATCACAAGTGCAAGGGGATCCTCTGGAAATTGAGTTTGAAACCTGGCTCATTGCACGACAGTGTGTTCGACACAATCCCCATGTAAAATGCACTTATAAGTACAAGGCCTTTATCGAGGGCGCTGTGGCACCTGGCATCTTGGAATCCGCCGTCGTTTATGGTCATGAACACGATTCCTTGAGGCCACTCGTAACCGAGAAGTGTAGACTGAGAACGCACGGCACACCAGAAATGTGTCCGGTCGACACGGATTCTCGATCTTGTACAATAATCGGCGTCAACAGCATGCATGTCCACTGATGCGTGGCATGACTTCTCTTATCACTCGATTCGTACAATTACCCAGTCGACCAAATTTCGAAAAGACATAATTCCTATTCTGACTCTTGGTTATGGAATCGATGAATGATCATGTATCGTCATGCAGGAACAAACAGTTTGAACACAAACGAGCAGACAACCATGTGTCTTTTAACGGTAGCCTTGAACTTTTATTTCCATCTGTGTTCTCTGTATGATGGCCTGAAAACCAGCATATTGATGTCCAGGTCCATACAAAGAAAAATTGCTCGACCAAGAAGAGTCTAGTCTTCTCACAGAGTATGCGCCAATCAATAGTCGTCAGCACTGTTTACATCTGCTGCGCGGGCCACTCTTTCATTACATTCGTCTCAAAAAGGTGATGTTGTTCCTGCAATATTCTCTGGAACGAGCTGTGCCATGTTTCATGTTGTCGGGTCGTTCAATCACTTGCAGCGGGTAATATATCATTTTTTATTGGCTAGACAAATACAGTCAAGCTGACTTAACCCAACGAGCATTGTTGCTCGGCGAAATGACAAGTAAAGATCAACCTATAAAGCGACTGATATGTCCTTCAAGCTGTCGATCTCCAAGCATATCGTTTCAGATTAGAGTGTCTGAGCTTTCATCTTGATCACGAAGCTTACTTCCGGAACTGCATTTGCGACAGATGAACATTTTCATCTCGATGGCATGGCCAGGGTGGATAGTTGAGGCCATACCATTGGTCACCGATTTACAAAGCGCTGCCTCGGTGGAGAGCAGGACACGCATCAGTAAGGCACGGACCGCAAAACATTCGCAAGAGCCGACGAGATCAGCAACTGGTCTATCAACAAGCTTGATCCGCAACGAAATGCATGACCAACAGAGGACAGATGACATTACAGTGTATTATGATTGTCCTTATGTAGGACATGCTCATAACACGTTCCGTGTCCGTACTCAATATGATGTTGAAGATAACAGGGTATCTTTCCATGAAGTCTTCAACGTCAACGTGCAATTCAGAGACACCTGGCAATCAGAACAAAATCCTCTAGAAATCGAGTTTGAGACCTGGCTAAAAGCGCGACACTGTATTCGACACAATCCACACTTAGCATGCGCTTATAAGTACAAGATCTTCATCGAGGGCGCTGTGGCACCTGGTATCTTGGATTCCGCGGTCGTTTATGATCATAACCACCAGGAAGTCGAGCCATCAGTCACGGAGAAGTGTAGAAGTAGAACGCACGGCCCACAAGAAACTTGTCCGATTGAGACGACTTCTCAACCTTGTACAATACTCGACGTCGTCAGCACGCCTGTCCACTGATGCGGAAAGTTGGCATGACTTCTCTTTGAGGATATTACTTGATTCGTGCAATTACCCATTCGAGTTTCGAAAGATAATAATGCCCATTTCAACTCTTTGGGTGTATGATCGATCGATGAACATGTATTTTCATGCAGGAACAGATACTCTGGTCATAAACGAAGAGACTTCCATGTGTCTTTTAACGGTGGCCATGAACTTTTGCTACCATCTGTGTCCTCTGTATGCTGGCGTGAAAACCAACATAGTGATATCCAGGTCCATACAAAAAGAGAAGTCTAGGTCATACCACAAACAATGCACCAATCAACAGTCGTCAGCACTGTTTACATCTATTGACCCGGCCACTCTTCCATGACCCTCATCAAGTAATGGTACTTCTTCCGAAATTCTCTGGTACGAGCTGCGCAATGTTTCATATTATCGGATCGATCAATCAGTTGCAGCAGCATATATCAGTGGCCGGACAAACACAGTCAAACTGAGTTTACCCGATTCTAGCGAGCATTGTTTCTCGGCGAGATGGCAAGTAGAGGACAACCTATAAAGTTACTGATGTACCCGAGCATATGAACTCAAATTAGAGTGTCTGAGCTTTGACTTGATCACCAAGCTTACCCCCAACAACGCTCCTGCGACAGATGATTGCTTTCATCTCGCTGGCATGGCTGGCATGGCTAGGGTGGATAGTCGAAGCCATACCATTGGTCACCGATGTGCAAAATGCTGCAATCTCGGCGGAAACCAGCACACGCATCAGCAAGATACAGTCCGCAAGACATTTGCAAGAGTCCGCAGAATCAGCTACTGGTCTATCGACAAGCTTGATTCGCTACGAAATGCATGACCAAGAGAGGACAGATGAAGTTACAATGTTTTATTATTGTCCTTATGCAAGACATGCTCATATCACATTCCGTGTCCGTACTCAATATACTCTTGCCACCAACGAGGTTTCTTTTCATGACGAACTCGAAAATATCGCCGAATTCAGGGACTCCTGGCAATCACACAATAATCCTATGGAGGTTACGTTTGATACCTGGCTCATTGCACGACAGTGTATTCGACACAATCCCCACGTAAGATGCACTTATTTGTACAAGGCCTTCATCGAGGGCGCTGTGGCACCTGGTATTCTGGAATCCGCAGTCATTTTTGGTCATGGACACAATGCTATCGAGCCGCTCATAACCGAAAAGTGTAGAATGAGGACGCGTGGCACACCAGAAATGTGTCCGATTGAGACGAATTCTCAAACTTGTACAATACTCGGCGTCAACAGTATGCCTGTCCACTGATAAGGGAACCTTGGCATGAATTTTCTTGTGCTCTGCACGTATATCGAAAATATCCTGCGTGACATTTGCGTTGCTTATGCTTTTGATAATTTAAAAGTCTTTTTGAGAATTGACATCATCCGTGAATGTGTATTGATATGATGGGTGTCAGCACATGACTTGACTAACATTTTAGATTATATCGCTGCTTGTAAGCTGCAATAGGTAATATGAAAAGCAATGACATTGATTGCTTGAATTGCATCGATACTCATCCTTGTTATTCTGGAATCTTCCCATAGCAGTGACTTATTTCTCAGCAACAGACGCTGTAATTTGCCGGTAGAATTGATGAACTATTGACAGACAACATCAATTCCACGACATACACAGCCAATTATGGTACGGGCTTTTGTGCTATTGAATTGTTGTAGTATAATTTTCGCTGCTTTAGTCTCCTCGTGGCAGATTGACACAGCTCCAGACAATGAGAAGTCGACAGCCGGACTAGAAATAAATTTGCAAAAACGACAGATGAACCTCGAAGAAGTCATGCAGATCGTAATGCACTATACTTGCCCACATTCAGGACCTAAACAACGCACTTTCCAAGTGAAAGTAAAGTACGATGCGAATACCAATTGGGTATCCTACAGGAACGTCTGGCAAGTGAGCAGGTTCAGAGACTCCTTTCAAGGAGGACAAGATCCCCTCGAATTTGACGTCTGGATGGAAGGCGAGCACTGCGTCTCCTATTCGAGACAATTGTCTTGTCATTACCACTACAGAGCCTTTATCGAAGGAGCAGTCTTTCCGGACCACCTAGTCACTGACGTGCCCTTTGGACATGATCATACCGGTATTGATCCTGTCGTGACTGAAAAGTGTGTACGTCGCCATAGTGGACAAACCAGTGAAGGATATTGTCCTGTCGACAACTCGCCAGAGGCATGCACCGTTAGCGGCATAGACACCACTCCGGTGCATTGAGCAGAGCTTCACATCATTCGATAAACGCAGATTCAATGTGTCATTGTGTAGACAGCAATCTAGATATTGCAATGTCAGACATCACCTGGTGTGTTGGTATACAAGTAGTCAGAGATCTAGACATGAGCGCACACAAGTGACACTGATCAGCAGCGGGGCCGCTAGAACAGATTCTTAGAGGTTTATACCCGTGCAATTAAAATAACAAGATAAATAATTCTACAACATTCCTAGATTAGACCATTCTTCTAACATGCTCGTGATTCTCCGCATTGCCGTTGTGTTTTTCATTAGAGTCAAGACTGGTAGAGTCATCTACAATCAAGTTCTTGACAGGCTTTCTTCGGGCGACTCTGGGCGGATCGAAAATGGTTCTACTCTCTGCAAAGACCTCATCCATCTGCTCCAAGGTTCGTCCTGTAGTCTCTGGGAAGAAAATGTACATCGTAGGGACCATGACGAGACCTACAACTGCAAAGACGATAAAATAGCGATATCCAATCTTCTCAATGGCAATTGGAGTGGCCAATCCGATGATGAATTGAAACAGGTATTGTGTTGCAGTAGAGATGGCAGTGATCGGACCTCGTAGATGCAATGGACTGATTTCCGCACAGTATAGGAAGTTGACTCCCAAGAGACCGATGGGGTAGAACATGTTGAAGATGAACAGGAAGGCAGCAGCCACATAACTGGCTCCTGGTGAGTTGATGTGGGCGACGCAAATTGCGATGACACACATGCATACTCCCATACCTCCACCGGAAAGCATCATCAAATTTCTTCGACCCCACTTCTCGATTGTCACAAATGCTATGCATGAACAGAGTGTCTTGAGGGTGAGCACAGCGGCAGCCAGAATTCGAGCGGTAACTGTCTCAAGTCCAATGACGTTGATGAAAAGTGTTGTGACGTAGTAGGAAATTAGAGTTGAGCCAGACATCTGTTGGAAAAACTGAGTCATGATAGCGAGGCCCGCTCGCCATCCACCCATAGTAGGTCCCATTTTGAATAGATCCAAGTATGATCCCTGTTTTCCCACAAGTGCTGCTGCTTGCATCTGTGCAATAAGAGCACGTGTGGCTTCATGTCCGTCAGCAGAATCCTTGCCGAGTGTTCTGAGCGAAGTTTCTGCTTCGTCGATGCGGTCCATGTAGGCCAGCCATCTAGGAGATTCTGGAAAGAGAAAGATCGAGGCGGCGATTGTGATGAACATGAGAATTGGAATGGCACAAGGCAATCGCCAGGATACAGAACTGTTGTGTACAAAGTAGAAGCCAAGATCGATCCAAGCAGCGATGCAGATACCCAAAGCCAGGAAGACACCATCAAAGACGACGTGAACACCTCTAGATTTCGAGTCTGAGCACTCGGATTGATATGTCGGCACTGTTGCAGTGAGCATACCACAACCCCAACCAAAGATGAAACGACCGACGATGATCTGAGCCAGACTGTACGAACAAGTGATGATGATGGTACCAATCAGACCGATAATTGCACCCATGAAAATTGTCCGCCTTCGACCAAACTTGTCACTGAGGTAGATACAGGAGAGGGCACCAAACATATTGCCCAGAGAGAAGAGTCCAACCACCGTACCTTGAATGAGAGAATTGTGCGATTTGATAGGACCAGACTTGAGACCCTGTGTCCTCGTGGCAGGGAATTGTTCATAGAATTCTGGCTGAGCAGTCAAACCACCGAGGACTCCTAGACCATAACCAATCGAGAGAAAGGCGGGAAAGACGATGAGCAGAATCTGCATGCGATGCAATGCTGCACCAGCACCGAGACCCATGATTCGATGCCTACTTATTGGTCTCTACTTGTGACTGATTGTGGATGATTTTTGATTGACAGACAAGGACCAAAATTGTCGACAGGTGATGGAAGAGAAGTCCAAGGTCGTATTTGAAGGAATGTCCCAAGGGGGATGGCTAGTACCTAAGTCTGGGGTATGAAACTTGGTGAGAGTCTCTCAAGGAAAGTGCGAGGGAGCTTGAGGACATGTGGGTTGAGGAAGGCAAGTCAGCTGTGGAAGCAAGCAGGAAAGAGTCTGAGATTGTCTTTCGTTCCGGTTCCCTTCGCTCAGTTGCAGATTGATTGCGATTCCAGATTTTTGTCCGTGGATGATCCAATTGACCAATCTCTGTCCATGGAATTTTCATTTTCCGTGGATCGTTGCCGCTTCTTTTCCCCCAAGATTCATCCCTTTTCCTCGGTTATATCGTACTTACACGTCGTCGTACAAGTGTCAAGCGATACCAGCCAATCAAATGCAAAGTGACAAATATACTTGCCGATCATGTCTGCTTGTCTGGTCTGACTGGCCAATCAGATTTTCTATCCCGCGTCTTCTGTATCCGAAGTGGTCTGCCAAGGTGGACTTGGCCGGCACTTCTTTTGAGTCAATCGATGCATCGTGACGTCTACAATCTGACACTTTTCCGAGCACCTGAGCCAGACAGCTGATCTGCGCTAATGCAGACTGGCCGATGAGTCTTGTGACTGATAGCACCTGGCGGCTCACCACGAGCGAGATGCCTCTCAGCAGCTGTTTCCAGACTGATTGCATCATTGACAGTCGTCTAGCTCGCTCGAGCACATATACATACGGGCCATGCCAAAGCTGCCGATACAGGAACCATCAATCTTAAGCATAGCTACCTATATGAATCGTCATTATCCAGATCATTCTATACACAACGCGGCAGTCTTGATCACGACGAGACAGGTGCAAAACTACCATGAAAGCCAAATGGTACACTGGTGGTCAGATGCGCTCTCGAGAGCACTGTGAGTGATCTCGCACACAGCACCACCAGATCACTCGTACGGCGCTTCCCATCCAGTACGACTGTGAGCACCACTCCGCCGTCCTCCTCCGTCGAAGCTGGATCAGCCACAAAGATTGGCTCTCCCGTGCTCGAGAAACTCCTGGGATAATCACTCCAGATCTTGGTCTCGCACGTCTCGAGATCAATCTTGACGATGCTGTCGGCCAGACTGGAGACTTGATTGTGCACGCCATAGACGTACCGATGCTTGCGCGTGCTGTATGCTGGATTGATGATGGGAAGCTCAATGTTTGCGCTCCTTAGCACGTTGAGCCTGTCATCGATCAGTGCTTGACCACGAGACTGTCTGTCGATCGACGATGCAGCTGGCAAGCGATATCGCATGACCCGTGCATATTTCCTCCGATCACCTGACAGGACACTTGACGAAGTTGATTTGAGGTATTTCACATACATCTCCATCAGGCCATGATGATCGTCCCAACTACACAGATCAAGAACAAGATCGTCCTGTTCTTCATATGCATTGATGGTGTGGAAGCAGAAGAATGCTTGAGGTGACTCAAACACTTTATAAGCTGTGCCATCTCTCGGGATCGCATAGAAGAGAGTCTTCCTTGACGGGTCCCAAGTCTTTTCGATCGAATCCAATATGTTCTTGTTCCACAGCACGTTCAGTCCACTGGTGATGTATGCCTGCCATACGGTAAGAATGAGATATTTGGAAGTAAGTGCCATTGAATGAATATATGATGCTGGTGCATCTTTGATGACTGCCAGGACGGTCGTGCCAGACGCACTAGTCTTGAAGACTGTATACTTGGACGTCCTGAGATCAAGGGTGTAGTTGAAGTACTCTCCCGACATACGATCCTCTTCCCCATGCGCCGCAGATAAATGTCCTTTGAGCTCAGGCGCGCCCAGAGTATATGAAGCAAGCTCTTCTGGCTCCAAGGTATCTGCGTTCAATGTCTGCACTAAGTTTGCATCTGTCCTAGCCACTAGCTTTCCATTGCTAGAGTGTGATATCGTCACACCAACATTGCTTGCCGATGGACTCTTATCGCGGTCTGCCTTGAATAGCGTACTGACCTTACGGAATATGCTCTCGCAAGGATCTCTTGGCTGTGCAAAAGTAACCTTGTTGCCGACCTTGCCTGTCTCTTTTATCCTTTGTACCATGGCATCGCACGAATATCGCGAACGATAGGTCACCCTGTTGTCCTTGATGTCGAATCGATGGTTCATGCTGAGACCATCAAACCAGTGAGAGACATCATAGTCCTTGCCGGTATCGGAGGCGACATTGAACCTGCCTGGACCTGTACGGTACAGACTACCTCGCACATAGTCAGGTATCCGGCCTTCCACATGCAAGTCCACAGGCTCTCGAGTTTCTGGGGTTGTCTCAAATCCTGCGTCGTTCGGATATACTGTCACAGCCATTCTTACACACTGACAATGTTGGTGATGGAATTGAGATGGATTGACAATGCAGATGAAATGATGGACTCCTTATATATTATTGTCCGATACATCGACTCGGGAGAGAGATGTGACGATCCTGGGAGCCGGGAGCCGCTAAATGATCCGTCTTGCGCCATTTCTCGAAATCCTGCCAGAATTTGAATCAAGGCAGAGGGACTACGCATGTATTGAGTACTATCGAGAGCAATTAAAGAGCAATTGTCTAAGATATGATCGTTGTATGAACTAGTCTGTATCGTGGCCAGTGTAGCTACATTAATCGTGCAGCAATCGGGAAGTAGAAGCTCGAGGTCCCCAAGATTCATCCTGATCCAAGCACTTGGTTAGCGGCAGCCACATTCGGCGCCCAACATCGTTGTGGAGCCGTCGAAAGTACCCTAAGTGAAAGGCAATCCAAACCTCACTCATCAGCCTCACTCAAAAGCTTGATGCTCGAGGTGGCTGAGTATACTTGCATCATCGACAAGTCCTGGGAGTGACTGATTCGTGCATGATTATACAAGGACTCGCGAGACAGTTGCAGTAAAGACGATGGGATTCAATTACAGACACAAAGTCCACCGGACAACACTCATCCCGAGATGCGTCTATCTCATGCGCAGTGGAAAACGAATCTGGTTATCATTTGGTAGTGGCCGGGTAATGCGCACATCATCAACATCTATTTGCATGACGATTGACTGTTGTAGCTCACATATACTTGATAATCAATAAACTATGATTCTATATACCCTTCACTCAATATTTCGACAATAATTCAAGAGAGCTCAATTCTACGCTAATTTACAATCACTTGGACGCATCGTTCCTCCAGTAAGCACTATAGTCTGGTGTCGCGTACGGTTTCGAACTGAGGAAAGGAATGTCGGGACAATTTTGTAGTGCCCAGATGAGGCCTGATGCGTGTGTAAACCAGATAATCGTCTTGAGGACCGTCGTACCCCACTGTGTAACTGGATAGAGCATCTGTATGAATTTCGGATTGATGCTCTGTGCATCGTCAATGAATGGAGCAAGTGTACTTTGATACGACTCGAATGCCTTTTCGTGATTTCCCTGTCGGGCCAATTCTCCCGCCAGGACGTACGCTCCAATCATGGCACAATCCACGCCTGCACCACTCATCGGTGACGGACAGTACGCTGCGTCTCCGCAGAGGACGACACGACCTCGACTCCATGACTTTGTCTTGACTTGTGCAATGTCAGTCATGTAAAAGTCTGGCGCGGACCTATTCATGCCGTCCAAGATCCGATCGACGACGTACCCACACCCTTGATATTTCGTCGTGACGAGTGCTTTTTGTTGTGCGATGGATAATTTACGATCGAGTGGTTTGTCGATACTAAAAGTAAAATACCCCCGCGTATTCTTGCCCGTAGCATCCGGTCTCAGCATCATGTGTCGTCGTTTGTCGGTAGGATACCACTTGGCGAATTTATCTTCGATGCCGATGATTTCGTCCTCTATCGTAAAGAATGCCGTGGCGAGATGAAACGGCACAATCTCGACGTTTTCGGCGTCGTCAAAGCCAGCTAGATTTCGTGCTTTAGAGTGTAATCCATCACAAATGACGAGGAAATCAAACGATTCCTTCTCATCATTATCGTTAAAGACGACATCTACGGCATCACTGTCCTGTCGTATTTCGGTAATGGACGTATCGAATCGGTACTCGACCGAGGGTTCCGTGACGCGGTACAAAATCTGCGCTAACTCGCCCCTCAAGATTTCCGCGTCGGAAGTGAATGATCGACCACGGACTCTATCCACCGGCATACGACTCAACGTCCGTCCTCGATCATCCACAAACAAGAGTCCCTCTTCCGTCGTTCCTTTTGCGCGAATAGCGTTCTCGATGCCCATTGCCCGAGCGATGGACTTTGATGCTTCCGCACTGACTTCTACGGCATGACCAGAGTCGCGCAAGTCTTTTGATCGTTCGATAATCGTCACTCTGAAGCCCGCGCGATGTAACCAATAGCCGGCGGTCGTTCCCGCTATTCCAGCCCCAGAAATCAGTACTCGCTTCGATGATTGATGAACCATATTATCGCGACAGTTTTATGACTGATTGAAAGCAAGAGGCGAGTGAGGACGAGGTACTTATATGTGTCCATGTCGGTTCGAGTAAGTCATTCGACCCGATCGGTCATTGACGCTCGAGAGTGATATCAATCGGTCATCGGTCAATAAAGCCGTCCGATCACGTCGCAAGCCAAAATTCATGTGGGACCCCATCTCGTGCTTAAAATTCATTCGACCCATGACCCATTTGACCCAGTTAAGAATTCACGTATACTTGTTTACAAGAAACGATAATCATGACTAGCATAGTTTAATCACAAATAACAGACACAAGCACAGCACGAGCACAGAGTCAAGTTGACTCTGCAACATTGCCGATGACTTGCTCGATTGAGTCGACGCTGTCTGAGACGTCTGCGTCGTAGCCGGGGTCGTGGTCAAGGTTGTACCCATGACGTTGACTGGACTTGCAATACTTTGCGTGGTCGCTGCCGGTTTCGCTGCTGCTGCTGAAGTAGTATACACGACGCCATACTTGGCTGCACAATTCGAGTTTAGAGCCGGATTAGTGACGCACTTGCCACAAGTGTTGGTCGTCCCCGCCGACGTGGTACCGGAGGACCCCGAGACGGTTTCTCCCTGACTCGACGTTGACCCGTCGCACTTTACCATGTTTGTCCCATCGGAAGTGGAGTTGGCCACACAAGAAGTGCTGCTGCAACTGATAAAGGTGGAGCAACTGCTGAAGCTCTGCGAGCTGACGTCGTTGTAGACTGAGCCGCCAGAACTACAGTATGTCTGTTGCATCGGCCATGGACCGCAGTAATTGTTGCCATTGGATTGAGAGCAATTGATAGAGGCTACACTGTTGCCGACGGTCAATGTCAGAGTCGGCGGATAAGTGCCTGTACACTATTTAGATCGTTTAGTGATAAAACAGAGTCGACGCTAAAGTATACTTACAGTACAAATGTATGCGGCTGTATCTCCATTACCTTTAAAGCCCGAGTAATAGTGGGGTGCATTATCGCACACATAACTTTGACCCACTAGTGGATAGCCTGCTTGCAATGTGGTCGACGCACCGTTCGCTGCTGGAACGGTGCAGCTTGTCCCACTACAAGTATCACCTGGAAACAGATGCATCGCATCGTAGTAGGCACGCGCAGCATCGTAACCATCGATCGCTGTGTAAGCATTCAGAGAGGTCCATTGGCAGTAATTTCCCACGGCGGCAGAAACTCTATACATGAGAAGAAACTCGAGTAGTAAAGTCGCATACATGGCAGTATCTGGTTGCGATAGCCAGATTGTATTGAAGCTTTCTATGAAATGTCTTGCGGAATGGACAATTTATACCCTTATTCAGTGAATCAGCATCCAAAGTATTGTGATGAAGCTCCTCTCAATGGCATTCATCTGACCCGCGTGGTGGAAGCGAGAAGCGATCGAGATGACCTCTGTCAAATGTGCACCTAGTTGACGAAGCTCGCTTGCGAAGGACTTGTGCATTTTTCCGTGGTCAATTTGACCATTGGTACATGGCAATTCTCTATATTTACTGGTTTACGAGTGACAGTTTCAGATGTACATGAAAGCATTCAAGTGAACACGCCGTGGCCACAGACACATGATTCACAAGACGACGCAGCTTCATCGGTACCAATTCTCAACGATCCCAACCTCATCCGCATGTAGGAAATTGCTACGGTTGTCGCTTGTGTCAGCTGGAGTCAGTGCGTGCGCAACTGCAACTGCTGCTGCAGTCTAAAGAAGGACACGGATGGACTTTTTTCGTGGCTGAAAGCGGCGAGGGCTTTTCTGGCTGCAAAGAAAGAAACGGTTTGGCGTAAAGATTAAACAACAATTGCGACCACGTCGCCAATCGCATCGTATCAGCTATAGCGCAAACAAATGTCAAGTTCTGAAGTGTAAAGATCCGTCCGTAACATTGAGCATGGTCAATGTATGGTTTGTAAAGCTTCTCGCACGGCAGAATGACCGATTCCACCGTTACTGCTCTGAAAATCGTGACACGCAAACATCATCGAATAGTTCAGGATTATATGTACAAAGACGAATCGGACATCGATGCAGCAAAGATGCGGTATATAATTCGGTAAGTGTTTGTATAGATACTTATACTGTCATACATAGGCAGTCCCATGAGTAAATGATGAGTCAAGCTAGGTTGGAGTGATGATGCAGCTGATGGGATGATCATGAGCTCTTCATGGAGACTCAATCAGTTTCAGTTGATGATCAGATGTAGACAGCTTGCACGTGCACTGTATCAGCAGAACAAAGGGAGAATCTCAACAGAGAGAGAAAGGGAGAGAGAAAGAGAGAGAAAAGGGTGGAAACTGAGGCGAGGGGCAGATTTCCCCTTTCGTCTGATGTGTGCGCGCGCAACCTCCACTTCTTTCCCAAGCTGAGACTTCTGAAACAATGCAAAATCCAGTTCCCTCACTAAAACACATCCATACCATATTTCTCCCTGCTTGCTACATCGACACTCGTTCCATACCAACAAGACCGCATTGTCAGTCGTGACGAACAGCACGCAGACTTCTCGATCGACCTCTCCCTATCGGCTTACCTTGCTCTACACGCTCATATACACGCGCGCCGATAGCGCGTCGCGCCAACAACTGTTATATCCACAAAAACACATTACAAGCACCTCATAGACAAGCTCAGTCCGGGCTTACTGAGAGACATATACAGGAAAGGAGAAGGCTATTCATGTCCCAGATGCAATTCACAGACGTCCGTAAAGCACCGGCTCCTCCTTCCTCGAACCATCCAATCATCAAGAGTGCCATCTCCCTGCCTACAAGCAATCCCAGCAGTCAAGGTTACGGTGGACTCAATGCTGTCGTCAAACAAGGCTGGGCTAGCGTCAAGGAGGATGGCATCAAGTCCTGGATATGGACCAAGAAGTATCTCATACTCAAGGAAGGCACCCTCAATATGATGAAGAATGAGGGTAGCGCATCCATCTCGTCGCAAATCCCGCTGCGAGAGGTCACAAATGTCCAGCGATTAGAGACGAAGGGCTATTGTTTCGAAATCATACGAGAACAGGGGAGCAGCAACGTGACCAGATCCTACTACATATCGCTAAAGAGTGATGCCGAATTATATGCATGGATGGTGAGAGAAATCTGGTTCCTTACCAATGCTACGACTTTTTGCTGACCGTACAAGGATGACATCTATACTCGCTGTCCATTGATGGGCGTCTCGAATCCCACCAACTTTACCCACAAAGTCCACGTCGGGTTTGATCCAGCTTCTGGCGGCTTTACCGGGCTGCCAGAAGAATGGTCGAAATTGCTCAAGACATCTGCAATCACTCGCGAAGACTATGCACAGAATCCACAAGCCGTCATCGAAGTCCTCGAATTCTACTCGGACATTCGCAAGAAGGAGGAAAAGGAGGCTGCATACAAACAACAATATGGTGCCTCCCAAGGACAGGCACCAGCTTCTGGCGTGACTCTCACGTCCGGCAGCAACAAGGACAAGTTGCACGGCAGTGGCTACGATATGCGCCCTGTCCAGCGTGCTCCTGCCAACCAAATGCAAAACTTGCAACTCGACACGGCGCAATATCAAAACAAGGAGGCGACCAATATCGTTGCCTCTAGACGTGCCCCTGCACCACCTCGAGCTGACGCACAACTCATCAAACAACAAACTCCTTCGCAAATCAACTCATCACGTCTGGCTCCTGTAGTCGATGCAAGAGCAGCCGCTGGTGCTGCCATGCGACTGAACCAGCAGGGAGGCTCGTCGCAGAATATGCCGCCTCCCCATCAGAGGCCAAGTCAGGCCGTACCAGAGTTGCCCTCTGCATCACGGAAGGCACCAAGTGCGCCAAGAACACAAAATGCCATCCCGGACCAGACCAAACCATTGCAACTGACCAGTAAGAAGCCCATGCAGGAATCTCAAGAGAAGAAGAAGAAGATTGAGATGCCGAGTGGTACCGGCCTTGTAAAGGCTATTCCAGCAGTCCAGAAGATCACGAAAGCCGAGGAGAAGCGCATCAGTGGCATGACAGAGTCGCAGATTATGGAAAAGCTCAAGAGCGTGGTCTCGAGTGGAGATCCAAATATGCTCTACCAAAAGATGAAGAAAGTGGGACAGGGCGCCAGTGGATCCGTGTATGTGGCAAAATCCATCATGTCGAAGAATGCAAACTACAAGGTTGCGATCAAGCAGATGGATCTGGCGCATCAACCTCGAAAGGAGTTGATTGTCAACGAGATTCTAGTGATGAAGGAGTCTTCGCATCCCAACATTGTCAACTTTCTCGACTCCTTTTTGCGCGGTCCTGGCGAGTTGTGGGTCATTATGGAATATATGGAGGGTGGTGCTCTGACGGATGTGATTGACAACAATCGCTTGACGGAGCCACAGATTGCACTGATCTGTCGAGAGACATGTCAGGGCCTTGCACATTTGCACAGTCAAAACATCATCCATCGAGACATCAAGTCGGATAATGTACTCCTTGACGCCAAAGGTCACGTCAAGATTACCGACTTTGGTTTCTGTGCCAAGTTGACGGAGGCAAAGAGCAAGAGAGCCACCATGGTCGGCACTCCTTACTGGATGGCGCCAGAGGTGGTGAAGCAGAAGCAGTATGGCGAAAAGGTGGACGTGTGGAGCTTGGGCATCATGGCCATCGAGATGATTGAGAATGAACCGCCGTACCTGGACGAGGAGCCACTGAAGGCTCTCTATCTGATCGCCACTCACGGGACACCAAAGTTGAAGAATCCAGAGAAGCTGAGTCAGGACCTGAGGACGTTTTTGGGAGTCTGCCTGTGCGTACAGGTTCATGCCCGAAGCGGCGCGCAGGAATTATTGGACTGTACCTTTTTCCGACAGAGCTGCGAATTGAATGACCTTGCGCCCCTGCTGGCGTTCAAGACTGCCGCATAAGTATCAGTGGTGGGTTAATGAGGGGGACGATTGAAGAATGAATGGTGATGATGATTTGGCATGGCGACAACGGCGAGACTTTTATGCAACCTGTATATATATCTTGACTAGGAGCGGAGAATGAAATGACGTAGAACGATTTGTACCAATATTCGTCTATGCTGTACTGGTCCTGGTTATCATGAAATATCGACTAGATTAGCGAGAATGTCAAGAAAAGGAGAAGAAGTTGAAAAGTTGCACGAGTCCGATGAGATACGATTCAGTGGTTGACGCCATGGCTTTTGTGTAAAATGTGGGCTCCAATCATCGTCGAGCTGTATGATTGAGTTCATCTGCAGTTTGTGCGACTCTTCTATTTCTACAATTGCCCCGTCACAATCAACCATTCCCCGACTACCAACATCATATCGTTCTCAATACATTGGTCTACTATCTTGACGATTTCTACACGATAAATCTTGTTGGGATGGAGAGGAGATCGGGTCACGAGGTGAATAATTACATCTACATTCCCTCATTGACGGGCTCAATCATCTCTTTGATTCTATTCAGCATCATCACTGCTCTACTAGTTTATCGGACGATTCGGTATCGAGTGAGGTACACCATCATCTTTGTGGTTGGAAGTGCGGGCGAATCGATAGGGTACTTGTTTCGCACGTTGTCTGCGAGTGGTGGCCGTGCACGATTACTGTCGTTTCCTCTTTTTCTAATGATGGATATGTTTATTATTTTGAGCCCCTTGGCGTTCATGGCTGGTTTATACGTTCTCTTTGGACGACTCGTCCGGCGAATCCCTCCTACCATCCCTCCTACAATCACGTCAGGACAACGAAATGGTCAAGACGAGAGGACAGGAAATGGTAGGAGGGTCAGCGTCGTGTCGCCGCGGTACTATGCTCGACTATTCGTGACTTGCGACATCACATCATTTCTAATTCAAGCATCTGGTGCGGGTCTGATTGTCTCTTCAAACGCACACACCGCGTCCCTCGGAAAATCAATTCTCATGGCCGGTCTCGCATTCGGCTTCATCACGTTCTTCTCATTCATCTTGTGCGTCTGCTATGCAGTGGTTACGATTCGACGGTACGATGCGACAGTCGTCGGATTGAATGATTGGAAAGTCTTGATTATTGGAATACTCCTCTCTTCTACTTGTATCCTCGCACGAACCATTTATCGCATCATTGAATTCGCAGACGGATATCACGGACACATTTATACCACCGAATGGTACCTCTACGCCTTTGACACCACCCTCATGATCATCTGCATCGTCATCTGGGTTCCCCTCTTTCCCGCAAAATTCGGGCTCTCGCAATCGCTCACGGGAATCGACGAGGTCAAGTCGACTGATACCGCATTTCGAGACGTCTCTGCCCTCAATCAGCTCAATCACGATGGCAAAGCGGCGACCATGGTCACTTCTGGCACAGCGTCCGACACTTGACACGATTTGCATATTACATCACAGCACTCGGCTAGACATGAAGTTGTGAAGTATTCTCTGATTATAAGTAAATATCTCATGTCATGTACAAAATACGGAATCACATTCATAGACCCTCGGGCATACGCAATGACTCCAATAACCAGCCCGCGGATCGGTCCTGCAAATTTTGTCCATGTAATCGAGCCTGGATATGTTGTTGAACTTTCGCACCATCTAGGCCTCCGTACTTGACCACCACCTCGACATCTAGCGAACAATCCTCGAGACTCCAGAGTGGTGTGCTGATAAAGTGTACGAGAAACTTTGTTCTGGATGCAGGCAACAAAATCGCCACTGAAGCCTGCACATTGTCGTCCTCGTTGATTTTGACTGTCAGGGGATAAGTGGACTCGACAAGGTCAAGTTCAGTCATGAGCCTCGAGACTGCCGTCCAGCGATCCCTTATAAACCTGATCGATTCGCGCACCGATGTAAAAGACGACTCACCGAGGGATTGCTTGATTTGTGCCAGGTAGTAGTCCAGGACGATACTCGACCATAGATTGTCCGCAAGACTCAGAGTAATCTTGAGACTTGCAAGATCAACCGAGAGCATCAATGTATCATCCAGAGACATGCGAATGTGAGAATCTGTGACGTGCAATACCCGCAGTCCAGTCTGCTCCGTGAAAAGCTTGTAAGATTGTTGCATCTCATTAATCTCCTCTGATGAGTAGCCACGGTGTTTCTCGGCCTGTGCTTCGAGACGAGTCACTTCTGCTAATTCTTCCTCGTACGCCTTGTCAAGTGCTGCCAATTCGACATCCATTTCGGCGTCTTGAGCCTCGAGAGCTTGAAGTTCAGCTTCCGCCAGCGCCAGCTCGGCTTCCTCCTTCTCGATACTAGCGACGAGTTGCGCTGCTTCTTCGTGGTCAAAGGACTCATAAGCATCTTCTTCACGAATCAACTCATCAACGGTAGCTTTGAGCTCGTCGTACTCCTTTTGAACCTGCTCGAAAGTCGGCGTCGCCTTTTCCTTGTATTCCTTCAATCTAGCCGACTCTTTTTCCAAGTCAGCCAAGTTCTTTCTGAGTGGTACGAGGACACCACTAAGCAAGTTTTCTCGCCACACGTACCAGACGCCCTTTGCCGATAGTCTTGCTGACGTCTTCAACTCCTTGAATTTGGCCTCGAGGTCACGCTTCTCCGTAGGACTGGCTCGGCGGTACCGATCAAAGATTTCGGGATTCTCCTCATTCATGTCAGATTCAATCTCCTCGCACATTGCTCGACCCTCTGTAATGTACCTCGTCAGCTCTCGGCACGAGTGCTGATACATTTCAAGCATTGGGACGGTATACTTCTCTGCAATCAAGTCCTGAATCTCTCGTTCTTGGGGATCTGATGGTTCTGCGACCTTCGCTGGCATTACAAAAGTTTCTCGACGGCGTGTAGTGGACAATCCTGTAAGAAAAGAAATTCCAGTCATCTTCAGAAAGTCTGCGAGGGTTGTCTGCGGCAAAGGGGATTCCGTAGGTATTCTGGCTGGTGTGTTGCTGTTGGTCCTACTGACAGATGCAGTGGGAGCCAAAAGAGATCTTTGTGGTGTCTTCTGAGGAGTCATGAAACGTGCTTTCTTTGTTGGGGAAGTCATTCGCGAGAGATCGGCGGTTTCGGCGACACGCTGTATACTACTTGGTGCTTCACGTTTAGGCGTCAAACTCTGAATCTTTTCCTTCATGATGGACAAACGTCGATCAGTCTCCTCGAACAATTGCGAACCAAATTCTGGTCGTTTCGAAGAGCCAGGAGCAAGCAAGACCTGAGCTTCAGGAGTTCCGAAGACGGGTATATCAGCTTCCAGCAGGGACTTTCTTCTCGGCACCCTTGGAGTTACCTGGGGTGTGGTAAGTCGAGTCGTGTTCTCACCGCTTAGTGCTGCAACGGTAGGAGTCTTTGTGGGCGTTTCTACCTGTCTCAGTGGAGTACGAATCGCTCCTGAGCTCAGCCGTCGTTTCAATGAGGAGTTACTAGACTTTGAAGCTGATCGAGCAATTGGTGTGCCTGGAGGCAATGTCGACTCGTTCTGCGGTGCCGATGCGCTCTCGAAAGGAACTTCAGTAGCTTGTGGAGTTGTAGGACGTATCACTCCTGGAGACCTGGTAAGCAGACTCTTGGACGGACTCTTATTGATCGTTGTGGGTACCGCTCGTGTGATGTCCATGTTCATGGTCTCGTTCGAGTCGGCGTCCTCAGCAATATGAAAATCTGGTGTGGCCGGTAATGTCGATGAAAAAGCTTGAGTCATGTCCATGTTCATGGTATCGTCATTCTGTGTCACATCGGCCATACTGACATCCATAAGACTCGTCTCTTTGACAGGTGTAGCACCCCACGCGAAACCGACATTACTGTTTGCAAGCACCTGAGACAATCTTGTCACAGTTCGAATTTGTGTGGGCAGCGCTTTAGTGAGATCCATGTTTTGTGTGAAACCATCAGCTTGGGTAACTGAGCCTTCACATAAGCGTTGTGTATCGTCTTCTTCAGTTGCAACGGTGTATGAAGTATGTGAGGTTGGCTCGTCTGTGGAGCCATTTCTATCATGACTCAACTGCATCGTGAATATTCGGGTTTCGTCCATATTGACTGTTTCATCTTCGTCCTCCATCTGATTTGTTGTATGAGTTGTCATTCTCTCCGTATTTACTGCCGGACTTGAGGTCCCACTGACCCTTCCATCGGGCCGCGTTTGGGCTGAAGAAATGATACCACCAACCAATCGTGTCATGTCCATACCATCTTCCAGGGTCGTATTGTCTGGATATGGTGACACCGAGTCGAGACCTGATTGTCTCGCACCATACACCATTGTCATATCCATCATTTGAGTTTCGTCATCGTCTTGATACACAGCGGCTCTGGGACTCGGGCGGCTACGAACTGGTAGTCGAGATTGTCGTGGCGTAGAGGGCGCACTTGACACAGGTGCGTGACTTGGCGCGACTGGCAAAACATCAGTCAAGTCCATAGCAGATGTTTCATCTTCGCCGGGCTCTTGACCACTGAGATCCGAGTCACTCTCAGAGTCGTCCTCATCCAAAAAAGATGACGGGTCAATCAGCGGATTCGATTGTCTGGGTATGATATTCGTGAGATCCATTGTGAGTTCGTCGTCCTCATTTTCGTTGCTTGCAAAGCGCGTCGTTAGGGGTGATTTCGAAGGGGAATCATCCAGTCTGTCGACAATCGGAGACTTTGCTGGAGATAATCGATTGCTTCTTCGAGGTGCACTTTGTGGCGTAGTCAATGGCGAGGAGTTATTTGCCTTTTCAAAGACTCTGACTGACGCATGAGACGCAAAGCTGACACGTCTACTGAGAGACTTTCTCCTTTTCTCAGCACTTTCGCTGACCTTCTTTGATGGCGAGTGTATCGGTATGAACGCAATCGTGTGAGCATCATCTCCATTGTTGCCCTTCAAGATTCCTCGCGACGAACGTGTAGTGATTGGCTTTGCTGTTGGTGGTGTAGAGAATGACTTGGCACGTTTTCGAGTGAAAGTTGGAGTGGCAGTCACGTTCTCCTTATTCATTGGACCGATGATATGCTGCAAACGAATGTGTGTATGATTAGGAAATGTCTTTTGCTAGAGCACAGTAAGAAGAGTGCTACCGACTTGTGGTCATTTCGTGTCGGTGTCGTGGTCGCCTAAGATGCGATTGCTGAATTGGCGTTTGTTGTTTGTTTTGAAGTTCGATGGCTCGTATGTATCGTTTACTGACGAGGCTTTGTGAAACGAGGTGAACGAGAGTGCCGGCGGAGGAAGTTCGGTAAAATATTCCCCCCTAAACTACGAATCTCATCTCAAAGGCACAAGCCCGGGATACTGTACAAGTATACAGTCGCTGCTGCCCACAAGTACCTAGTCCTCTGAACAGCGTTTGTCCTTCTTATAAATCACTAGTTTCGAGAACAGGATGAGCACGGCCGAGGCGAATCAACAGCACTGGTCGAGTACTTCCAAAAGCTACGTAGCCCAGCCAGGCTACGAAAAGGTGTCATCTCAAATTAGAGCCAACCTCATCGGCAATGCCCCTTGGCTGGGCCTGTCAAAGGAGGTTCGCGAAACGACAACCATCATTGACTATGCATGTGGCCCAGGCACCGCCGGGCTATCGTTGCTAGACTACGCCAATACAATTATTGGAATTGACTCTGCCAAAGGTATGGTCGAGCAATTCAGTAGTCATTGCGAAGCGCTCAAACTCGACCACAGCAGATACTACGGCATTCATGCCGATCTACTGCAAGGAGATGTTCCAGCAAGAGTATCTGCATTATATGGCACTGCAGATGTGGTCTTGTGTTCAGTCGGCTTCCATCACTTTGATTACCCCGAAACCTCAATCGCTAAATTATTGCATCTGTTGAAACCTGGCGGCAGGCTCGTCATCATTGACTTTCTCAAGCATGATAATTTTCATCATTTAGGCGATACCCAGTCGACCATCGGTCACGGAGCCGCTAAAGGATTCACATCCAAGGAAGTAAAAGACATTTTTGAACATGGCGGCTGTACCGATGTTCAGGTGCGCGAGTGGCAGCCAGAGGAGACCGGTGGTCAAGGTCAATTTGTGTTCACCAAGAATGGCAAGGAAGTGCGCTTCGACTGTTTCACATGCCGCGGAGTCAAACCTTGAACTCATCAAAAAGATATCAGTATTGCCTGACGATGATCTTGTTGTCTGAATTCACTTGATGTGTAATTGACAAAACTTGTATATTATTTACAGGACTACAGAACATATCAACATTTCGTTTTTGTAGCCTACGCAAGAAAGACAACTTTTCAGTCGCACAGCATCAACTAGCCACCGCATGTCATGATTCAAAACAACGCCAATTCATGTCTGGTCTGCATGAATTGTCGTAATGGCTTCATCAAGGAGTTCCAACGACCCTTCTTTTCATGTCCGTACTTGCCCGAAAGTGGCCGAGGAAAGTTTGTGTTGTCTGATAAGTAGCGGAAGGACGTTTCAAGAGTGCAACCCGTGTGAGGATCGCTCGCAATCGAGGTCCCATCGGTTTCCGCTTCCGACATGGACTCGTAGCTGCAGTCAGTCGACTCGGACAATATCGAGCCTGAATCCAGGGAATCAATGGCAAAGTCCGGACAATCATCGACCGCTGTGAACGCGTCTAATCTCAACCTGGCCTCTTGTACCTCAACCTTTGCCAAGGCGATTCTGAGCATTTCTACGTACTGTGCAGACCTTTCTGGATGGAGAACATCACATTGTGCGAGTTCGCGCTTGAACTGTCGAAGATTGCTGCGCAAGCATGACCAATAACAGTAGAATATCGTTCGCAAGCAAGGAGCGGTAATAACATTTTCCAAAGCCAGGACCGTCGAAATATTTGAGAATAAGCCAATCGAAGGGACGTCGTGGCCCAGAAGACATCGGAAAGTGGCCATGGTTCCATCTCGAGAGGCGTGTAGATGAACTCTATCGTTTGTCGAACAAGTCGTCAGCAAAGGCTTCAGCAAGGACAACTTGATCGTGTCCACGAAGCTCAGGTGCGCAATGACCGCTTCAACTGCCTCACAGAGCATCTTGTTTGTGCCACGTTCGATAATGACGGTCAAGGTATTGGCAATGAGGTTGAGGTAGCCCTCGACCGAACTATCGAATGTGTCATAGACGGCCTGGTTCGTGACGATACTAGTTCTGGAAGAGATTTTGGAACTGGTACAGGATTTGAGAGAAATCTGGCCATCCACATCACTGCAGTCCGCCGAGAGATCTATATGAGCTTCGAATCTACGTGCGAGTCGACAAGTTTTGCCATTGTATAGATTGGTTGCGGAACGAATCACATCGACTGCAGAGCTCTTGTCAGCCAAGACCAGCCTGGATGTGGAAAAGTCGGTTTTCTGGATAGGTTGTGTTGCCAAATATTCTTGTAGTAGATGATCGACAGGATATGGTTTACGCTTCTTCTCGCGTTCGTGCAGATCTGACCTGTAAATTTTGTCCAAACTGTTGACGTGCATCTCGTGTGTCGATCCTTGAGCTACTACAAGTCTCCGATGGATCTACCGGTATAAGGCCGTTTCGCTCAAGTACACTCGAATCGGAGAAAGTCTTGAAGATGAAATTCGACACAAAAGATGAATAGACTTGACCTTGAATCTCTTGACGCCCAAGCCCTTGTATCTACCGACTCGGGGCTCGGACAACACAGAGACTTCGTCATGTAACCCAATACACAGATCTGTGCTTGCATTGGTGGCATTTCAAGCCATTTGCTCCGCATGGCTTCAAGTTGTTCCCCGGGCGCATCTGCAGCGTCCATCTGTCCAGTAATCACGCGAGAAGTCAAAGGAGACGTCCCTACAGCCTCGTTCGATGCCCAGCATCACAGACACATGGCCATCGTGCTGGCTTCTGCTTTCTGACCCAGGCCATCACACAGGCTGTATTGTGTAATCCCATCATTGTATCGCATGAACGTGGAAGCAAAGCTGCAGGTCTAGACACTGTAGTGAGCAGACCTGCTGAAACTTTTCATGGACAGACATCTCACTCTTCGCTCATGCACTCGAGCCGTGTATAGACCCAACATTGGATAGGTGACCCAATTCTGGGCAGAGTTTGATGGGTCATTGGAAAGCGTTTACGAGGCCCACTAATTAGACGGCCGGGAGATCGATCGGTAATTGCAGCCCAAATCCTGGTGGCGAGACGGTTGGCGATGGTCCACACGTCCACGGTATCCGTATTCATGTCCACACACTCGGACGAATCCCATGCACATATATACAGACGCTTTTCATGCAGCTACATGACGGATCTTTGCTTCACAACCAGTATAAGAGGATACTCTGGTTCCGGCACGCAGGTTTGCATATCCACCAGTTTCTTGATTTTATATTGTACCAAGTACTGCGTGACAATAGCGGACAAATTATATACGAGTAATGCAACGCTGCAATTGTCAGGAGCCGCTATTCCTGCATGTTCTCATCAAGCCAAAATCCGAACCATGAAACGTGGAAGCCGAGGCTGACCGACAATTACAGGACGCTGAAGGGTCCAGCACCTTAAATTGCGCCTCAATACACCAATTGCAATAGTGTTTGCGAATAAACGAGATTTGTTTGCACAAGATTAGTACTCGCACCTCTGAGCCGCGACAATTTACACACAACGGCATCTGTCCAAGCGACCGGTCGCCGTCCAAGAGATGACGACAATCGCGGAATAGTAATACCTCCTCTCAATTGAATTGCCGGCGGAGAGGTGACGTCCCGGTCGGTAGCGATGGTTGGAGGATACAATTTTTGGTAAGCAGGACAAACCACGTGAAGACAACCTTGCATGCAAGCCCATTACCCAACCGAACGCTACCAACCACACCACCTACCGTAGGCATATCCTTCACTCCTTCACTTCGGGAGAATGACCTGATTCATGTTCCATCGCCGTGCACTAGAATCCTGTCTTGTCTGCCAAGCCGACCACTCACCTTCTCTTGCAAGCCATGTAAGTCGAGTTTGACTGTCGTCATGCCACAGCTGTGCAGCTCGCCTCTGATACATGCTATTTCCCTCGCCAGGCAGATTGTGCAGTGCGGCTGTGCTTGACAGCGTACTTTTCGCGGCTAGTGATTGAGTGGAATCGACTAATGATAATAATTGGCGGTCGTCAAACTACTGTGGAGACCTCTGCGGGCCTCACTCAGAGCACGTACCATACATGTCAATTCTGCTACATACGAGAATGAATATGAAACTGTGCGCTCTGAACTCCAGGACTATCAATATCTACATTGAGCGGACTTATGAACATGATCGTTTCTCTTGATGATAAAACACCTATCTAGATGGCTCTTACTACACACTTGAGGCCTGGTACCTAGAGCTGATAGATCCAGTAAATGCTGCGGTCACCAATACCAGGCTCTTCAGGTATTCTCTCAGATTCGCTCTTCTTTTCCAGTTGCGATCCTTGGCTTGCTTCTCTCGCGAGAGACTTTGCCTTGTTTCTACTGCGCAAGAGTACCCATTGAGCGGCTGCCGAGAGTGCCGCAAGTGCCAAGAACCCAAGTGCCATCCCGTGGCCCAACTTGTACGCTGGACTGTTCTTTGGACGATACATCTGACTCCCAACCACAGCTCCACCCAAGATACCGACAGAGATCTGAGTGGCACAAGCGACCGCTCGTTTCGTCTGGCCAGAAACATTATTTGCGGGCCATGAAAGGGTGATGGCACTTGCGGGATAAATCCCTGCAGCGGCAACCATCACTCCTGCATACTGAGCCGCAGTTTTCAGTGAAGACAATAAGACAATGTACCCAATAGCTGCAAGCACGCAACCAGCAATGACGAAGGCTGCTCTGATTCGGAAAACGAACGAGTAGTGAGCAGTCATTATCGTCACGATAAACGCCAAAGCATATGGGGGTACAGTGAGCAATTGCGCGTTCGCAGCTGTGTAGCCCAAATTCTTGATGATTGTCGGCAAAAACAGACTGAGTGTGTAGAGCGGAAGACTGAGGCCGACATACATGAACGCGTATAGCCAAACACTGACATCTTGGAGAGCTTTGCCTACATTCGTCCACGAGAATGGCTCGACATCCGTGGCATCACCGCTGGCCTTTAGACGACTAATACACAACTCTCGTTCCTTTTCGTTCAGAAATCTTGCCTTGTCTGGATAGTCGTGTATCAGAAATAGGGCGAATACCGACACAAGGATGGTGAACAATGATTCGATGATGAAGATCCAGCTCCAGCCAGCTTTTCCCCCGACACCGGCCATCTTACCAATAGCATATGCCAAGACTCCACCAAAAGCACCGGCAAGCGCGGCAGCACTGAAGAATAGTGAAATTCTGTAGTGTTGCTCGTGACGAGCATACCACATGCTCATGTAAAAGACTGATCCAGGAAACAATCCTGCCTCGGTGAGTCCAAGGAAGAATCGAGCTACAAGGAGACCTTGGAAATTGTGGACCAGTCCCATGGCCACTCCTACAATACCCCATAATGCCATGAGTGTCGGCAGCCAGATTCTAGGCGGGACTCGTCGCAGGATAATGTTGGAAGGAATCTCAAAGAGCACATACCCGAAAAAGTAAATGGTCAACGTCCACAAATAAGACTCGTTACTCATGTGTAGGTCCGTAGTGAGACCCTCGAGTTTGGCATTACCAATATTGGAGCGGTCCAGGAACGACAATAGGTAGAGAAGGGTGAGGATGGGCAAGACATTCCGGTCGATTTTTCTGAGCAAGCGTCGTTCATCGGGTGTGTTTGGCTGTATAGAGGTGATTGAGGACGACCTCGAAGAGGTCTCTTTTTTGTCGAATCGAATTGATTCCTGACTCATGCTGGGCAGTATCAGACGAAATAGACAGACAACACTCGTCTATAAAGTGTAAAATGTTAGATCAAGATGCTACCATGGCACAAGAACCGACTGACGACCGTTTATCAGAATATGGAGAAGATGATCATCTGCAGACTCGCGCGATGTCGAATCGCAATGTCGCCATTCCCATCTGACCGGTGTGACCAATCATTTTTCGCAAATGATTCTGCCAATTTTAATATCAATCGTTATCACGGAGAAGCCTTCCAGCCACTTGTGCAGCACGGCCAATCAAAAGTGACAATTTTAGTAACCATGCTTTGATAACCCATAAAATGCTAAATAGTCATACACTACTCCGACAATTACTGTAAGTATCGACCATAATCATGTTCTAGAGATGAACATTTATGCGAGAAGTTTGTTTTCTGCTTCTTTACTGCCTCGCGGTGGTCTATAAGGTCCCAATGCGACGGGCAAGTATCCAGTATACCCGAGATCCCTACAACTAGTCAGACAATTATAGCATTGTGGATCAGATTTGGGGGACTTACCCCATGGCAGTTTCTAATAATTTCGTGACTTTTCCAACCATTTTAGCAATCCATTCTACGTTGAAATCAGTCGTGCCCTTTTTCGTGCAAGTATAAGTGACTCACGATCGTTCATGATGCCTTCCACGACAACCTTTTTCATCCCGTCCTTGACTCCTACAACAGTCATCAAAACACGACTTCCACTTGGGATTGGGTGATTACCTTTATTGATTGATTGAGAGAGGTCTTTAATGTTGTGAATCTCGCGATCGAGGATGCCTGGTTCTTTAGTGGCCTCGACGACTTTCGTAGCCTTGACGAGGGCGGCGATAAAGTTGAGGAGTTCCTGATCGAGGACGGCGGGGAGTCTTGCGTGGACGGCCATTTTGACATTACATTCGTCCTTGATGGCTTGTCTCAACTCGCTCTGCGCGCGCATCGTCTTTGGTTTCCCGTCGGCGTCGTCGACGTTTTGTTCCAATTGTCGCTTTTCCTCCCTCGTGGGGATCGGAGGCAACAAGTGTTCGTGGTGGGGGAGCAGGTAGGACGGTAATGTAAACGTGGCATCGAGTCCTCCCAATCGAACGACGGGGTTCATGTCTAGTTCCTTGGGAAGCGTGCGGTAGACCATAAAGTCCTCCACGCCGAGGTAACAGATGATGTCAAAGGCAGACAAGAATGGGACCTGAGCCAGACCCGTAATGTCCCCCAACTCGACCGCAAAGTTGGCGTCCGAGAGCCAAGAAACGATCCTCTCGTGTAGACGACGCAGTTCCGCGTTTGAATTGCCATATTCCTTGAAAATCTCCTGATCCAGCATGTGACTGATCCACTTGCCCGAACCGGCCGCCGTGATGGACCGAATGTAGACTGGATGGAGATATGCCAGTGGATTCAAGAGCATCCTCAGCAACATTGGTAACCGGTGAAGGAAATTTCGGACCCATGGCGGACTCAAATTTTGTAACGTCGTGACTCTCACCGAACGACGCGGCGGATGCGCGATCGACGGTTTACTGTGCAACGCGGAACAGATGGCCGCTCGTCGATCTTTCGTGTCGGGGGCATCAATGTCCTCGAAATCCTCGTCGTCCGTCTGAAACTTGCTCTCCAATGCCTCTGCGTGTTTCAGGATACTCCTTCGACATTCCATGATGGAATTACTCTCCTTTATCCACGAGAGCGTCTCTCGATACTGTTTGCGCGCCTTGGCGTTGTCCGGAGACAGCTGCGTCATGGACTGTGCGGCCTTTTTTGCCGACGAGTCCTTTGGTGCATCGCCTTCAGTCATCTCGTCCCTCATCTTTTGTAGCACGGGAGGGACACTCGTGTCGGCTTGAGCAGTTGCCGCCCTCAACAATGGCGTGTCGGTGTTCATCACCGCATCGCCCTGAGCATCTTCCGTTCGCTCCGCCAAGTTACCAAACTGCATCTCGTATTGACCACCTTTGATGTTACCATACACGTCCCCGATATCAATCTTTCGAAACAACGGGATCGTCACTTTTTCCACGGCAAGAGCCAATTCCATGTCGTCGGAGAGTTTGATTCCCACCTCGACGCCATGAACAGTGATTGTCAACGAAGACAACTCGAAAGTCAATCCCCGAACGACAAACAACCCATCGACTTCCGTATCAATCTCCAATGCCGGAATGTCGAAAAACGCAATCTTGTCATTAACGAATTGCAGTTCCTTGAGCAAGATTCGGAGGTGATTCCGCACGAAATCAGCGACACTTTGAAACTGAAACAGACAACTGATGAAAATCGTCGGATAGACCATCACCGTAAAGAACCTCCACAACAACCAAGACGTCTCCGCGACCGCATACACGAGATTGATTCCTCCCAACAACGTCCACAACGGCACAAACGGCACGATCCGGTACCCTTTCGAAGCACCCAAGAGGATCAAGTACGTCAACACCGGCGTCCCCGAAACCAACCACCATCTCGGCCATTCGTAGAGTGGTAAGGCCAACAAGACACCCGCCGCGAAGAGGTTTGCCGTGTTTAGACCAAACAACTCCTTGATCGGATCCACTTTTTCCTGCTTTGACGGATTCATAATCTGATCCCGAGGAACATTGATGCCTCCCGCATCACCACTCATCTCGACCTCTCTAGACTTGTCTACACTACCTGATATATATCGTAGTGACAAGGAGATGTAGTCGTGTGTAGCTGCAAGGGGAGTCAACAGATGGGAAAGCGCGGGTTTCGCAACAGGTTACACGAGAGAACGGAATCCTTTCGGCAGCCACTGAAGTCATAAAACCGGGCGCCGCATTGAGTCTAAAAAAATTCAGTCGTTTTGGACCTCAACTCAATTCCAGGGATGAAATTCTAGACCAGCCCTACTATAAGTATACACAACTGCAGATACAAATGTCCCTTTTCGTCCACTACTATCCATATCCAACCATTGTACAATATCTATAGTTACCAAATCTTACTCTCTTCGCGTAAAAGTGGTGTTCAAGACCAACTTTAGCACATGGTCGAAAACTCACTTTTGCGATGCGAGCTGTGCTTTCCTGGCTTTAATCACTTCCTTTGCCAATTGACAGCGGATATTGAGTCGACCCTCGAGCTCGTTGTTTTCAGTGTCGAGAGCCATTCTCAAATACTTATAAGACAGATCGAGGTGTTCCCGAACGCGCTTAATGTCGGTAATGTCCTGCGACTCCCACCATATACATACCGCATACTCATAGTACCCAAACGCAATGGCCCAACCTTCTGCCGTCTTGTGTTTTCTGTTGCAAAAGTCCTCGAGAATCTTGCTCGCTTCTCCAATGTTGCCGAGATTACGAAGAACGACGGCCGACATCAATTCTCGACAAATCTCATCATCTTGATCCATATTTGGTGCCGGTGGAACCGATGCCCACCGAGTCAAAGCAGCCTTGTCCATCCGACGATATCCGTTGTAGACGTAAATCAGTTCCATGATGGGTGACGGTCCAGCATACTCTGCCAGTCCACCAGAATCGCCTGCTGCGGAGCGCTTCTTGCTCCACTTGTTGATTCTCCGCTCAATCAAGCTCTCTATGGGCACCGTCACCTTCGTACCACCAAACAATTTCTGCTTGGTCTGAAACATTGCTGGGATCGACTCGAGGAGTTGATTCGCCTTTGGTAGTGAATCGGCATTGCCGTTTGAGCGGACGTCCTCGATGTAACAGCAGGCCGCAAAGTACGTGTACAGAGCATGCGACCAGTCATTCTGATCACGGACTCTGATGTAGTAGTTTGCAGCCTTCACATACTGATGATCGAAAGAACAATCCAGAGCATACTCGAACAGCATGAGCGTCTCGATCTGTTGTAGTTCAGGCTTCTCAGACGCGAAGCCACGATCAAGCACTGCAAGGGCTCCAATCAAATTCTTCTCCATGCCCCTCAACTTGGCATCGTGTAGTACCCACAATTTTCCCTTTGGGTAGTATTCATTGATCTCGTCTAGTGTCTGGTTTGACTTTTCAACAGGCCATCCATCCTTCCCTGCACTCGTGTCGTAGATGTCGCACAGTTGTACTGCTCCACCGTAGTACTGTATCAGAGATGCGAACGAGGCGGCACCCTGTAAAGATTTTGGCTTCGAAGCAGCGATCCACAGATATTTGAGCGCTTCATCACGCTCCCCATGAAAGCCCAGTAGATTCAAGACTTTTGTCAGTTTCGGAGGCAGCAAGGATATGATGAGAGTCAATAGACCGTAGCACATGAGCACTCCGGACTGTATGGCCTCATCTACGAGAGGCACATTGATGTCCTCGTACACTATCGACGTGTCTATCGGCTTGCCATGTTGCTCCGTAATCTTCGCACCGTACTTTTTCATGATTGAATCGAATGTTGCGAATGCGCGTTTGATCTTGAGTACTGATGAGAAACTCTTCATGATGGACTCCCCTGCAAAACCACAGATGGCATGCATGAGCTGCACTTCTCCGAGACATACTTCATACTCCATACCGCACGGATACGTCGATGTAATCATCTTGTATTTAGCAGCAATCTTCAGTCCCTTTTCCAGCGCATCCTCCGCAGCCTGCAGTTCGTCACTGGCACGCTTCAGAACAGCAGGCTCGAATCCCAACACACCTTGTATGAAGCTTATCACGGCCTTGCCAGTCAGATGAAATGCCGTGGATTTACTCTCGAATATCTCCAGAGCTTCAGGTATCCTGTCGTCCATCACAAGATCCAGACCTTTGAGTACTTTGATGAGCGCATCAGAGTCGACTGCAGTCAGGTCCACTGACTCTTTGCGAGAACCGCCGAAAAGGAATGACATTGGTGATTGGGAAACGACGCAAGGTGGAGAAGTATATTGATGTTATAAAAGAAGGATTCGGGCTCTCTATAGTACTAGAGTGTCAGCGACTGAGCTTACATGAATCTTGCTGAAACATAAATGATGGAACTCAATTGTGAGAGGAAACGTTTCACGGAGCCGGAGTACACAAACCAATCTGGTAACATCAGCCGGCAGATCATTTGGGCGATCCTCAACAGTGACACGAAGCAACTCATGGAAACACATCAATGCTTGACTTGGAAGGGATTGTCTACTACATCTCCTGAAATCTTCCTTCGTCTACAGCCTGCTGTATTGGATTCTTGACATCAATGACCCCGTTCTTCTTGAGCCTCTCAAACAGCACAAACAACCTCTCCGCCTCCCTCTCCTTCTCCTCATCACTCATCTCTGGCAATTGCAGTTGAGCCTGCATTGCCTCCTCGTCCCGAAGGTTCTGTCCTGTAATGGGGTTGATGGCTTCTCCGTTACTGGAAGCAGGTATATCCTCTGGTGGCAAAGCTATGCCTTTTGACGTCAAGAAACCTATAGCATGTCCATAGCCTACATTTAGACAAAATTGTGATGGCGAGCTATCTGAGAGTTGAAACAAAAAGGTACCCAGACAATCTCTGATTTCTGGCGTAGAAGTATTCAGGAGTCGAAGAAGTTTAGATTGAGCAGAGTCCGATTGTCCCAGTGAGACTGTGCGCTCTTTTTGAGCCACCAAGAAGAGTGCCTTGAATTGCTCTGCGCTGTCTGCATTGTCCTTGTACGATGCGAAAGTGTCACTGAGAACTGTGAGCAGAGGCACCATCTGATCTTGCGTGATCGGAACACCGTTCCAGGCTGAGTCATTAAGCATTGCATCTACGAACTCGTCCAATACTGTGCATAGTGGTTCATAAGTCGAAAGTTCGTTGGAATTGTGTTGCTTCGTGCCAAGTGTAGTCAACAAGTTGACCATGTGTGGTATTGCTGTACGTGTTTGTTCATACGGATATTGTCTGATGTTGCTCAAAAGAGACAGTATAAAGTCTTCGGCATTACCATTGCTCTCTGTGGTCAAAGCTTTTTGCAGAATTACAGGATAAAATAAAGAAATGTTGAAGCATAATTTCAGTGTCTCCATCAGTGCAATGACTTGCTTTGCCTCGAAGAAATAACAATCCTGGTCTGCTGTCCACGACAAATGTCGAGCCAGCCAACCTGATAATACAGTTGTCAAGCTCTTCTCGAACTGGACCAGCTCCCTTCTGATTTCATGCCCACGCTTTCCAGTCACGAGAAAGAGTATCCTTGCGTACAAGAATTCATCCTCGAAGCTACAAGTCTCCAGACTGGAGTTGTTCGAGTGAAGCAGTGTAGTCAGACCATTCGTGTCTAGGAAGATTGAGACGCACGAATCTTCCAGCGTCAGAGCATTGGCCAGGCAACGCTTAGCCTCATCTGCAGCTCTGTTACTTGGCGCCGATCTATCAAAAGCCCATTGATAGATGATTTTGAAGCTAGTAGCATTGTAGAGTGGTTTGGCATACTCTTTGGTTCGCGTTACCTCCTTCAGACGAAGAAGTTTGTTCTCAATCTCATCTGACGGGACTGTTACATCTGATTGAGCCAACCAAGACAGGATGGTCTCAACCTCTTCAGCGGACATTACCAGATCAGACAGTGATTCGAGACATGATGCCTGCTCGATAATTTTTGCACCGATGACTGTAACCTGATGAATAGTCAATCTTCTTGTACTGTAATCAAAGTGCTGATGGACTGATCATAGATCTCAGGCGTCTGGATTTTGCTCAGATCACAACTTGATCAGCTCAGCAGCAAGAGTGCTCGTGAAAAGCCAGTGATGTCTAAATAACGTCTGGCAACAAAATACAATAGATAGAAGTGTTGCTCGGATTACGACCATCAACAAAAACTTTATGGGAGAGCACTAGTACAGTTCAAGGTCAAAAATTGTGCATCAGGTGTTATGAACGAAGTGATGTGAATATTGTTGGTTCGGCTCTTAACCAGATATCAGTCGCCTGTGATCGCTCTACAACCAAAGAGAAGACTTCTGTTCGCCAGTATATACTTGCTATTGTCCTATCGCATAACCACAGTGAGTGGGGAACCAATGCTTCCGGTTACGTGATTGATCTTCCTTTCCAGATCGTGATTCTTCTACATTTTACAATGGTGCATCGATGTACGCATTTCCATTCCTTTGTAATTTGATGCTATCTCGGGGCTGCCTCCACTTTGTCGCACTAGCTACCGGGTAGCATTCTCCAAATTTCATGACATATGGTTTAATGATGTTCTCCAGTACCCATGAATTGTTCAGCAACGAGATAGACTGCAAAAGCACCAACGCCGAGTCCTAGCCCTGGCAGACTAGCGAGATACTTGGTTCGAGTTGCAAAGACGCCCTTGTATCTCCAAGCTTCACTGAAACACTATTAGATACGCAGCGAGGTGTTGGTTTCTACATACCGTCGTGCCCAAGGGTTCTTGGTTATCTTGACAGGATCCGCCATGTCTATGATTACTTCTGACTTGCTAGCTCTATTCAATCTTCTCAACTTGAGCAATATGGTTGTTTCATGAGTCGGGTCGAATGTGATCTCCCCCAAGTTCGTCCAAATCGCACATCTTCCCACTCCCGAATAATTGCCGAAAGTGGTAGATGCACGCAACACACACAAGCCCGCTTCTATAATGTGTCTCAACCATGACACTGGCTCTACTGTAACTACAGCTTTTGCTAACTCGTTAGCAGACGATAGGGTCATTCATTCTAGATAATAGGTCACAAGAATAAATCATCGTGTAGAAGGACTGCAAGTGACGTCAAGTGGACGCTCGCGACAAAGTAATGGTGTCATATAGTCAATTGACACATTCGAACCTACATCGACATACACAGCAAGAGGGGAGACCGATCAGACAAGTATGGGCATACAATCTCGACATTGAGATGGTCACGATTCGCGACCTCGTCGACCGCTTTCCCTATGTGGCCATGGACACTGAATTTCCTGGTGTGGTAGCCAGACCCATGGGCCAATTTCGAAGTGCAAGCGATTATAGGTATCAGGTCATGCGTTGTAACGTAGATTTGCTCAAGATGATTCAATTGGGCATCACCTTTTGTGATGAGAGTGGTCGGCAACCAGAAGGTGTCAATACATGGCAATTTAACTTTGCATTCTCATTGTCCGAAGACATGTATGCGGGTGACTCGATAGCACTGTTGAAAGAAGCGGGAATAGATTTCGCAAAGCATCAAGATCAAGGCATCACGCCTCAAGCATTTGGAGAAGTACTCATCAGTTCCGGTCTCGTCTTATTTCCCGATGTCAAATGGTTGACGTTTCACGGTGGCTACGATTTCGGGTACCTGCTCAAAGTCCTCACTGCCCAACCTCTTCCCACGAGCGAAACTGATTTTCTCGCCCTCCTCAGTCTATACTTTCCCGACTTTCACGACATTAAAAACACGACGCGGACAGTCAAGTCACTCAAAGGTGGGCTCGCGGAAATTGCAGAGGATCTAAACTGCAGTCGAACGGGGACAGCGCATCAAGCAGGATCTGATTCCTTGTTGACTGCTCGAGTCTTTTTCGAGGTCTGGCGACAATTCTACCCTCAAGGCTTCCCGGAAGAATTCTCAAACAAGATTCACGGACTGGGCAAGACTGACACTACCTTCAATCAACCTCCACAATCAGCACAGTCGAATCAACCTCCACAAATGAATCCTTTGAGCAAGACTTTTCAGGCGCGTTGACGAGGGGCTCAAGAAAAGGACTCTTGGAGAAATAGAATCTTGATGATGGCATCTTTTGTGAATGATGTGGATAGATAGCACCCGCATGAAGTCTTTTGGCTTTTCGCCCATTTTTGTTGTTCTTGTAGATAACCTATAAATGTACAAATTGTGCCAACGAGAATTATAAAGAATACAAATTGCAGTGCTTGACATGATCAAATTGCGAAAGACCAAAGCTATTATCTATGCAAATATACTTCGTGGTGCGATTTGTTTAATTCCTACGTTCTCCTTCGTCGCACCTCTGGCCAAATTGCCATCCACCGTATAATGTCTTTGCGCGGCACTGAACCACGCAACCAGCCCTAATGATGCGACAACGCCAGTGGCGACAATCATGTAATTCATGTTGCCTGCAGTCACTGGGTATCGAGTAGGCACAAAGAACCAGATACACTCGAATGTCAAAAAGACGAGACCGATAATGTTGCAGAATGTTCCGATCGTCTTGGAGAGTCTATAAGGACCGGGGACGAATGTATCTTGTGATCGCGCATAGAGCATCGCTGCAATGGCCATAGCGTATGAACAGTACAAGCCGACCGTTCCGATTGCCAAGATTGTCAAGAATGCCGTCGAGGAACCGAAATATATCGCCATGATTAGTCCTTGTGCCAGCCCCGTGAAGAGTATTGCATTTACTGGCACACCGTGTTTGGGATGAACCTTGGCGAACCAACCTGAGAATGGCAGTCCGCGGTCTCGACCGAAAGCCATGATGGAACGACTCGTCTCTGCCACGAAGCTCGCTTCTGCGAGGACTTGTGTAATCAGTAACAAGAAACCAAGTATACATGATCCAACATAGGATTGTGTCGCCTGATGATATATGGGGAAGATTGGATTGTCCGCTTCTAGAACGGCGTCTAGATCCGAGATACAAAACATGATGGTGAGCAGATAAATCAATCCTGTAATGAGACCAAGGTAGACACTGTAGACCATTGCTCGTGGAGCATCTTCTTGTGCATTGTTCATTTCTTCCACGAGATGCGCCGGCGCTTCATAACAACACATGACGTAGCTCAGATTGGTGATGCCAAGGCAGACCACGACACCTTTGTATTTCTCATCGAGTCCGGTTATGTTTGTATACTCACCAAAGACAAAATTAGCAGTTTGAAAGTGATCAGTCATTGATAAGAGCACAATGACTGAGACTGCTAGGCCGACAAGACCCCAAATCAAAGCTACCCAACCCAGGGTATTCAAACGTTTGCGACCATAAATGTTGAACAAGCAGCAGAGAACGATGACTCCCCAGCACTCGAGTACAGTCTTGTATGGAGCTGCTTCGAAGTCTGGGTTAATCAGGGTAGTCATGCCATAAGTACTTTCGGCGACATTAGCTGCAGCGGCAGCACCAATACCAAGAAGTCCTGCTAATTGAGCGATCGCAGTGACATAACTCAGACCGCGACCCCAACGAGGTCCTGCCAGAATAGCCACCCAGTAATATTGACCAGAATTGCACGGATAAGCTGAACATACCTCCGCCAGGGAGAACACTACAGGCACCGTGAATGTACACACTCCTAGCCATCCCCACATGAGCACACTAGGTCCGCCAGCAGATAGGCCTGAGGTCAGGGAAGAACCAATCTCACCCCAACAGGACAGCACGGAAAATGCTAGCCCAAGCATGGCGAGTTTCGACATGGATCGCTGCAGTTCTGGCTTATACCCCAGTTGTACAAGACGATCGTCATCAGCTGTTCGATCGACAACTTCGTTGACTTGCTGAGGTGGCAAGACCTTGGTCTCGATACTATTTTGCGCATTGTGTCCCACGGTAAGAACCACGGGTATTATTCGACTGGTCCCGTGTACAGACATCGATAATGATTGCAGAATCGTGACAACATATATCTCAATGATATCTTAGTTCGTATCCAGTATGTATCAGTGTAAACTGAACGAAGGGAATATTTACAGGTCCAAGCGTCGACCGTGTCTTAAGCGGCTATCCGTGGCGTTTGGAGACAAAGCGCTTCCATGGACCGAAGAATGGGCATAATGGTTTACAGCCATGCAAAAGAGTGCCAACACATGAACGGTCTGAGCTGATCAAGTTGTCGATTGTCAACTTCGAGATGGCGATGCTTCACATTCCGCGGAGTTGATCGAAACTTGCCAATAGGTTGTCCTCCTCATCTTTCAAGACCTTCTTCTCCGGATTGCTGACGAGAACCTTCTTCTTGAGCACGATATCTTCACTTGTAATCTCCTTGTCAATGGCTTCCTGTAATGCCTTGTCTCTGACATTTGACTTCTTTTGTATACGCCGATTTGTGGTTATCTGCTTCTTCATAAGGCTGGGTTTCGATTTGATCGACTTCTTTCCAGTGCGAGCCATCTGACTATATGTGCTCTGATTTGATCTGTGCCAATCAAATCGTGACTGAAGACTTTCTTGTCAAGTGTTTAGCCAATGTCGACGGTGTGATTGATTTGTTGTTTTTGACATATTGGACTCTCGCAGCGTCCAGACGGAAGACGAGAAACTTTCCATTTGAGTTTCAGCCACGACGGGATATAATGAATTCGGGCGTTGTGTGGCTTTGTGTGAGGATGACAACTGTGGCTCCAACCAATTTCAGACTTGTCCTACAGTATGAGCCTTGAGAAGTAGTTGTAGGCAGCATTCAAGAATGCGTTGCTCCATATCCTACTGCATGATAAGTAAAGTTTGCAGTCAATGAATAGATTTACAATAAACACAATAATTACGGAGTCTACGCATAGGCTGAATGAGTGAGGAACCGCGAAAGATGGTCGAACAAGACGCCGGCAAGGGTGCTGACGAGCAATACAATCGCCATGGAAAGAAGATGAAGCAAACCCAGCCCAAAAAGCCGCAACGTGGTCAGAAGAAAACCAAAAACAAGATACCGGGTGCTGAAATCACGAGACCACCACTTGCTACGCAATCGAAGCATGAGGCAGTTTCAATCACATCTGATGGTAACTCAATGGACGTGAAAGACCCTGCGGTGATCTCGCCACCGAAAAAATCTAGAGCATCTAAGAAGCGTAAAGACGGTTATGACCCAGATCAACTGTCCTCTGGAATCGTTGTACCCAGCGTGCAAAGACTAGCAGCAGCAACACAAGCCACAGTTCGCGTGCATGACGTTGTTCAGAGACCAGCAGGCACTTCGGGCGTAAGCAAAAGACAGCAAGAAATCAATCAATTGAAGAGGAGATTTCCCGGGTTATCTTCCATCGAGGAGGGTACAGACTGCTATAATATACCTTTTGTGCCATCCGACCCAGACTTTCCCTATGAACTACCGGAACTGCTTGTCAATCTGCTCATCCCTGAAGATTATCCGAAATCAGCAACTCTACTCAAGGTTCAGAATGGCTTAGAGGTAGGCTTTGCTCGGAATGTGGAACGCAGCTTCGAGGACGAGCGAATCGGCTTTGGTTTCGCCGGTCGAGGCCTACTCGGTATGCTTACCTGGTTGGATCGAAACTTGGAGCGCATCTTGGGCATGAAAAAGTCTAACACAATAAAGATTGTACGACCACAGATACAACCGACTTCTGATTCTCCAGGTCATGGTCCGCCAAATTCCCTCAACAAAGCCAGAGTTGACGCTGCGGCACTCAGTGAGCCACTACCAGAAAGCACAAACGATGAATTCTCCGCAGAGCAGTTGCAAGAGGCCTCCAAGATACGCAGCAAGGAACTGAGCAACTTGAGACTGATTCATCCATCAAAGATACAAGAGGACTCCTTCCTCCTAGACCTGTCGCCAACAATATCCGTGCAGCTACAAGTTCCACAGAGCTTTCCTTTGAAGTCAGCTTGGCTGATGGTGGTCAAGGGTGATCACAAGCACGAAAAAGCCGCTAATCAGATTCTTAAGGAGAATAAGCGTGGACTAGGACGGACCATCAACTGGTTGTCGGCCAATTGGCATAAATTGAATGACGCTCAGCCCGAGGTCAAGGTTGCACAACCCATAAAAACTGCCCAAGCTGATATCACGATCCCGGTATATGGCACAAGGAAACCAGAGTTCTCCGACTATGATGGCTTCGTCCTCGTAGCTAATCAAGTATATCAAGTACAAACAGATGGAGAAGATCTCGACATTGACGAAGACTATTCTTCTGGAGATGATTTTGATGACTTCAGCAACCTCGATCATGGCATCGGCGACATGTCGATAGAACAAAATGTCAATTCAGGTAGTGACTCGACGACCAAGGATCACAAAGCCACAACCATAGGCACCGCGCAAGAGAAAGGCACAGCAATTAATACAGCCATCACGCTTACTTACATATCACTCCTCGAACCTCTGTCATTGAGCTTGAACTTGAAATGTCTGCGATGCAAATCAAGCGCGAATCATATAGAGTCAGTGCAAGCTGGTCAATCCAGTGAAGTCCAGTGTCCCACTTGCTCTTCCTTGCTCACAGTTGGCTTTCGTGGCCAGGCTTTGCACGCCGGTAATTCACGAATTGGTTACCTCGATCTTGTCGGAGCGTCTGTACTCGATCTAGGACCTGGTACCTTCTCACCCACTTGCGAAAAGTGCGACGTCGTGGGCGCTGCCTTTAAAGGTCTCGTAGCTGGTCAGCCGCAGACCCGACCGTGCCGGGCGTGCCATATCAAGCAGTCAGTAGCCATTACTAGCACTTCGTTTCTGGTAGTCAATTCAGCCACGAAATCAGCTAATCAGGGTTCTCGAGATGCACAAAATCTCAATTTACAACGAGGCAAGGCATTGCCAAACAACGGTGTATGTAAGCACTATCGAAAATCGAATAGATGGTTTCGCTTCGGCTGTTGCAACAAGGTCTATGCTTGCGATCACTGCCACGACTCTTTGACCGATCACTCAATGGAGCTCGCAAGGTTTCAAATATGTGGTTGGTGCTCGAAGGAGTCTGCTATCCGCGGTCTCAAGCCCTGTGTTCACTGTGGCAGAGACCTGACGAGACGTTCCAGGGGTGGTTATTGGGAAGGAGGTCAGGGTACACGGGATCAGAGCAAGATGAGTCGAAATGATCCGAGGAAGTATCGGAAGAAGCTTGGAGCCAGTTCGAGCAAATGAATTTCTCATGTATATATTGATCATGATTTATCACCAAGGACAACATGTAATCATATAATAGTAGATGGTCCTGAAGCATTGCATTCAATCATAAGGTTGAATGTGTATATTGACGAGTTGTCGTATTCCTCGTTAAATTTCGACAAGAGTGCCACACACAAACAAAACTTGGGTAATGGTACACACACTCGCACCCGCACTTGGAAAGACCCATCCGGGGATACAATCAAGGTAGCCGAACTTACTCTCGTGTTCACGTCATGTCCTTGCGATAGAAACGGAGTACGACACGAGGATAGTACACATATCATCCAATTTCGTCTCGGCTTCAGGACAATACCTAGCAAAAACCTGCAGTCGCGTGTAACACATATGCGCTGCTGACTGTCATCATCGCAGTCCAGCGCTCTAAAGGTTCACAACGATGGCGACAGAGGCATTCGTCAGCCCGGATATCAGACCTGTCTCGAATCCACCACCATCGCACGAAGCGCAAGTACCACCCCGAGACTTCTTAGATCTCACTGGCGATGTTCACGATGATTCTGGAATTGAACTGCTCCGTGAGATATTGAGAACTTCGCGCAAAATTGTTGTTGTTGCGGGCGCGGGCATTAGTGTCGCCGCTGGTATTCCCGACTTTCGCGGCGCGAAGGGCATGTTCTCGAGGATGAAATCGAAAGGACGATGTAGGCCTTGTACTACGTATTGAATGTATTTGCGTTGACCACATATAGCGGGCCAGATGATGTTTGACACATCAGTCTACAGGTCGCCGGAGACGATAGAGGACTTTCATGAGATGATTGGAAATCTCTACGACGCCTCGAAAAGTACAGACCCGACACCATTTCACAGATTGCTCGATCGTTTGGCAAAGACCGATCGCCTGCTTCGGCTGTATACGCAAAACATCGACTTCCTCGACACAAGGCACGAACATCTAAAGACTGTGGTGCCTGTGCCTGCTGTAGGCCCATGGCCCAAGACCATCGCAGTCCATGGCAGCCTCGAAAAGATGACGTGCACAAAATGTAAGGTTGTCAAAGACTTCAACCCGGAGTTGTTTAGGATATGGAAGGAAGATACTCCCGAGTGTATAGACTGTAAGAGAGACGAAGATGCACGAGTTGCCGCTGGTAGAAGGAAGTTGGGCGTTGGCTTTATACGACCCCGCATGGTCTTGTATGGCGAACCCGGCTTTGATGCATTGAATATTGGGAGCTGTATGGCGTTTGACTTGAGGAATCGACCGGACGCCCTCATTGTTGTCGGAACGACATTAAAGATACCTGGCACCCGCACAATGGTCAAGGAAATGTCAAAAGCCATCGGAAACAGAGGCCACATCATTTGGCTCAACATGGACGACGCGCCTGGGGGTGAATTTGAGGATGTTTGGGACTTTGTCATCAAGGGCGATTGTCAAAAGGTTGCCGAACTGATGCAAGACATTCCCATTCATCCCAAGGACCAATCTTTCGTTCTGGAAGAGCCTCTCAATGCTTCGCAATCTACTCTGGCTGATCTATCGTGCGAGAGCCACGATGGGCAATTTTGGAAGGTTGTAAACAACACCAACGATGGGTCAAATTTTGGCTTACTCACTCCGGCTTCGTCGATTCCGTCCAGTTCAGACGATGAAAAGTCAATCAAGTCGCAGCTTTTGCTGAAGCAGGGCATACCCACAAAGTCCACATCGAAGAAAGGCACAAAGACCATACTGAAAACGAGCACCAGCACTTTTTACGCTCCATTAACAGACCAAGAAGCGGTCAATCCGCTCAAGAGGAAAAGAGCACAAGCACCGCGTACTACAGACAAATCAAAGGACGTGTCTAGTGACTCAATCTCGAACCTCAAAAAAGCACAATCTGCATGCACAATCAAAAATCCTCAAAAGCCGAAATCTGCAAAGACATCATCAATTCCCAAACAGACAAAAACAAGGTTCATCGTCAAGCTTCGCATATCCCCCAACATCAATGAAAACACGCAGGATGTATCTACACAAACCATCAATGATGAACAATCACCTGACTCTGCTACTGTTTCTGCAATCGATATAGTCACGAGTACTCATGACCCTCCACACTCACTACCTCCGACGACGACAGACAAAGACCCAACAAGTATAGAAATAGCTCCTCCCGGGGTGCCATTACTACAGACGGAAGCCACACTCAAAGATGAACCTATAATAGGCGATCGAGAAAGCGTGGACCCACTGAAGCAAGAAATCGTGGTACCAATAGATATTGATCCCAGTACGAAACGAAACAACAAGTGGAATCATTTAGAAAGACGGAAAAGTAGTCGAATTTCAGCGAGCAGAAGCGACAGTACACAATAATTCATCAAATGAGTAAATCATTCTTATATTTAAATACTATTTTAAAAACTACTCGATATATTTCCCTTGCATTCGCCCCGATTTTGTCTTCTTCATAAAAGCCAGCATAACATATTGAACGATTATATTCCCAGAGTGGCGAGTGCACCTAATCCGTCTTCCAGGACATTACTCAATCGCAAGACTTCTTGTTTCAAAGCGACATTCTCATCGATTAATTCCTCATAAGATACATCGCCATCCAATGGCTGAACCGTCGCGTCGACGACTGATGATGAGCCCGACAATGTCTTGCAAAGTCTCGCCGACTCGGTCGTGGATCGAGGAGGTGAAGGAATACTGGTACGTCCTGATGAACTGCCGATTCCGGAATCGGCACCCGACAAGACTGATTTAAAAGGCGCATCAAAGGACGGTGAACACAATGGCGTGTCCATTTCTCCCGCCAACGCCCTCTCCAGACCCGCCAATTTCATGCGCAACAGCTCGATTTCTTGTGATTTATCGAGTAATTGTTCCGACAACATTGATATCGTCAAGTCCTTCGTGTCCCTCTCCGCCTCCAGGTCGCTAATCTTTCCCATCAGTCGTGCTTCAGACTTGACGAACAACGTCTTGCACGAACACGAGGCCGCAGAGGGAGTCTGCTGTAAAGATTGTGGTCTTGAAGAAATGTGATCGATTGAGCGCATGGTAGGAGTGGTCTCGCTTGACCCAGTGGTAGGGGTTGGACTAGACACGCTCGATACATTTTCATCGTCTTTTGGAGTGAAGAAACGATCGAAAAACATGCTAGAGGGCCGAGCCTTTCTCAATGGTTCTGGCAACGCACGGGCACTCGTCGCCGTTCGAGGTTGTGTACCAATATTGATGCTGAGTCCACGACGATGACCGCTGGATTGTCTGTCCAAGCCGCCAACGGTCTTGTTGACACTCGGGCTGCTCTCAGCTTTGAGTACTAAAGGAATAATCTCCCTGCCGGTTCTCACGACAGAGTTGGTGCGACGACATGACGGGCGCCGTGTGGGTGCGAGTGAGAGAGTAGAGTCTGAACGACGATGAGAGTATGGGAACGAGGGAAGAGTATCCTTGCTCTCTTCCACATCACTCTGCGCCGCGCGATTGCTGGTGATTGGTAACGTCATGAGTATTGGAGCGGAGACGGTCCGTGGTGATAGTGTTTGCGACATACCAGGAGCTATTTTCGTAGATTATAAATTGGATACAGTGGTTGGACACGAGTAAGAAGCGTGTGGTTCGTCACGAGGGCAACTTTGATGAGTGTTTTCAAAAACCACGAGGACCGGCCTGATTGGTTCGTAAAGACTCTCAAACAAATAAGTCTTGTACTCGACACAGTCCGCTGTTTAGCGTTGAGAGGTGGGATGTCTAATCAATTGTCGATGATGAGTCGTTGTAGGTCACGATAGCGAACGTGTGTCTGATAGCGAGTGTGATGCGGCAGCTGCTTTGTGTGCGGGATAAGAAAGGATGGGGTGTCTTAAGTTGTCTTGTGAAAGTAAGGAATTCCTTTGTGTGGACAAACGAGTTTCGTTGTGTCGGCTCAACGCGTTGCCATCGCTTCCCATTGGGCCTCGCTCCCGTCGTGTTGACTCCGCTTTTGTCTGATTTTCTCGTTTCTGATTGGCTCTTCATGGTCAACACATGAATAGATATCAACAGCAGACTCTACGGCATTCTGTCAATGAAGATTGAGTATTTGCATGACGCGAGATATGACATAGTGCTACAGAGCTGTGGTGAATATTTTACATCACAAGAATCAACTAATTGAGACTGCTTGCGTGGTTGATACCCTCCGATATATGAGTTTGATCTCATCTGCGTTTCCCTGGCACGCACCCACGGTTCTGGGCGGGACAATTTAAACAGATATGACAAGCAAAAGCTTGTGTTTCAGCGTGCTGGTCTATGATCTAGTGCTTCTGGACGGACACAGATCGGCAATGAGCAAGTACTGTTGAAGATCATTTGATCTTGATCTGGAACCATGCTTGAGCACTTCGAACGCTGTTCTGTACCAAGACATGACTAGCCAAACGAAGTCATCGATAATCGGAGCAATCGAGCATATGTATCGACGGTAGGTGACCTCGTGATCCATCATCCCACGAATGGGATCGGCTGGAGGCCTAAAAACCGAGGAGTCGCTCTACTTGCTGCATAATGGTGAAAACATCCTTGAGAATGACAATGATTCACAAAGTGAAGCAGAAGATGGTCTATATGGGTTACATATAGGTTTGTTAAAAGATGGTCCGTCTCAGGCAGAACACTCCTCTTTTTTCTATACTCGATTCCCAGAGCTTGGGTTGAACAAATGTGAGGAGCTCTTTTCACTACTTGCGATGCGTGAGAAGCAGAAAATCAGATGCACGCGTGCACTTGAGAAGATCAGTGATGTTGGTAAGGTCAGTCTTGCTGGCATCATAAATGATGCTATGAGGCGATCCACTATAGAAGTCTACCTGCGTGAGCTAGAGCGTCTATTGTGTCGGGCAAACGATAGTTTTCGCTGAGTAGAAGGACGCCGTCAGAGTTTAGCTTCCATATCCCCTCATAGAAATGATTTTCCTTGAAAGATGAACAGAGAGGGTAGACCATATCGCTCAGTCTGAAGGCAACAGGAAGTGAACCAAAGAATGCAGAAAAAGTGTGCTGTATATTTTAAAGACCGCAGCAGGGTCAGTCTTGAACTTCCAAGTCAACAATCTGTAGAGTCTCTATATCCACCTCGTTGTTGCCAATTCGTTCTGTGCGTGACTCGGAATGACCTGAATGACGTCCATGATGTATAGTGACTGATTGAATGATTGTGTCGACTGCTGTATATTATAGATCATGCCACTACACCTCAATCTCCCGGCAAATATAGAGTGGTCTCCAGTGCACAAGACCATCCGTATATGCTTGGCGAGATCATACTTGCTAAACAATAAGACCAGTTTCGTGCCTGTACTTGCAACCTGGCTCGAAATTGGTCAAGTGAACGTATAGTAAACTGCCGAGACTTTTCATCGATAGCACTATTAGGATTATCGCCAAATAATTCCTTGGCCCAGGAGTATAAAGTTCTTGAACGCCAGGGGCAGCTCACCATCCATTGAACCGTACCCATACATCGACGACTTTTGCATCTAGGCCATCCTCGTCCACGATCAGATACCATTCATAACCAGCGCCAGTAATACAGGCATGCTGAGGTACTATAAGAACCTTCTGACCAACAGGAATCATACTCGCCTCGGGACTGTTTCGAGTCAAGATTCCATGTTCTTGTGACAGTCGACCCACTGTCCATCCACTGACCGGCTCGCTCACATTTCCAAAGCCTGGAATTGGACCAGTCTCTCTCGCAAGTGCGATACAGCCCGCGTTAATCAGCATCTCGTCACGTTCGCTGTACTGTGAGACCACTTCGGCCAAGACTCTGATTGCAATGTCCTCGTAGGCGACCAAATTTGTTGCGTATTGTTGCAAGTCACAGAAACCGTAGCAGCCTGCGTGAAGTTCCAAGACTCCGGCGATGGACGGAAGATCCGCCTTTGTGATGGCATGGGATGCGTGTGCTGTGGGAGTTGCACCGACACTGATGACGAATCTGTGGGTGTCTTGCGATTTCAGTACGGATAAAGCGTACTTTGTCGCCTTGTCTGCAGCTGCAATTTCTGAGAAGAGAGTTTGCTTAGCAGTTTCTATGCTCCTGTCATGATACGAGTGACCTGCGTGGGCATAGAAGCCATAAATATCGACATATTGTGAGTACTCTGTCGAAAGAGCTCGCGCAACTAGAGATTTCAAGGCCTGAGAATCCTCTGGTAAACCAGCTCTGTGAGTGCCACAATCAACTTTGATGAACAGACTCCACCTCTTTGATGAGTGACCTTTTGAGTATGCGACCAAAGCTTCCAATTGAGCTTCAGAGTCCATCATCACTCGTAGATTCGGTACTTTGCGAGACAATTCCGCGAGTCCCGCTATACGCGAGGGAGCTACTGGCAAGCCATAGAGAATGTCTTGTATCAGACCTTCCTGAACTAGAGTCAGGACGGAATATGCTTCCATGAGAGTAGACACAATAATCTTTCCATGACCCGCAGATCCCAGCTGATGTCTGACGCCCTCCAAGGTTTTATGCGTCTTGATATGGGCTCTGAAGCCAACGCCCAACGCGGCCGCATTGGCGAGCATGCCGGTACAGTTCTTTTCCACCTTTCGTCGATCCAGAATACATGTTGGAGTGGGCAAGTCCTTTACAGTCTTGCCAACATAGGCCTTGACAAGGGCGTCCTTATCTGCCTTGCCGTATCCGACCGCAGAGGAAAACACCATCCCTGCGATCCCTTCCTTGCAAGCCGTCTCGTCTACGTGTCAAGTGAGCATTTGAGAGCACTTGTAAATGAGAGCGGTTGAGTCAGATGGGCGTCTTGATTGAGCCGCACTTTAGGCAAAGATTACGCCTCATCTGGAATTTATCGTTTTCCACTAAACTGACGGTCTGTCTGTCTAGTCATAGATATATGCACTTGTAGGCCTTGTTGTTATACGTACAGTGTATAACAAACATGCCGTCGAGAAATAGCGTCAACCGGCCAAAGAATAAAAACACTGCACGAGCTAAAGCTCAACATAAATCGGCCGTTGCAAGACGTAAACCACAGACCGCCATCATCAGGGGCAAGGTAGACTCGAAAAAGGTGCAACAGAAGAAATTGCGACGTACGAGACTCGCTTCGGCGATCGACAAGGATGGCGAAGAGGAAGTCAATGGGGATGACGTCGACATGGCCGATGAGGACGAAGAGAGAGTGCCCAACAAGCTGGACACAAGGGCTCGCAAGGAGGCCAAGCGAGCAGCCATGCTGGAGGAACAAGAAGAGTATAAGAGTGAGACTGCCGAAAAGGTCTTCAAGATGGACACTACCTCCGGCAAGGGCACCACCCTCGGAGGTCCGCCTACCAAGTAAGGAGAGGTCGATGCGACCCGTTCTCCCTGTATTTTACAAACTTGATTTCATGGCATAGCGAGTGCAGTCCAATTCATATTCTCGCTTGATACATGACAACATTACTACTACTACTTCTACTTCTCCCCACGCTCTTGTCTTGTGCTTGCTACGCTCTCTACATAACTTGCAATTGCCCAAAACTCTACAACTCGAATCGTCAGTTTTACACCAGCCACACGGCACAAATGCTCGTGCGCAGACTTTCATCTCATCCTCCAGCTACTGCCCGCAAAAAACTCAAGACCACATCTGTGAAGAACTCGCACCCGGCTTCATCTCCTCCTGTCGCACCGACTCGCCAGGAAGCTCAAACTTGGCCTGTCGTGGTGTAATGTCGTGGTCAGTCCAGCGGTCTTCACCAAAAGATCTAGGTGCTGATTTGGTGACCGCATCCGACTCGCCCGGCCCCGGCACGTAATCATGTGAACCGTGTCCAGAAGTACTGGACATTCTCGATGCCGATTCGCGTGGTGTTATCTCGCCCTCGACGACGTCGATCTGCCCAGTCTGGTCCGCTTTGGTACGCGGGGATGGCGGATTGAGACTGTCGCGGAACGAAACTGGATCGATATGCAATTCACCATACTCGTCGGTCTCTTCTGCACTGCCATCAGGTAGTGCAAAGTCCGTTACATCGTGGAAGGATAGATTCTGCTCATCGAGCGATCTCGACATTGAGAACGACCTGTCGTCAAAACGCAATACTCCACTAGCATCTGAGCCATCGACATCCGAATAGTTGCTACCCTCGTCATAATGTTGCTGCTCGAGACTGTAGTCATGACCTCTTGAATCGTACGGATGACGACCGGTTCCATTCAGAGCGGCGAAGGAGGAATCAGAGCTAGCTCTGTCGTGCAACCTCATGTGTTGTGCGAGGTTTTCAGCACCAGCGAAGCTCTTACCACACGGATCGCACATGTGTGGTCGTTCCTGGGTATGTGTTACTACATGCCGTTTCATATGCTCCAATCGTTTAAAGAGTCTTTCGCAACCAGTCACTGGACACTCGTACGATGTGGTTGAGTACGGACTACCGTATTCATAAGTGCTTCCGGCTCGCTGCGGAAGTTGCTCCATGTCCGAGACTTGGCAGCCTTGCTTGTATGCTGTAGACTCCTCGTATGCAAGTAACGAATTGTTGATGAGTCTAGCAGCTTGTCTGCTATCAGTAGGAATGTTGCTCATCGAACGTCCTCGACTTCCCAAACTCGAATGCTTTGAGGATGGTCTACCATTAGGTCTTGGTTCCGTTGCGGCACGATGGCCATGCAGATCTTTAGTAACGTGTGCGTTGTCCGCCAAAATTAAGCTTGGTGGAATGCTCTGTCGCCTACGGCGCTGCTTGTAGGTGGGTGCGCCTTGCGACACACTGAAATTTCGAGGCATCCCAAAGCTAAAAGCATTCTCTGGAGGCTGGGCGTAGCCTAGTGGTTCAGCCACGTAAGTCTGCATGTTGTTTCCAAGGTCATATGGAATTGCGAATCCTCCATTATCTTGCAGATGACGATACCTGGGCATGGAGCTTTGGAAGTCACTGTCGGACCCTATGCTGTCCATCGGCGCATATGTTGAAATCCCTCTGAGCGGCGGCTGCATCATACTGTACGTAATGTCCGACGCTGCAAGGTCAAATTTATCTCCGATACTGGGTTGGTTGAGATTTGTGGAGAACGTGGTGTCTCGTTGAAGGTCCTGACCATATTCAAGATCCTCTCCTGGCATGTAACCGTACTCCTGATAATTGGGGGTGTTGTCCATACACGAATCTGGTTGTAGCTGGTTATGTATCGGCCTCGAATGACGATCAGGCAGTAAACTATGGGCTAGGTGGATAGAAGATTGTGTTCGATGCTGTTGACTATCAGTAGATTGCTCACGATAGTCGATCGGCACAGCAGATTGAATGCTTTGAGATCGACCACGGTAGGTCGGACCTGACTGAGCCTCCAGCATGCCAATGCTATATTGGTTTCCAGTACCCTGGTAGTGAGCCATCAGATTATGGTGCGCTTGTTGGGCCGCAAGAGTCGCTCCGACTTCTGAGGCAGCCGTCTGTTGCATAGACTTTGTCAACTGTTCGTAAAGAGACTGCGTTGCATCAAACACGAATGACAGGGCTGGTTCCTGTACTGCTACCGTCGTAGACTCGGTGCCCATACGTTCTCGCTTGAGGTCTCGCTCTAGTGCATCCAAGAAGAGCCTGTCGTGTGGCACTGAGAACCAGTAAAACACCTTTTGTTTTTTCTGTGTGCGAATGCAGTTGTTCTTGTACAGAAGATCAAGAAAGGCCGATTTTGGTTCTTCGAGAGACGCATCGGTTCCACTATACCTGTTGTCAGTCGAAAGTCTAGAGGCTCATGCAAGCGCACCTACGGTTTGAGATTTCGGAGATCACTGAAGATTCCTTCTTCGAATTTCTTGACATTATGCACAGGTCTGCCGAATGCTTGGAATCTATATGCCAGCGCTCTGACGATATCCGTTCCTGTAACATGGAAGAGGTTTCTAAACTTGTCAGTGACCTCTACTCGGTACAGCCCGACCAGGACAAATTGGTGTTGTTGACAATTCATCAACCTGCAACTATTGCGGCGCGGATACACAGACACTTTCAATGCTTCCTGGCACAAGCGAGACATTGACTCACCTCCAAAGAACACAACTCACATATTCGCCAGTAGGTAACAAATACCTCCTGATGATCTGATCTACTTGCCAATTGGCCGGCGCTGTTGCCAGAAAGTACTTGAGCTAAGGCGAAATTAGCCCCTGAACATGGCACTCTAGAGATGCTGGCTCACGTCGTCAACTTGCTCAAGCGCTTGTTTCGCTTCCATTGGAAGGTTTGCAAGTTGCTCTTGAGAAAGCATGAATGTTTCAGGTTTCGTCGTCGCTGGTGGCATGGCTGCTGGATTCATTGAGAAACTCATGGTCTATCTCCTTTAAAGCAAGCGACGAGTTTCCGATTTTGACGTGGATGGGGTAGCCCGCACAATAGATTGCTTTGATGCGACCTGCTTGTTTTGTGCGATGGCTATGACAGAATCCAGCTCACACGTTCGAGGATGCGGTGGAACCTTTACTGGAGCTGTCCCTGACCTGCAGAACTCTTTTGCGCTTATTGAGAATACTTTGGAGACTTCTTGAGTTTCTATATCATTTTAAGCGATCAAGCGGGCGTCAGAGGACTCAAACGCACGTTTCATGAGTCAACAAACGACCATAGCTTCCAGCACAGACGAAACAGCGCTTTCTGCACACTACAGAGTCGAGAAGATGTGTACGAAAGATGTAATGATCGGGAAATCAGTCTCCAATAACAACACATAGACTCTTATTCACCTCTTGCGTTATCCTTGTTCGTTCACTCTTACAGTGCTTGTGATACATGCTTTTGGTATGCCTGGCTTCGATGACGGCCTGCAACGCGAATCAAACATTTGTCCGAGCCTTTACCTGAAACTGATGCTGTTGAGCCTATTATCTCAGAGGTTTGAGCTCGATTGTTGCTTAGACAATTACGCACGGGCGTATTGAACCTCATGACGAAAACACGTTTTGAGAACATGAAAGTCGCTACAGCACTCTGTTGATTTGCACGAATGGCAGGAATCGCCCAACATTACATAGAGTAGTGATCACTAGAACGCCTGTTTTACTCACGCTGCTGCAGCTACACCATCAGTAGGAAAATGGTCACTAGGTAACCAATGGTCAAACAAAGCTTACACACGATTCTGCTGAGTGGAGGCCTTTTACGCACGCACCGAGTATGCAAGCATACACATCATTGTAAGCATTAAAGTGTCGCCAATTAGTGGAGGTCAAAGCGTCGACTATCTGGATAATCAATTCCTCGTATCCTGGTTGAAGCACAAACTGCCCTATCAAACCTTGCGTTTCTTCTGCTTTCCGTCCGCAGGAGCACCTCGAAAGAGCGCATTAGTCATATCGTCAAAGGCAGTGAATTTGGGCCAATCAAGAAGCGCAGCATCCGAGCTCTCCTCGCGCCCGTCCAACCAGCTGGTACAGTAACCACATCTCCTAGCGTTCTTGCTTATTTCCTTGCGGCAGTAGTTGCAAGATTGAGTCTCCTTGACGATCGTCCTACTGCTGAAGAATTGGATCGATTTTATCATGATGTATAGACTACAAGCGGAGATCAAGAATTGAAGGGAGGTCTCAAAGAACCGTCCGTAGGCCAATGTGATTGCCCCATCCGCAGCTGCTTGAGCCAATGTGTTGTACTTGCAGCTCACAGCGGTACCATCACTGATGGTATTATTAGAGCTCAAATCGCGGCCACAGCCAAGCAAGATGAATTTGTTGACTAAATTCCGATTGAGGAAGGGCACCAAGCTCAAAAGTGGCGTCAAAATGTCGCTTACCAGAGACACTGAGACAGCATTGAAAGAACTACCGATGATGAGCGCGACTGCAACCTCGACGACATTATCTCGGCCGATAAAGGAAACAAAGTCATGATAGACAGCCGTTCCGTGATCAATCACCCGGGTTGAGGTGTCGACTAGATTTAGAGGCAGTTCTCTGATAATTGTTCTTCGTGGTATCTCAGCATTTGTCGTCAGTGGCAAGAACCATTCCATGACTACTGTTCTGTGAGTGATGTGAACAGGAGTCGGCAATCCAATTTACATATGTTGTGGTACATGACTCAAATGCAACAACTAATCAATTTCCAACGACATTGTGCAATGGCACATACACTGCGCATCCTACTTGCCACGCCTTTCAATAAAAGTTGTCTTGCCGACCTTTACTTTTCGCGCATGCTTCATGATAAGTGTTTGAGCCATCTTAAGGCCACCATCGAGGTCATCCAAGAAAGGCAACAACTCGGCTTCTGCCCATCTCTCCTTTACCTTTAGTAGCTGATATATGCGTTCTTTACCATTGGCGGATAGCCCATCACGAGCAAAGTGTTGTATTTGAGTTGATACAGGATGTATATAGTTGCCAGTGAGGATGTTCACGTCCTTGCAGAGGCGTTGAAAAATCTTCGGGGTCGAATCTGTCCACATGGCTACAAAATTGATAGTGCTGATAGGATTTTGAGCGTGTAGTAGCAAAGTTGCTATACCCGTGTATCTTACAACACCCAGCTCGTCAATCTTATATGCGCGACTATCTTGAGCTTCAGCGTCTGTGTAAAGTTCATGCTGTTCCCCCGACTCAGAAAGGACTGAGAAGTGCTTCAACAAGAAAGTCAGCACCCTTTGGCTTTCGTCCTCACCTCGTAAGCACTCCTGAACACTGCCGAGTTTGAAAGATGTCGTTTCCATGCCTTCAGCCAGTATTGTATTAAGCAATAATTTCAACAGTCGAAGGACATAGGCTGGCTCTAAATGCACATACCCTTGGTCTAGTTCGAGACACAGGCTATTCACAAGCGCAATCTCAATTTCGGCGCTAGATGCTGGAAGTTTGGAGAGCAGAGCTTGCGATTCAATGCCCTTAACCTCGACCGTGCCGTCGTAGTTAGGTGCGCATGCGAGGTCGATCCGTGGATGGTGTTGTAATGTAGTTTCTAACCAGCTGCTGGATTCGCCCTGGATTATTAGTTCCTGAGAGCCTGAGTCAGAGAGAAAAAGTAGCAGATTGGATTGTTGCACATCTTTCAGCTGGAAAGTGGAGGTCGGTGTACAAAGTACGGATGAATTAGCAGACGCTGACTTGATGCAGATCTCCTTGTCTGCAATCTCTGGAGTCAGCTGCACGAGTATGTAGTGCTCTGGAGCTGAAGATCCAAATAAGATATCGGATGTAGCATTCATCTTGTGTCCGGCCTTGTGTGCTGCTGAAGATGGCTAGGTATGGTCTGTATATGGCACGCTGATCCGGTGCTCCAAGATATCAATTGCTCAGCTGTAGTTTGCCTGCGAAACACATCTTGGTCTGATTTCTGTGCTGTCTGCTATGGAATGTCTGCCATCAACACATATAGCAACTCCGGTTTCTTCACATGGAACGATGTAGATTGCGAGCTGATGGAGTACATGTGTAGGTCATTACTGCAGGGATGATGATGATGATGATGATGATGATGAGTAGGTAGACAGTTGGGCACTGATCATGATCAGAGACTGATCCGAATTCCCCTTGAAGGGGGAGTCAGGCCTGAGATCCAACCTCTCGGGAGGATCAACCGGATCTGGCATTTCAATGACAAGATGAGTCTGCTCGCCTCCAATCCTCTCCTGGCGGTGTAATCCATTCCATACTCACACAAGTGTCACACAGACTTGTCGGGCTCTTGCATCCTTGGTCTTGTTCCTGAATTACTCGCCACCAAAGCAAGCGTTCTGTAGTAACTCACTATCTCGACGTCACATTCGTTCTCTGCTGCTGCCAAGCTGATATAATCCTCTTCGCCGTGCTCGCATTGGAGGAGCAGAGGTAGAGATGGCCCAGCTGCTTCTCGCCAGCAAGAAGTATAGGCAGGCTTTCTGTCCACAGCGGGAAGGATATGGTCCTATCTCAGACTCAAAGTACGACTTTACACCGTGCTTTGACTCAGCGCTTTCCGACATTCCTTCATTGTTTATCATTCTTTTCGGCATCTACGAACTGTACTCATTGTCAAAGTTACGGGATCGGCAAACTCGGAAGGACTGGCATTTTTGGACCAAGATTGTTGGCGCAATCGGCGTCTTTGTGACCAGCATCATACTTGCTGTCATGCAAGCCAATCTCAGCTATCGTCCTCTTGAAGACATTCGTGTATGGTCATACATTAGCAGTGCTCTTGCTGTCTTGATTGCCCTCGCGATTCACTATTTCGAGCAGGGTTGTCGCCGTGTCTCTTCCGGCACTCTCATCACGTTTTGGTGGCTCAAGCTCATCATTGATGCAATCAAGCTCAGATCGGTGGTCTTTCGAGGATTTCCGATGACCTCACACAATGACGAATCTTTCTTATTTGTGCCGTTTCTGGTCGGCTTCATCTTCACTGTCATCGTGTGGGCTTTGCAGTCTTTCGTTGCCAAAGCCAACAGTGAATATGTTTCGATGCACGAAGAGGAGTACAAGTACAAGTGTCCTGTTGAGGAGGCCAACATTCTTTCGAAAATCACCTTTCAATGGTTGACTCCGATAATGCGACAAGGATATAATCACTTCCTGACTGAGGACGACTTGACAGACTTACGGTACACTGATAAGTGTAAAGTTGTCTCTGATGATTTCGAGAGGTTGTGGGCTGAGCAAGACAAAAAGAGCGTGAGTCGACTATGGATAACGTTGGCTAAGCTCGAGGGCGGGACCTATCTATCAGCCGCCTTCTGTAAGGGCGCCCAGGACATTTTGGCATTCGTGCAGCCTCAACTATTACGTATGTTGATTAGCTTTGTCAATTCCTACGACACAGAACAGCCTGATCCGAAAATCAAGGGCTTCGCAATCGCCATTAGCATGTTTCTCGTCTCCATATTCCAATCTGCATTCTTGCATCAGTACTTTCAGCGAGCATTCGAAGTGGGCATGCGTATTCGGTCAGCCTTGACATCCACAATCTACAAGAAGTCGTTAGTCCTGAATAGTGAAGGCAGGGCAGAGAAATCGACCGGCGATATCGTGAATCTTATGTCCGTTGATACACAGCGGGTCAGTGATCTCACGCAATATGGCCAGATCGTATGGTCTGCTCCATTCCAGATAGTGCTGTGTCTTATTTCACTCTATCAACTGGTTGGCGTGTCCATGGTAGCAGGAATCGTTATCATGTTCATCATGATTCCGATCAACGCGTTTGTGTCTCGAATCATGAAGAAGAATCAGAAGACCCAGATGAAGAACAAGGATGCTCGGACACGATTGACTACGGAAATCTTAAGCAACATCAAGACTATCAAGCTCTATGCATGGGAACCAGCATTTTTGAAGAAGTTGTTTCATGTGAGGAATGACAAAGAACTCAAGATGCTCAAGAAGATTGGTGTTCTCAATGCGATTGCTAACTTCACATGGTCGACCGCACCAATCCTCGTTTCTTGTTCAACCTTTGCAGTATATACCTTGGTCAACAAGAAACCTCTAACGACTGATATAGTGTTTCCAGCGCTCACTTTGTTTAACTTGCTGAGCTTTCCTTTGGCCGTACTGCCTCAAGTCATCACATCTATAATTGAAAGTGTGGTTGCTGTCGAACGTCTCGTCAAATTTCTGGCATCCGGAGAGCTTCAGCAAGACGCTGTGATTCGGCAAGACGCAGTCAAACGTATTGGACAAGAAAGTGTCAAGATCGTGGATGCAAGCTTTAGTTGGGGTTCACAAAATGAGCCTACCCTGAAGAACATTGACTATGCAGCTCACAAAGGCGAGCTTTCCTGTGTAGTCGGAAGTGTTGGAGCTGGCAAGTCATCTTTCTTGCAGGCTTGTCTTGGAGAACTTCATAAGATCCAAGGCACCGTAACAACTCGTGGCACCGTAGCTTATGTCGCCCAAGCACCATGGATCATGAATGCCTCAGTTCGCACTAATATTGTATTTGGACACAAATTCGATCCTCAATTCTACCAACGCACGGTCGAAGCATGTGCACTTACTGATGACTTCAAGGCTCTTCCTGATGGGGATGAAACAGAAGTCGGCGAGAAAGGAATATCTTTGTCAGGAGGTCAGAAGGCTCGAATTTCACTGGCTCGAGCTGTGTATTCCCGAGCTGATATCTTCTTCCTTGATGATCCCCTGAGTGCTGTCGATCAACACGTCGGAAAGCATCTTGTCAATAACGTTCTGGGGCCCAACGGCCTATTGAAATCCAAAACACGAGTCCTTGCAACAAATTATGTACCTGTTCTCAGTGAGGCAGACAACATTCTACTCCTCAAGAACAACGTTATTCTTGAGACCGGGACGTACGAGGATATCATGTCTGGCGAGTCAAGTGAACTCTCCCGCCTCATCAAGGAATTTGGTAAGAAATCACAGGACAAGGAAGACGAACTCAGCAGCGACGAGCAGACCATGGTACAGAGCTCGAGTAGCAGTTCGTCCGAGGACGAAGCTCTACAAAAGAAAAGACGAGAAAGTACCATTACTCTGAGACGGGCTAGTGCGGCCTCATTCAAACGTCCTCACGGTCAAATCTTGGACGAAGAACGCTCGGCCCCAAAGTTGACGGGAGTATTGGCAGAGTTTGCAGAACAAGGTAATGTCAAGTGGATTGTGTACAAGGAATACATCAAGGCTTGTTCTGTAACTGGTGTCATGTTCTTCCTCGCATTCTTATTCGCTTCGCAAGGGGCGCAGGTCGCTTCCAGTGTCTGGCTGAAGAACATCTCTTCCCAGTATGACGCTGGCGGACATGTCAATTCTGGATATCTTCTTGGCATTTACGCGTTACTTGGAATTGGAGCATCAGCCTTGACCATGTGTTACACTCTTATCTTATGGATCTTCTGCTCTGTCAGATCCTCAAAAATCCTTCACGAAAACATGGCGAATGCTGTCTTCCAAGCGCCTATGACATTCTTCGAAACGACTCCGATGGGACGTATACTGAACCGCTTCTCTAACGACATCTACAAAATTGACGAAGTACTGCCAAGAACATTCAGCATGTTTTGGCGGAATGCTGTGCAGGTTTGCTTCGTACTGGGCGTCATCTGTATCAGCACTCCAGTGTTTACATTCCTGATCATTCCCTTGGTAGTGGTCTACTACGGTATTCAGAAATACTACCTTAAGACATCCCGAGAGCTGAAAAGACTCGACTCCACAACACGTAGTCCAATCTATGCGCATTTCCAAGAGTCATTGGGAGGTATTTCGACAATTCGCGCATACAACCAGCAGGGTAGATTCGCACAAGAGAATGAATGGAGAATGGACATGAACCAAAAGGCTTGGTTTCTGTATATCGCAACCAATCGATGGCTAGCGGTCAGACTCGAGTTCATAGGCTCTTTCATTATCCTTGCAGCCGCTGTGCTTGCCGTGACCACAGTTTTCACTACTGGCATGAGTGCTGGTTTGGTTGGATTATCAATGTCTTACGCTCTGCAGACTACACAGTCCCTTAACTGGATCGTTCGTCAGACAGTAGAAGTAGAGACAAACATCGTCTCAGCCGAAAGAGCACTTGAGTACGCTCATCTGAAGAGTGAAGCACCAGCAGTGACTTCCTTTAAGGCCCCAGCTGCATGGCCGACGAGTGGTGCGGTAGAATTCAAGGGTTACTCAACAAGATATCGAGAAGGCCTCCCATTGATTCTGAATCAGATAGATGTCAAGATCAAATCACATGAGAAGATCGGTATTGTAGGTCGAACGGGAGCAGGCAAGAGTTCTCTGACCTTGTCATTATTCAGAGTTATTGAGGCAGCTGCCGGAAGCATTTTCATTGATGGCGTCGATACTTCCAAATTAGGTTTACGCGATCTCAGATCTAAGCTGGCTATCATTCCTCAAGATGCACAGGCCTTCGAAGGAACCCTGAGAGAAAATCTCGATCCGTCCGGTGACTATGATGACACAGAAATGTACTCGGCCTTAAGACGAGTACAACTCATTCCGGACGCTCAGGAACATGCGACTGCTGGAAGTTCTGAGGTCTTGGAAAGCAACATGTTCACAAGCCTGGACTCCAAGGTTGGAGAGGCTGGAGGCAATATGTCAGCCGGTCAAAAGCAATTGATGACCCTTGCTCGAGGCTTGCTCAGGCGAAGTCCAGTGGTCATCATGGACGAAGCGACAAGTAGCATTGACTTTGGCACAGACAAGATGATACAGAAGATCCTCAAGACTGAATTTGACAACAGCACGGTCCTGTGTATTGCACATCGATTGTCCACTGTCATAAATTACGATCGTATACTAGTGCTTGACTACGGTAAAGTCAAGGAGTTCGATACACCTAAAAACTTGTTGAAAAATCCGGAAAGTCTTTTCACTAGGTTGGCTGAGAGTTCTGGCGAGTTGGACACCTTCAAGGAACTCCTGGGGCAATAGTAATGCATGGCGTAGCATGATAGCGGTATGCGGCATTAAACAAAAGATTGTTAGCATTATAATGTAGATACGATTTACTAGAACGTCTTGTACGATGGTCTGATATTACTACTACTGCTCAGACTCTCTTGTGAAGTGTCTATGCTGCAAGATGATAGCGTTGATACTCGTGAGTCTCCACTGCGAAATTCCACCTGCATTTTGCCGCAGATCTGGAGTTGCAATTGAACGATCGGCAACCAGAACATTCGCCGCCTTCCAAGGTGCTCACCGAATTCGATCACACACACACACACACACACAAGATACCATAAAGCCTGCTCCTCCTCTAATACCAAGCTGTCACGAGCAGGTGCACTGTCGTTTCTACATCACCAGCACTTGCGAGAACAATTGTCAGTTCGATCATCGAAAAGGAAGACTACATTGTAAGTCAACTTGTCAACTTGTGCGGAGGATCGTTGTCAGGAGGCTTTCGATTCGTTGCAACCAGCTCACATCGCTTGACGGGTGTTCTTTGTTCTTGAAACTAACAGAGACTAGTCAGCGATATGGCATCTCGAGTCAGGAGGATTGCCAAGGAGATTGAGGATTGTCAAAAGGCAGATACATCGAATTTGAGCGTACACACAATTGGGGATGATCTAAGTCATCTCAAAGGAACGTTTCAGGGGCCGACAGAGACACCTTACGAGGGCGGACTCTTCACCGTCGACATACAAATTCCAAACGATTACCCCTTCCGTCCTCCAAAGATGAAGTTTGACACGAAAATATATCACCCCAATATCAGTTCCCAAACGGGTGCCATCTGCTTAGACATTCTAAAGGAACAATGGAGTCCCGTGTTGACAATCAAGAGTGCCCTCGTCAGTCTGCAAAGCATGCTCAATGACCCACAACCAAACGACCCACAAGATGCCGAAGTAGCGAGTCATTACCTCAAAGACCGTGCCTCGTTCGACAAGACGGCCAAGTATTGGACACAGCAATATGCTTCTGGTAGCGCCAACACCTCTGCGGCCGGACAAGATCTCATAGAAATGTATGGATTCGATAGGACGTTTGTGGAACAATTCTACGACATGGGATTCCCGCAAGAACGAGTGATTGAGGTGCTCAGGAGGCTGCAGGTGAAGAAACAGGCGGACTGCGACAAGTTGTCGGGAGGCTTGAATCACATTGTCGAGGAGATTGTCAAGTGAGCACTCGATACACACGGTATTTCGTGGTTGGGACGTGGCCTGCAGGTCTTGATGGTCAGCAAGTCTTGCAGGGTTAAAGGCACACAAGAGGGAGATGGTTGCAATTTAATAGTTGTAGAATAATGATGATGCATTTCACGAGCATCAGAAGCGTTTCATTTTTTTTCACGAGAAATGCTCACAAACAAGCAAGGATGAATGCATAAAGGGGCGACTTAGTTCTTGCTTGATGTTCCTTTCGCCGTACGCTATTATGCTATGCTATGCTATGCATCGCCCCGAAACCGAGTGACTGAGATACGAATGACTGTGTGAGTGAATTATTTTTTTTCGAGACTATCGGAGGATCACTCAATTGCCATGACGCCCTTTTTGTGTCTCTGATAGGGCCTCAATCGCCACTCGACGTCGGCATCGTTCATCTCGATGGTGCCGAGTTTGATTTCATATAATCTGAGATCGAAGCGTGGCCCTACTTCAGCCAATTCGACTTCTTTCCCACTCGTCTTGACAAAGACGTGGTTCCTGAACCTGATGTAATCTTCTTCATTACTAAAAGTGATGACTCGTGGGGAAGTGGTGGGGGGACTTGGGGGAAATAAGGCTTTGAGGACGTTTGATGTCCTCGATCCTAATTTACTGGACAAGTTTTCGATGATGAGGTTCGGGTAGGATTCCGAGACGTTTCCGACGTTGGGAATGTCGTGTCGCAAGGTGACGTTGTGGAGGGTGAAGGAGACGGTAGGGCCGTATGGAAAGTGGGAGATGACGAGGGCGTCTGGTTTTCCTCTCGTTTCGTGTAGGAGGATGAGGTCGGAGATGTCAGAGGAGCGACAGGCGCCGGCAATGTCGGCCACGACGTGGTTTCCTCGATTGATTCTCTGTGAGTTGGGAATCAAGAGACGAAACTCCTTGGCGAATTGTGATAATTTAGTGGACGGGTCACGACTCGTCGTGATGAGTACTTTCGGTTCTCGTTCGCCCAGTGTGCGATACTCGTCGTCCATGTCCTGCAGTTCTGTCGCTTCGTCAAACTTGAAATCTGCATTGAGTTTCTCGTCGTCCCTGATGTCCTTGCGAAGATTCTGAGAGTCATTCTGAATGGCACGTTTTAATGCTGAACGTTTCTCGTGCAGCTGTGCTTCCTGTAATTGCTGCATTCGGGCATGCAGGTATTGCCGCCTCTCTCGAGCAGTCTTGCGTAACATGATGTCTAGTTGTTGATACTCGATGATGAAACTGACGAGTGTGATAAGGTAGGTATGAATGATATACGCAGGCACGCAGGTTGAACCACAAACCAGTATATTATTGATTAGATATCAGATATACGATATTGACAACGTACTGCACGAAACGAGTGACGACAGACACGATATCTCCTGTGGCTTGAACGTGGCTGAAATGACCCGATCCGATGGCTGAAGTTCAACCGGGCGGTGGTGTGGATTGGGCGGAGCACCACCCAGATGCTTCTCATCGAGCCATCGGAAATAAGTCTTCTTCCAGTCCACACATCTGGCCACACATATGGAAATTTGCTATCTTGCATTCGCCCATGTTGCACAGACCGCGTTGAAGATACCAGATCGTGGGTGTAAAGGCCCGATTGCATTTCAGACAACGGAGAAAGGAATTCTTGGTCTAATACATCACAATCTATAAACATGGTAGCCGTTGCAGCCGATTCTTCGCGAAATGACATGCACGGACTTACGAGGCAGGTGTTCATCCACATCTCGGCTCACCATCGAAGTTGTGTCTACAGCTCCACCGTCTGCACAGTCAGAGCTGTGTCGCTTGTGTGACAGCGCGTCAAGAGGTGACGTTGTATGAGGATAACGCAATTCAGTGATTCCTATTTGATGATGAACACGGACACGCAGACTTTGTCATTCAACCACAACGCGACCTTCTCAAGCGTTGTACACTCTAGATTCAAAGTCAATTGAGGCTGGTATTCGAGGGGCGATCAAGAACATGGGTGGCGATGAGTGGACGCATCGCTTCTGTATGGAACCGGCTAAATGGATTTCTGACACTTGCCCTTTTCTCACCATTTTCGCGCATCCAAGCGGTTGAGCCGCTTCAACTCCATTTTGAGACCTCTTTCTGGATGCTGCTTCAATTCCGACCTGACTCAGATGTTGGACACATTCTGACAGATCCCACAAAGCTGGGACCGCTTTGGCGTCACTCCGTCGGGCTGTCTCATTCGCCATCATGCGATTGAAGATGTAAATGTCCGATCGTCCTCTCTAGATGTACATTGTCACGTCCTTGGCGACACTTGTTGTGCTATTCACTCGGAATCATCAGAGGGGTATAGTGAAGACGATTGAAGCGCAGAATGGACCCGACTAATGCAAATGTCCAAGGGTTGGCAGTTCTGTCATTGGTCATCTTCGGAGTCTACACAGTATGGCTTCGTGAGAGGGCGCCGACCAGAAGGAATCAGCTCACAGCTATGACAGTCAGCGACTACTGTAAGAATAGACTGTTCATTTGTGAGGAATCGTCTAACAGCGCAGTCGTAGCGATTGGGCACTTCTCGGGATGTTTGTTTGTGCTCATCTGCAGCCTGACCTCGATCTATGGACTTGAGAGTATCCGAGGTTGTACAATCTCAGGCGCTTGCTGTATAGCCGCCGTATCTATATCCAAAGCGACAGCCATATTGCTCATGTATGAAAAATTGCGACAGACATCTCAAAAGGCACAAGCAGTTCCAAGGCTCAAGGACACGGAATGTATCATTCACTATAGTCTGTTCTCAGCGGCCCTTCTGTCTCTTGTTGCATGGTTGCTTCACACCTTTCGTCCAGGCATCGTCGCAAATATTTGTATGTTTAGATGGGAGTTCTCGGCTTTTCTTGCAGTCTTGCTCCTGGCGATCTCAAGTCAGGTATACCTTACAATTAGATGCAGTTGGACACTCTTGCGAACAAAACACGAAATCATGCGTACTTGGGCCTATCGCCTTATCGTGGGTTGTACCATATGCGTTGTGGCCACTCTTAGCAATCTGGGTTACTTGGCAGCTCTCAAAGCCCAGATGCAATCTTCCGGATGCCTGAGGTCGTGTCAACTCGACGTCTTTCTGACTTCACTTGCCACGCACTATTTGCTACACCCACAACCTTTATACAAGACTCTGAACGATCTCCCACAAGATATACCGCTGGACCTTGTCGAAGGTGAATCCATTCGAGACATCACGGCGCCGTCAGTCTTTTCCTTTGCCCGAGCGGCTCCGTCATACAAGACGAAATTGACGGGAGACAACAAGTCCTTCAAATTCAAGACGGCGTCTATCAAAACCAGAAATTCCCATGCCACCGTGACTCTGGGATCTGGTGCCACCTCGGATGGTATAGCTGCATATCTGTCTCAAGTCTCCAGCGTGACCACAGACGTGACGACGAGTCCCACACAGAAACCGCGGCACATCAGCCTCTTGCCGAGTCATCCATCCTTCAGCGTGTATGAACGACCACGTCCAATCTATTCCTGTTATCCGAACTACAGTCTGGAGGAGGTGAACAACGAGGACGAGGAAGCGTCCATCGGGAGTGAATCTTCTTTGAGGTCACCATCAAAGGCGATGTCCTCGGTTGAGGTTGCCGATTTGGTGTCCACGCGCAGTACAGAATCTTCCATCACACTACGACAGAATCTTTACGCTTGCGACTCAATCCACGAAGTCTCTGACGAAGACGAGGACGATCAGGATGAGGACGACGAAAAGTCTACCGGCACTTCGTCCAATCTAATACATCCTCCAAGCCCCGCACAGCAACCACCCGCGAGACGAACGTCCGTGGTCAGGTTTCAGTGATGAGACTTGCATTCAAATTATTCTTGTAATATAAAATAACCGTTGTAACTTTAGAGTAGCATATTGGCATACTTGCAAACTACAAAAGCATTTCAATAACTACAGACACTGAATAAGCACAAGACAACTTCACCTGTCAGATTGAATTGCGCATCGAGATCCGCGAGACAGAATTGTGTCAAGCACGTCTTGAGCCTTTGCCGCACCTTACACCGCCTGACGTGCTGTCAGTTTGAGTCCTCCAGAACCCTTGGAAATTTCCCCACTTTTCTCCCGCTTTCTGCTTCGAGCGCGGAATGCTGACCAGATCGGAGATGCTGTCTCTCGACACTTGAAGAGGAAGAATCTCACAGAACTGGAGCGCTAGAATAGAGTACCATCAAGGAAGAGCGCGGGGATGACTTCGACTTCATGGGCTTTCGGGCGCATGTACGACGAGTACTCGACCATGACTGACGCACCACCCATCATCGTGCCATATCAAATGACGTTGATGGGTCGTCATCGACACTTGGGCGTGCAATTCGTCTACAACACAAAGACTGAACGGACAATGACGACCAAGAAGGACGATAGTTCGTCCCTGTCGGGGATCCTGCGGCATCGATTCGGGAGCGACGCGATAGGTGTGTTGGTGGGTGGAAAGGCAGAGTACTATGAAGACGAGATGATTCGATCCGGACGACTCCCCTTACAAGGCGGGAAATTCCACGTCTTGTACGACGATTCCGCACCACCCTACGCTTCTTCTTCTTCCTCGCGACCTCCTGAATCCCTGCCCACTTTTCACGAAGCCGAGCAGCAACAATCAGATACAAATCAAGGTGATGGCAAGATGCGCGTCGAGAGACGCGTGTTGGGATTAACGTACTATGAATCCGTACCCACCCTCACCCGTCTCCTCTCCATCCTCACTGCCGACGGCACCACGCATCAATTACGACTAAACAACAAGACCATCGACCGAACCGACCCAGTCTCTGCCTTTCTCGCCACAAAAGCAGGCGACCGTAGCGTCGCTCTACTCCTCGACGACCAAGAATTCATAGACGACAATATCCTCTTTGCTACTGGGTTATGTGAAGACGTACCTTGTCGAGTCACGTATCGACCCCCTAGTCCCCTCAACGTCCTCGCTAAAGCTCTCGATAAGCGTCGAAACGTCATTTACTCCAAACTCCCATTCGACTGACTTGCCCCCCTCTACAAACGATTGATTGTCAAGGTTGGACGATATGACGAGTCGATTTGATTACTAATATGCCATTACAAGTTGACTCGAAAACAGATGGGGCCGGAACCGGGGAAAGGAGAATTATTGGTGGGGATTTAAACAATTTTCTCCTCCGCCCTCTCGATCCCCCGATAGATCCGCCCCGCCTCTCGTCAAAAGACGCTCAGATGAAAAAACCAAAAAGACTATTACGGAATATCACTCTCTGCGGAAAAAGAATGTCCCAGGAGTGTATCAAGAGGCGCAAATCTGTTCATCTCATCATCTTACCAATCCACCGTCGTAGTCGTAATCGTCGTCGTCGTCATCAAGGGATTGCACATAAACAAGGGCATTTTAAAATCATCCACCGTCGTCGTCGTCATCAAAGGATTGCACATTTCATATACAAGGGCATTTTCAAATCGTGTGAGTCTCGTTGAATCATCAGAAGACATGATGAAATTGTATATCAGAAGAATGTCGATTCTGTACAAAATCCCCTCAAGCTATAAACATCTTGTGCATGCAGACCCCATTACGCTTCTCCTCCTCTATGCACCCACGCTTCATGCAGATTTGGTCTTCCATACCAACTTGCCCTAGAATGACCCTATACGTGCCCATGTGATTCAAAGCTTCTTACCCCCTCCCCTCTCGTGTCTATATATACACTGAATTCAAATTGTAAAAAGCTAGAACAAACGCCAAAACGCCAAATGATGCACTGTCAAACATTCCCCTTGGAAATCGACCTTTTAAATTATGATTGCGTATGCTCCTTATAAGTCCATCAAGCTGTGTCGTACCATACTTTCCCCGATCCGGTACCCGGGGCAACGACCGACTGACACCTATCAGTGGAAGCCATCGTGAGCCGTGTGGAGGTGGTCCCCCTCATGCAGCGGACCTGGCCCACCTGTTCGTGGAGAGTTGAGGTAGTCTGAGAAACTGACACCTTGTCCGCGAGATGCGGAAAAGTGGCCTTCCGGTCGCATCGGCGTCGGCAGATATGGACTAGACCGTAGGCTGTGATTGTCCTGATGTGATCTTTGTGTCTGCTTCGCAGGCGTCTCTTGGAGACTGGGTGCTGCATAAGTGAATGTCTGGGAGTTTTGTGAGTTGTGATGCTGTGAGCCAGGAACTGGCTGCTGGACAAGATGTGATTGTTGATACATGCCTTCGACCGGACCGTGTGTCCATGCAGACTCGAGATCTTGGGGCCAAGGTGCTGGAGTATAAGTTTGTGAGGTTCTCAGAGGGGCAGAGACGCTCTGTCGTTGTGCCTGTGCTTGTTGAGGGACAAACATTTGTTGCTGCCGAGTCTGCTGGAATTGTTGATTGGCAAGGACATGATTCGTGTTTCCCGCCGACATTACTGCAGCGTTACTCTGTCTGGCATACGGAGCTTCTTCTGGCTGGTAGTAAAAGGACTGTGACTGTGGAGGCAACATGGCATAGCCCTGCTGCATCTCAGTATTTTGTTGTGCTGTCGCTGCCGCAGCAAAAGGATCGTGCTCGTCAAAGTGGGGAGTGTGATGCGACATTGACCTCTGTAGTGTCATATGGGTGTCGTGCAGACTGGCACCGGACCTGGGGGTATGGTCTTCGTTGGTAGGACGGGTCCCTGCGGTAGAAGGAGAATTGAGATCATCCAGACCAAGTGTGTTGATGGCAGCAGTCGCGGCGACAAAGATTCTCGTGTCTGCGGGAATCTCGCTGCAACGGAATCGCTCCTCCTCTCGCCCGACGCGATAGATCTCTCGCAGGAGATTGATCTTGTCTGGTGGAATGAAGGCAGCGACCTCAGCAGTCGCCAGCTCCAGCCTGTTTGTCGGCACCTTTCCACAGTGCAGCATCGTCATCAGCAGCGTGATGCGCTCAATCTTCTTCAGGTGATCAGGCTCCTTGTGACGGACATCGTCTGGCCACCAGACCGGCTTCGACTCTTCTCCCTTGTTGTAGGGATAGCGCGTCTGCTTCTTCGGCTCAATCACCTTGATCCACGCCTTGGCCACAATCTTGCACACGAGCTGCTGCAACTGACGGAACCTCATCTCCAGAAACGACGTCACCTCCTCCTGATTCCCGATGGTGAGCGCTTTGTACTCTGGGTTGGAGGAGTCTGGCGGGCCCTGTGGCAAGTTGAATTTCTGGCTCTCATTCAGTGCCTTGATGTCTAGCATGGTCGGCCGAGGTTTCTGTCCGTGAATGGACTTGAAGGTAGTTGGACCAGGAGCTGCAGTACTACCATGAGTCTGGTTTGCTAGTGAAGGACTTGGCATGGAAAAGGTGCGTCGTAGCTCGGGAGCTTGCTGCGATCTCTGCCTGACAGTGTCTGCGAAGCCCATGACGTGCATTGGAGCAGATCCCTTGACTTCTGTCTCCTCGCTCTGTTGTTTCTGCAGACTGAGATCACTGGCGTGCTCCCAGCTCATGATCGAGCCTCCGATCATGCTATCGTCCTGCTCCAACCCATCCTCGTCCTCTACTTCTAGTTGAATGTCGTCCTCCTCCTCAATCTCTCGGTCGGCATATTGTGTCATTCCGTTGCCGAGCGTTGCCTGTGTTTCGCAGGCATTGCAGACCATTTGTCGAGCCTGAGAGACGACATCTTGATTGAACCAAGCACCGAGCTTTGATTGGAAGAGTTCGCTCGCATATTGCTCCGTCTCGCCACGTGAGTTGACCCATAGAATAGCAAAGTGAGAGCCGTTGATGTAGCTCGCCTTCCCCAGGGCCCTGAGGATCTGATCTCGCTTGTTTTTGAAGTGTCGCTGCTTCCTTTGCTAAAACAGAGTCAGTCAATAGTACAGGGGCGGTTGATCAATACACTGCAGTTCGGATTATTGATACAGTCTTGTGTATTGTGTCGGTTGGTTACGTACTGGACTTGAGTATGGCTCTACCCTGACCTGTGGTTTGTCAGTCAAGGGTAACGATGCGATTGACATGCGCGCCCATCGTGCGCGCAAAGTCGCGTTGCAAAGGAAGAGCTTACGGGGATGCGAGGCATAGCCTTTTGCCCACCCACTCAAGTACTTTGGCAATCCTTATAGACAAAACAAAATCCTGCAAGAACCAGGGGACATGGATGCTGATGAGATACTCGCTCGGAATGGCAGGTATGATGACGGGAGTATAGCCAGATGGGCGACGATCCGGTCTTCTGACGGCCATCGATGGGAATTCAATCGATGGAGGAGAGTAGATCGAATTGGTGGAAGTACCAATTAGGAGGCTTATGCGGGCACAAGAGAAGGAAAAAAACACGAACGGAGAAGAGCAGGAAAAAGAGGTGGGTGGTGGATGGCGGTGGTGGTTAGATTTGGTGAGTGGTGGTGGTGGTGGGAGGCCCATTTTTCCCAAGTTGAGTCACCCTCGATTCTCAATACACAACACCCGTGCGCGGTCCCAGATGTGAGCTAGTCCCTGCCATCTGAATATGTATCTTGACATTGCACCCGTAAGCTTAAGGTCAATGTCGCTTTTGTCAAGTAGTGGGCAGAGTCTAACCAGTATCATGCGGCATGAAGATTGTAACTTCTGGACTGAATGCGAGCATGGTGAGGTGCCCATTTAAGTGTCACGTTTACGCAGGTTGTGTGCATGTCCCCTCTCAGTAAAGTTAACTTGGGGGGGGGGGGGGNGGGGGGGGGAGGTGAGTGAAGGTGGTCTCGCAGCAGCTGCAGGAAAGGGAAGGAGGAATGGAGTTAGTTGCCCAGGTGTGGTGTTGACTGGAAGCAGGAAAGGACGGAACCAATCCCGAAGCGTAGGCTCCTCCTGAGGCGCAAAGTGCCAAGAGATAGTGGTTGTAGATCTGTCTTGTCTCGCTCCAGCTCAGTCGGGCCTAACCTTGGAAGACCCCCGTTCACGCAGCCAGTACCCAAACTTTTGCCTGCTTGTGCTCGGGCTGCTGCGTCTTTCACCAGTAAAGCCCTGACCTCTCAACTTGGGCCCATTACCAGGTCATTGATCGAGTCCACCAATCAGGCTCGATCATATGCTGCTCTTGTCTCTCTGGCCGTCTTTGCTTTGTCTCTGTATCCACCCCGAGTGCAGATTCTCTCTGCACCACATCTTCACGTCCTACATCACCTCGTCAGTCGTAGACTTGTCAGTCATAAAATCTTGCGTGTACGTCTTGGCAAGTTGTCCGGCATCATTAAAGTCGTCCACATCGTGCGCCTTCATAGACTCGATCGGTTGTTGGTCTCACTCAATCGATGACGACTTACCTAAACAGTAGAGATCTTCCACTATTTCTCCTCAACTTTCGACATGAAGATCTCAATGCTTCTTTCCGCTATCCCCAGCTTTTTGGGATAATCTTTCCCATCCTCGGTCCTAGGTTTCCACTGTTTTTACCCAAGTGTCATAACCACGTTCGTCCAGCACACATGCACTTATCAGTTCCCCAGTCTGCCAGCTGGCATCTCTTACTTTCATCCCAGGTAGTAATTCGTTTACGGGGTTGACGCACGTGGATTGTCATGCGCATTCAGCCCAACCTGGCTCCAGATCCGATTCGTTCGAGGTGCCCCACTGAGTCGGTACAAGGGACAGGCACAGATCTAGAGTACGTAGTCAAGCCCAGAGTCCGGGAAGTGTCCGATGGCTGCCAAACTCACTTGGATGGGCTCAGATGCCTACTCGTACCTTAATGTCGAAGTTACGCTAGGTAGTGTGGGAAGTTTTGGAAGCCTCCACATGCCCGTCAGATCGTTGCTGCGGCTGATGAGCATCTGGAACGTAGCTTTACCTCCAAGTCCCTGATACCCAAGCCCTGGTCAGCGTCATAACTATATGCGAATGCATGTCCTGTGCCCTTTTTCCGGGCCTGTCATGACAAGCAGCCGCAGTCCCACCTACACACATGTCATTGAAGCAAGCAATCGTAATTGCTCGCCTTTGCTATCCTGATGGAGTCGTAGTTGGATGTCGTAAGTCTGTGCAAATGACATGCCTAAAATTACAAATTTACAGCTTGCTAATTCCTGCATCAGTTTGGGCAGTCTGGCGCTGGCTGGACTCTGGACAGCTGAGACCACATAAGGGCTAAGCGAAATTATAGATGTTGTCATTCGCCAAGTCTATTAGCCATGCTCGAGAAGATATGCAAGCCACAGGGTCACCCTGCCGATCTCCGTAGTTCGATGCTATTTTGCTTTGATGTCGATATATGATTGATGTATCGGAAAGCAGAATCGCGATTTGGCCATGCTCGCGCGCGCAATTGTCATGACGAAAAAGCCGTGTATGAAACAGGCTACATGGCACTTTTCGTTAGCGCTGGAGGGCATTCCGAGTTCGGCCTCAATTTAGCTGACTACAACACGTTGCTGCCGGGCGGCATGGGAACAACTACAGGGGGCTTTCCGAGTTGGAGAAGAGTCCTGGAGAAGCACGACCGCATACTCGGCACCGAGCCAATGGCATCCGTTGCAAGCAATTAGGTAGATCTGGAACCTGATTGGGGGCGATCCGTCAAGATGTTTATGTGCTCAGCCTCAACCCCAATCATGCCTTAAGTAAGTGCATCTATTGGTTGCGAGGCTACGCACTCATGAGCACCTGTTTCTCCTCAGTACCAAATGGTGATGGGCCGGCATGGACGTGACTAGGACATCTCGATAAAATTGTCGAGGAGCTCGTGCAATGAGTGGCCCACCGACCACATAAGCGAAGTGGAATATTAGCTGGTCCATTCCACGGTATTGGCAACAAAGTGCGCTTGCAATAGCTAATGCTCACGAATGCCGATTGGACGGAAAAGTTGACGTGCCAAGAAACGGTCAGGAGGAGTTGCGTACGGCGAGAGTTCTACATTGGAAGATGCCCGGGGTGGTACGGTAGTGGTGGACCAAGCATTCCGTTAGACGAGCTAGTAGGAGTCATTCGCAGTCCTACAGTGAGTAGCTAGCAAGTCATGCGTGCTGTGCTATATGTTTTGTTAGCATTGTCAATACCTGATGAGTAGTGACAAGGATCATGACTGTGCGTAACATTGTTTGACAGCCCTAAAAAATTGACAACAGATCTGACTTGCTCGAGCATCGTCAACCGATTGATGTTTTCGGCTGTTTAAAGATTCATTACTCTTTGAATCTTGTAGATAGAAAGCAAGATTGTTTGTTCAGCTACACAAAGTCACATCAAGCTCGCTTCGCTAATGGAAAGACGGGTTCCAGGTTCTCATTTTGAAATGAGTCCAGCTGCATTCCCTGAACGCCATGCGAAGATCCCCCTCCGTTCCCCACCATATTCCGTATAAGTGGCCCGCTGTCTCCGATGCTGCTGCTGCCACTCGCGACACAAATTTGACTGACACCACAATATAGCAGACCACTGACGGGCACGAGCTTTAGAATCATACAAGGACCTTATTAGTGACTTCATAGGCTTGCGTTCACATTAGGACTATGATGCCTCAAGGCACAGACAGTGCCTTCGCACAATCATACTGTTGTCAAATCTTTCAAGCTTCAATTCTCATCACAAGCAAAGACGGTAGGATTTCAAGCATGGAAGTATAGTTATTTTCAATCGGATGGATAGTCATCTATCATGCCCCAGGAATAAATTGAAGAAGTTGCAGAATTGTATAGATTGAAAAAAGACAAGGTTCTCATGGACACAGCAATTGAGACTTACAATTCCAACGGCACTATTCAAGTTGTGCTTTGTTCTGTGGCAGCTGAGTTACCGAAAAGAGGCTCTACACGTCAAGGAATACCGTATTTCATTCCGAAAAAAGACGTTTCATGGCATTCGACTTCTCGACTGCCGTTCTGAGCAACTCGGAGGAGCTCAATCTGACAGTTCCTGGCTCAACAAGGATATTGATCAAGAGCTAGTCAAGGCATCTCAGTACTGAAGACTACAAATTGGTATTTCATGTGTTGTGCTGTAGCTGTAGCTACCTCTTGTCTATTCGCTAATAACATGATGACTACCATAAAACGAAGCTGGTCGAGCTCGATACTGCAAAGAATCTTGTCAAAGTCCTATTCATGACGACTCATCCACAACGTATGCCTATCTAAAAAGATCGTTGAGCAACATGTCAGAACGCTGTGATTAGTCTCTACATTAGTACATCAATTGAACCATAATGTTGTACCAAATGTATCTATCTAATTGTTGATTAATGACCAGTTCGGGTTCGAAGAAGCTTGTTATTCAATCACTCTTGTTTGCTATCTTGACGACGATCTTATCAAGGCAGTGCGCGATTATTTTTTCTCATTCATGTTTGCTGCCTAGCTTCTTAATCTACGGAAGGGCCAGCACGGATCATGGTGGTCATCTGCGATATTTTGCATCGAATCCATGGATAGCAGTAGAGCTGGAAGTGACTGATCACAAACCTAAAATTCGCTTGAAAGATAACATTAGACAAGCCATTGTGGAGCAGGCGAAACTTCCTACTACTCGTGAATGGAAAGTACAGGGCACAACTATTCGTCATCGTAATGAAATGCAATCATATGCTTTCGATGAATGTACTTTGGAGATGTTTCAAGCCATCACGTCGGCAGGTTGAGAGATAGACAACAGGACCTCAAGTAAGTCAGACGAACGGTCTTATAATGGTTTTATATATTTTGATTCGTATGCAAATTTGATTTTGTCATATATAGATTGACTCTTATATTGTCGATGTCCATGCGCTAATTCCTTCATGATATCTCGCACTTGGTCCCTGAGGTTATTGATCTATTCGCGATTGAAAAGTCCATGGTGTCCTCGATCGCAATGCTTGATGATTGTTGCTTGTCATAGAAGTCTCACTCGTTGTTATAGATGATTGCAGAGCTATTGGCTGAAAGTGGTAAATTTGACGTCAATGCATGACTTGTAATGTGAGCAGACTATTTGGATCTGGCTCTAGTCTTTCTTCTCTTTCGCTTGAGTCTTCTGACTCTCTTCTTTCTCCACTTGGCTCTAAAAAATTGTAAGCTTGTGTGCGATATGCCGACCTGTGGCATCGTCGAGGGAAGACAAAATTCGGTCTCAACCGACCGACGACTGAATCAGACATGCCGATTTATCAATGCAGTGAAGTCGACATGTCGATTGAAAGTGCCTCTTGATGTTACAAGATCTAATTCACTTACCTCATACTTGTACGAGTGCTGCTGTCGAGTTTTCTTGAGGAGAGCGTATATTCTAGTCAAGAGATTCTATTAAGTGTAACTCCAGGTAGTATGTGCTCAAGGTTTGGAACAACTTAGGGTTGTGGACTTGTGTTTGGTCACGAGGGACGCTTCCCACGATTCCGTGAAGCGCGTTCGAAATGACCAGGCATGCCTCCGCTGGCATTGAGGTCATGCATGACCTTATACCATTTCATGATCAAATCGCATCAGGGACGATGACTACAACTACTGTTGCAATGATAGATTCAACCGTCATGAAATTACAGCCTAATAGCCATAGCGTCTCGTTCTTGGATCTGGTCTAAAGTAGTTCTCATAAGCTCACTGTTGTCTGATAATTCCGTGATGAGCTTTATAGGCGCCATTTGCTCCTCCTGTGTGAGTCCGCCATCTTCCACGACAGCTTTTAGGACAGTTTGAAGACCCTCCCCGACCTTTCTGCGACCAGTACCATCCCATTCATTGCGATACCCTATAGGATTTCCTCGCCTATCTTTCTTCGGATGTAGAGTTTGATTGACAAATGGCATGACATCTTGGAGCAGCCGAGTTCTCATGAAAGATCCTCCGAATGTAACCGTCTTAGCTATCAGATTCAGAATTGCGGCTACAACGAAAGGGTTCGAGTCCTCAAAGCGACGAGTCAGCTGTGGCCAGTACATGTGAATGAGTGGCAGGAACTTGTCCTCGTCTTCAGCAATGATAGGTATTCCTTCGTGCAATGTCTCAATCGCTTTGAGTCTTATCATGGAACTTTCGTGCGACAGGAACAATTGAACTTTCTCCATGATTTTCAGCACCGAGAGGTAACTTTTAGAGTGCTGTACCGGTGCTTTATCTTCGGCTTGTGCTGGATCAGATGTAGTATCCTGTACTTCCGCGAAGCGTTCCTCGAAAGACTTGTCCACCCGGGTACTTGAGATTTCGTCGAATGCTATTCCGAATCGACTTCGTGGCTTGATTTGTATTACAGCATGTACGACGGCGTAAAGTCCATCAAATATGCTTTCAACGACTTCTTGATATGCATGATAATCGTCTAAAATGTCGAAAAAGCTTTCTAAAACGTCCTCGATCAGCTCGATAAGTTCCGGTGCGAGTTGTACTACCACTGCGAGAACTGCAGGGATTCTAGGATTCACATCTAATGTGACAAAAGCGAGATGTAGTTGATTGATAATATAGTCAGCATTATCTACCAGCATTGCCTGCAGTGTAGAATACTGGCACGCCTCGCTGATACCTTTGAGAACTTGGTAATTGGGTTGTGGCAAGGACATGATCGAACATAGTACGTGTATCAATTCTGTCCTGTAGCTTCGTCCGCGCAACCGAGCCTCTTGTAAAATACTCTGCAGACATAGATTCGGTTCATTTGTTAGTTGCTGCATTGCATAAGAGTAAGTGTCAAATCCCGACTTTTGACAAATCCATAAGAGCTCAGGTGTCGAAGGACTGATTGATTCAACAAATGTGCATGTTGAGAGGAGACATCCGAGAGCTGTTCGAACCTCAGCGGAGATGTATCGTATATCAGGTTCTGTTAACAAGTCGGATTCGTTCTCGTATGGACTGTGTAGTGAAATCTGCTTCTTTGGGGCGAAGTGTACAAAACTACACACTTGTGAAAGCACTTGTTGTGATAGCAACTCCTGACTTGTCCTAGAAAGTTGAGGCATAGCTCGAGTCATGGTACGAAGCATTTGTAGCTTGCGGTCCTCACTGGATCCGTGTAAAAGCCGAATCATTGCGTCAACATAACCTTGTAAAATGCTCGCGAGATTCGACTGATACTGCTCAGGTACTGATTGGGGATCCATCTGGAGAAGAAACTCAAGGAAAACGTCTGGACCCAAGCTTGTCTGAGCAAGCAGGCTTCTGCACAGCGATACGGCGCCGGATCGCACTGCTTCGTGGTCAACCTTCGTTATGCTAGAGAGTATCGAGGTCAGCGCAAGCAGTAGCTGAGATTGCGTTGCTGCCGCCCAACTTTGTGTTCGATACTGCGATGGTTCACCGTCAAATGTTTTGACTATGCTTATTTCGAGAATTCTGAGACTACTGGTAAGGATTGATGATCTTTGATGGATCTTAAGAAGTATTTTGGCCAAGGAAGAAACGGTTCCAGGAAGAAAAGTTGCAGTAACATCGCCATCCAACTGTTTATAAAGTTCTGTAAGCATTTGGAGGGCTGAAACTGAGGTAGATGGACTGGTACATTCCTTTAGTGACAAAGTCGTCAGATGAGCCAGAGTCGGTCGACATTGCAACAAATTGACTTCGTCCCCTGCCACTATAAACAGTACCTCCAGAGCTTTGTACAAAGAAGTGACTAGCTCTTCAGCCTGCGCTTTTGCGAGCACAGTGGTGCAAAGCGTGATAAGCTGTGATGTCATCTCGCCTCCCCTTTGAAACCATCGTGTCTGCAGTAGCCAGCCTATGATATCGAACGCATATGCCTTGATTTCGTCTCGAACACCTGCAGACAACAATGGTTTTATGGGGAAGAATATATAGTTTCCAAGATTCTGTGTTATAGAAGTCCTATCTGTGTTTCGCAATGCTGTGAGTACAGCATTCAAGGCGGGACGAGACTCGTTCGGCGCTCGTAGGGTGACAGCAGAAAGATTGACGCACGATGGCTTTAATTGCTGGAATGCTCGTGAAACATCCTCATTCATGAACTATATCCAGGAAGATTGGACGAAAGCCACTCGTGGCACGTCAGAGAATGCTTTTGGTCAATAAATTGTCCTGCAGCTTTCTATCATTGTTGCCTGAGTCTATATGCTCATCGCTAAGATCACTTATATATGTTTATGAGGAATATTCATACTGTACGTTATATACATGTATTTGCGCGTAGAAGTGATCGAGATCAGTACCGTAGCGTAGTATCCGACGTCCAAGGTTGTACTACACGTGCTGGGATTGTGAGATGTGATCGGATGCCCAGCGATATCGATAACACTGTATCACGTGTCGATCTTCATGTGGAGTCCGCCTCCAATGCCGAGAGCGTGGTGGCAGGGTGGGGCTAAAGATTCATACTAGCACCTACCTATACAGCTACATCACACTTATATAAGGGGTTTAGCTTCATAGCACAGCTGACTTTAGAACAAATAAAATCGCACTTACCTGCGACGGCAATGAAACGTTTCAAGACACCTTTCAGCCTGCGCCGAAAACCTAAGAGCACATGAGCTGAGGACAGTTACTACAACTTCTTTCACTATCTCGAGCAGACACGAAAGCCCATAAGTCGGCGCAAGGGAGTGAGGAACTATCATGGCGCTGTCTGTGCGCAGAACAAGTGATTGGGCTGTTGTCTTATGTACCGATGCTGGCCAGATCATCAAATTTGACAAGACAAATCTTCGTCTACAAAGTACGGAGACGCCCAGAGAGAGAAGAGTCAGTACCAGTCATGCGAATTGTCCTCTGTGCCAGCAAAGGCTTCCTGCAGGCATCCCTACCGGAACAAGAGCAGCCACTGAAGCGTTCCCCACAGATGAGCGGGCATCAACACAAAGCTCATTTGTGCATCCGGAGTACTTCAGTCTACTTGCAACCTGCTTGGAGGAAGAACATGTCCTTGATATGGAGGATGATGACAACGACGATCATCTGAGCACAGAGTCTTTTAATCAAGGCTATTGTGCCAGATTTTTCGTTGAGGAGGGCGTTCTAGGACGTGGTGGGAAAGGTGAGGTAGTCAAAGTGCGACATGTTCTTGAAGGTGTGTCTCTAGGTGTGTTTGCACTTAAGCGTGTTGCCGTAGGAGACAGTCAGGCGTGGCTAGTCAAAACTTTGCGTGAAGTGCAATCACTTAGATTCAAACATCCCAACTTGGTTTCATACAATCATGTCTGGCTTGAAAGACATCAGAGATCATTTTCACCGACAGTACCTGTGTTACACATCCTGCAGGAATATTGCGACGCCGGAGATCTGGAGACTTTCGTGCACAGAACTTGTGGCAAGCTAGAACCTAGCTTCGAACAAATGAAGGAGAGATCACGAAGGCGCTCCCGAGGCCACCCAACACCGCCCAGCACCCCAGGTCTCAGTGTGGACATGGTGTATTCTTTCTTCCGAGACATATTGGCCGGCCTGGCATTTTTGCATGAACAGGGCATGATCCATCGCGATATGAAAGCTTCGAATTGTTTACTCGATATGCACGGCTCAACATCTGACTTTCCTCGAGTACTCGTATCAGACTTTGGCGAAGCTCAGTTCGCGTCGTCTAACGAACAGCGAAGTGGCAGTACTGGCACCCTTTCTTATACAGCACCTGAAATCATACGAGGAGAAAAATGGACGATGGCAGCAGACATCTTCAGCCTTGGCATGGTTCTTTACTTCTTAACACATGAAGGTAGCCTTCCATACAATTCTCCAGCTGACGACTTTGATGGAATCAGAGAGGAGATCCTCAACTTTAAGGGTTGCAGCCTCTTCAGCTCTCAGAGCAAGCTGAGTGAGGATGATCAAGTGGATTTAGGTTCTGTTCTATCGAGTTTACTAGCACCAGATCCCGCTGAGCGACCTACATGCAAGGATTTACTGACATTAATGCACCTACACGATCGCAAGACGGCTACGTCCAAACGACCTTGCACTACTTATCAAAATAGCTTTGGAGATAAAGACGACATGATTCCAAAATGGCCCGACACAGATCTTCAGCCACTCCAGTCAATGCGACAGGGGCCCGCGAAACTTTTGCTCACTAGCAGTCTAAAAGGCCAGAAGAGATCTCGCTTGACATCGTGCAAAGCAAATATGGAAGCATTCATTCTGCGCTTGGTTGCGAGTATTGCAGTCCGGCAAGCCGAAATTCTGTCCTTGGCTTTACTTGCGATAAGGCTCAATGCGACCCAATCGATCCTTCCCTCCAGTAGAGCACAAGGACCTGTGATCATGCTGATCTTTTTGACCAGCCTTCTCGAGGCGATTCTTCAATTATCTAATACGACAAGACTCGTCAACTCTATACTTCTCGCACTTTTTTCGTGGTTATCGTCCTGACTTGTCGTCCTGACTTGTCGTCCTAACAAGTTCGGATTGGTTTGCTTTCTTTTATGGCACTAGCACTAGCACTAGCAGTCTTTCATAGAGCCCAATCGTAACAGTGCTGCACATGATCTCCTTCCATGCATTTCTGTTTTGCGACGTGATCAAGATCAAGTCTTGCGCTTCAGCTCGCTGTCGTCAAGTGCATATTAGCTACTGCCGCAGGCTCTAGTGAGTATATAGCTCAGATAGTAGTGCAGACCAGAATTGTTGCGATAGTGATCACGATCAGCACAAGATTTCTGGATGTCCCGCCATTTCGTGCCAACACTCCGTACATTACATCTTCGTCTCCAAAGCACGCATTTGGACAACTCTTCATAGATAAACACAATATCGTGTGATGCCTGAAAAAGTCTTTCAAATCGCTCGATAGTTTGGACGACATTGAACAAGCGGTCTTCTTGAGCATGCCGGTTTTCAGCCTCAATGATAAGCCGGAAGAACTGGAGTTCTTGCGGATGTCTTTGATAGACTACTGTCTTTCGCATGGTCTCGTTGTCCGACCTCAACCAACATTCTGCGAAAATCCAAACACTTGTCTTTCCACTCACGCACCCATCGCTTTGAGTCCTACTGAATTTCCACGAGCAGCATTCATTCATGCTAAGCAAATTCAATTATACTACAATGAGCTATACGCTAAGATTGCAATGGACGTATCATGGTTGACAACAATCATGGAGGATCTTAGCAAGGTCGACACATTCATGAAGTCTCTCTGGGAGCTCTATCTAGAAGTGAAGGACAATATACCGGATTTATCCCTGGGCTTGTTCAGATCTGACTACCTGCTACATAAATCGGGGGATGCTCCAATCTCGATTAAGCAAGTAGAATTTAACACAATATCAGCGTCTTTCGGCTCATTGGCAACGAGAACAGCAGAAGCACATAAAGCAATGGCTATGCTTGACATGTATTCCTCAAATAGACTGAACATCCAAGACTTACCACCAAATTCCGCCTTACAAAGCTTGGCCAAAGGTCTAGCAGTAGCTCATCAGGAATATCAGCAACAGTTCGCTTCTGCGACAGGTGTCGCGTTCATCGTGCAAGCGGGCGAGCGAAATGCCTTTGACCAGAAGTGGCTTGAGTACGAGTTGTTAGAGCGACACTCAATTCCAAGCTGGAGAATTCCTTTCACTGAAGTGCAGAATCGCCTGAGCTTGGAGGAGGGCTCAAATAGACTAGTACTAAAGTCTGCGGATATGGGTAAGAAATATGAAATATCTGTCGTCTATTATCGAGCTGGGTACGGACCTGAAGATTATAATTCCTCTGTAGAGTGGAACAGTCGGAAGATGCTCGAGCTGTCTCGAGCCATCAAGTGCCCTTCAATCATTACGCAACTGGCAGGGTCAAAAAAAGTTCAGCAAGTCTTATCTGAACCAAATGTGCTAGGGAAATTCCTTGACGAGAGAAGTGCCCAAGCTGTACGAAGCACGTTCGTCGGCATGCATACCTTGGACCAGACGACTGATGGCCAGAAAGCTGCTCAAATCGCCCTCGAAAATCCGCATATGTACGTGCTGAAGCCCCAGCGCGAGGGAGGGGGACACAATATCTACAGAACAGCGATACCTGAATTCCTGAGAAGCATACCCGAAAGTCACTGGTCGGGTTATATCCTTATGGAATTGATCGAACCTCCTGAGGTACATAATGCTATTCTACGAACTGGTCAGATTTTCCCGGCCTCAGTCGTTTCGGAACTTGGAATTTATGGTACAATATTGTGGAACTCTAAAAGTGGCAAAATTTTGCATAACGAGGAGGCTGGACATCTCTTACGAACCAAGAGCAAGGATACAGACGAAGGTGGCGTTGCCGCTGGATTCGCATGCATTGACTCGCCCTGGTTGCAATGAGTCTTTTTATGCTTCATATGAAACGTGTTGATACAAAATACCGAACCTGCTGGGTTGCATCACGAGAGTCCAATACGATACGGCTCATGTGTCAGCATCAATCGCACACTTCGCATATATACTTGTGAATGCTGTTGCCCTCGTAAACTCGACCAATTGCACACCAGAGCTCAAGGATGCAGTTGAGATACGTGTCGCAAGCAATCTGCTTGTGTTTAACAGGATTTGTCCATTCTCAAAGAGCTCAGAGATCGGCCCGGGCCTCTATCACAGCCGCAAAAGTTGGACAAAGAGCTTCGGACGGCTGTGAGATTGTTGACAAGGAATTCGTGACAGGTGGGTTGACTTTACGTTATAAGATATCATCCCCGCAAACAGCGCTTTTGCAGGGATCTACGGCACCTTCAAATGTTGATTCGCCGCTGATGGGATTGAATGTCTTACTGCATGGTGATGGTGGCGCTTCCTTCGAAGACTTCCCAAACAAAAATATGCAAGGTAATCTTATGGGAGTGGTCATTTTGGCACCCAATGACGCTTTGCTTTGGGGTGGTCAGTCAACCGCTGCCATACAGAGACCTGATGGAGTTGCTCATTCAGCGGCTGTCGATAAATTGATACGAGAAGAGCTTCCAAGAGTCGTCAGGTACAACGCAAGCAATGTTTGGTTCAGTGGAGTGAGTGGAGGAGCCATGATGCTGTCGGGTTTCTTTCTTCCTCAATACTTGTCGAGCTACAAGAATGGGGCGATGTTGATGTGTGGTGGTATGGCTCCACCGGAAGGCCGTGCTGGATTCAGTAACACGCTTGATGCCGACACGATTGGTCATGCCAGAATTCATTGGGAATCCTCACAACAGGAGCTAGCACAACTGAAAACCACTATACCTGCTGGAATTCGATTCTATGAAGCGCAAGCACGTCAGACCGGTATGTCCGATGCTCAGATAGGACTGCTGCAGACCGCGGATGCGACCCCGACCGCAGGTCATTGCGCCTTCGACAATAAAGGTTTCAACAGTGGTATCCAATTGGTAACTACATCGTGGAGCAGAGTGATGCAAGGTGGGGATGGCATAATAGATGGCATAGGAATGGTTGGAAAAAGTGTGGTTGGAAGAGAGAATTTGTACAAATAGTGGCATAACCACCGTAATACGCATTAATCATGTATGGCTTTATAATCCGTTCATCGAGCCATTGTCTCCAGTCCTGCTTGATCTACATTGTCCTTTTCTGCAGCGTCGAGCGATGCAGCAGATTCCCTCTTTTTCTCCTTTTCAATTTCGTCCAAGACTGCCTTGGCGCCATTCTCTACCATGTCTTGTGCAACTGATTCGCCGAGTGCAGTAGCATCGTCATCAGTCTTGACCGGTGCCGAACGAGTGACATCGATGGCAGTCTTCCCGTCGATCGAGACGACAATGCCAGTCAGTGTCAAGAGTCCTTCTTCGTATTTCGTCTCGCACCCGATCGGTACCGAACAACCACCCTGAAGGTACCTCATCATGCCCCTCTCTGCCCACGTACACATTCTCGACTCGAAGTGATCGAGAGGCTGGAGGAGGGCCTCCACTTCTTCGTCACCTTCCAATACTTCGATTGCCAAAGCGCCTTGGCCCGGTGATTGATACATGACGGGTCCCTCGAGGTATTGAGTGACGCGATCGAGGAGGTCGAGGCGGGCTAGTCCGGCAGCAGCCAGTATCAGACAGGAGTACCCGAGACTGGGATCGTCCAGCTTTGATAACCTAGTGCCTACGTTTCCTCGTACATCGGCAAACTTCAACTCTGGAAATGCCCTCTTGATTTGTGCGCTCCGTCTGATGGACGAGGTGCCGACGACCGAGCCGGCAGGTAATTCCGCCAGTGTCCTCGCAGTGCAGTGAGTCGCCATGACGACGACATCTCGAGCGTCCTCGCGTTCTCCTACGACGGCAATCTTGAAGCCGTCGGGTAACGTTGTCGGCAGATCTTTCAGACAATTCACCACCATCCGACACTTTTTCTGCGCGAGCAAGACTTCCAACTCTTCCGTCCACAGACCCTTGGCAGCATTCGATGAAAACTGATGTAGTGGTGTAGTTTGATTGATGTCGCCCTGTGCCGAAATGCCAATGATGGGAAAGGACAGTGTAGGATGGAGGTTTTGCAGCAAACCTTGTATTTGCTCGGCTTGAATCATTGCCAACTTTGATTTTCTCGTCCCGATCGGGAAAGTAGACGTATCGGATGTCATTAGATATCTCTACTCCTCGTAAAATTGTTCCTATATACTGAGAATAGCACTTGAGGGAACATGAAGTAGCACTTTGGGTGCCAGGAACTATTAATGTTCCCCCGGCTTTCCAGGAAATCTATCAGAAAGCGAACGGATACGGCGCAACAAATTCACAAGTGGAGCCGGACATGAGCTCGACGCGTGATTTGTTTGGCAGAAGCGACTTTTCAAAGCACAAACTTATGTGCTTGGGCCATCAGTTGAAGCGAAGATGGGAAGGAAATATCCGACTAGCGAGACTGTAACAACAGTGGAAAACAACTACTATGGTTGGTTGTCAGAGTTAAAAGGCAGGTTAGCCGCGAATGGACTATTGGGATATGTATTCGACGGAAAAATTCATTCTGCAGTAGATACTTTCAGGAAAATCATACACGAAAAGCTGGAGCATGAGGCTCTAAAGGCGGAAGCTGGTGTGCGACTCAACGAAGGAGATTACGGTAGCGCAAAGGACTCCAAGTCAAGTGAGGAGTCAGATAGGGCTATCTTGCTTAAGGTTGACGCCATTCCGGAGGGAACGTACAAGACAGCGTTCAGATTCATCGAAAACGACCAGAAAGCGTGGTCTTGTGTACAGAAAGACATGAAAGGATCAATTCTGACGATGATACGACGGTCTAAGTGCAAGGATGGCTTTCTTGCAAATTGAAAAGATGTATGGTACCATGTCAAACAGCAAAGCGCTGCAGGTCGAGGACGAGTTACGTGGTATCAGGATGAAAGATCTTTCGCCAGAAGGTATCACCAAGTTCCTGAACAAACGACATCAATTGGTGCTCGCACTGCAGGTCGCATATCCAAACGAGCTACAATTCTCATGGGATCGACAAAGAAGGGAACTTGCACGATTTTTGCCAGAAGAATTCGAGAGAGAGTATACAAAATACGTCGACGAGACCATCCCAGGGTTGACATATCATTCGCTCGTGGCAGAGATTGTGCAACGAGCGAGGGGGTTCGCGTGATTTCTTCAGAAAAAGCAACTTTCAAAGCACAAACTTATGTGCTTGGGCCAGCAGCCACTGTGCGGCGAGACTCAATCTGAAACATGAATAGAACAGATACTTGATAATGTGACATTCCTGCTCGCAAAAAATCCGTGAAAGCATGTCTGGTAGGCGCGATGTAGTTCGGGATGCAGTGAGAGGATTCACAATCTTGGAGATGAGTTTCTTCAATATCTCATCGCTCTCTTGGACACGACACTCTGGTTGGATCGATCAACCTACATATGCTGACAGCATCTTCCCATGCTTTGCATTTCTGGCGGGCATGTCCCCAATTCCCGCCCGCCGAAGCATCGGACTCGTGGGCATTGGTCTGGCTCTACAGACCATCGAGACATATGCTGTAGGTGCACTGATGAGATACCCTGGCGGTTTACAACGTCACGGAGTTGCGAGCTTCTTGGCAAACACTTCATCTCTGCTAGGATGCTTGCAAAGTCATGTTGGAGTGTCAATGCTTCTCATGTGGCTCATAATCTCATTTTCCTTGGGTGATCCTTCGAATCTGTTCGCACATCCAGACTACAGACACGCAAAGCCCTTTGATACAGCCCAGACTAGGATAGACACGTTCTTGTTTCACGACTTCTACATACCGACTTATGACCCAGAAGGTGTGCTCGGAGGTTTGACTACAGCACTGAGTATGCTCGCGGGACGATTCTTTGCAGAGCATGGCTGCAATCACACGGATCTACAAAAGATGTCTGTGGCATTGGGACTGATTGGGACTGGGAAAGCTTTGTATGCAATCAGTCCTCGATACTTTCCAATATGCAAGAGTCTGTGGACGCCATCCTTTGTTCTAATCATGGCGGGCACTTCGATACTCAAGTTCCTCATTCTCCACAAGCTCGTAGACATATTGCCTCGACCTGTGATTCGTGTTTTAGAATCGGTAGGTAAATGGTCACTCGAGATTTACCTCACGTCGACAGTGTTGAAATCACTCTTGCGTTATAATGGAACCAAGTCATTGTGGAATTATGGAATCTCTGGTTTAACGCGATACACTACTAGATCCGTGGCAGATTTCACCTTGAGTCTGTTATATACTGGTTCGATGGCATTCACTGCGGTGTTTATGGTTATACATAGAATGAAAATTACTTGGTAGACTTGTTCTTTCTACATCCGTGAGCAGACATTTGTCACTCGCTGATGCACGCATGTCCTGCTGAATGCCAGTATATGCCTGACCTCTATCTAAGCTCTTGTAAAAAGGTTCGAAAATCCATCGTGTGTAGGCAGGAACTTGAACGGGCATCGGTGATCGGGAAGTGCGAGGCCGCTGAGCCCGATGCTCAGTCATCGTCTCCACTTCTCTTCCTCCTCGAATAATGACAAATGACAAATGCACAACTGCCATCATCAATCCCGCAGCGCTAGTGTCTATATAACGCTCTTCAAGTCCGCGAGTATACCTGATTCATAACTCATATACTTGCAATGGAGTTTGATGGAGAATTAAGTGGTGTGACAGGACCTCGCACAGACGTTCCATTTTCTCAAGTATGGAAAGCAATGGTCGACAAGATCAGACACCCGGAGAAGTATCTGAAAGGAATCGAAAAGGTGACATGTAAAGACAATGATGATGGATCCGTGTACAGAGAGATGACAATGGCGAGTGGCATCACCATGAAGGAGGACATTTACACACTTGAAAAGCAAGGTCGGATCGAGTTTAGAGTCGTGGACAAGCCCTTCAATGTGATTAATCAATTTCATCACGACAAAGGTGCGATCGAGTATGTTGTGGAGAGTAAACAGGGAAAGGTGCTCGGGTGGATGAAGGGAGGAAGGGAGGGTACTTTGGAGGCCATCAATGGGCAATATGAAAAGGCGAAAAGTATGTAACTTCTTGATGAATATATCTGTTCCCGACAACGAATTACCATCACACCGCCCGTGCGACGAAACAAGATCCGAGAATGAACAGGCTCAGATAAATCGATTGATTAATTGAACCAATGACTTCGTCAGCAGTCAATTTTAGGTTCGAGGGCGTCTACGTCTTTCGGCGAATTACGACAGAAAACAGTTGGACACAAGTGGGGCCGGTTACGCACGATGACGAAGTGAGAATCGAGAAAATCGTCCATGTTTATGACAAACACTCTTCAGCATCTTGCCTGCCTCCCTCTTCAGCAATTGTAGCATGATGGAATACATGTTTCATACCGCAGATTTCACAACTCTTCTGTAGTCACAGTGTGGTAAGTCTTGATGATCGTAAATGCAGTCGACCGCGTGTTTGAGGACCGTGTATTTGTTCTATCGTCATGGATAAATCTCTGGGACTTTTCTCTTCCACAAGTATACATACTTGTCGCATTCTACGGCCTCGCAACAAGAAAAAGAACCCTAGGATGTATCGCTTCTCTATTGGGCGTCAAGGCGTACCTCGAAACAGCCTCTTCTTGCCACCTACATTGGAAGGGAGCTACAGCTTTCATGTGCTTTGCATATACTTACGGTGCCATCAAGATTGCCGAGTTGGGTGTTTTGATGCTTAGGCAACAAGAAGATGCATATGATTCACAGCACAAGAAGATATCTTGTGGGTCTACTACAAAAGAACAATTAAAATGGAGCGTCGCAGCTTCTATGAATCTACGCTGCATCGGCTTCAAATGCGGTAAAAGAGAGTATCCGATCACCACACCAACGAGATCCGCCATCCTGGTTCCCGCATTGTTCAAGCTTGGTTGTGTCGATGTGGTGACCAGTATTCTACATCATCTTGCCCTCTTGAACTCTCATATGCTCTATGCCCAAAGACCATTCTGGCAGCAATTCGCTATACTCTTTCTGATGGGGTTTTCACTGTTTAATTTGTTTCAAGGGTTGTATGGTGTCCTACAGTATTTCGGTATCTATTGGCTTCATATGCCTGCAAGTCAGTGGCCACCAATGTTACTACAACCGTGGAAGGCCACTACATTGACACAGTTTTGGTCGAAAGAATGGCACTCTGTGTTTCGTCGTGTCTTTTTGTTCTATACAGATTTGATCCTCGACCCAATCAAGGCGAAAGTATCACTTAGCACAGGTCAGCAAGCAGCACTGCGTACCGTCACTGTGTTTTTCATGTCTGCATTGTTACATGATCTCGGACTCTACCTTTTCTGGAAACAACATAGCATTCGGACATACGTCTTCTTCATCAGTCAAGGTCTGGCAATCCTGATCGAGCAAAGCCTCGGCATCGCTAATTACCCTGTTCTCGGTTTCATCTGGACATATACTTTTCTCTTCTTCTCTGCAGGACCATTTGGCATGATTGGAGACGTCGTTGACCATGGCATGCCCAATACAATATTAACGGATGGCTTCTTCCGCGACGTGTCCATTGTTGCACCACTTGCAAACAGGATTTTCGGCACAAACTTTTGAATTTGTTCGCAGTTACGGGTACTATATTGGTATCGGAGGCCGGAGGGCAATCTAATTTGCCACATTCAGGGGTCGAAGATACATTGCCCTCAGAGGCAATCTTGGAGGGACAATCGGTAGCAATGACAGTATGTATGTGTTGTCATCACTCACACTACCCCGTGCTTTTTCTGCTCATCGTCCGGGAGAGCGGCATTGATAAGTTATGGAGGTCGATAATTGACGGGATTCGATCCTTGCTAGTGTTCTCCTATGGACAACCTTGAGGAAATGGAAGGTGGCAGGCAAGTGCTCTTCCAGTTCCATTGTCAAGATGGCACGCATGTACAGATTCTCGAGTACTCACATCTGGTTGCTGGCCGACTACATGGACACGAGTTTGGCACTGCCGAGTACTGCCAGCTCTTTCAAAAGCATATCGACCCGATGCAAGATCATGTTGCTGACTGTCTATACCACTCTTCTACGACCTGCCATACTTGCGGAGCTAAGCCATCGACTCGCGTGCTGCTGGCGACAAAGTATTTATTGCAAGCTAGTGTTCCACTCGTAAAGAACTTCACCGCCGCCATATGTCATTCGACTCTGTGTGAGCGCAGCACAAGCGCAAGGATGAAGAAGGCTTCCGAGCAACTGGACATTTCCATAGAAGTCCTGGAACGATCGCTATGGCCAAACTTGCAATATCAGTCGAATCAATGGTACGATTTGCTCAGTCCTCAGGAGACTAGAATCGATGAGCCCCGTCGTGCGACTAGATTTGTGGACTGTCCAACACTGAAAACCCTTTCCAGTTCCACTTCGACGTCACGAACCCAAAAGAGCAGCAGAAAGAGTGTCTTACAATACTTTGGCAAGAACCAAGCGTCGCAAAACTCTCTGCGCGGGCACAAGAAAATAGAGCCTGCAGATGAATTCTCCTCGAGGTCGGTCAGTAGCACTCTTTTGGAGCCAGAATATCCAACACGAGCTGAGATCGACTTTGTGTTGAAGCAATCTCCAAGAAATAAAGCAAGTAGTTTGACAAGTACTCCGAAGCGGTGTGGAAACACATACGCTCGAGCTCGATCTATTGAAACAAGTATTCAGACCAATTTGTCCACGCATGTACGGCCGACTTCGTTGGGTTCAGACTATTCTGCAGGCAGTAGTCTAACTGCAAGTCCGAACACCCAATGGTCTTTACCTCGTGTACGAAAAGTCACGAAGAGGGCAACGATAGACCTTCACAATCTTACGCCCGATACAGTCGAACGACTCGTCAGAGCTACAGGATCGTCCGCAACGAGGAGCCCGATTCGTACACGGCCTCGAAGTATGGATACCAAGAGTTTGTCCGTCATTACGAAATCGAGGACTGAGACCCTTCTACCGGCCCCGATTCTGGGAGAGTCTCTACAGTCTGCGATTCAATCGACCTCGATCAAGGACCGCCCAGTAAATTCCTCAAACGACAAACATTTGCATGCTTCGGCACGGTCGATTGATCTCATTGCATTCCGAGATGCTTCACTAAGTCAGGGCAAGCAACACAAGGAAGACAAGAAGCTGGCAGAAGTGCAGTCGCTGCACGGGTCCAAACAGAGCTCGCATGTGTCGAAGAGATTATCCTCACTCACTGCAAGAATGAGTCTACAACCAAAAAAAAAGGTTTCAACACAATCAACTCTGGCAAAACAACCACCAATCGAGCAGGTCGAACGTCACAAAAGTGTTGGAATGATGACTTATGCTCGTAATTACATGAGACGTGGTAGAGAACCAGTACGTAGTGATTCCTACGAAAAAGCTCGGAAAAAGTTCCAGGGTCCCGAGTAGGCAATTCTCAGCCCTGGCTGACATTTCTCGAGTGCGCCGTCGTCTCTAAATAGAGCAAGATTTTGCAATGCCAACACAACGGCTACAGCAGTAAAAGTGCTGACTGTGGCTATCGACAATAGACGACTTGTAGAAAAGTGATTGGGCTAGCACTGACGTATCAATCATTCTTTCAATCCCTGTCTTGATTATTGCCATTTTACTGACGTGTTTTTACATTTTCAAATAGCCTGCCACTCTCTCTTTTGTTTCTGTCCGGGCTCGACATGACTCAATCCCAACCGTCTGGTCCTCTTCTCACCAATCGGTCGAGGGAGTGCCGTTCCCTTCTGAAAGACGACACCGACAAATTGTCGTTTCGGCTGTTTCGGGTCCTTGAAGAACTTTACGTATCCCGGTTCCGTAGCGAAAATGGTGTGATCTTTGCCGAGGCCGGTATTGGGACCAGGGTGCCAAACCGTTCCTCGTTGTCGAATGATGATGTTGCCCGTCTTTACTTTTCCATCACCGTATATCTTTACGCCCAATCGACGACCCGCAGAGTCTCTATTGTTTCGAGCGGATCCACCTGCTCTCTTTGTCGCGTGACGAATTTGACATGTCGATGCTGAGAGAGTGAATATCGGTGAAAGAGAGGAGAGGAGGGATGGTCGTTTCAGTAAATTCATCGCGAATCCTTGTACTCTGCAATGAGTATATCCTTGATTGAATTACTTTTTCCAATCAACAGTGTATTGAACTACTCAAATACACTTGTTGCGATGCCAGTATGTAGAGCAATGCAATCGTCCATCTGCAGTAGATTTGGACGTCAACTTTTCGGCATCGTATAATCATTACGAGCGCCTCATCTCGCATCGGAGCCACACTAGCGACTTGACGTACACCAGACATCACTATACATGTACCATTGCAATTGTATAGAGTCTACAAGGCCTATACGGATCCAATGAAACCCATCGTTCCAGCAAGGTACTACATACATTATACTCCATCACTTCCGCTAATGTTCGATAGTTATGCGTACTTTTGCACGATTCTCTCGGCGTTTGCCATCATCATGTTGGGAATAATAGCAAGTCTATTCACGTACGGCGCAGAAGCGCTCGTCGGAGGATTGCCAGAGGACGTGAGTGGTAAAGACGCCGCGGGGACATGTATCGCGACCATCATCGTCTACGCCGTCTTTCTCCTCTTTTGTGGCTCTCAAGTCCTCCTCAGTAGACGCGAGAGTGGGAATATTCGGTTATAGCAATTCGTCGGTGGTGCGACCTGGGACGATGGACTCGAGATGCAGACTATGGTCAGGACGTGAAATCTTTCTTTCGTTTCCCTTCCCACCACCCGATGGATATATTGCTTCACCATTCGCGGAAATAATAGTAACACTCAATCTCCAAATTAGGAGAAACTAAGTCATGAAAGGGCTAATGAAGGGTGGTGAATGGAGAATAGACAATGGCTTCAAGAGATGCTTTGGATGGTGCACGCAAAAGTGTGGTTACTCTGTTTTCAAAGAGTCTAGATTTAAGATATGCCTGGCTTCAATGCGCTCTAAAAACGTCCTTGTACATAATAAAAAATCATGACGTTCAACAGGACACCTTCGTGAGTGTCTTTTAATGTGCTTTCAGTAATGCAACACTGCCCTTATGTCTGTCAGAGGGCTAATGCTACTTGGAATCGTCCAATAGATCCTGAACCTCCTTTTGAAGTGCCCTCAATTCTTCGCTATGAGGTTCATACGTCAATCCGGCTTGAACGACTTCCATGGCCTCTTTATATCGATACAACTTGATGCACGCCTTGGCTTTCCTAAAGTATCCCTTCATCCAGGGCTTCTTCAACTCGATGCACGCGTGAGCATCGGCATAAGCTTCCGCATAGAGTCCCGCGCCCAAAAATGCCGCTGATCGATTACACAGCAGCACCGACATTTCATCGTTGGCCATGGCCGCTGGTTCCCATGGCGGACGGGATGCCGCCATATCTAATGCCATTGAATATAATTTGAGCGCTTCAGGCCAATTTCCGGCCTTGAATGCATCGTTGCCTGATTTCTTACTGATTTCGACTTGTTTACTGCGGTTAGGATTGATGGATTGAGGTGGTGGTGGAGGAATTTCGAGTGCGAAGCCTGATTGTTTGAATCCATTCGTCAGGGCATTGATTTGATGAATCAGGGGTGCGACACTTGGATCGCTACTCGTCAAGACTGACATTGTCTTGTCGCCCATCTGTTTCTCTTCCATAGACACCGGAAGGAGGTTGAACGTGTCTGCCATGATTGGGCGTGTGACCTCAAAGCCAGTATATCAAACGAGTGCTGAATAAGTGATAGACTTTTTGTGAATTGATGACTGTGTAGTTGGTGGTAAATATTGTGCCGTGTAGGTGATGCACTTTTTGGCGCGCGCGCTCGAATTTGTGGTTGTGGTCCAAGCGTTGCAGCTGAAGGATCCGAAACATCAGCAACTATAACACAATCAGGATACAGCCCAGAATAAATGTACACTGACCATTATTATATATAGAGCTTTTTCTATTTACAAGTGTATGTTCTCGTCTGTTCAGAGGCGAGCAGTAAGAACCTGCTTGGCCACATACTTGCCGCCAGCACTCAGTGTATGCCACTTGCTCACGGCTCCAGCCTCGACACAGACCATGTTTTTATAGCCATCGGCAGGAGCAAAGTCTGCCATCTTATGGCAATTGACCCATGGATTCCACAGAACGACGTCCTCGAGCCCTTGCCTTGCAATCTCGATAGAGACCTGATCGTTTTCAAAGATTTCTACTGGATCTGTAACTCTGGGGTATACTCGGTCTGTCTCAGAAGTGCACTTTACAGCCTCCGACTCCTCCTCTATTTCTGTTGCAGTCACCTTGTCTTTGTATGTGATGTTCTTGAGTCCAGAAACGTGGACCTTGGCGATATCGTCCACTCTGAAGTAGGTATGAAGCAATGTCTGAAAGTCAAAGTCCTTCGAATCGGTGTTGTGTATATCAAGCTGTGTTATTAGGGTGCTTCCTTCGATACTGATGGTGTAAAGTAATTCAAAGGAGTACGCCCAGGCTTTCTTTGCATCCTCCGACAATTCTGCAGGCGTCAAGCTTAAGGTTGCCGAAGTAGTGGTCTTGTCCTTGACTGTCCATAAATTATTCCTGGCAAATCCGTGTTGTGGAAGTGCAGCACAAGGACCTGAAGTAGCCTTGCCAAACACTGGAAATACTGGCGGTATGCCTCCGCGAATTGCTTTCGAACCATCCAGGACAGCTTTGTCCGACAAGAACAACCTCTCTTTGCCCTTGACAGTCCAGCTTATTACTGTGGCACCAAAGAGACTGACTCTGACCTTTGAGCCTGAGGCCTCGTCCATCAGAGAAAACGCCTTCATCTCCATTTCAGAACCTTGTGGCTACAGGAAATTCCACGAATGTGTATGAGTATTCTATATGTTGAACAATTCTCTACGTTCCACAAGGTATGGGGAATGGCCAAGAGAGCAGGAAGCAAAGTGTGGGGAGACGAGAGATGTTCGTCGTATTCTAAGCGAAGATGTGTATGAGCTCCTCACAAAAAATTGTGAAGTCTGGTTGCGTCTCTTCTCTTCTCACAACCTCTCGTACTCTTCCTCACTCGCACGATGTACACGTATACATAACAGCCTGGCTTGATCTTGGGTCGCTCCATATGACTCTTGTAGAGAATGTGACGGTAGATAGCGAGCTGGACTCGCGTGAGCCTCATGTTATACTGGATTCAGACATGTCGGACGATTCTATCTTCAAACCTTCAAATTCCACTGTAGCTGTCCTGGAGATGCAAAGTGAGAGTGATGAGGACGATATAGATATCGATGCCTTACTTGATGCGGCCACTGTAAACTTATCGAAGAATAAGACCAAACTGAGCAAGAGCAAGAACGACACGAACTCGAAAACTAGCTCTTTGATCAATGTTCAGGATGGTGTTGCGAAGCTCAACCCGGACGTCCTGATCAGTCAGACATCTCGTCAAGCAGATGCTCAGGCCAACGAGAAGGTATGCATGACAACACATATTGAACAAGGACATCGATATGATGACAGCTTTCTATATGTAGCGAGTTTTCTGGGGCCGTCTTGGTTCCTTCTTGCAGTGACAATCTCATTTTGTCATAGTTACACTGATCTTCGTCCTTGTTCAGACACATATCTCTAGCACACTAGCTAATGGTCCAGGCTAAGCAAATTGGCACCGACTGGTTTGCATTCAAAAGTCCTGAAATCACGGAGGAGATCAAACGCGATTTACAAGTCCTCAAGATGCGGTCCATTCTTGATCCGAAGCGACATTATCGAAAAGAAAACACAAAGACCAACAATCTACCAAAGACTTTTCAGATGGGCACTATCATCAGCGATTCGACCGAGTCTGCTGCCCACAAGATCAGGAGGAAGGATCAAAAGGAAACCATTGTTGAAGAACTGCTTAACGACATGACCAGGCGTGAATACTTCAAGCGTAAGGCCTCAGAAATTGACGCCAAGAAACGATCTGGTGGCCGTGCATTCCACAAAGGTGTAAAAGACCGTCGAGGATCAAAGTTCAGCAAGAAGAACGGTTGAACTGCTACGGGATTCGTTCGATTAACGACAAACGAAGCGGTTATGCATCTGCAATTTTAACATTCGACAATAATCGAGATTGGTCCTTGACAGAAAATAAATGGCTACTGTATCGTTGTCTTCGCGAGGCCAGCGTTCGGTATTATTCTTGCTTGCCGCAGTTCAGCAAGTCTCGCTGCAGTAGAGGGAAATTTCTCGATATTGTACAATCATCGTTGGTCCTATCTCAAATTTGGTCCATCACTCCAGATCTCGAACTTCGGAAGCCCTGTCATCATGGTTCCTCAATGGGTTCGAAACTGCTATAATGCAACAAAAGCTCTGCATTTCGTGAGGCACTCACATCATTGTATCCGGCATATTGGAAAGAGCAGTGCTGAACCATATCTGTCTCCCTGCATCCTGATGCACAGGACTTCGAAGCCCTTCTGTCTAGTGCCTCAGCACGTGATTGGACCAGCATTCAACGATGTCTGCTTAGAACGCGCGATGTCCCCTTGTGACGGAGCGTGCTTGTGTTGGGCACACAAGCAATGGTTCCAGTGCTAGCTATATTTAGAGATAGCTCTCAATCTTGAGGCTTCGCCTAGCTCCCCGAATCTGTTTTTCATTTCGTCTTGTCTTCGACCTTGATCCAGGCCTTTTTCACTCCCCAGCCTTCCAATATCTCAGACACTTCTGCAGACTTCTTGCCCTGAACCATGACCTCGACACTACTACCTGGTTTCGTGCCCTTGACTTCGCCGGTACTGACGGAGACGGCGCACTTTTTCTTGAGTTCATCGACGATTTGCTCAACTTGCTCATCACCAAAGAATCTCTCGAGGTGAACGACCCTAGTGACGGATTTTTTACCCTGTCTGGACTCCATGACGATTTCCAACGCGGGAATCGGTCCCTTTTTCAGTTTTCCGCCATCGAGACGGTGATGGACGGAACAGAGACGCACCAATGTCCTCAACAAGACGTCTCGAGAGAGTTCCTTTTGAGAAGATGGTTGGACGAGGGTATGGAAGAGGTGGGGATCAATTGAAATCATCTTGGGGTTCTTGGTCACGAGATTATTGGTCTCGTAGTACGTATTCAGTAATGTGCCCAGTTCTTCTTTATTATAGACTTTCTTTTCGTCGAAAGTTGGGCCCATCAGGACGTGTATTGTGGTGGGGATTTTATAGAATTCTTCCACTGAAATAACTCGTTTCTCGGCGTCATTGATTGTTTCTTGTTTCGAGGTGGCTTTATTAGTCTTGTCTTCCGTCGTGGAAAGTTTATATGGTCGGAATGATGACAATTCAGGACTCTGCCAGTCGATTCCGAGAATATTCAATTGACCCTTTGTTTCTTTCGACTTGACTGGTTTCTGCTTGGTCAAGAACTTGGACGCCTTTTTCCCTGGTAAGAATCAGTACATGTCTCTGTTTGAGCTGGGTGAACTGACATGATGTCTTTTTGAATGTCAAGTCCGGGTGTTTGAAAGGAAGATAGGGAAGAACATGAAGGTCGATTAGCGTAGATGAAGGAATTGGAAAGCTCAGTCCTTGTTTCGTGGTTGAAATGGTATGTAGGCCATAGAGTAATGCTTGCACAAACGCGTCGTCAATTTCTGCTGTGCTAAGAGCGGACACGTCCTGCTGACTGTCTTCTTTGTCCAGATTACCCTCTGGCTGATCTTGGTCCGCGATGGTCGTCGCTGCGAGTTCTTGAATCACCTCGACCGCATCGCCGGTATCCTCGGACGGATAGGAATTTTCAGGTGTGAGGGTGTCTCCGAGACAAGAGACGAGGAATATGCCTTTTCCACCAACTTGACGATCCACATGATCAAAGTCTACGGCAGCCAGACCTACTGCAACGACATGCGATTTGCCTGTAATCAATATCCCGACACTCTCGCCAGTCTTTACAGAAGACGAATATTCAAACATGCCTTTGACCATCAAATCTGAGCCAGCTCGTAAGTTTGTCAGTACTTGCGAGCCAGTCAACACAGTAGTAATCAATGAAGGATACTTCCATAGTGTGTGCAGACTCGGTACCAAGTGATTCTCAAACTTGATGAAGATGGCCACGTTGTCATGACTGTAGAGTGTCCCACGATGTCCCTTTGTACTGATGAAGGAGCTTGCTTCGATTCCCGAAGATGGCAGAATCAGGTCCAAGATGTCTTTGATCTCTTCGTCGGACTTGGTCTCGAACGCGTCGGCATAGATTGTCCTTACATCTGCTACCAAAGACTTTCTTTCCGAATTCCGTATAGCAGTTGCGGACTTGTAGTTGGCTTGTTTTTTGAACATGCAGTCGGCGACTTATGCAGTCAATGTTTTGTGTTCAAACTATTGAACTGTCTCTCGAGATTGAGTTTGGAGACTGTCAGGTGAATACGGTAGTCAAGCATCATAGTTCACAAGTTGTGGCGTGCAACACGAAAACGTGATGGGTATCTTTCAAATTACATATGAAGTAGTGATGCTAAGAAAAATTCAATTTACAAATACGCCAAAACCTCCAAACTTATCATCACCTCTTATAGTCTCTGGTCCTACTGCTTGTTCTCCTTATCTCCATCACCGTTTTGTTTGGCTACTTGTGAAAATCGACCCTGAAGCGAAAGTGGCTTGGCTCTGGAAGTGTCAGTGCTCGATAGGCTTAAGTCAGTGATATATGCTCACTTTGTATAGTGTCGATTCTTGTTTGCCTGCAGCTTCGCTGTGCAAGGACTCATCATACTGTCTGTAGGCGAAGCAAACTTGCCATCACTCTCAGCAATCTTCTTTGCCAATAATTGTCTTTGATACTCGAGGTTGGATTGTTGTGGTTTTTTCTCTTGATGGAGAGGCTGTACGTCCGAAACGTTACTGTCGAGTGTCTGGAAAGGAGCAGTCATCGCTGTGTGATTGAGTGCTGTGGAATAGTGGGAGCTTTATCTGCGAGTTGTCTGTGCTTATGAAAGGCATTATTGCTTCGAAACAATTGGCAACCAATTCACAGCTGATTACTATCACGTGCAAGACAATCTGTGCGAGGGCAAAATTGTCCTTTCACAGGGCTCCGCTAATGATCCTCAGTCTGAGCTGACAATCAATACAATTGTTGCGGCGCGCTAGTAGGATTGCAGAAGTCAAGTTATCCTGTCTGAAAGAATTAAAATGGTAGTTAATAGACCTCTATTGTCTTCCTCGTTACGAAGCCCTTGCATGCAGAGAGCCTTGTTCACACGGTCGGGAATGAAAGTTCTGCTCAACATGCAGAACTGCTTACTTCTTTTCGCGAGGTGTAAATTTGAATCTTTTGTTTGCTGGTGTGTCTTCTGAACGGTCCTCGGCACTTTCTTCGGCAGCGAAAATGGTATTCGGTTGGTTCTGCTTGTAGATGCCGAAGAATCGTGGATCCTTTTTAGCTGCTTCATCGTACTTTAGTAGTTCCTTTTGTGGATCCTGATCTCGGAAATTGGTCAAGTCTCCAACAATCTTTCTTTCAGCATATCTGGCACTACCGGGTAGTTCTGGCTTGTTTGAGAGCTTGGGATCCTTGCGTGCACGACTGGACGATTGGGCTGACTGCAACGCCTCATCTGGCCTGATTTCACCTGCGGATTCATCCACATCAGCCGTTACAAGATCATCAATATGCCGAGCTTTAGGTGCTCTCATGACCATAAGTTTCGCACCTCTGACAGACTTTTCTGGCGAATACAGAACGCGGACCTGTCCGTTGGCATGACCGGTGATGATCTGGTTCAGACCTGCATGGTAGACAAGCTTTATGGCAGGTGACGAAAATGATATTCTCTGCAGCGGTCGTAAATCTCTGGCAGACATTACTTGAACATATGCAGAATGCCCTATTTTTACTGGACTCAATAATTCCTGGTTGTTGGGCGAGTAAACAAGGCTCGTCTGCTCGTAGCCATTAGGCAGATGTTCGAGAACAGCCGTAGGTTCTTTGAATTGTCGCCGATCCCACAACTTCACGCAGTCTGCACCTCGGGAAGCCATAGCATAACCATTGAGAGAGAAAGCTATATCCGTTGTCTCTGTACCTGACTCGTGCGCCTCGGGGATGGAACCTCCCATGGGTCGGTGGTAGGGTCCATCAGTAGACCATAAACTCAGAGTGCCATCAACATAGGCGCCGCCAATCGTTTTGCCATCGTGGGCGAATTTCGCCACAGTACACTTGACTTTTCCTGCCCCGGCCTTTTTAGGTTTGTGAACCAGAACATTAAGGCACTTTGAGCAATTCGCTGCGTCCCAGAGCCGAATAGTAGCATCCGCTGCAGATGTTGCGCATTGTGACACTGTGATAGGACTCCATGTTCCAGCAGTGACCTCGCCCACGTGTCCTTGGGTATTCTTCATTTCTCGTAGATAAGGATCACCCCGAGGCATTTCGCCGATAGTCTCTCCATCTCGACTCAGGATCTTTGGTTGCCAATTCGCTGCTGTAAGTAATAGCAGCTCATTGGAGCTATTGAAGTCTATAGATCGAATTTGATGCGACTCGAAAGGCTCCAACAACTTGAAAGCTCGACTACTTGTGCTCATACCAGCAAAGTCCCAGAACGCTACTGAGCTGTCATATGAGCCAGTGACCACTCTGCTTCCAGATTTGTCAACGGCCAGTGCCGAAACTGTACGAGTATGCTTTTCCAAGACAACTTCGTGAGATACTGGTAAATCGTCATCGTCATCATCGCTGCTTTCTTCAAGTGAATCTTGGTCCTCCTCAGCTGCAGCTGCGCTGACGTTTTGCTTTATACTGGTGTCTGCAGTTTGTCCATAACCATCATCCTGTCGCTTAGTTCTTGCATAGGCCGCATCGATATCTTGCTTCGCATGTCGAGTACCGAACGAATTGATTCCAAGATAGCTTCGTAAAGCCTCGTCGTCTTCACTCATAAACTTCTTACTCTTGTATCTTCATCGATATTTCGCTCGATAATTTCATGTCATTGACAATGCTGTTCTTTAGTACACATGGAATTTATGCCCGATGCTGAAGGACACATCTCGACGAAATACCACCTACTGTAATTGCCGCGAGAGAATGTGAGAAGAAGCACAAACTTCGGCTCCACAATCTATACAGATGCACATCAACCTTAATGAGGAAAGCCCTATTGCAGGTTCCGATACTGCTGCAGAATGTCATCACTTGAGGTTATGAACGCCGACTTCCTTCTAGCATGAGCTTTTGATCACGCAACAATGGCTTCTAAGACACTTTCAAAGTCCTCCTTTCGAACCCTGGCCAATGGAGTACAAATTCCTCTGGTCGGTCTTGGAGTCTATCAGTCAAGAGGGGATGAATGCAGCGACGCCGTTGCCGTTGCCCTGAAGGCTGGTTATCGCCATATAGATTGTGCGCTAGCATATACAAATGAGCGATTGGTAGGTCAGGCCTTATTGCGGAGCGGAATCAATAGGTCCGAGTTGTTTTTCACGACAAAGCTCCCACCGAGGCTGAGAGGTTATGATGCGACCAGGAAAGCAATCGACGAGTCGCTGTCGAATTGCGGACTAGACTACATTGATTTGTATCTAATTCATGCACCATACGGCAACAAAGAATCCCGCCTTGGCCAGTGGAAAGCCATCGAAGAAGCTGTGCAGGACAAACGAATCAGAGCAGCGGGGGTTTCCAACTATGGTATACATCACCTTCAGGAATTACTGGCCTCGAACCCCACGATCAAGCCGCAAGTCAATCAGATCGAGCTTCATCCTTGGCTCTGCCGTCCAGAGCTGGTCAGCTTCTGCAAAGATAACAACATTGCGCTTCAAGCATACAGTCCACTAACGCGAGGGCAGAAGGTGGACGACCCGAAGTTAAGATCAATCGCCAATGAGTACGAAAGGTCCCCTGCTCAGATCTTGATACGATGGAGCTTGCAGAAAGGTTTGTCTAACACTAGTATGATTGGTTCTGCGCTGATATTGCTTTAGGATTCATCACGTTACCAAAGAGTGTTACTCCGAGTCGCATTCAGGATAACATCCGTGTCTTTGACTTCAATCTTTCAGAAAAAGATATGCATCGTCTGGATGCTTTCGATGAGAACCTAGTCACTGGTTGGGATCCTACAGTCGAGCCTTTATAAGTGGCGATAGTGTATCATAAGAATAGCAAATTACATAGAGCTGTATATGATCTTAAGCTTGTTACCGTCGCGAGACCATCAACCGCTGCTCCTTGGCCCAGTGCTTCGCATGTTCTCTTCAAGATTGTCATGCAGTGCACGTCATCGACCCAGCTGTATCTGGAAGTGCCAACTTATGCTAGCTATATAGTCCGACATTTTTGGTTTTGATTATGAGCATGATCATGAGCATGACAGCTGCAGCCATATGACTACGATACTACCTGTATACGCACCCACGCACGCAGCGGTTGTGGCTGATCACCACCGGGAAAGGTGAATGACCTTGAATTCCAACGACGGTATGCGCGATTTACACGTCGCAGAACTGGCCTGATCTGAGATTGTTGCAGCTAGCCTGCACAGATGTTTTGAAAAAATGTATTATTGTCGGTCATCACAAATGAGTCCGCCTTGAGCAGTGAGTATCGACTCATTATTGCATCAACGATTTGGCATAGCATACCAATTTCGCCACAACTCCGTGTTCTTGGATATTGAGATACAGCTGTTGATCATTTCATTGCAGATCAAGTACAACATCCTGTTCACATTTGCACATATAGCGAAAGGGATCTCGACCGTATGGCTGCTGTACTCATTACGGATGAAATTGAGAAGCCCGAAATAGATACCAGAACTTACAGAATCATCAGATTAGAAAATGATCTGGAAGCACTATTAGTCCACGATGCGGACACTGACAAAGCATCTGCAGCTTTAGATGTTCATGTGGGTCACTTGTCAGATCCGTGGAATATTGCAGGATTAGCTCATTTTTGCGAGCATTTGCTCTTCATGGGGACAGAAAAATATCCCAAGGAGAATGATTACTCGGAGTACTTGTCTGCACACAATGGAAGTTCAAATGCATACACAAGTACGGTAGACACGAACTATTTCTTCGACGTTGGCCACGAGTACCTTGAACCTGCTTTGGATAGATTCAGCCAGTTTTTCATTCGGCCCTTGTTCCTAGACAGCTGCAAAGAGAGAGAGCTTCTCGCAGTCGATTCGGAAAATACGAAGAACTTGCAGAATGACATGTGGCGAGCTTACCAGCTGGAGAAGGCGCTCAGTAACCCGGAGCACGTCTACTCCAAATTTGGTACTGGGAACATTGAGACATTACGCGATCTTCCAGCGAGTCTGGGCTATGATGTCCGCGAGGAGTTATTGAGGTTTCATTCTGAACTATATTCAGCAAATCAGATGAGGCTCGTTCTACTCGGCCGCGAGTCTCTCGATGAACTAGAGCAAATGGCGTCAGCAAAGTTTAGAGATGTGTTGAACAAAAATAAAAGTGCTCCAAGCTTTGGAGGTCAGATCTTGCGAGTTGGACATGAATTAGGAACTATCTACACATTCAAACCTGTCAAGGAAGTACGAAATCTAGAGCTTTGCTTTCCGATTCCTGAATGCGACTCGCTCTGGCATTCTCAGCCTTCTCATTACATTTCACATTTGATAGGTCATGAAGGAAAAGGGTCTATTTTGTCATATCTCAAAAGTCATGGCTGGGTCTTGTATCTCGGTGCTGGTGGCTCTGATGCTAGTCCTGGCACTGACTTCTTCAAGATCAACATGGAGCTCACAGAGCTAGGAGCACAACATTGGGAGAACGTTGTAGAAGTCATCTTCGCATATATCAACCTCGCGAAGCAAAATGGCATTCAACAATGGATTTTCGATGAGTTGAAGTTAATTAGCGAAGCTCAGTTTCGATTCAAGGAGCGACAGCCACCCTCACGCTTTACGTCCAGCACAGCGGGCAAGCTCCATTCCTTGATTGACAGACGGTACATTCTAGGAACTTCGATCCCTCGCGAATTTCGACCGGAGGAGATCAAGCTAGTGCTTGATGCTATAAATCATGAGAATTTCAGAGTTGCCTTAGCTGACCCTGCCGTGCTGGACGCTTCGATGAATGAGAAATACTATGGCACAGCTTATCGTGTGGATAGACTTTCAGACACACTCCTAAGAAATTGCTCCCCAGCAAGCACGACAACATTCTCGGAACTCCATTTACCTGTCAGAAATGATTTTGTCCCTGAGAACTTCAGCACAGACAAAAAAGATATAGCCAAAAAGCTTACTAGACCAACACTGATCAAGCATACATCGTATATGAAAGTATGGCACAAAAAGGACGACACGTTTTGGGTGCCTAAAGCGAATTACTTGTTTCTCATGCGTAGTCCAGCATACCGACGCTCAGCGGAAACGGCAGTGATGACAAAACTTTTCTTGGAACTATTGAAGGACAACTTGAATGAGTACGCCTATGATGCAGATATTGCCGGGTTGCAATACGCTGTTGATCCTACTGTTGGTGCTTTCATTTTGACTTTCAGTGGCTACAACGATAAAATGGATGTTCTCATCAACCGAGTCGTTAGTCGCATGAAAGATATTCAGATTGATGCAGAGCGCTTCGATATTGAAAAGGACAGATTAACCAGAGATTTAAACAATTTTGATTTCGAAGCACCGTATACTCAAGTCGGATATTATATGTCGCTTTTATTGGCTCATACTGCCTGGTCAAAAGAGCAGCAAGCTGAGGCTCTCCAATCCATTGAGCTCAACACTATGCAGAAGTTTTCATCCCATATGTTTGACAATTTCCATATAGAAGTCTTGGCTCATGGTAACCTTACAGAGAATCAAGTCTTGGCCACCACTCAAAACGTACAGGATTTGCTAACTGGCAGATCTGCTGCGGGCGTCCGGAGTTCGGTAATATTACTCAAGACTAAATCCGTACCACTTGATCCTTACGAGTCTACATTCATTGAGGCCGGCTACAAACCTTATTTCGTGCCTGTCCTCGAACACGCTCTGGTTAATGTGGATGAGTTGAGATCTCGTTGCTCGAGCGCCTCCAAGCAATACTCTGGCTTGATCGTAACTAGTCAGCGTTCAGTTGAAGCTATCGGACAAATCCTTCCGAAATTGGCGACTCATGAAATCAATGACTTGCTTGACATGCCGATATATACTGTGGGACCTGCAACTCACAAGGCCATCGCGAATCTTGGTTTCAGTAAGGTTCTTGGCTCTGAGTCCGGAAACGGTGATGCTCTCGCCACATATATATTGACACATCGTGAATCGAACGAAAAGAAGCCACTCTTCTTTGTTGTGGGCGACAAAAGGCGCGATATCATCACTCGACGAATGTCTCACGCATCCATGCCATTAGAAGAATTGGTTGTTTATGAAACGAGAACTGCACCAAGTTTCGCCACAGACTTCAAGCTCGCTGTTCAAGATGCAGGTGCTGTCGACTGGCTGGTTTTCTTTTCTCCTGCTGGAGCCGACGTAGCACTCGAGTACATGGCGTCTACGCAAGATAAGACAAAGATTGCAACTATTGGGCCCACTACCCGGGATTATCTTGTGTCGCAATGGTCCGTCGAGCCCGACGTTGTTAGCACTCGACCTGACGCAGAATCACTCATACACAATCTTACAAATTTCGGAAGCCTGCCAAGGCCTTTAGAAGATGACGATACATCCTCGATGCGAGCTCTCTGGATGCCAGTAGGGTCACACTCTGTTGCCCATACTTTAAGAGACCCTTCTAATACGAATACGTGCATTGAGTACTTTGTGCAGATTGGCTCGACAGCTGATATCCCGCAAATAGCTCTCAGTAAATTATTCGCGCAAATATGTTCAGAACCAGCATTCAATCAGCTACGAACCAAAGAGCAGCTTGGGTATGTGGTAGCCTCGGGCTGCAAAACAACCCTCACGTCCAACGGGTTTCGGATCATCATACAGAGCGAACGTGATGCGGCGCATCTGTCTGACAGGATAGATGTCTTCCTAGACTCTTTGAGAGGACTGATCACAGACATGACCACCGAGGATTTTGATAAACACAAGACCAGTTTGGTAGACAAGCTGAACGAGAAACCGAAGAATCTAGCACAGGAGACAAAGCGATACTGGACACATATCACTTCTGGACTTTACAATTTCGACGAGATAAATCAGCTGACGAATGCCTTGCGTAATACTGACAAGAACAAGATCCTCGAATTTTTCGATTCCTACGTTCACAACGCCTCGCCGGTACGCAGGCATGTATCGATGATCATGAACGCTCACCGTGCCGATTCTGAAAGTTCAGTGGAAGCATCTAAGAGTGTAATTGTAAAGGACGTAGATCGTTTCAAAGCATCATGTCGAGTCATGGACCGGCCAATAAGCCGGAATGCGGAACTTCACACAAACGGTATTGATCCGAAGCTTTGAGCAGCATACAAGAGGTTGGCAGGTATCGGTAACATGAGACAGGACATGTATGAAATACGTTACAAATCACAAAGCGAATATATACTATACCTTCGCAACCTTGATTACTGGTTCAAGCAATCAATAGCACTCGGAATGTCTCTTAACAATTATTTTCATCGAGAAGGAAGAGGTTTATGTCTGTAAATGTGCCCTTGAGTTGAATCTCGGGATGTAGCATAGTTTAATGATATGGCTCCACAAGGGTCAGGTGCTAATGTGCTTGGTCAAAGATCATTTCAGGCAATGTACACAGGAAACTTGTTGGTACATCTTCAAATGTATTGTATCTGAATCGGCATAGCTATAGAAAAATTCGCACACGTCATATATATGCATATAATATTGCTGAGCCCTGTACTTTACACGCTCGCGGCGCGGTGACAAGTGTTCATACGTCACGTGCATTGCCCACTGTTAATCACTAGTACTAGGCAGTAGAGTATGCACTGACTTACTAACCCACCCACCCATTCGCCTTGCTCGTGCTCATCACCAAGTTACAATTGTAAGGCGTAGATTAGAGTTATCAGTCCAGACTAATCTGTGACACTCGAACATAGCATAAGCTACTCATTGAGTGTCTCGTTCAGCTAATCATCGGACCTCAGACTACTCAGACAAGCGCTGAAGAAATCAGTATACCTGTACAATTCATCGAAACTTATCAGACACAAAGCGTCAACGCGCGTGTAGGTAGCCAGGATCTTCATACTTTTCCCTCGATCTGGATAGACTGGCAAATCGGAGCGCATGGGCAACAATTCTTCGAAGTCCAGCGGAAATGATTCCACGGTGCCCATCTCGAAAAGTGACACGCAAGGCTCTACTAGGTCGTTCAAATCATTCAAAAATTCGGTGCTTAAAAAGGGAGATAGAGTCGACAGTGATGACACAAGAAGTCTTCCAGAGAGCTACAAGTCGTCTCGACGTTCTAGCGCCGCGAGTAAAGATATGGAAGACACTTTTGACGAACCGCAATCGCCCGGCGAAGCACCACCGCGACCACCTTCACCTACACATGGAGAATTTACGGGACAGCATCGAGCTACACGTTCAGCCCAGAATGGTGAAGTGAGCAATACTTCTGACCAAGCTCCAAAATCACAACCACCTTCCGCAATGACACCTGTAGCTCCGAAACCACCTATCCTGATGCGACGTGACGGACCAGCTGCTGCTGGTACAGCTACTCTCATAGTGCCGGCGCCGGCTGAGTCTGCTGCCATGGGCTCAAGTCCAGGTGCGAACTATGGTTCTATAAGAAATCTTGATGTCGATGAAATGATACAAAGACTTCTCGACGCCGGATACACTGGCAAGCAAACGAAGAACGTTGCACTCAAAAATGCCGAGATTGTGGCCATCTGCACTGCTGTACGCGAAGTGCTCTTATCACAACCTACTCTTCTCGAGCTAGCTCAGCCTGTCAAGATAGTGGGAGATATACACGGTCAATTCACAGATCTGATCAGACTTTTCGAAATGTGCGGGTTCCCACCCACTGCAAATTATTTGTTTTTAGGCGATTATGTGGACCGTGGAAAGCAATCACTTGAGACAATACTACTTTTGATGCTTTACAAGATTAAATATCCAGAGAACTTCTTTCTGCTTCGTGGCAATCATGAATGTGCAAATGTAACGCGAGTTTATGGATTTTACGACGAGTGCAAGCGAAGAACGAACATCAAGGTATGGAAGACGTTCATCGATACATTCAACACTCTACCAATCGCGGCGATAGTCGCCAACAAGATCTTTTGCGTACATGGAGGTCTCTCGCCAAGTCTCGCCCATATGGATGAGATTCGTGCAATTACAAGACCAACCGATGTACCGGATTATGGTTTACTTAATGATCTTCTCTGGAGTGATCCTGCCGATACCATGAATGACTGGGAGGACAATGAACGAGGTGTTTCTTATTGTTTCGGCAAGAATGTCATTCTACAATTCCTAGCCAAACATGATTTCGATTTAGTCTGCAGAGCTCACATGGTGGTCGAGGATGGTTATGAATTCTTCAACGACCGCACGTTGGTCACGGTCTTTTCTGCTCCCAACTATTGTGGAGAATTTGACAATTTCGGTGAGTCTTCTGAGAGTGAGCACGCGAAAGTGGTGAGCCTGCAGCTGGCCAAGTAGCCAGGGCTGTATGGACACCATAGATTGCTGTGAATATCTTCGACGAGTCACTAACGTCCCACAGGAGCTGTCATGTGTGTCTCTGAGGAACTTTTATGTTCGTTTGAGCTGCTCAAACCATTGGATGCCTCTGCCTTGAAACAGCACATGAAGAAGGGGGATAGCAAGAAACAGTATGTCACAAGACTATGATTTTCAAATGCACATCACTAACCTGAATAGCATTACGATGCATTCACCACCAGCAAAGTACCTCAGTAGATCTGAGTAATGTTGATAGATCAGCGAGAATATATGGCAGCATGATATGTCGTGCGGGACACTCGAGATACTGGGTGTAGATCATGCACAGCATTGACCTTTGGCTTTGAGAAAAGGATTTATACTTTTGATGAGCTGCTGCTCGCACTGTCCGTAGAATGTTTGGCGTCATGAACGAGTCACATTGGTGAGAGAGCAGATTGCTAAGGGCGATTTCAAGATTGCAATTTTAAAGGTCTCTCTTCTACTGGCACGATCCTCGTGATCAGATTCGTTCTCAGCCGTGTACGTCTCAAGTATATGACCTTTAACCTGCAAGGAGAAAAAGTAGAATGAAGCTACACGACTACAGCAGGTAGACTGGTGTACATGGTCGTGTACATGGCCAGAGAGTATTCATGACGAGACTGTGCGAGCGTGAGATTGGTAAATCTGATGAACATGACTATATGGAATATAATCATGCATGATATTTTTGAAAAGTTGTAAAGTGGAGCACAGGTCTCTAGACCACGAGGATAGGTACAGTAGGTACAAGTAGATCGGGCAGAACAACCTTGGAAGGCTTGAAATTGGAGCGATCCTCAAAATCTTGAAAGCCGGCAGATCCGTGCATTGCATCGCTAAAGAGTCTGCCATTCCACGTGGAAAGAGATTGGGTTCCAAGGTTGTGGATTCATTTCAATTTCATAGAACCCCATATGGATCGCTCCCGTTGAGATGCAAGCCCCAGGAGACCGATCTATCCGGTTCCCCCGCAAGTCAAGCCAGCCCCCAACTCGCGAGTCAAATGCTCGTAGGTAGGAATGATTGACAGCTGCAGCCTGGCGCGGATGGAGCGCTCGGCATCAACTGGTCGTGTCCCAGCTAGCTACCTAGAGCTGCTCGAGTGATAGTACAAGATCTCATGATCAGTATACATCCTGAGCTATATACATATGCAGTAGTAAATTGTCGACATTCCCCAATCGTCTCGTCATTCCTTCCCTTGATCTATTGCAGGTCCATCGGCCTGTGCGGGTGCTTGAGACGGGAGAGACAAAAGATCTGCCCATGTTTTTGGCCATAGGGCTTTTTGAAGCGACGGTGACCTCATCAAATGGCGGGGAAGCACAACCTTTTCTGCCAAACAAGGGCTGAAAGGGACGGGGGTGGAAAGCATCAGAGCCCACTGCGAGACGTAATGAGCGAGCGCACGCACTTAAAAAGCTTCGGGCAACAGACAGTTGTGCCAATCACTTGCTTTTGACTGGGATCAGACGACGAGAGAAGAGGGAGAGGGGGAAAGTCTGAGTGAGTCATCCCACGAGAGCAGCCAAGGAAGGGTGACGATCCAGACCAGCAGATCACTTGAGATTCATCTCTCGCTCCCCCCAGACTGTTTGCGAGCCTGGAGGGAGACTTTTTCTGGGTGGACAATCCCCCAGACTCTTTTGGCTGAAGCCCCCCGGTGAATGACGGTGGCCGCCAACAGTTGTTCTCCCGTCTCTTCCTTCTTTACCCCCCAAAGACCCAAGCCGGCTTTTGCTTGGAATTTCTTGTTTTCAATTGTAGCCTCAGGCTGCCATTCCTCCAATCTCTCTTGCCCCTCCCTCCCTCCTAAGACCCAATCTATTCCCTCTCTCTAACTCTCTCTCCCCCCCTTTCTCTCTTCTCCCTCTTCCCTCTACACCTCCCTCTCAACTGCTCTACCAAATCTTGCTTTGATTCCACGACTTGTGTGTGAATACAAAAAGACAGAACAAAAACAAGTAGCTAAAAGTCACCCAAGACTCAAGTGAACAAAATGGCTGCACCACCAATCGCCGGAGACAAGCTCGACAGAAATGGCCCAACTGCTTACTCAAACAACAACGCTGCCTACAACACTACTGCCACCACTGACTACAGCACCAGTGCCAACCAGTACAACCCAAACCAGGGATATGCTGGGAACGGTAGCATCAACACTTCCGGTCTCGACCTGGAGCGACTAAACACAATCTCGACCATCCTCGGACCAAACGCTGGCTCGCTCTCTGTCGAGCCACACAAGCGATTCAGGGACTTTGGTAACCCATCGCCTCTGGGTCTCTCTGCATTCGCTTTGACCACCATGGTGCTCTCGCTCGTCAATGTGCACGCCAGGCACAACACCACCCCAAACATCGTCATCGGTCTCGCCCTCTTTTACGGTGGACTCTGCCAATTGTTGGCTGGAATGGTGAGCATTCCCCTCCTTGATTCATACGGTGGACTGACAATCTTCAGTGGGAATTTGCAGTAGGCAACACTTTCGGTGCCACCGCACTTTCATCTTATGGAGGCTTCTGGATGTCCTTTGCGGTCATCTTCATTCCATTCTTCAACATTGAGCAAGCCTACACCACGGGTTTCGCAGACGCAGTGGGAATCTACCTCATCTGTTGGGCAGTCTTTACATTCCTGCTACTCATGTGTACCCTGAAATCGACCATCATGTTCTTCTCACTCTTCTTCACGCTGCTGATGGCTTTCATCCTGCTGGCCGTCGGATACTTCCGATCCGCAGAGGCAAACTCTGTCGACCTCTTGAAGGCCGGCGGATACTTTGGCATCATCACCGCTTCGATCGCTTGGTACAATGCCTTGGCCGGTATCGTTGAGAAGCACAACTCCTTCTTTGCCGTACCGACCATGCCATTCCCATGGTCCGAGGCTGGCCGAGTGGGTCGATCCGAGCGACGAAACACCGTCCGAGACGAGAAGGACTCGTAAATTTGATTGCCGTCTCTCTGCACAACATCAAATCTGAAGCAAGGAGATTTAGCTCTGTTTCATCGGCGCTTCACTGTTTGTGCATCATGTAGCTACTGTAATGGAGGTCTCGACCCTGTGTGTGTGTGCCTCTTTCTGTCTGAATAATAATATAGTCAATTAAGCAAATCGCTCATCGCCATCGTTGTCGTCGTAAACTTTTTTGCCTGCACAAATCAACAACTCGGCCCCGTTGATTTCAAGACACTGCGCGAGTCAATCAGCAGTGCTGACTTACGAGCGACTGCTGATGCCTCATACCTCAATATTGCACTTCATACCTCTATATTGTTTTTTCACATGGATGATATAAAACAGTCATCCATAATTGCATGTGCTACGATACTTTCATGTAAATTCAAAACAGTATAGCACAGTAAAAACTTCCCATGTAAAAGTCAACAGTACATTTCAGATGATTCGGGCTTTTTTCATGCCGCCGAGCCGGCACCGGGAACGAAATCCTGTAGCTTGCTCTGTCCAGTATAGTCACTGATTCGATCCTCGGCCTGCATGGCCGCTACTTTGGCATGTCCGACGTCATTCTTCACTTCCCGCTCGACTCCAAACAAAAAGACCCTGGTCCCTTCCCGTACACCGTACCGTCTGATTCTGTTGAAGAGTTGTATTCCGAGCACGCAGAATCCCAAAAAGGTAAAGATTGAAGCGGCCACGAAGGAGGTGACGAGCAGGACTGGAACCAGAATACAGGCTGCAAAGAAGAAGAGTGAGCCGATGATGCAGCTTGCAAAGAAGGCTACGGTCGAGATGATGAAGAGCATGAACCCGGAAAAGATGAGCACGGGTATTGCGGCGAGCAAGACTTGGATCGTGAGAAAGGACGAGACGACTGGTGATTGTTGAGTGAAGGCCAGATAACGGTCCCAGAATGCTTGTGCATTGACCTTGACCCGGTCGACATATGGATTGATGGCAGTAGAACCTCTCTTCTGAAAGTCTGAAACGGTCGCGTTGGATTTTTGCTTCAGATCGATATATGTCGAATTGCCAGATTGTTTCAGGTCGGTGAGTGTGGCACGGACTTGTGAATCTAGATGTGACATTTGAGCAGCGACTTTCTGCTTGAGATCTTGTGCGTCCTTGCTGTCCATTTTAGATGAGTAAAAATATGCTGTATGCTGTGCTAAGTAGACTTAGGTCTTGAATCTAGAGCTATCAAGTGTTGGTTGGAGTGAAGGAAACAGAGGGATGAGGTTGTACGAGGACAGTTGTTGTAAAAGATGGGAAATGCTGGAAAATGAGAATGACGCAGCGCAGCGCACGTGTATACTCGAATGGCAGGTCTGATGATTGATGACATGTGATTGATTGATTGATTGATTGATTGAATCTATTCTGCCCATCCATCCTACTTCAACTCCATACCTTTTCAGCTCTCAGCAGACTGCCAATTCTACTGACTTGACACGTCTGATATACTCATAAGACCAGGTATAATTCGAGTTGTCGTCGTGTCAGATTCACCACTTCTTTCCTGTGGTCAACTTCCAACGGAATTATGTGTTTTTGTGGTGCCAAATTCGAATTCTCCTCCAAAACTCCTCTGAAATGCCAAGCCACTCAGCACAACTGCGCAATCGTTGTTTCACCTCGTCTGCAGTAATTCATCTCCTTGCCATCAATACCGCAACTGCCTATCAAAACTCAACTTCGTACTTGCCAATAGCTACTTTGCGTTCTACTTTGCGTTCTGTGGTAGGCAGTGAGACGCAGGTCTCTGATAATTGGGATCTGCATGCGCCTGACACGACCGCCAATATATCGCGAATTGCTTGCATGGTCAATTCTACACACCAAGATTCATGCCTTGCAATATCTCGATTTTCTCGCACCCCTCGACACTTCATCAGCCGTCTTCGGACGAGCTGTAAACACGACCGTGCCTATCGGTGACGGACAGACAATCGATGATCAACTCAACTGGAGTCAAACGTCATATTGGGCATATAAACCGAACAATGCATCCAACATAGATGTCTATGTGACTCTGAATACCTGCAAGCAACCTGCCACGGCACCTGATATAAGCAATAGTACTGCGAGAGATTTATGGAATCAGACCTCACAGATTCCTGCTTTGACGCTCTATGCTTCGAATGACTCCACAATCCCCCTGCCTAATGCTACCGCCTTCACAGATTCGCGACAATTCCAGTATGGGTTTGCCAACATCACTTACCCAGCAAACAGCAGGACATTGTATTTTGCCGTTAGTGCTCCAGCGTACGACAAGTCGTGGTCGAATGATTCGTTCTCGTATCAGATTGGCGTCTCGACAACAAGACCTCTACATCGAGCCTGGGCAGGAGACCAAAATAGATTTTTGTTTCTGCAGGATTCCGATTTCTCGGCGGCGCTCTTGACAACTGGCAATTTGACCTCAGCTGATATCCCTAATTATCAGATATGGATTAATCCTGCCGCTCGATCGGTTGATGGACATGACTTTTCTGCATCTATACAAAATAGTCTGAAGTGGTCGTGGTGTGGTATTACGCAGTCGAGTGCACAGGTAAGTTTGCAGGATGCGGATCGCTCTATGACGACGAGGGGACCCGGGGGTCGACCAAAGGAGCAATTTTATGTCCACGGTCTTACCCCATCAACCTTTTACGACTCGTACATCACCCTTCAAAATAATTACAGTTCTGGCGGGGCAGTCTGGCCAGTGCAAACATTCAAGACCAGAGACAGCAAGACTTGTCAGGTCATCTACAATCTAGAGTTCTGCAACGAAGTCGCCTACTCGGTGCCGACCAATGCAACACTCTACAATCCCACTGCTCTTGCTGGCTTCTATGATAGCCTTGCGGCCTCGTACTATACAAATTTCTCAAACTCGGTACAAATTGTGAACTGTAACGCGAGTGCAGATGCTGTGTACTCGCTGATCAGTGGTTGCGAGGACTGCAAGCATTCTTACAAGGACTGGATCTGTGCAGCGACCATACCGCGCTGCGCGGATCTCACCAATCCTGCACCATACCTTGTCTATCGAAACAGTTCGCGCAATCCAGCGATCGATACAGCATTAAATCCCGGCGCGTACAAAGAAGTTCTACCCTGTGGTGATTTGGTGCAGTCTGTGACGCGAACATGTCCAATCGTGCTCGGATTGAGGGCACCGCATGGTTCCTTGTACTTCAATGCTGCATATGGTCAGCGTAGCAACAACGCTACAATCACTTGCAATGCCCCTGGCGTTGACTTTTGGGTGGCTGGAAGCACTAGATTCTCTCTAAACTGGCTAGTGCTAGTCATATGTGGTATCGCAGCATCATATATGTCGTGACGAACATCAATGACCCTTCATGTAAAAAACATAAATCTAGATACAAACTTGCAGCATTACAGCGAAGGCTCTGTTAGCGATAGCATCTGTGTTAGAATTCAGCTCTTGCAATCTTCGAAGCTTCGTGAATTTGTTCTTCACAGTAAAGCTGCTTCATTGGCCAAGTCTCGAAGTAGGAGTACAGAGTTCAGGTTTGCAGGCGGCTGATCACTTGCAGACCTGAACAGCTTGCGGGCAATAGTATACAACACTCCAATCTCAAAACCGTTCTATCTTGTTGTGATTGCTCGAGAGAAAGTACTTCCTGAATGAATTATGAGCTGCCAGGTGCTGAGCAGACTGAAAAAGACATATGTTCATACCGTGTGTCACTAGAGAATCCGTCCGGCGTACGTGCTCAGGAAATCAAGTGCACAATTCAAGAGATCCTTGCCACCTGGACATTGGAATATATCTGGCAAGTAGAACCCTTCCAAATTGCAATCGAGGATGGTAAGAGGTCGGTATGTGTGATAATCATAGATTCTAATTGTCAGATTATAGCTTGAGTGGTTCTACACGTTTCGGGGATTGTATCGAGGATGAATGGCTCATTGTTTGGGCGCTAGTCGAGTTGACGAGACGCTGTAGTGACGTCTACGTCAGGATAACAGATACTGATGGTGAGTTCTTGCTCATTGAAAGTGCCATGCATCTCCCCCGATGGTTGGATCCAGACACTGCGTTGAATCGTGCATGGATCAGAGGGGGACAGTTCGTCATCATACAGCCTTCAGAGCAAGATATCCTCGCTAGGAAGTGTCCCGATCTGACCTTTGAAGAGGCACTTGCTCACCTGCGTCGTGATGACAAGGTCTTGCACAACGAGGCAATTCAACAGGACGCATTCGCTCGCATCAAGAATTACCCTGAACAAGCAAGGAAGGAGATTCATCGTAGCAAGACTACCTTGCCACGCTTATTGGCCACTATGCTACATGAACATCCGGCCTTGATTGCTCCTGCTTGCATCGAACTGTACAACAGGGATCAATTACAGGCAGCACAGCAGTCCAAGGCTCCATCTCGGTTGTCTGTGGAAGAAGTACAAGATCATGTGGTGGTTTCCACGAGATTCACTAGAACGCTCTATGCACAAATCAGAGGTCTTAAGTACACTGTCCCGGCGTGGTACAACAACAAAATCCTCCCTGCAGGACAATTGCTAGCGCTAGAAACTGGTAGCAAGGTAACATGCGGGCTTGATCTGCTGCTGAGAACGGATGGCCCTGCACAGCAAGCACTTGCTCGTGCTCGACGAGATCCAGCTACGGATTCAGAGATTTCGAAATGGAGTATGGAGGTCGATTCAGACGCGTACTTGGATGTCGATTTCAGTGAATTAGAAAAGGTCATGGCAGGAAACGATGGTGAAGCATCACGAGGTGAGGAGGAACAATCAGACGAAACAATCAAAAAGATGGTACAACAGATGCAAAAGTTTATGAACACGGACTCTACATTCGAGGGCGCAGAGTTTCCTGACGATCAAGATGATGAAGACGACGACGATGTCGACGCAGAGGACGGATTTGACTCGGATGAGGAAGTCGAGGATGGATTCGGAGATGAAGATATGGACTTTATGGGCTTTTTACGATCGACTGTCGGCGACAAGTCCGCTCTAGACGCTCTGCGATCGGCTCGAGACGATTTACCTGAAGGAATTGAGGGCGATGATTCAGAGAGCGAGTCGGTGGGTGATTTGAGAGAGTACATGTCTGCCATGGACGCAGAACTTTCAGCTCACAATCTCTCATCTACAGGCAAGATTGACAAGGTCAGCAGAAATGGAACCAGGAAAGAAGACATGGTGGCAGATGAAGACAATGATGAAGATGACGACGACGACGACGACGACGACGACTTGAAGATTGATTTCGAGTTGGCTAAAAACATGTTGGCATCAATGAAGAGTGAAGGAGGCATGGGCGGTCCGGCAGCGAGTCTATTGGCACGAATGGGCATCACCGTCCCCCGAGACGAGCCAGACGACGAGGAGGTACCGGAACAAGAACAACTCGATTAGCGAGACAAAATCGTGGACTGGGTGTGTAACTTAATATATTACGGTATTACTTGTTGACGGGTATGAGGTTTTCCTTTTGCAAGTACGTGACGATTTGTCGGACGGCATCCTCGACTGAAATATCAGTATTGTCGATTCTAATCTCTGGATTGGCGGGTGCTTCATACGGCGCACTGACGCCCGTAAAGTCCTTGATGATTCCGGCCCTGGCCTTCTTATAGAGTCCTTTCGGGTCCCGCTTTTCGGCGGTCTCGACGTCGACGTCGACATAAACTTCAATAAACGGTAAATTCGCCTTCTGATGCAAGGCTCGAGCGGCGTCTCTGTCTTTTTGGTAGGGCGAGATGAAGGAGGTGATGGTGACGCACGTACTATCCGCAAACAACTTGGCCACCTCTGCTATCCTCCTAATATTCTCGTTTCGTGCCTTTTCATCGAATCCTAAATCAGCATTCAAGCCGAACCGAATGTTGTCTCCATCTAATCGATACGCATTGATTTTCTTATGCAACAAGTCTTGTTCTAAAGCGACTGCGATCGTTGATTTTCCCGACGCGCTTAAGCCAGTTAACCATAACGTCACGCCCTTTTGACCCGTCAATCCCGATCGTTCTTCGTGAGACACGGAACCTTCGTGAAATGTAATATTTGTCGCCATCTTGACTTGCTTCGAAATGTAATATTGATGGGTTGTACAAGAGACTTCTTTTTATACCTTCACGTATGACGAGAATTGTCGGGAAATAAATGGGAGGCGCAGTTGTGTGCCGTTAATTTTTGGCTGAAAATCGGTGCATTGTCACAAAACTGCGGTAGCACGACATTGCAGGTGCAAATCTCGCAAACATCAAGAGCTAGAATGTACATCAAGAAAAGCAAGTTCTCTGCCCACCTTCAAAAGGATTGAAAATGAATGTACATGCCTACTTTACAAGAGGACGAAAAAGTCAATCATCAACGTTTATTTCATTCTCCAATGCTGCCTTGCTAGTCAAAAGAAAAAGAATATGCAGCACGTAGTTCCGTGTGTCTATAGATACATTCCTCCGCTGACTCCATCATTGTCCTTTGTCTTCATCACACTCTCCCGACCTTCCACAAAGTCGTTCCTGTTTACTCTCATCCGTCTCTCTCGCAATGCTCGTAGTCCAGCTTCGCTAACGAGGGACTTGATGTCCGCTCCGGATAGCTCACCTTTCATCCCTATAAACTCTTCCAAGTCGACATCATCCGCCAGATTCATCTTGGATGTGTGTATCTGGAAGATCTTTCTGATAGTGGCAGGATCGGGGTTGGTAAATTCTATCTTTCGGTCTATTCGACCAGGTCGAATAAGTGCAGGGTCGAGGTCATTGATTCTGTTGGTGGCCATGATGACTTTGACATCACCTCTCATGTCGAATCCGTCCAATTGATTCAGAAGTTCTAGCATAGTTCTCTGAATTTCTCGTTCTGCACCTGATTGAGCATCGTAACGCTTTGTACCGATGGCATCAATCTCGTCAATGAAGACAATCGAGGGTGCATTCTCCTCAGCCACTCTGAACAACTCACGAACCAATTTGGGTCCGTCTCCAAGATACTTTTGTATCAGCTCACTGCCCACCACACGCAAGAACGTTGCAGAGGTCTGGTTCGCCACCGCTTTGGCTAGCAGCGTCTTTCCTGTGCCTGGAACACCGTACAATATGACTCCCTTTGGTGGACGAATACCCATTTCTTCGTATAGCTCTGGATGTGTAAGAGGTAATTCGACGGCTTCCTTGATCTCTTGGATTTGTGATTCCAATCCTCCAATATCGGCATAACTTTCCGTGGGCGCTTTTTCGAGTTTCATGACAGATACCATGGGATCGACATCGTCTCCCAGTACACCCACGATGCTCACAGTCTTGTGATGAAGCAGAACAGAGCAACCAGGCTCCAGTAGATCCTTGTCCACAAACGACAGTATTGAAACATAGTATTCGCCGCCGGAAGTAGATGAGACTATGGCATGGTCATCATCAATAATTTCCTCCAAAGTGCCGACAGACATCGGACTGCCTCTTATCTCATCTACTCGACTTCGTTCTTCGGCTGTCTTCTCATCAGTCGGTCTTAAGCGCTCCTGATTACTGACAAACTCCTCTTCCAGCAGTAGATAATCGTGGATCCGTTGCATTTTCAACAATCTCAGCTTGCATCTTGTATTTGGTGTTACAGTCGGCAAGGACACGACACTGTCGGGTCCCTTTTGTTTCTTCTTCTTGCCAATTGTGGTTCTCGGAGGTGGTTCATATTTCGGCTTTTCTTGTTTCTTCTTGTCCTTGTCACCAGGATTTCCACCTGGCGCTCCTCCAGGGAATCCAGACTGCGTATTTCCCATCGGTGGATGTCTCTGTGCGTCGACTTGTCAAGAACTCTTCTAGGTGGCTAACTATAAGGGCTGACTATTGAGCATGATGTGATGTGCGGTATCAGGTGCGTACGCGTTTCGAGACTTTAAAATGTGGGCTCCTCTTAGGAATCAGCCGTTGCTGGGTCTGCGTCGTGCGTTCTTGGGAATCCAAATTTTGCTTTCTCCTAAGCTTAGTAGTTTGACAATTACACCATGCTGAGCTGCAGTGTTACGTCGTTTGTGTCCTCGTACATCTAGCAACGAAGTTATGGCGCTAGCAGCTATGTGCTTGCGGCAATTGTATTATCCTTAGCTTGTAGTTTGCTTGATCTGCGTCTTGCACGGATTAAACCAAGCTTCAGAGTTTTAGGAATCTGTCTGCACCATAGAAGCAATCGTATTGCAATTCTGTAAGTTTGACACATCAGATTAATGTCAAGGAAGTGCTTCAAAAGATGATACTTGCTAAAAAATATCAACTAGAAGCTGTTGCAGAATATATCATGTTGAGAAAGACGAATCTGACTAAGCACTTCCAACGACATTGCTTCTATCGAGTTACGCTAGTTAACCTGTTGTAGGACTGTCTCTGTGCTGTGAAAAATACCATATGTAGTGATGTGCTTCGAAAGCACTGTCACCGCTAGCGGACCACAGGTGAGCATATAACCTGAAGCGACACGACGTCCCTTGTTTGTCGCACGATGGTCCTTTGTGCTAGATGGATCCGTACGAGTGATGTCGTACAGAAAAGGAAGTCAATGGGACGTCTAGAGCATGACACCTTTCAGATGCCTAGAATCAATATACAGTGACTATAAATCAATTCTTGATCTAGAGGCGCTCCTGGTAGTGCATCTTGTGTGTCAGGAGGCACTCATTCCTCGAGTATTGTCTCAACCATAGGCATCGTGCTCACCACAAATTCGTTGTTACCATTGACTGTTTTGAGCATACCCTTGCTTATACATTCCTTGACCGCGTCTTCGACTGTTCCCATAACGGGCGGCCAGATTCCTTCAAATTCTCGCCATGGCATACCTCCCTCGGGTGCCGGAGCAGAGTTCATGATTTCCATAATCAGTTTTGCGAGCACGCTGAGCCCAGCCAGTGGTCCACTCTCCTCGGGCTGGTCTGATTGCTGTGATGATTCCGCTTCCTCCCCAGAAAGATCCTCTAGATCTGTAGCGTCTGCATCTTCTTCCTCTGCATATTCGTCATCGGATTCGCCCGGTTCGAGCAAGCTTTCGGTGGTCAATTTATCCAACACGATTGCTTTCAGTGCAGTAGAGGTTGGCAGGCTCTGTAGAACGATATCCAGTAGAGCTCTGCGGGGCAGGCGAGCAATCAGAGCAGCATCGATGCCACCTATAAGCACAGGGACTTGTACTGCCTCTTCGTTGTCGTTGTCAGACTCCAACTTCTGCCTCTTGTGTTCAGATTCACTTCCCAATGCTTGCTGAAGGCTAGCTGGCGGCGATCTGCCTGTGCTCATCTTGCGTGTATCAGAGATCGTCACAAGATTTCAAGCACGTCGATTGTCAAATGCCTTGTCGATTGATTTTCCGGAACCTTTAATTTTTCCTGCTTGCAGGTAGGTAGCTCAAAGCGAGGATAATTAGTCGCGTCTTCTCCATTACTCAGTGTGGCCCCGCATCGTATCTGATCGTCTTGCTCTCCACAAAAAAAAATCTGGATTGTGTTTCTGATAAAACAGATGTGCAATACAGAAGTAGAACAACTTGAGTCTGTGTATGTATCGCAGCACTGTCAAGAATCACCTATCATTGACTGTCAATCACAGATGATAATGCTCGGCGATCAGACGAAGGAAGTGTGAGACTGGATTTGCTGTCCTTATGGTAAATGAAGTGCACGAAGATGTTGCCAATCTAGGTGCCGTGGACGCTGCAGTGCTCCGACAAGAACTAGACTTGCTGCAAATTCTGCATCATCGTAATAAGAATCAACATAGGGCAGCAACATGGTACAGATATCTCAAGGTGTTGAAATCATCATTGAATCGCATGACCCTGACAGCTACCGCATTAGCTGCTGTCAATGGAGATACAGCAAAGACGAAGAAGATATGTAGAGAACATCTTGAATTACAGTCACGATATAAACTGGAAGTGCAAGCTTTTCTGGCCAGGCATCACAGTATCTACATCGGCTTCACGCAAGTCATTGGTACTGGGCAGTACGTAGCACTGGGTATGATTCTTCTTGGGATCTTGGCTAGATCTTGGCATGTTGTGCGTAGCCTAGTCTCGGTCTCCGACACCATGAGCGAACCTGAGGCATTCGCTGCCGGTGAAAAGGCGACTGAAACAACGGACGGCGCTGATGTTGGTGTCGTGCTGGATCGTGCAAGTCTCAACAAGGTTGAATCACCGAACGTACACAAGACGATCGCACGGCTCAAGACGAAGCGCAAGCTCGATGTCAGCCACACTGCGCTAGCATATGAGAGAACCGGTTCTGCATCAGACGCGGCAAAAGGCACGAAAGGTAATGAGGTGACCACGAAGAAGAAAAAGAAGAAAAGGATGATTGTTGCGGACGAGATTGACTCTATATTCGGTTGACTTGTGAGATATTTTGGTCAAAATCAGCGACATTTGTGCATGCAGCAGACTTCGTCCTTTCTCTTCGTATTTACGAGACCATCTCTTGTGAGTGTCCTCAAGTATATGAATGTGTTGGGATGATATTGAAGTGGATTGCTGAGTGGTGAGAACCTGATCCCTGCTGCTGATCAGCAGACGTGATCAAATCCCGTGCATTTGAACGTCTGCCTCAGTTAGAAAATTTGTGCTTTCACCTTCCTGCAACGACGCAACAGAATAACTTCTACTTCATGAAGCTGTGCTGTCGATCGAGGATGATACAGTTTGACCTATGAAGAAATTAGATGGATGCGGCCGCCTCGATCACGACTCAGAAATTGACTCGGAAGCGAAAGCGTAGGCGCACTGGCCCCTATGCTGGCACTATCAACCAAGGCACGACAACTCATCCACAGTCGGGTAGTTCCGTTTCAATCTTGAGGGCTTCGTCTAGATCCTCTGGACCGTCTTTACTTGATCTTCCGAACGAACTCTTACTTGAGATATTCTTACTTTCGGCCAATTCTGCTCTACCAGAGACTTGTCTATTTCTATACAATGCTCTTTTCGCAAACCCCGATCACAACTCCCAAAATGTAGGACCTCCGATGTGGCTACAAGTGAGGTTTGTCAGGAACACAAATCCAACCATTTCGTTCGCTGTTGAAAAGTGTCTGAGACGTCGATTCTTCGGAGCAGAGACGTTCAAGGCATTTCTGCCAGAACTAAAGAGCACGAACTCACTCGAACGGCTCACTGTGCCATTGCGTTGCTTGGTCCGCCATGCAATCTATACCAGAGAACTTTTGCTCTACGCTGAATTGTTCCTAAATGACATTCGGTTGACTAGAAGCTCGCGCGACAAGGCACTGATATACAGATGCAAACACTACTCGCATGTAGATTGCAATTCTCCGTTTTGGATGTCAGCTTACGACGACGATTTCTCCCCGTCGGCCGTGCTGCAAGCATACATCTGTGCTGTGAAAGGAAAGTTTTACGACGTCAATCCCGGCACATTCGAGGTTCTTGTCGCACGCTTTGGTCTGAAGGACGATATTGGCCAATCACTCTACGATTATGCTGCATTACATCACGATCAACAACTCATCAGCGTACTACAACGACACGGCGTCCGTCCCGGCATGGCCGCTCTACAGAAACTGATGGAAGCAAAGTAAAGGTGAGCACCATTCTTCAGGCAATTGCGTTTCTACGAAAATGATGATCAACATAATTCAATGCATAGTTCAACAGAATATATCATGTCGAAGACGATTACCATCAAAACTTTTTCTGATTCGAGAAACGCATTGTCCAGACATAATCAAACGAACAAGGTGACTGACACACGTATAGGGATCATGCATGACTGGTGAGTAAGTCCTTTTAGCACGGGCCAGGTGTCGTCGTTGATGAACAATATCTATTGTACTTGAGTGCCTCGATGACAAGCAAATTCTAATTTTTTCCCTGAGACGACATCTGCCCGCAGACATTGTATGACCCGACAACTGACACTAACAGTCTATTGCATTGGAAAAATGTGAAGAGTTTGAATAAAATATTGAACCAAGTTTTTCTTGCCTATGCTTCTCCGTGCCCATCGCCATTCCGCTAATGCTTGCGAAAGCTAAATATACAATCACTTGATGCCGAAAATATAACGATCCATCGCCTCGCGAAATCTTGTTTTGTACATTTTTGGTGTGACCACCGTGGGCTTTGCTGAGCCACCACCCACTAATCCCCTCTCTTTGACCCAGGATTCCAATTTTTTGTCCCATGTATATGTTCTGATAAAGTCAATGATACCGACAATCAGTTCGTGTTTCTCGTCGTCAATGCCAATGATGAGAGAATAGTCCATGACGTTGTTTTGCGCCAGGAATAAAGTATCGTTGTGAAGAGCCGACTTGAGGAAGCGACGAGCATGATCCCTCACAAACAATGGATTCTCAGAGACCACTATGGGTCGATTAGTACAGTCGACAACAGGATTTAATCCAGGGGAGAGATGTAACTTACATTCCACAAAGTTCTCATCGAGCAAGACCTCGTTCTCGCGACCAGTCTGCTGTACCTTTCTATTCCTCATTGAGCCCTTCAGATCGAATATTCGACTCGTCTTGCGCTTGTAAAACAAGTTTTCCATGACAATCACGTCCATCTTCATGAATCTATTGGTCACGGGATTCTTTGAAGTGATTTGATAGAATCCAAGGATCTTGCACAACGAGACTGGCAGCTTGTTGAAAAAATTGTCGGCCATGTACTCGAAATAATTTGGTGCAAAGCGCAGGAACTGCTCAGTCTCAATCTTGGATAATTGCTTGACAATCAGTCGATCGTCTTGCGTTTTCAAGAACGCAGCGCCAGATTTTCCTCCTTGGGAGTCCCACTTGAGACATCTTGACAGCGATGCAACATAGTTGTCGTCGCAGCCACAAAATCGGCGAAGCGCATCGAACTGTTCTGCGAAGAAAATGCGACTCGTCAGACGTGCGCTAGACTTATCGCCGCCCCAGCCAAAACGCATGTGTGTGCCAGTAGGATTTTGCAGCGTGGCACGAATCCTTCGGTCTTCGATACTTAAATTATTCGAGTCCGCCAATGTCACATTGGTTGGCCGCCTTTTCGCAGCTTCGCGAAGACTATTGATCTCTGATATGTATTCTTCCGCACTCAATGTGAACGCAATCAATGAGCTGGGTTCGTCCTCGCGAACCACGACATCACTCTCCAAGAACATGTGCTCGGACGGAGGTAGTGGGAACTCCAAAGGCGTCCAATTGGAAGAGGAGCGATCTGCCCAGAAGTTTGACAATGTTTTCATCAGTGTGTTCCTTTCTGCAGCAGGTACGAGACTGGTAACTGACGGTTCAGTGTCAGACTTCTTGTCTGCCGATTCGGTAGCCTCGTCTTTTGATGCTGAATGGGTCAAATCGGTCTTTTGTGCTCCTTCATCAAGCAAATGCTCTGGTATGTCCCTAGTGGCGAAGTTCAATGGAGACACCGGGACTTGTGCTGGAGTTCGGTTCGGAGTGGATTCTGATGTTTGTAGATGATTGAACTGATAGGAGTCACCACCAGACACAAGAAGTGGTTCTAGATTAGGTTCCTCTTCGTCAGACAGCTGATCTACAGCATCATCCACATTGTCGAAGACTGCGACAGTCGGCTTTTGAGTCGCTACAGCAAAAGTCGGTCTGCCACGAGAGTGCAGCATACGTCGAGCTCGGATACGTTCCTTTTCAAACTCCTTGGTCAGTTGCTCGAAATGCTTCGCCAAGCTCGTCACCTTCGTATCTCCAGCTTTGTTCTTCTGCTGTTGATCCTTGTTCTGTGCACTAAACCGCTTTTGCTCTGACCAGCGCTTCTCTGCGGATCCGACTATACTCTCACCAATTTCTTGTATTTGCTTGCTAAGAACATGGTTATTTGTAAGCGACTTCTTCCTCAAATGTAGTGGATCATGCACATTCTTCAAAACTGGTATCAAACTGTTTGTATGCACGTTTTTCAGGTCGATCGAAGGAGATCGGGCTGGAGCACGACTGGATACGGCTGAGCTTCGTAAAGCTATCGACTCTTCCGACAGAGTTCGTGGACCCAGAATTGGTTTGCTTATAGTAGTATTTGGTCCGTGTGCAGAAACTGACGTTTCCATGGTGATTGGCACGGATATTGCATCGATATCAGCTTCCGGCTTGTCGTCATTCTTAACTTTTACCATCTGTTCATAAGCTCGACGAGGATGAAATCCACGAGGTTCTTCTCCGGGATCAAGCGTCATTGCAGGCATTGATACAACTCGCTCTTGACTCGAGCCTCTTGCGATGAGATCCTGACTCGTTGAATTTTCTATTTCCGGCACGGCTATCTCAGCACTTTTCTCGCATTCGGGCGGAGCCACTGGCGCACTGACAGATCTTTTGCCCTCAAATTCAAATGACGATTCCTCCTCTCCAATGCTAATCCGAGACCCGTCATCAAGTGAAAACAACTTTTTTAAATGAGCAGTAGTCAATCTGCGTATGTCCTTTTCTGACGGAAGATATAAGCGCTCAACTTCGTCGAAAGTTTCGTTCCAGGAAGTGACTTTATCTTGAGTTGCTCTGAGAGCACGATTCAGGCACAAGTATTCCAATGGTGGTGAATTCTCGAAGATCTCTTGTAACAGGTTCAGGAGATACAATCTTTCGTCCTTGGCTTTGCTTCTCATTCTGGACAAGTCAGATTTGAAAGCTTCGACTTGCTCAATAATGAGTGTTTCGGAGTTCATATTGTAGAGGCGGAATTCCAGGGAGTCATAAAATGCTGTGATCTTGAACTGTATAGATTTGAATTCTTCGTTCTTTAGCCGGACAAAGGTGTCAGGTTGCCAATCCAGAAATGATTGAGGTAGAGCCAATCCCATAATTTCTACGGAATCATAGTCGAAACGGATGGCCATGTCACGGAAACCGAAATAACGGACGTGATCACGATAGAGTGTATGCTCACACTTGTCCGATCGGACGCCAAGCTCTTTATCATAAAATGTCAGCTCCAGATATTTGCCAAATGAATACATCCAGGAGTTTTCAGACATGGGCATCAGAGGCGTAGCTGTATCGCATTTCTTGCAATAATTCCACATCAATATCGTATTCTGCATGCCAGGCAATGGACAGACATAGTTTTCTGTAATGACACTGACCCGAGCTTGCGCATGCACGTAACTTCGATGATGTTCCATGTTTCGTCGACCACATAGGACTGTTGGACACGGCCTGTTCGCAAAGTGGACGGAGTCCTCGATATACTGACCAAGAGGTAAATCATTTGCAGCATCTTTATAAAATTCGATGACTTCTGTAGTGGGCATTGTGCACGGTGTGCCGGTTTCTGTACAAACGGCGGAAAAGAGTACGGAGATTGCTTGGCGATCTTGTGGATAGGCTATGGCGTGATGATCCTTGATTTCCCTTTCAAGAAGAGTTTTCCATTGAGATTTGCAATGTTGCAGATCTTGGTTGAGTCTCCGCTGCTCCGCGTCTTCCATCAGTTTTTCAATATTTTCCTGCTGATCAAGAGTCAAGTCAGAGATTTCCTGCTGCTGTCTATCTGTGAGGAAGAAGATCGGTTCAGGTGGATTCTCCAATAACTCCTCGGTCTCGAGATACATTTGATATGCTTTGTGTTTTGTCAAGCGTGATTCTATATCTGCAGCTTTTTTTATCAGATACGGAGGAGGAAACTGAACTCCAGGAGATGCCGAAAGGATCCTATGTTCAAAGATGCTCAAGACTTTTTTGATAGGGAGGTATAGTAGAGCCTCGTTGTCACAGTTGACCTTCTCGAGTGCCTCATTTGTACTTAATTTGAGCCTCGAGGAGTCGTGTATCGCAAATTGATCTCGGGACAGGCTGGTTTCAAGCTTGAGACTGTACACCATGAAAACCATAAGTTCAACAATCCTCTTGATCTTCTCGAGAAGTGCGAAATCGCCACCTCTAAGAACAATTGAACAGCCAAGATCAGGCGAACACCCTCTGAAGAAAAAATATGACTTTTTATAGGGTCGAGTCACGTCATATATTGCATAAGTTTTGACCTCAAATAGACTGCACCTGCCAATCCTGGGATTGAACGCAAGTCGGTCGACAGAAGTGATTATGTCCGCACCCGTTAGACTACTGACGATCGCCATCGCGGACTCCTTTACCCGATACGCGACTGTAACGTGCTGCTCAAGCAGATACTCGAGCGCAAGACCGCTAATACTATTCTGCACCAGTATAAGATTTGGTCGCATGGCCATTATTCGATTAACAAGGTTTCTTAAGTACTCCTTCTCCTGTGCCATGACAGGTTCTAGAGACATGAGCTGAGAAGAGTCTGCCCTATGATATACCAAAGGAAAGGCTACAAGCATGATTCTAGGACCCTTGATTGATCTCGACATATCTTTATGAGCCAATTTATGTGTAAAGACAGCTCCCGAGAGAAATTCGCAGCTTTCCGGCTTAGCACCAGGGATTCGCTTTATCTTCACATAATTGTTGATGTATCCACTGGCACCCTCTTTGACTTTAGGCTGTATATACTGTGCTACCTGAGACAGAATATCCATTAATTTGTTCTGCCAGGCGCCTGTGTCGATTATGCTCGCATCGGAGAGCATCTGTGACAATAATTTCCTTGCGTGTCTTCGTGCAGTTAAATCTAGATCTTCGGTACCACTCTGGGTGATGCTATTCGACCTAGATCTTGCTCGTTCCCTTGTGGTCCCCTCGGACAAGGAGCTCGGTTTCGGACTATCCACAGGCAAGATGCCTGTATGTCGAATCAATGACTTTGATTTGCTACGTATATGCTTGGTCGATCCACGGGTCGTCGCTCTTCTAGTGGAAGTCTCGTCCTCTTTTGAAATATTACGATAACTTAGTGCTCGCGATAGTCTGCCATTCTTGACATGACTTTGACTAGGCATGCGTAGAGTACCACCCCAGTAATCCTCATCATCTTCACCAGTGGTTCGAGTTATTTCTGAAGGTGTAGAACGTTGCTTCCACGTATGGTTGCTAGCACCAAGAACATCTTCGTAAGCCTGAGTAGTTGGTGGTTCAAATTGCTTGTCATGCACATCCCCTAGATCAACTATATGATCAATATTCCCTTCATTTTCGTGTTTTGAATTGTGATTTGATACATTGAAGACATGACCGAGGCGATCATGTGTCAACCCTGGCTGCGTCGTGAAGGGCAAAAGCGTACCTGCAGGAAGCTCTAACCGTACTTGTTTCTTCCCTTGTGTTTCGATAAAAGGCGTTCGATTTGCTGGTATGGCCATGAGAGGGGTACTCGCTGGGCGTTTGACATCTGGCATGAGGAACTCATTGCCTTCACCTAGAAAACTCGTAGTCGGAACCTCTGAGGCCTGCATTGGGGAAGTGAAGCCCAAATCGGATAATGTGTCACGATCACTCTCGGATGACATTGCAGCGTATTCGTCCATGATACGATTGCAAGTGTTACAGGCACGAAAACGGTCTCTGTGCAGTATTCTGCGCCCACTGGTCAGAATGGTGCAATTCGCACAAAAGATCTGGCCACACAAACGGCAGTGGTGTTTCCGTCGAAATGCTAGCTAATTAGACGTGGATAATCCCTGTCCAGCTGGATACTTACCATTGAATGGAGCCTCGCATCTGAAGCAAGCGTGGGCATTTTGGTCCTTCATCCAGAATTCCTTGGACAGCCTTCCACTTTTTAATCTCGTAAGAACAGTTGAGACCGAATCCTCTCTGGAGAAGGACGGTCGCCTTTTACGACTCGGCGACGCTGGTGCTTCAGATTCAGAACTAATCTCTCGCCGAAGTTCGAAACCGGGTACAGAATTGTGCATCTGATGCACGGCTATTGGTGAGTCTGCTTGGGCTGGACTAGAGCCTGGACTTTCGTCCACATAATCGAGGTCACCAAGTACCGTGATAGTCTCGCGCTGCACAGAAGGTGCGGCTTTCAACGCCGTAGTGAGCAGAGCCTTGGAGGAGACGACGGTGGAGGACTCCGGATCGAAAGACACGGCTGCTCTCGACTGCGATCTGCTACTAACAATGGAGTCGGCTTCGAGAGACGAGCTATTGTTCATACCTTCGTCTCCTTTTGTCGAACTTGTATCCTCTGAGATGCGCGGGTTCACAGTGTGATCGACCAGGTTTGCCACGGCTGAACCCGATACGATGGATGCCAGACGTCGGTGCATACTATTGTAGAGCTTTGCCATCGCAGGTAACGGCTCATCTGCGGGTCTCTCAGGGAATGAGACGTATCGCTCATCCATATAGTCGATTCTAAAGGACTTGAATTATTCGGAGGATGATATCATTTGAGAAGACGTGCCACAGTCCGATACAATGCTCATGGTGAGAGCAGTGCCGAGCTTGACCAGAAGACGAGTTCCCAGAATCACTTTCCACTTTCGCAATTGACCCGTGCAAGGATCTCTGTCGGCCTACTGATAATTACTGTCGTGATATGATGAGCAGCCAAGCCGGTAACTACAGATAAGGGTGGTGGAAAGCACGATTTGGCAACAAAGAGTCTCCTGAGATTGTGGGGGAAGAAAGATGCTCTACAAGGACACCACAAGGACATGCGCGGTCGGACGTCCTGAAGCTGCCGACACATACGACCAACCATAGTGGGGAACACCACATCGACCACCCTCACCTCCGGCCCAAGCTATGATACATACGTTGAACGGAACAGATTATTGGTGCACTCGCGTCTGTTTACAATTGCTATGACACTTCTCAGCGATCAACCGCTCATTACTGGATGCGACTTGCCTCGACAACAACCGAACATATGTATATCAGCTTGTAGCATATAATCTGAGAACGCTACACAAGATTCCTTTCTTCATGTCGCCAATTCAAATACAAGATAATATGATATGATCACAAATACCTTGCTGGTGTAGGATCGCTGCTTTGTGCCCTATAGTGATGGCCGATCTCCTTCGCAAGCCTTGGTTGGAAGCACAATTGCTCGGTATTTTAGCAACAGCAGGCTCTACTCGTCTTCCATTTCAGGCCAAAGGATACTTGCAGGCGCGCAAATTTCATAACTATCGGTATACTGAAGGCATCAAAGAGCTCAATCCCGAAGAACTGATCTGCGCGGACGTCTCAGATAAATTCTGCAGTGTTCGTTGCACGTTTACTCGTGCTTGCGAGCTTCGTATGAAGAAGGAGAAAGGCTGGAGATTAACAGAGCTTCGCGGTTCGATACTTGCAAAGGCTACGGGTGTAGTGCGAATCTACGAAAACGATGGCCTTCGTGGTCTGAGTGTCGCGCTAGAAATAGACTCCTTCTCTCCCCATGGAGACGCAGGCGGAGCTGTATTTGGTGAACCAAGCTGGTTTGACGATATACCACAAGTACGTCAGCTCCTGAATGGTCATAATATACTCAAATTGGTGGTGCCTGTGGCTGACGTCCTCGATGACATCCGCAGTCAGGCCAGCGACGACTCCTCGGTACCAGAAATCGAAGGGTACTCTACACAAGTCAATACACAACCAGTGGGTCCTGCCAGAAGAAGCAAAATAACGAAGCTCGTTAATGATAGCAAGCCAAAGCACCAAGTAGAACAACCAAGGATACCTGTCATCACAAGCGACTCCATCTCCGCGAATGTGACTGTGAAGCGTAGAAGACTCCATACTGGGTGGGCAGACTTCCGTGATTTGACTTACTATGATTGTCAGGTGCCGTTACCTCAGCAGAGAATTCTAGATTCTGAAGAGTGCTGGATGCCAAGAGGAGAATATGTAATACAAACAATCAAGCATAGGTCTCGCAGAAACCAGCGTTCAGACAACGAAAGTCATCAGAAACAGACTAGGCTGACAATGGTGTCAGCTATTGATCATTTGGCCCTGCCTGATGCTTCACAAAACGACCTGGTTCAAGTCCAAACCACTGACAGAAATACTGAGGATCAAAGTAGGAATTCCTCTGGTGCTATCGAAGATGACGTTATCAGCTGGGCGGAATCTCCTGAGCACATTGCAGTCAAGGAAGCGGTTTATACGTTCAGTGCTGCTGACTTGGTTCGCATACGACAACAGAACGTTGATCATAGTCCACCGCCGGATTCTTCTCCATCTACACCACTCGAGGACATTCCAGCACTGGATCTCAATGTTATGCACCGAACAGAAGCCACTTGCGCTGTCAGCCCGGGCATCAACTCATCGCGGGCTGGTCAGCTCGCAGTGAAAGTTTCTAGTGGAAGCAGTGCTACACAACCTGTATATCATGAAGATAATCTTGCAATGCAGGCAAATCCTCAGTCGGCCTCCTCAGATATGCCACCGAAGCATGACCTCGAGCAATCAGCCTCCACCGACACATCTCTGTTAGATCGTGTCAAGCAATCGGCTCGCCATGAGGCACTTGAAGTACTGCTTAGCACACCGCCACTTCATGAGAGCAGTACACCGTCTAGTCCAATCGATAACTTGAAACCGGGTGACGATGGCTTAATGGGACCGATCGGCGAGCATCAGCAATTGATGACAAGCGCACAAAATGACCACATACTGTCAGCTCCTGACAGTAAAGGCTCGATTGTATGCGAGGATCATGATCTCGTCACGCACAGATCATTACCTACTTCAGCTTCAATCATACTCGGATCAGAGGATATAACGAACACTCACACCGCAAGCCCAGCAGTGCCTGAGCCACTCCTTGCGTCAATCAAAAAGGACACACGATCCCGCACTATACCTTGGGTCAACTCCACAACTCAAAATATTCCTTCGTCTGCGTCATCTTCCTTGCCAAGTTCTATGCATGACGTCTCCAAAACAACTTTTGTCAATCCATATACAATCGCAGCTCGCAAGCTTTCCCGGAGTCCAAGGACTTCTGTAAGCATCACTAGACCATGGCAGCGTTCTGGTGCACATCAATCAAAATATCTCTCGCCAGGCTCGCGGTCAGGTAGTGGAAATCATGTCAATAGTGTTCATATATCGAATACTCCAGTGGCGTCACATGCACATAGGGAATTCCTGAACAGTCCAGCCCAGGACTCTGTCCCAGTAGATCAGATACGGCATGCCAACCACCGAGCGAACAAAATCAGCGCGAACACAAGTGACCCATCAAAGGGCGATGGAATATCGTCCTCTAGCATACGTCAGCGACCTATAGCACATTCTACCCCTCTACATCGCACCAGCGTTGTCAAGGACACTCCGACACACATACAAGGACAATCGGGTGCTACATCTAGAAGTCCAGCTATACTGTCTCGCGATGAGAAACTGAAATCCATGCTTCCGGTGCCACAAGCGAAGGCTGGAGCTCAACAGGATCGTCATAATGTTCCCGCAAGCAGATCAACCAGGAGGATGAAATTTGACCTGAGCAAGTTGCAACAGAATGGTGCTCGCCCAGACGTGCAAGACCTACTGGCGCATCACCGAGCCACTTTTCTCAGACTTCGGCAGCCCCCACCCGCTATTTCTGTAAAAGAAAACATGGCGGCGCCCCTGGCAAGCACAGCAAAGCCTGTGACAAGAAAGCGAAAGCTGGACGAGGTGGAAGAGACTCAAGCAGTTGTAGACACGACTGGTGCTGAAGAATCGAATTTGAACCAGCAAGAACATGCGGAAATACCTTGGCATGAAGATCCAGACACACCACTACGCAAACTGCTCCGGACAACTTTACGGCCTCGCAGTCCGTTTCCAGCGTGGCACGTCGAGTCCTGGCGAGATCGACTTGACGCTCTGGACGATCGCAATCGAGCCAGGGATGGCTGAAATGTTATTTTTTGTACTTTTACTTTTCTCACTTTTTCATAATTCAGATATAATTGTGTACATACAGATACTAATGCAAGTGAGGCGACCTTCAAGAGTGTGGATGTGGCAGATGAATTTCTCGAGTACATAAATCTCACAAGACTTGTAGGTTTTTATTTTTTGTACGTGAGGACGGACGCTAGCCATTACATGCGATACGAATGCTACAAAAGGACTCGAACTAACAATCTACTGCTTTCCAGCTACTTTTTTAGAACTATTCGCCTTTTTTCCTGCCTTGGCAATATCCTTCCTCTTCTTTCTCAAGTTGGCGACCTCGTCCTCCTTGGCTTTATTGGAGTACTGCATCTTGGCGTATAATTTCTTTTGTTTATTAGACATCATCATCCTCGCCAATTCCTTGCCTTCCTTTTCGCTCTTTTCAGCGGTCGTCAGGACGGGTTCCTTGATTGTCTTTTTAGGTTTACTGCTCGATGATGATTTCTGTGCTTCGGAGAATGGTACACCCGATGCTTCGGCCTCGAGTTCGGCCTGGGCTTCGATCGCCTGAAACTCTTCCGGCTCGATTTCGAGGGCGGCGTCGTCGGCTGCTGCGTCCAAATCTTCCGTCTCGCCTTCGTCTTCCGAGATTGGTTCCTCCATGACTTCTTCGGGATCGTATGCCCCCTCGGTGACTTTTGCAAAGGGACTCAGATGAGGTGGCAAGATTGCCCCCGGACCATAAGAGTCTGCCGACTGTAATTTACCCTTGTTGATACAATCGTAGATCCATTGCGGTTGAACATATGTACGTCCTTGGTACTTTTTTTCCTGCTTTGGTCGATCACAGACCTGATGCGTAATGGTGCCATCGGATTCGACGAGCGGAGAGCCGGCTCCCAGGATCGCGTCCCACGACACTTTTCCACCGAATGCCTTGATGACAAACTCTAAGGAGTAGCGGGGTACTTCTCGAGACAAGTAGAATGTAAAGTTGGATAAGAGGTTCGTTGGTGCAGAGGTCGCTTGTTGCGGCAAGGGCTCCTCGTCGCCCTCCTTGGGTGCTGGCACTACAGCGGAAAAGTCGTCCATGTTGGCTTCTCCTTCATCTGATTCTTCTGCGTCGGATTCCCCTTCTTCCTCGAGATCCGCGGAAGCGGTCGAGTCTGCCAATTTATTCATATCTAGAGATGCAATCTGCCGTGATGTCTTCTTCGGCTTGAGCTTCTTCGGCTTGGGTCCTTGCTGATCGAGACCGACACGTTGAACATCAAGTGAGCTCAGACCACCAGCTTCATCTTCTTTGCCCTGATCAATCTTTGGAGGATAGACCAATCCAAGCTCGGTGTATAATCTGTAGTTGATAAAACCAACGAAAGTCTGATGGAATTCCAAGAAGGTGAGCATGATTCGGAAGTCGACATCTGTCGGGACTTGTTGTGAGAACTTGTAAGGAACCAACCAGGTAACGTCTTGTCCCCTAATCTCGGCTTGGTAATATATTCCCTTGATTGAGAGAAAGACTTTTCGCAATGATTTCGATCTGATCACATAGTGCTCAAATTCTCGACACAGCCTGTCGCAGTTGGCAACTATAGTGGCTCCGACTTTATCGATTGTTGGCATCGAGGCAAATAGAAAGAGCATCGACAGTGCATCATCGAGATCTCGTAAGGCATCAATAAATGTCGGGTAGCGTTCTTTGATGATATGATCAAGGGTGTACGTAGGCTTGTTCTCCTCCAACTTTTTCGCAGTGTTGTACTCCTGCTTGCCTAAAGCTTTGGATAATTTTCGTGCAAAGATCTTGTGGTCTCGGAACTTGTTGAGGACTGGCTCATGAACGAGATAGGATATGTCTTTTGTGTAGTAGAATGTCGTGGGAGCAGTACTACCTTTGTTTGCCTTCTTCTTGTTTCGAGGCTCCCGTGGATATATACCTTTCAGTATACATAACCGCCTGAAATCTGCAAGGGTGACCTGTAATTTCTTGATGGCCATATTCCTCGAGATGAAGTTCTTGGCGGCACCGCTCTCGCCCTTTCGCTTGATTTTCGCCATAACGATAGACTACAGCGTATTGATCCCGGCGCAATTTGTATTGAGACCTGAAGAGCGACTTGAGCACGCTTGTCTATTGCCTAAGATCAAGGATACGATTAGTATGATATGGTGCTGAATGATTCGAGTTGGCAACAATTTCGGTTCCTGAGATGGCGCCCAAAGCCTCAAGCGGCCCGTAGAAGCCGAAGCCACTGCGAGCTGGAGATCACGCATAAAGTAGATAATCAAGATCCCCCATGAATGACGTCCTCAACAGCAAGTGATACAAGTGCAATCTTGCTCCGTGTGTCAAATGTATCTTATGGGAACCTCTCACGAGCCCACATCGTCAGTTTTCTCGGCGTGATGAATCTTCTGGCAACCAATTCAGTTTATCCTCCTTAGCTCTCATGGGTGTCATCGGCCTCTGGTCAATCTTGGATGCTGGCGCACGACCAGTCAGACTGGAAGCACTTGCGAAGAAGAGGCTTGCCGTCGATGCCTCGATATGGATATATCAATTTCTAAAAGCAGTGCGAGACAAGGAAGGCAATGTGCTGAAGAACGCTCATGTCGTGGGTTTCTTTCGAAGAATATGCAAGTTGCTCTTTCACGGCATCCGTCCAGTCTTTGTCTTCGATGGAAAGGCACCACTGTTGAAGAAGCAAACTCTCAGGAATCGAAAAGTTCTTAGGGAGGGCGGACGCGTCGATGTTGCCAAGACGGCCGGCAAGATTCTAGCGGTGCAAATGAGAAAACGGGCGATCGAAGAGGCTGAGCGACAGAAGCAAGCACAAGAGGGTACTCAGCTTGAGGAGGCAGTGCCAGAAAACCCAGTCTATTTTGATGAGCTCGAATTGCAACCTGCACAAGTACAAAAGGCAAGATTCAAAAAGACAGATCAGTACCACTTACCGGACTTGGATGTAGATCTCGACAGGGCGGGAAGTGTGCACGATCCAAGAATAATGACTCATGAGGAACTACAGAACTATGCAAAGGATTTTGAGGGCGGAGAGGACATGAGTCTCTATGACTTTTCGAAAATCGATTATGATAGCGAGATGTTCAAATCCCTGCCAGCGGCAGATCAGTATAGCATTCTCAATGCTGCCAGACTGCGCTCCAGATTGAGGATGGGCTTGAGTACAGAACAATTGACAGATCTGTTCCCGGATCGTATGGCATTTTCTCGGTTTCAGATTGAGCGTGTCAAGGAAAGAAGTGATTTAACGAATAGACTAATGAATATGAATGGTATGAACGATATTGGTGTACAAAGAGTAGCAAGTGAGCGAGGACGGGAGTACATCTTGGTCAAGAATGAAACGGTGGATGGCGGGTGGTCGCTTGGTGTGGTCAACAGTGCTGAGAAACCCATCGTAATCGACAAGGAGCTACAGGAGGCCCAAGTAAGTGACGAAGATAATGATGTAGACTTTGAGGACGTTCCGCTAGGGGTAGAGGCAGAATCTGGGGAAGCGCAGAGCACTGTGGGTATGACCGAGGAAGAGATGATCAGATTTGCCATCGAAGAGTCACGAAGAGCCCAATCAAGCGCTACAAAGCCAGAATCTGGCTTTCGTCCTTCGAGTCGTCGGAAGGACATAAGGTCCAATAATGCACGACTTTCAGAATCTACAGGCTCCACAAACAAACCACTGTTTATGAGAGACGAATCTATACAACAACCATTATCGAGATCTCCAGATGTCAACCACCCGATAGACGTCGATGATAAAGCTCCCTCGATAAGCCCAGAGACTACGCCTGATGCAGCAAGACTAGAAGCTGAAGAGGCAGAGGAATTGAAGAGGGCATTGGCAATGTCAATGGAGATGGCTTCTAATGATGCTATAACGAGTGCCAATGCAGGTGGCTTTGTCCTAGACGACGACGATATCGTAATCCCAAGCGCTGACGTTGCTGCCGACAAGCCCAAGGACTCATCAGAGCCGAAACCAGAGCGCTTTGAACTACCATTTGCCAAGCTAGACTTCTCAACTTCTTTATTCTCGCGGCCAGCAACCCAGACGCCAGCAGTCGCTATGGCAACGAACCAGAACGGGACCAATATCGTACCAACGACCACTCCATTGGACAAATTGAATCGAGCGCTTCAGACCAACTCTGAGCTGGAGCGAGTGGAGATGGATGCAGCTTCAGACACAGAGATCGTTCCAGATCATCTAACCTCGGATCCTGTCTCAAATTCGCATGTAGAGGCCACTACCAAGAAAGCGCTTCCTGTACCCTCTTGGTTTGAGGAAGAAATTAGTCGTCCAGAACCGCGTGCCACATCCGCATCACCAACAATGGATGAAACGTTACAGCCCTCGCGTCTCATGGCACAACCAGAAATTTTCGACCTTACAAAGGAACCGGAAGAGCTAGTGGCGGATGACAAAATGAGCATTGTCTCGTCATCTACTTCGACTTCGAGCTTGCCCATTGAGGACAAAGAATTGGGGTCCGAAGTCCTGACACAAGATGCCGATGGGGCTGATATTTCATCACAGCGCCCTGGTACTGAAAACCCATCAAAAGCTGTCATCAGCGATGCCAAGCAGGTTCAACCATCGACTCGTTCCGGAAGCCCTGACTGGTCGGCAGATGAGCTTGATCCAAGTCGGGGCGATTCGAGAATGCCAGACGAGAGTTCGGACCTTGATACTGTCCCCACTATGCTCGAAGGAGACGAACAACCATCGGAAACTCCCAAGGGCATGCCGTCACTACAGGGAGAGGACTCGGTCTTGGATGAGGCGGATCAGACTCGTCTAGACGAAGAGGAGGATATGGTACGGCGAATGGCTGCTGAAGAGGACGAATATGCACGATTTTCAGCTGAGCTCGGTCATAAGAGAGCTGACAATTACACCAACACTGAGTATGAACAGGACCTGCGGGCATTGAAGAATCAACAGAAGAGAAACTTGAGAGATGCTGATGAGGTGACGCAGATCATGGTGCAGGAGTGTCAGGAATTACTCGCTCAGTTCGGCATCCCTTATATCACGGCAGCATCCGAGGCAGAATCCCAATGTGCGCATCTGGTACAATTAAATTTGGTGGATGGTATTGTGACGGACGATTCGGATGTCTTTCTCTTTGGCGGCACCAGAGTCTACCGTAACATGTTCAATGCTGCAAAGACGGTCGAGTGCTACGTACTGTCTGACTTGGAACGTGAGTTCGAATTGGATCGAGAGAAGCTGATCAAGTTGGCACATTTACTCGGCAGCGATTACACGGAGGGCATCAAGAAGATTGGACCTGTACTTGCACTAGAACTGGTCGCCGAATTTGGTGGACCCACTGGCCTAGAAGATTTCAGGGACTATGTAGATCGTGTCCAATCAAACACGGAAGACGAGCACGACAAGACCTCGCCATTTCGCAAGAAGTTTCGCAAGACGGCCGAGAAGCTGGTACTGCCGGAGAATTTCCCGAACCCATTGGTGAGGCAGGCGTACGTCAAGCCAGAGGTCGACGAGGATGCTTCCTCCTTTGAGTGGGGCCAACCAGATGTAGATGCACTGAGATCCTTCCTCATGAGGTCATGTGGATGGCACCAGGAGTATACAGACTCTCAGTTACTACCGGTGATTAAAGACATGAATGTAAGGCCGATAACAGCTCACGCAGTCACTGATGACTTGGAACACTAACAAAAGTAGTTGAAATTACGCGAGGGAACCCAACGAAACCTGACGGATTTCTTTGCAGGCAGTGTTGGTGCAGGAGCGGGCGGCCCACGGAAGGCAGTCAAGTCAACCAGGATGCATAATGCTCTATCCTCATTAAGGGGCTCGGCAGTAACCTCGACTTCGTCACCGGCGTCCACGTCCACAATCGCCGAGACTGTAGCTGGTGGTAAGAGGAAGAAGCAGCAGAAGAAGCGAAGAGCGACAGCGATTGACCCTGTGGCTGATGAACCAACCAGCGATGGCCTTGTGGCGCAGGCCAAGACTCCTCCGCCCAGGAAAAAGTCAAGAAAGCAAAAGTCAAACACGGCCATTGCTGACGACCACAACCTTCAATCAGGCTGAGATGAAATCCCATCATCAAGTCTTTAGCATTCTACCCATAGCAGGAACTGCTTCAATTGGGTCTGTCAGAGACTGAGAGAATGAGAAAAGTAGTGACAACAGCACTTGGTCCGGTGACTCGGATCATTGCCAAAATCGTCCCGTCGCACCGGACTGTGGAGCCGTACGGATCACGGGGAATGACGCACAAAGCTCGAGCTCGATCTCGACCTCGTATACTCCCTATGACGATGGGTTTGCTGATACTCCATGGGGCCCATTCGCTGGCGAGACTTGTTTGTGTTTTTGTACTACTTAAGTGCAGTCGTCTCCTCGATACTCACGATCTTGTCATCAAAAAAAATCCATCATGAGCTCAAACAGAACACACAACGCAGGTACTTTGACCGATCGTTGACGCGACCTCAATGGCTGATATGATGATAGGCACTGAAGCCGTAAGCAAGACGACGGAGGAGTCCCACTCAAGCTCGTCTCACAAAGAGTCTTCTACGAGTACCTCCACTGGTCCAGCTGGCGGAACTGGTACAGGCCATTCTAGCACTGGAACCGGCACTTCTGGTTCAGGAACTGGAAGTCACGACTCTACCTCGGGAAACAACCCGAACCGAGACACAAATGTACGTTTCTTCATATTTATACAAAATAAGTGTGTTCTAACGAGGATAGACCAGTGATGCATCGGGCAACAGTGGCTCAAGGACTCACGATGAGAGAAATTCGGACGGCAACATTCCGGGAGAACCGTTGGAGAAGAACCACAAGGCATCAGTCAATCCACGATCGCACGAGAGGGACCATGTGACTGATGACCACTCTCACTCTCACGAGACGCAAAAGGAAGGTGTCGGATCAAAGATTAAGAATGCGTTTCATCACGACAAGAAGACTGCCAATTGAGAGTAATGACTGTTGATTCGTCGAGATGTCATTTCATGAAAATGTGCCAACTTTTGAAACGTAGTCGATAATCAATTCATTTGTTTATTTCGTTCTGTTGCATACTTGTGATGATTTTGATTCTCCTCGACGTATTCGATGCTTGTTTGTAGTGCGGCAGGGGTAATTACTTTGCCGTATGATCGTCCCCGACTTCCCGATCCACTTTATCAGCAAATTCGTCCGTCGTTTTCGGCACGAAATCGTGTCCCTCGACCGTCCTCTGTTGCGTATTTCTGCCAGTGGGGACTTGTCCATACGTATCGCCATCAATGTCCTTGTTTGGGGACGAAGGCGTGGGTCCGGACGGTTGTTGATTTGATTGAGTCGTTGGAATGGCGGAACTGGGTTTCGTAGACATGAACCGGATCGTGTTTGTCCTATTCATCAATCGTATCATGTACGTCACTCTCATGTTGCAACTTGATTCTCAATCTAAAGTATATAATCTGTCGAAAGATGTTTAGTCTTTAGTTCAATGTAAAATGATGAAATGAGGAACGCTATTTGGTATTATTGCAGTGCGGCTCCGCAATGACACATTCGTCGCACGTCATTCGATACAAAAATTCATACAAATGAATCACTTGGGGAAAGAGACTGGTGATGGCGCCTAGATTACCGTACGTAAATCAGGACATGATCGGACCGATTCCAGACGAGATTCGGGCTCGTCGGGAAGGAGGACAGTTATTAGAGTTGGACAGAACATTACTACGTAACCCGGCGATCGCAGGAGGATGGAACGCGTTGTTGGGATCGATACGCAACAAGTCCGTGCTTGATTCGGGGGAGAGAGAGTTGGCGATTTGTTTCGTGGCAGTGTTGAATGGTGCAGAGTACGAGTGGACACAACATGTCCCACTCGCCGTCGAGGCGGGTATTTCGTCGTGCGATATGGACGAGTTGAAGAAGGGACGTACAAGTCAGTTTCAGGGACGGCAAGATTTGATTATGAGATTTACACGCGCCGTCACGCGCGACATTGTCGTGTCTGATGACTTGTTTCAGGAAGCCCTCTCCGTCCTGGGACAGGATGGTGTTCATGATCTCGTCGCGACCGTTGCGACGTATAATATGGTCTCGAGATATCTCGTCGCACTTCACATCGGACAATAGAGTCATCACAAGAGTGGAGATGTCCTGTCGTATCGCACTCAAAGACACTATGGAATCATCCAGGGTGCTGGACATTGGTTGATCAATTTGCTCCTCAAATTGGTATTGTATTTACAGAGAATGACAGACATGGAATCTGTCACTCAACAGTCTGGAGTAGGGACTACTCCAGGCCTATGCTGTAAGGAACAGATGACTAGCTTTCAAAGCTACAGTCAGATATGATCGAGATGTGTCTTTCATTTGCCTACGCATTCGGACTCGTCGAAGAGGCAACAAGAAGCTGAAGAGCTATATATACACGTAGTCCCGACTCCAGGCCTATGCTGTAAGGAAGAGATGACTAGCTTTCAAAGCTACAGTGAAATTCAAGAAGCTGGAGAGCTTTTAATCGGCCTGCTACACGCCAGGGATAAACACGACTACTAGCTGCACGAAATCGCACAGTCGCGAAATGGCGATTGCACGGTCGACGCCTATGCCAAGCAAAGATCCATCGAAAAAAGTACAAATTACAGGCAAGAGTGCTGGCAGCAGAGAATACACAGAAAACGCACATTCACGAAGCGAGGCAGAAAGTTGCACTCGTCCACCAAGGAGTCGATACCTTGTGATCTACAGTCTCTCGAGCCGTGTTTCGGTTTCTATTCTAGTGTCCACATATCGTTCCACAAAATCGAACGTAGGAGAATATAGAACGTTAAAAACCAGGGATGCGACTCTTTTGTCATACGCAGCTATGCATGGAGAAAAAGTTCTCCGTGTGCAATTAAGCTTGGTATGTGTCCTACCATGCGTTTTTGGTGAGATTTCCCCCCAACTTTATAAATACTTGTGGAGAATGCTGTGCCCTTGCTTGAATGATGATGGCCAAATTCGATCCTTGTGCCACCAAGTCTTAAAAATGGTGGCTCACTTGCGGAGATTGAGACTTTATCTGGTATGAACTGAACACTGCAGCTGTCCAGTGCAAACGTTGATTTGAGTCCAGACAAGTTAATGCTATTCCTGCAGGATGATATGCTGGCATGTACCTTGCATGGCACAATGACACGAGATTCGAATCGTCTCTTATTGCCACAAAAGAGGCAAGAGCGTCTAAGATCAAGTAAGGCGAGCTGTCAAAGAAAGCTTTGATACGTGTTGAATTATCATACAAGTTACAGGTCATCATGTTGATGCAGCTCACGGTGACTGCACCATTGATAGCGTGACCAATAAGCCTGGACCCTAGCACGAATAATTGTCGACAATGTCATCACATTCAGAGCTGTAATGGTGACTAACTTACACTTTACAATGGATACTTCGCATACGCGTGTCAATGCATGTCTATCACGATGCAACGGTATTCGATTAACACTCGTAGCAATTGCAGCTGTTGCATGACGTCGGTCACGTACATTGGACGCAAGTGACAAGAAACAACCTTGGAGGTCAATGAACGGCACTTGTGACGGCTGATCATTGATGCAAGTTTAGCCGGTGTCGGTTGTACCTTGGGAATTCATCGTCACTGTACACTGATTCGGAATTGAGGACGCCTGCAGCTGCCACGCATTTCGCGTCGATGTCTCGACGACTCAAATTTGATCCGAAACTCTTGCATCATCTCCGACCACGATCATTGCAATTGCAAGCCCAAGAATGCGTCTACGATTCTGATATTCAATTAAGCATTTTGTTGTGCGGGATCGCTGTAGGTAAAGTGGCTGCTGCTGCTGAATAAAGTGATTACTTAACAAATTCAAATTTCCTTGTGCAACACCAGGTCTGCTGACACTCCATCTGACGCTGATTCTACTTTTCAGGTAACTTCAAACTACGAGCCACCTGTGAGGCAGTGGTGCACCCACGACTTGTGAAAGGCTGTACAAGTCATGACGTATCAGGTTGTTCTCACGCCAGTATCAGCTGCAATAATTAGTGCTGTGTAGTGGGAGTGGAGGGACCGCGCTTTTCGCCAGCCTCGAGCGCGTTCTTTCCACTAATGCATTACCACTCTATTGTGTCACCATGTGGAGCCCACCCTCCACTGAATCGTCTCAAGCTGAACGAAACATCGGAATTGATGTATGTAGTAGAACGTCACGCGACTTGTCATTGCTGATTTGTACGACAGAATGCTGACGGTTAATCAGCCGCATCATCGTATTTGTGCATTTGAGGCAAACAAAAGAATGCAAGTTTTATAATTTGCCGGTATCACATGATGAAAAAAGCTACAAGGAATCTATCACAAGCGTTAGTGGCATAGACCGATGATGGAATGAAAGCCGACAAGTCGCGCAGGCACGAAATACGTGACGTATATTATTCTTACGGTCATATGTGAGGTTTCGGAAGTCTCTCAGATCTATGAGCCTCGAAGTTGCCACGATCGCGATCTTGGCAGCAGACAGCTGGACCCGGCTCGCGTGATGAATCTGAAATTATGCAGACGGGCGGACGAGAAAGACGCGACTGGAATGCATCAAATAAACCCTGCCCAGGTCCGACTCAAACGAGAAATGAAAATTCATGATCCTTACTGTCGGTTACCTGTGGCTGATTAGAGTATCGCCACGATGAACTCCTTGCTCCACAATGGCGTAGCCACGGTCCGAGCTGCTCGTATCAGCTACCGGGAGTGACTGCATGTGGACGTAGATACGCACAGCAATCCTGCACAATTGCCCCTTCATTGCGCCATGTCAAACCACAACCATGGGATCGTTGAGCAGGACGAGTAGATACCAGGTCTTCTCAAGTCTATGGACACTCTCACCTCAATAGTTCAAGCTCCAATGGACACACATTGGAATCTCGACTAGCAATGACAATATCTGTGCTTCACTCGTAGAACAGATGAGAGTTGTGGAGACCACTACCGATGATAATTCTTTGTCCGAGGGAGGGGAAATTGTGCGTGGATAAATCGTTGGCGCAGCCTAATGCTTGGCAAGGGATGGGCGAAATGATAGAGCAAAGTGAGATGATTATGGTGGAATGCAGATAAAGAGATGCGGAAGCAAGGAGAACTTTAAGAGAATGATATTCATGGGATAAATCTCCGGTATGAAACGATTGGTCCGCGACCTAGCTCCCTCACAATTTTTAGCAACATAAGCGATATGTATCTGCGTCGGCTTGTGATACTTTGAACTTTGCTGAGCATTGCGACAGTCTGAAAGCTGCTTTCCCTCTCGCACTTGAAAACACGATTTCGGTGTAGTGGATGTCAATTGCAAAAGCTGGAGAAGAATGATCACGAACCATCTCAAGGTTTACAACAGGAGCAAAGGATCGCGATGCCCTTGTGATCTACAAGCAGACTGCTGAAGTGTTTGACTTGCAGCTGTTGATTCCCTTTGACTAGTTAGTAGACCAGAGCCTCGAGAAGGTAAAGGGCGACATTGGTATCCTCAGTTGCAAGAAAATGACCTGTAAAGTTTTTCTCCACCTGCAATACTTCCAAGGTTGCCACGAACCGATAGGATTAACCCAGCAAATTAGACGTTCCATAAGCAGCCACGAGATTTAGTGTAAGTGCCACCATTCTCTAAATATTTCCAAAAATGTATCACTCCGTCAAAACCTATACTCCATGAGCCGCGGTGGTCTTGATCGTGATTGCAAGCATATCAATGGCAAGTAACGATGTGTGATGGTCCGTGAGAAGTGATTGGAGACTATATTGAGTACTTGATCCTGATCGGACCGACAACACGAAATTCGATACATTGACAACAATGAACATGTATTTGTATGCATATGCGAGGATTATATCGCATGTTCACAATCTATAGATCGGACAGGTGATCTATAGATTTGTGATGCATTGACTCACGGTTGCAAATGTCCCACCGGGAACTAAGCATGAGCGTGTAATTAGACGTGCATTTGTTCATTGCATCTTGGCGTGAGAAGGACAGGAATTGTCTGTATTGCATTAATCCGAAAGGAAGTAATGTCTGCATGTGGAACAAACTCATCGACACATGCCTATTCGAGAAAATTCTAACCAGGGCAATCTGTATGAATATGCAGGGGTGTACAATAAGTCAGGTACTGTCTCGGACAAGACACGCCTGGCTTAGGTATTTGTGAGCAATATGCAGACAATGGTGGAAACGAGCACCGTCATATGTACCAAATTCGCGGGTCACCAATCAAGCGCTGCATAACATCGTGTTCTCATTGCTCGAGCATGAGGAACAAGGTCGTCTCCGCCGCCTTTGTAACGGTGCATGCAAGCAAGTCACTTTGGAGAACCGATAGCATGGTTCTGGGATCACGAAAAAGCACGTCAAGAGACAAGTCTTTGTCCAAGACATCTATTGGTGTCCCAAGATGGAATCGATGCTCGCGATCGTGCAGGGCGGCACTGCAGCTCGGACATTGCCCATCACGCTGGCGAAAGGGGGCTGCATGTGGGCTTGCCTGTCCATTGAGAGCGTCCTGCCACCAGATCTCCGATTTCACTTCCCTCCCCTGCGCTCGCTCGTTAGCCAGACAGGCAGGCAGGCAGACATCCAGCCAGCCAGTCTCTGCAGCTCTCGACGCAATACTACGATCGACTACGTAGGCATGCATTGTGTGCACTCTCTGTCCTTACAGCTTGCTGCTCAGACTACACACGCTCCATATCCTCGTGGTAGCTCCCATAGTTGTTCTCCCAACCTCTTATCCAGCGTCTCGATTGGACTCTGTTCTCAGTCTCTGCTAGCTACAGTCAGGTCGTAAATTTGCATATCTGAATAATTGCTTGCGGGCTACGCGTACGGGCGTTAGGCTTCATTACTGTCATTCCACCTCCTGTGAAGCCCCCGATCAAGCCCAGCGACGCCTTCCAGTCCAGGATTGGCAGGGACTCGCTCAGGGAATTACCTCGCAGTTTCCCGTGAACCGAGAGATGATCCATCAGGCATTTGGGTGGAATAGCGTGAGCTGGAGTGGAGCTGGGCGCTGGGCTGGCAGCAAGGCAAGATGCAAGCCCGCGTCTTGCCTGCTTGTGTGTATATGTGCGTGCAGCATGTTGCACCAAGCAGCTGCAGCAGGAAAGCAAGCAGCCCAGGCTGAAGAAAGGTCTCCACCAGCGGATCCGTACTCTGGTCCTTGCCTGCATATCCCTCCGCCCTTGCTCACATTCCATTCCTCCTTCCATACTCCTACTTCTCTCTCCATACCCAAGGATACGTTCCTCCCTCCAAACCTGCTCTCTGCAAAGGAGCCTGGGTCCTCCTTGTGTCCGAAGCAGTAGTTCTCCCCCTGCTTTGTCTCACCGGCAGAGTGCTCTTCCATCACGAACAAAAGGAAGACAAATTCTCCAATTACGTCTTCGTCCATCACACCAATCTCCTGCTTCTGCTCATCACACCTCACTCTCTACTCGGGAATCTCAGTCATCAACCACTCGACTCGCGTTCACCGTCTGCTACTGTCCTCGACCAGTGAGATTATCCTGCAATAACTTTCATATAAGCAGCCAACCTCCCACATCATACAAGCAAGCAACATGTCTATGAAACGAGCTTCTCCAGAATGCCAACGAGACGATGCTCCCTCGAAAAGAAGATCTACCGTCCCTCCCTCTCCACCTTCTTCTCCAAACGCAACTCCTATAGTCAACCTGCACTCAGAAATCAATTCTCTACAGAAGAAGATTGAACGAGCAATCAATGCAAAGTTTGAGCTCGACTACAAAGAAGATATTGTCAAGTACATGATTGAATTAGAGGTGCGTTACCTTAAGCTCACTCCGTGGGGTCACTTTGAGTCGTCTCTGTACTAACCTGAAGAAGGATCTCACAATGGCCAGTCCAGACATGATGGATCTCCAGCCAGAGCTGGAGTGGTACATGCGACCTTTCTTACTCGATTTCCTCATCGAGGTTCACGCTGGTTTCCGTTTGCAACCCACGACGCTTCACTTGGCAATCAACATCATCGATCGATATACCTCCAAGCGTGTAGTCTTCAAGAAGCACTATCAATTGCTGGGATGTACTGCACTCTGGATTGCTGCAAAATACGAAGAGGCGAAGGACAAGGTTCCACTCGTCAAAGAGCTTCGTGCTATGTGCTGTGACTCTTATAGAGAGCAGATGTTCCTGCAAATGGAAGGTCACGTTCTCAAGACTCTCGAATGGAATATCGGAGCGGCAACTACAGATGCATTCCTACAAGTGCAGCTCACCGAGCCACTAGCAGACGACAGTAGCAAGACAGTTCACCTTGCACGAATGCTTACTGAGATCGCGTTGTTTCACCGCGAATTCATCTCTTTCAAGCCTCAGCACATCGCAGCAGGTTCACTACACCTTGCTCGTCAGGTACTAGACCAGAACACCTACGGGAGTCTAAGATCTTGCCTGCTTGATGATGTTGTATACACTCTTCGAAGCAAGATGGGTGAAGCATCAGCAGTCCTCTTGAAGAAATATGCCTTGCCAGCTTACGAGAAAGTCGCCATTGTCCTCAAGGATTTTTTAGATCCACCGGTCGAGTTCCGATTCTCACGACCGCCAACTCCACCAATGTCGGGCATGCGCGTCAGACAAGCAAGCAAGCACGATGTCACACCCGCACTCACACCCGTTCGAATCTCTCAATCTCACGCATACTCTCGAGGCATGATTACTCCGCCGTTGGACACCGATGACAACCTTCCCACAACGAGCTTCTGTTCTGAACAAGACTCGTACGATTGCTCTTCTTCAGAGGTCTCTCTATCACCTGTCACCAGCTCTTGTGCCAGTATCTTGGACTCTTATCACGAAGATTGTCACAACTACAAGAGCTCAATCGTCCTTTCGTAGTGTGTACCACTACATTTTACGCACAAAACCTTCCACTCTGGTCTTGGCTGATCACATCTTGTCAGGATTTACATTCTCTGGTCTAATATCAGAGGATTGACGACTTTGCAACACTTCAATCTTATAGCGATATTATCTTTCTGGCGTTAGCATTATGATCTTTACGAAGTCAAAGGGGTTTCCTTTGTCTGGGCATTTCCAACCACCGCTGGCGTTTGTCTTTATCACGAATCCGGATTCCGCATATTGGGCACTTTCTACATCATTACATTCATCGTTTGCACCACTTACAAATACAAACTCATGTGCAAAGGCCATAGACAACCTCTAAAGTTCTTGTCCTTGTGGACTGACGAAGCTTCTTTGCGAGTAGCATATATAGTAGAGTAGGCTGTCTTACTAGGAGTAATTCACGAGTTTCAACCCTAAATACAAGCTGTCTTCGTGCTACATTGCCAGTTCCGTGATAGGGTACTTGCCTGAGCACAATTCTGCCACGGCAAGCTTGTGTTACAAACAACAAACAAAAGCCACTCCAATTCTACCTAGGTACCTATATAGGCAGGTACGCAATCATACGTTTGTCTTTTACTAGTGACCGGGATAAGTGAGTGCTGTTGTCTCCAAAATGATGTGTAGCTAAGCCACAAATATATTGCTGTTTTACGATGATTACGAGAAATTTGTCCTCGCAACTGGTGCTAGTACTACGCTACGCTCAAGCTTGCGTGCTGTGAGTCGGTCAACTGATGCATAACTCCACATGTGTAGCTACGGTACAGCTATGGATGATATATACACATGACGCACATCGACAGCACTGGCATCCTGTCATAGCTATAACTAGATAACTCTTTTGCTAGCTAGACTAAGGAGAAGTCGAGGTCTAGTCATGATACAAGTCAGTTCGCCATTATACCTGCGGTATTCTCGGGCATCTTGAACCAGCCTTTGAGTTCATTGGTCTTTCATCCTCATATTGATCGCTCATTCCCAGGTCAGATTCGAGACGCCCGCAAATGATAGAGTATACAGCACTAGATCTTCTTCCAGGTTCTGGATCTCTTCTAAGCTTCGATTCAACGCATGTTCTGCTTAATCCAGCCTGTGACAAGTTTCTAAGCTTTGATGAAAAGTCTCTCTCAGTCAAGCCAGATCTGATCATCCTATCACATGCAGACATTACACATCTGGGAGGTTATGTCTACGGCTACAGGCATCTTGGATGGCACAGTGTGCCTGTCTATGCCACTCTTCCTGTGGTCAACATGGGTCGCACAACGATGTATGATGCACTGAAAAGTACGCTGACAGAGCACATCTCTATGGCTGACATTGATGATGCTTTCGACTGGGTCACTTCCTTGCGGTACTCACAAGCTACTCAATTGTCCGGCAAGTGTCAGGGCATCACTATCACAGCCTATAATGCAGGACACTCTCTTGGCGGTGCCTTGTGGAAGATCACAAGAGGTTCTGATCATCTTGTCTATGCGGTGGACTGGAACCACGCAAGAGACCAACATCTCAATGGGACAGCCCTCTTCAGTGGTGGACAAGTCCAAGAAAACCTCGCTCGTCCGAGTCTGCTCATCACTGATACCAAGAACGCTGTTGGTAATGTGGCGCCTCGATCAAAGAGAAATGCTGCCATGTTTGAGTCGATCAATTCAACCATACAAGGTGGTGGTTCGGTATTGATTCCCATCGACGCATCTTCTCGCGCCCTCGAATTGTGCGAGATGCTTGAGAATTATTGGGCCAATGTCGAGACTGTTCGCTCTACACCTGTCTACTTCATCTCTCACAGCGCATCCAAGACGATTGGATATGCGAGAAGTATGTTAGAGTGGATGAGCGAGAAGATGATCAATGATTATGGTTCTAGTGGTGGCCTGTTTGATTTCAAACATTTGAAAGTTCTCTCGAACGCGTCGCAGGTGCAACAACTTCCGCCTGGACCGAAGGTAATGCTCGCGACTTCCTCGGATCTGGATAGTGGCTTCTCGCAAGCAATAATGCATTCCGAGATTGCAACGAATCCAGCGAGTTTGGTGATACTGACACAGAAATCTACATATAGACTTGACTCCTTGGCCGGCCAATTGATGCAAAAGTGGACACAAGAGACGGACATCACGCAGGACGAGCTGGCAGAGTATATTATCTTGGACTTTCATGAGACCTTACAATTCCGCAAACATGTGCCTTTGACTGGATCAGAGCTCAAAGAACACAACAAGCGCGAACAAATCAGACGTGATGAAGAGGTTGCCAAAGCGGCTATCGAGGAACGTAATAGAAACATCTTGGATGCGGATGATTCAGAGTCAGAGGATGAAGATGAACAAGCTGTGCTGGTAGCTTCCGGCAATCTAGCTGGACGAGGTGCTGCCTCTGCACTCACTTTGGGCTCCTCAGCATTGCTCGGCACGTCCTTTGATCTGTACCTGGAGAGTCCGCACGTTGCTAAGTTGCCTGCACGATTGAGGACATTCCCATTCGTGGAAAAGCGTCGACGATTTGACGATTATGGCGAGATATTGCGTCCCGACGAGTTCAAAAGGGCTGACGAGGAGGAGAGGGACATCGAGACTGCAATTGTGGAGACCAACAAAAAGAATATCGTGAGTACAGGTCAAAAGCGAAAATGGGGAGAGGCCGCGAATGGCAAAATTGCAGATGACTTGGTAGAAGATGCTGTAGAGGACCTCAGATCCATACCTTCCAAATTGGAAACTTCTGAGGAGACTTTACATCTTCGGTGTCGTCTGCGCTATATCGATATGGAAGGTCTCCACGATGGGACATCTCTTAAAAATATCGTAGAGTCAGTCAACCCCAGGAAGCTCGTCCTTGTACATGGGTCTACGGCAGACAAGGAGGATATGAAAGCTGCTTGCGAGAAGATGAAAGCATTCACGAAGGCCATCATCATTCCCGAACTACGCACATTGACCGAGGTCAGCTTGGACACGAACGCTTTCGATGTTCGATTATCGGATGCATTCTCTGCGTCCTTACATTGGCAAAAGCTATACGAACAGACTGTGGCTCACGTCATCGGCAAGCTCGTTCCTCAAGAAGAGGCTGACTCACTCGAGCCACCTATACTTGACAAACTGATGAGTAAAGAAGACTTTGACAATGCCCCACGGATGCAAGCTCTATTTGTGGGAGATATACGTCTTGCCGACCTGCGGCGATTGTTGGTAGAGCGAGGACATAGTGCTGAATTGCGTGGTGGTGGAGTGCTCTTCTGTGATGGTTGCGTTTCCGTCACCAAGTCCACTGCCGGGGAGGTAGTGCTAGAGGGACTTGGATCGGACCATTTCTACGGAGTGCGTGAAAGCGTCTATCAAAGTCTAGCTACGATAGAGACCAGCTAGAAGCTCTTCGGACACTTCAACCGTCTGCTCGCTTCTACATAAGAAATTGATAAAATATGGGCTGATAATAGTTGAAGGTCAACCCTCTGGTGTGTCAATGGTTGAGTTCAGCACCCAGCTCTAGCTTGCTAATTCTGGCTTGATCTGAATTACACACAGATCAAACCTGAGCACGGAGCTCCGCCCAAAACGCGCCTAGATTTCTCCCGAGCACAAGCTATGTTCTCGAGCAGTATGATGATTCTAGCAGAATGCAACAATTGCCCTACATATTGCATAGCGAGAACAGGATCGATCACAGTAGTGTTCAATCATGACAGAAGTAGAGACCAAACCACTCTCCAATCTGAAGAGTGTTGACTTGAGCGCAACCGAGCACGAACAAAGCGAGAACGTAACAGTCTTCCATGATCCACAAGCCTTCACAGTCAAACATCCCTTGATCAACAAATGGACGCTGTGGTACACGAAACCTCCCACACCAGGACAGCGTGGAGCTGATGCTTGGGCGGATAACCTGAAGGAGGTCATCACTTTCGACAGCGTAGAAGAATTCTGGGGGTGCGTACATCACGATCGATCCCTGGTCGTCTAGCTAATGTTCGACAGTGTATACAACAACATTGCGAAAGCGACAGAATTATCACAAAAGTCTGATTATCATCTCTTCAAGCAGGGAGTTCGTCCAGAATGGGAGGACAAGCAAAATCAAAAGGGAGGCAAGTGGGCTTTCCAGTCAAAGGGTGCCTCAAAAGAGCATCTTGATGACATGTGGTTATACTCTGTGAGTTTTATTCCAGTCCTAGCAACATTGAGAGCACTAACATGTGCATAGATGCTGGCTGCCATCGGCGAGACACTAGAGAAGGATGGCGACAATGAAGTCATGGGAGTCGTCGTCAACTTGAGGAAAGCCCACTGGCGAATTTCAGTGTGGACCAGGACATGCAATAACAAGGAGGGACTTCTCGAAGTCGGCAGACGTTTCAAAGAGATTCTACGATTACCCGCAAGTGAAGCTCTCGACTTTGCCAGTCATAATGATGCCGCACAATCTGGCTCAAGTCGTGCCAAGGCAAAGATGGTAAGGAGCTCATATCTACATGCGATGCGACGCAGCTAATGGTCCTAGTCTGTCTAAATTCCTTGACAAGTCTTCCTCGTTTCTTTCTTGCCATTTGTCAAGCACTCTGCGAACAGAGTGTGCATATTACACTGCGAAGCACAGATCTCAAAATGGAGAGACACATTCGTTACGACTTCATCCAGGTGGCGATCTCGCTAGGCATATATACCCATATTCTCAATGACACACATCTGCTATGCGAAGGACATGACTTTTCAGCCATAGCACTACCTCTGAATATATTCTTATGAACAAACGTCAGTCTGAATCGTGCAAGTTGTTCTCGACTCCGTCTGTCTCAGATTAGTGCCTGTACATAAATCTTGGTGATGGTGCTCACTAGTCAGCTCTCGAATACGTGCACTGAGCTTCTCCTTGATTGTTTGCTTCTCGGCATCAGAGAGCTCAGTACCACTCATCAGACCCTCATAAACCTGACTTAGTTCGGCAGCAATCTCGCGTGCAGTCTCGTTGTCTTCTACTGCATACGTCGTACCCTGAGACTCTAGAGCAACTTCGTATTCGTCCTTGGCTTCTACAAACTTGTCTTGGATCTGTCTGATGGCCTTGGCTAGTGCAGGGGAGTCGGCAGATTGGACGACCGAGGCCGAGAATTGGCGTGCGTGAAGGGAGGGTTGTGTGTGTATAGAGGGTAGAACTGAACTATTCAGAGTCCTACGGGATATCCCTCTTGATGCCGGAATGGTCGTAGCCAAGTATCCGAAACTCGTCATTGTCATGATGCACTCTACCTTTTGTTTCAAGAACTCTTTAAAGTCGCGCAAGAATGTAATTATAACCCATTACTACGGTCGAATGTGGAGAAATCCACCGCGTTACGAAGAATACGAATTTCTCGATAGTATTGGTCATTTACTGACACTGTTCCAATACACAAATCAGTACTCTCTTGACATTTGAGTGAGAAGGAATAGAGAGAGGTTTCCTATGTTGCTACAGGTTCGCAGAATGGCAACGCAATCGAATTTAGGACCGATGGAACAAATCATTCGATCGAAACTGACGAGTTTTTTGGTTCCTTCGTTTCTAGAAGTCCACAACGACTCGCACATGCACCGACACCACGCGGCCATGGCGAATTCTACTTCTCCAGAGACGCATTTCAGAATAACCGTCGTTTCGGACCACTTTGACGGACAAAAATTGGCCGCGAGACATAGAGTTGTGTATAGTCTCCTCAAGGACGAAATGGCCCGCGAAGGAGGAATTCACGCGTTGCAGTTGCGTCTCAAGACTAGAGCCGAAGAAGTCAGGGATCGTGAGGCGGGAGTCGCAAAGACAAAGGCAGAGACGTGTCGCAACAAGACTGGCGAACGATGACGAATCCATTAAACTTTAGTATATAATCAGGACGATCGTCTTTCTCGCCAGTGTTCGGCAATCAAGAAGGCGAGTTCGACGCTCTGTTCGTAATTCAGTCGTGGATCACAAAACGTCTGATATCCTTCCGTCGTGATGCTAGTCTCGACACTCCCGCCCTCACATTCAGTCACTCTCTCGCCAGTCATTTCAAAGTGTACGGCGTTCAAGGTACTGTCACACTCTGAATGTACTTTCAAGGACGACTTTAATTCGTCGAGAATGTCGGAGAAGGATCTCGTCTTTAAATGCGGATGGGAGCATGAGGAGTGGGTATTGCCGTGCATCGGATCACAAGCCCAGACGACAGTGTGACGAGTCGATTGCACGGCCTTGATGTGGTGTGGCAGTAGAGACTCGACTTTTGTAGCGCCATAGCGACTGATGAGTGTGATTTTACCCGGTTCGCAATCTGGATCCAGGATATCCAGTACTCGGACGAGTTCCTCTGAACTCATTGTCGGCCCGACTTTTAATCCGAGCGGATTTTTGAGACCTCTAAAGTACTCGATATGTGCCCCGTCCAATTGCCTCGTCCGGTCCCCGATCCATATGAAGTGCGCACCTAAATTATACCAACTCTCGCGTCCATTGGAGTCCACCACCTTTCTCGTCATGCATTCTTCAAAGTCGAGGATGAGGCCTTCGTGCGAGGTATAAATGTCTGCCCTCCTGAGCGTCTCGTCGTGATCGGCTCCGATGGTCTTCATAAAGTTGAGACAGTCGAGCAATCGATCGACAATCTTGGCGTACCGTTGACGAATCTGGTCGGACCGGATCCAATCGAGGTTCCAGTTCCCGGGAGCGTGGAGGTCGGCAAAGCCAGAATACAAGAGTCCACGCAAGTAATTCAGGGTCGCGGAGGAATGAAAGTAAGCAGAGACCAATCTATCGGGATCCGGGTCCCTTTGGTCGGGTGCGTAGCCATTGACGTTGTGACCTCGAAAACTGGGAATCTCTCGACCGTCGTGGACTTCAATGGGACTCGATCTCGGTTTCGCGTATTGTCCTGCCATGCGTGCGATTCGCACGACGGGGATCCGTGCTCCCCAGACCATGATGAGACTCATTTGCAGCAAGACTTTGACTTTTGCGTCAATGGGAGCCGCGGAACAATCGTCAAACGATTCGGCGCAGTCTCCGCCCTGTAGTAGGAAAGCATCTCCCTTCGAGACGTCGTGCAGGGATTTACGCAGCCGGTCTATTTCTGATGGTTGTACGAGTGGTGGTAGAGTCGAGAGTTTCGCGAGTGCTGCGTCGAGTGCAGATTCGTCTGCGTAGACGACGTCCTGCTTGATTGGTTTCGATCGCCACGAACCAGGTGACCACATCTCGACAACTACCCCGGTCCTTGCCAATATTTAAATGTATACAAGTATATAAATGTTAGTGAATGAATGCAACTTCAAAAAAGAAATCGAGCAGGTGGAGTCGAAAGCCAAATTCAATTCTGGCCCGAGAAAAGCTTGTGACACCCAGAACCCACACTCGTCCAACAACCTCTCGCCCCTTCTACTCTTTGACAAAACAACAAAAGTAGTGATGTGAGATAGATACTCTTCGATATCATGTCATCATGAAAGAGGATGAAAAGGCACAAAAGGTCCCGAGGTACTCTCAAAATTTGCTTCAAGGACTCGAATACACCGCCATCTCTACGTGCTTCTACACGATCCTCCACGCAACAATCAAGCAAACGACCAGTCATCAATTCTTGCCAGACGCCTCGAGCAGTATATTTCTACTAAACGCAAGTCTAAGCGGTTTATTCGGTCTTCGATCCCTCTTTGCGCCAGAATATCGCGAGGACGTCATTGATGGATACCCGACTTACTCCACCGCCTTTTTATCGCTTTTTGGTGGGTACGCCATCTACGACCTCGCACGACTCGCAGTGAATCGTGATGTGAGTGCAGACTTGTGTATCCATCACGTTTTGGGACTATTTGGTGTTCTCGGTACCATGACGGCCAGAAAACTCGTCTTTTTGCCTGCCGCATCCATGGTTGACGAGTTTAGTCTAGTGTCCGTCTGGTGGCTCAATCGAGTAAAGAAGCGCGGGGATGTACGTAGCATCCAGCGGGCCTCTCTCCTCAGATTGTCCCTGACCCTTCTCTTGCGGACTTTTACCGTCCCCTCGCTCCTGTTGATGGAATACTCATTAATCAAGCGACAAGTGCGGCTCCGGCATGCCAGACAAGGTCAGCATAGACAAGTCGGATTCGTCGAGGTCATGCACGAGCTCTCCGCCAGAGTGCCGGCGTGGATCTTGTGTGCCAACCTATTCAATGGCAGCGTCTTTACTGTCCTCAATCTTTACTGGACCGCAATCATGATTAGAAATCACAAACGACAAAGTGCTCCTCGTCTCCGTCATGGATAGGTACAAAACTTGACTATATATGGCTACTCATATACACAAACACCCACCTTTTACGATTCAATGGACGCCCTCGCTTCTGTTCCTTAGGGACTAAAATACATGTCGGTCACATCCCGACTCAATTTTGTTATTTCTTGCATGAGTATGCCCAGCGTCTTGCGACGTCTCGGCGTTATTGGTCGACCTTGTTTCAAGGACTCCCGGTATTGTTGTAGTTGTAGGATGAAGAGATCCTCATCAATCGACTCTTGTAATGTCTCTATCGTGTCTAGCGGTTCCGTCACATGCTCACTCGCATGGTCATGAATCTGGATCTGCATCAAGTCGTCGCTATTAGGGGGCCGAGCATGTCGCGCTTGTATAAACAGCTCATCTTCTTGTTTCACAGGCCGGTCTTGTTGGTCAAACTGATCGTCCATTTCATCTTGAAGCACGACAAGATCATCGTCGATCGAGGATGGCAAGGGTCTAAGGTCCTGCATGACAGGCGGCTCCGCGGATGAAGATAGTTTGCGTACTCGAGAGGCTACAGAGGGTGAGATCTCTGATGGTTGATCGCTTCCGAGTTGTGGGGAGGTTGCTCGCAAGGTACGTTTAGATAGCAAGAACATGTTTGGATCTTTCGGTCCGAAAACGTCATCCTCTTGTGAGACACTAGCCCGTGTCGCTCGACGCTCTCGCCTGGCAGGCGATTGTCTTGTCGTTTGCTTTTCACTTCTCTTTTGACGCTTGCGAGTCGGTGTAAGTGCATCGTCGACAACGGTATCCTGCACAACATTGATCGGGTTAGGCTGACCAATTTCTATCGGCCTTGCCTCTGGGGAGCCACCATCATTAGAAGTGGTCCTCGAACCTGTATCGCGCCTCTTTCTCTTCCTCAGACCACTCTTGATTGGTGAGACATGTTCCTCTGACACGATGCCCCGAGATGATCTCCTTGCTTGGGATCCAGACCTACTGACGCTGCGAGTCCGCGATCTGGCTCTAGCTCCAGCTGTCGAAGTAGCAGGAATCAAGGAGTTCATCTTTGGAGGGTCAATCACAATTGTAGTTGAGCTCTCTGCTGTTTGGTCGATCTCCGGGTCTTGTTCCGGCCATGTAGGTAAAGTCAGAGTTCCTAAAGGTAGTTCTGCCTTCTTGACCATGGTGATAAAGTCTGCCGAGTACTCTAGTCTCGACAGGTTGCCGAATGTCTGATTCCACGTCTCGACAGCTTCCTCACGAACTTCAGAGTGTGCAGAAGACCAGCAAGCAGTAAAGATCGTGCCACAAGACTCTAGAAAAGAGGCTTCGATAGTACTGCAACGTCGAATCGCTCGTAGCACCGCCTTGACCAACTTATCTGCACCTTCGTGAGTTCTACAGAGCCATTTGCCAATACCTTTTGACATCATGTTGATCAGTCTAACGACCTGTGAAGAATGGACTTGATCCACAAAGTCAGCGATGGATGAAAGATAAGATAGTGGCTCTTCTGACAACTGATATCTCTTCCACTTTGCTTCCAGACTCACAAGTGACACAGCTACCAGTTGAGCAAGAGAAGGCACTTCATCGAGATTGAATTGGCCATCGGTAGCCGGCGTGCCAAACTGCGGCTTGATATCCTGTTGCTCGGTCTTGGTTGATTTGACTAGGCTCTGCACGTATTCAAATTGTGAACACTCAACCTCGAGCAGAAGACATGACAAGGGTTGTAGCACATGAATATTGGCTCCACGAGGACCCATCTGATTTCGTACAACTTTCACAAGACTCTCTGCTAGATGCTGCCACTCCGGAAACGCAGGACCGTACTGAAGTCGGAGTCCAGTTTCGAGAATGCTCCTTGCGTTCACCCAAGCCTGGTCGAATTCAATGTGCCTCAATCTTGATGGTGATTGAAGTACGAACTTGTCCAATTCCAGTTTTATCTGGAGTTGGGCAACTTCTGCTAGAATCTTCCACGACTGTACCGGCAATTTCGATTTTTCAAGCTCGATCACTGACATGCATTGAGCCAGAAGATTTATACACTTGCGCACTGACTTTTGACCCGACAGACAGCGAGTGGTGATAGATTCCAGCATATCGATATAACTACCGTCCACCATGACCTCATGTGCTGGATTTTGGAACAGTTTATACACAAATGTAAGGCCGCTACCATGTCCTACTTTTGGATCTTGAGACGTCGAAGGTGTTTGTGCGGGCACAATGTCACCTCCATCCACAAATGAGAGAGTTTTCTCTGTGAACGACGATGTGCCCAGCACCTCAAAGGTAGAAAGGATCAATGCAGTGACGAACGATACACGTCGCGAGATATCCTCTTGAGGCTTATTACTCGGACTGCCAACCTTGGGAAGCGGTGCGGTCCACAGAGACTTGAACACGGTACAGATCGTGGCCGTGGCTTCCATGGATTCAGCACTGATTTGAACCTCCTTAGCACTAGCATGTCTTAAGGATTTCTGCAATATCGCCCACAAATTTAGCTTACTTTCCTCAGATGCCGAACTTTGCAAGGCGAGAACTATGATTGGTGCGATCTCATTGAAGTGAGCACGAACCCACCGCGCATCAAAATGGTTGATATCTTTATTCTGGACGATTCTGTCCTCGAGTAGACGGCTCAATGCCCAAGGATCGAGGGCCTTGAAATCGAACAAGGCGGCCAATAAGTCCACTGCTCTTTGCTGAAGTGGCTCCTTCTGAAAGTCTTGCAACAACGATGTCGTCACAGGCTTGACGACCTCGTTCCAAACAACGCTCGTCTGCTCGGCACTAACTCCTGGCTTGTTCACTGCATATAATAGCGAACTAGCTGTATTGACAGCTGCCATGCGCACAGTATCATAGACCTTGACATCGGTAGAAAGCATTCGGCAAATCGGCTTTGTCAAATAAGCAAGATTCTTTTCACGATAGATGATGTCTCCATTATTGCCAAAGTAGTGGATCATCCGCACCCATGCAGATTGAGCCATGATTTTGTTTTCCGTTGCTGATGAGTTGAACACGATCTGCAGAACATGCATCCAGGCCATAAGACTCTTGCTCTTCTCCGGGTTCTGCGACGAGGAAAGAGTGCAGATAGCACCCCAAGCATGGGCGACATAGATGCCTCCTTCTGGTTCTTGCATAATCTTCTTGAAGCGTTCAGATGACACCTCTATGTATGCCAGACCATTAACCTCACTTCTGAGGTGATTTTGGACACATCGCCCAACCGAAGGTACTCGACATAAAGTGCGACCTGCTTCCAGCGCTGTCCTCAATGCTGCCGTCCTGATCTGTTTGTTATCATCCAGGAGGTAATTGATCACCCTCGGAAGCCACAAGTCAATATTTCTGACCATAGTTTCTCGAGACTGATCCAGCAATCTTAGAAAGACAGACATGCGTTCCTGATTGATGATGAGTGAGGGGAATTCAGCCTTGACAGTAGCGTGGAGCATGCGTTCCGCAATATCGGCTGTGATGATTGCTCGAGGCAGATGCTGAGTCTGCCACAACCATAAGAATTGAGTGCTCGTGGCCTTGGTCACTTTGTCCGCTTCCATACGTTTCAATGAATGCTCCATCAATGTCTTGGACAATCGAGTCGGCACTGCACCAGAAAGATCCCGATCGAAGAGGACGAACCCGGCAATCTTTAGAGCTTTTGTGTTTAGCGGGTAGTCAGGCAATGTCAAATCATCTTCGCTCGTCCTTACCACGTCCGCGACGATCAAGCCGAATAGTTCTGGCAGACGGGGAAAGAGTTTGGTGCGGTCTGGGATGTTTTCGAAAGTGCGAAACAGATTCGAGAGCGTCGCATATGTCTCAATCTTGCTAGGTCTGTCGTTTCCAGAGAGGCTCTGAATAGCCGATTCGATCATATAGTCAAGACTACTTCTTGCAGGATCCTCCTTTTCGTAGATGGGCGAGGAGAACGGGGAGCTCGAATTTGTCCCCACCTTCAGTACAGATCGTTGTGGAAGCTTGAGGTGGTCTGGCTTTGACTCTACGCTCGGCTGAAGTAGTGCTTGAACTATTAGGATACCGGCAGCATAACTGGTGAGTGATGCAAACTTACCTGGCAGCGGTGAGAACAGAACTCTCTTCTTTGACTTTTGAAGATCTTGTATCCTTGAAGTAGTCGGTGTATTATTTTCCTTGTCACTGTCCCCGATCGATGACTGCGAACTCATGCTTCAGTATAGCCTGCGCTATCTGAAGCACACCGATGTGGACTCTTCCAAATAGTGCTATCTCGATGAATTGAGATCTTTGCTTGCAAGACTGTAGATAGATCTCGGACGTATACGAATTGCAATTGATTGTCAATGCCTGATTAGTGCTGAGACAAGCTGCGAAGTAACCACTACCAGTGGGACACAGTGAGTAATTTCGAGATAATTCAGCCCGGCGCGTGATCGGTGACACGCGACAACGTGAAACGCGAATTAGAGGTTGCGATATCGTGTTGACGATGAAACAAGCGACGTCGGGTATCTCGGGTAAGTGCTGAATATCAAACACGGGCACATACGACAGACTAGGTAGCCACAACGAGTGGTTCGCTGTGCCCGTGGTCTTGTGTGGCCGTTGCCCTCAGTACGGTACGGGTATGACACGCGGAGAGGCAGACAAGTATAAAGCACATTTCCGACTTGTACATATTCATCCAGATAAGTATGGCGCAGCGATCATTAGAGAACAAATTATATTCATTCAAGCTCGTGCTACTCGGCGAGAGTGCAGTGGGCAAATCATCATTGGTGCTTAGATTCGTCAAGGACCAATTCAGCGACTATCGCGAATCTACTGTACGTATACCCAAGCGGCCAAGCTTCCGTCATGGAGACGCTTGACAGTCGTCATTTAGACAAGAGCGCAGCTGATCAAGTCAGATTGGCGCTGCCTTCCTTACACAGAGTCTCGCATTAGACGAACGTACCACGATCAAATACGAAATATGGTATGTCTCACGAGCACTCGCATACACCTGCTCAGCATCACTAACTTTAGAAGGGATACAGCAGGCCAAGAACGATACAAGTCGCTTGCACCAATGTACTATCGTAATGCGAATTGTGCTGTCGTCGTCTATGACATTACACAAGCCTCATCGCTTGATAAAGCCAAGGCGTGGGTCAAGGAACTGCAACGTCAAGCTCAGGATGGTATCATTATTGCCTTGGCAGGAAACAAGGCAGATCTCGCAGATCGTAGGGCGATCGAGACTGAGGATGCCAAATCATATGCGGACGAAGCCGGCTTACTCTTCTTTGAAACCTCTGCGAAAGATGCAAAGAACGTGTCGGAATTGTTCACCGCCATAGCCAAGAAACTACCCCTAGAACACCCTGCAAATGCTCGTGGTGGACGCGCATCACAACCCGCGCGTGGTGGCGTCGATCTTAATCGGCCAACCCAAGGTATAACGGGTCCTGGAGGATGTCAGTGCTAATCACCTCACCAAGGCAAGATCATTGTCGTGGTGAGGGATGATGCTTTTTTATGATTGAGTGTGGAACCCGTCGTTCTCCATGGGTTGAGATGAACATGGTCCGGGAATTCTTCATGATTGGGACAAGTCGTATGAATTTTCATGGAGTTTGTGTTAATATATAGTCCTTGACAAGCGTGTGAGCACAAATTGATTTAAGACAAATTACTTCTCTTGAACGAATTAGCCAGAGTAACAAGCTCCACGGCTAGCACTTCTCCAAGCGATCGCTAGATTTTTGTTCAGGCTGCGTTCTTTACACATATGCGCCCACGCAGTCGCTCATCCCATCATTTATATATCAATATTTTTACTGGTCTAGTCTTCTTCGGGACCAGGAGTTGGATAATCCTGCGCATCATCAGTACCTTTTGTGTCTAGTATCAAGCCAAGTCCCATGTGAACGAGTTCAGAGTTGGCCTCATCATCGTTATGACCCTCGCGTTCTCCTAAATTGTGTGCTTGTTCGTGGTTGAATCCCTCTTCGTGTCCAATCCTCTCGCAATCTGTCACTTCAGTTGCTGACCAGGAGGTACCACGGTACAACCGCTGACGTATCGCGCTATTGACATCGCCATCGTACATGTCATCCTTGGATCTTGAGGATGGGCGATGGACTAGTGGACTTCTCAATCGATTGTTGTGGGAGAACGCTTCCGTTTCCGATCTGTCAGTAGCATCACCATCTTGATCTTCAGACTTTAGACCGGAGCCGAGCTGCGGAGATTGTGTATTGGATTGAAAAGGACGTTCAATCTGAGCAACAGGGAAACTGTAAATTGATGTACCAAAGACTGATTGATCTCGCAAATGTCGTCTCCATGTTGTCGGACTGGCTATTCTGGTGATGGGTGAGTGAAGACCAGAAGCACTTCTTCGACTCAGTGCTCGATTTAGCGAAGTCTGTATTTCGATACCAGCACCACGAGAGGTGATAAGGAAACCTAACAGTACCAGCATGAGTACAGACTGGAACATACCTAGTCGCTTAAAAAAGACGAGATCATCACTCAAAGTGCCCAATTTTCGCGAGACGTACGCTGTATCTTGTTCCTGGCGTTGGCGAGCTGAATACAGATTCTTTGAGACATCTGAGTACAAATAGTCGTACTCCTGCTTCAATTGTGAGATACGCTGCAACATGGTGACATTCACATTTTCCAAAAAGTTCGAGAGATGACGTGCTTGTACGCTGGATAATGTACTGAATGATTGTGCAAGAAGTGATGACTGGGACTCGATGTAGCGGAGCGAAAGCGTTGCATTTGCCTCCAGCAGAGAAAGTCGCTTCGACATTTGCTTATAGATGGATTCTTGTGTAGGTGGGGCATTGTGGGATGGTGCTTTTAAATGCTTCGTCTCATTGACACGCTCGGACAGCATCGAATTATTGTGCAATGAGTCAAGAGAGACGCTACTGCGAACAGTAGAAGCTGTGTTCATGGGTGTTGTTGCTGGTGCCATAACTCTTGTCGAAGATCGGTCTCGATCCGCCACGGTCGTAGAAGTGGACTTTGTTGTCGAGTTGTATGTAGAAGACTCGGTCATTCGAGCGATGCGACTTGCTATAAGGGCACTGGATATGGGAGGTAGTGCCGTCTCAACAGGATACATCAGAGGATGAGAAGTTTGTCGAGGCAAGCATATTGGCATCTGTGTGTCCGACGCCGTCGAGGAAGCTAAGGCAGATGCTAAGTTCGAATAACCAGCCGGACCGCTAACAGATTCGAGGACGTCGATTCCTACAATCACAGCTTGGTCGTGAGCGGTGATGCCTTGCTTCTGCATGCCTTCCGCGAGTTGATCAGACAGGGCAACCAGATCACCTGCCGCGCGTTCAAGATCTCCTAGAAGACCTGACGAGGCGTCCTCGGTACCGACTTCTTGCAGATCAGTAGATAGGTCGTCTTCAGGATTACCCTCTTGCTTGTAGTCTTCCATCATGGTCTTGCCAAAGACTCTGACCAGGGACAAGGGACAATAGAATTCATTGCCGTAGAACTTTGACATCTCAATTCTTACATATCTGGTCCATATCAACGGATTCTGAACACTGAAAGTTTGTATATCCCTGACTGGTCGTGCTGTAAAAGTCCCAAGCTCTTGCCAACCTTCTTTGCCTGGAGGGTACTTTGCAGCGACCTGGACAGATATCTCCCTAAAGACACCACTGAAGTACTCAAAGTTGGCAAGTTGTATGGTATCCACAAGAATGTCGTTACATAACTCGATCGTGACGAATTTGCTTGGGGCTGAACAGGTATTTAGCATGTAATAATCTTTGTTTTCCTTCAAGATGTTTGATGATCCTTTGGATTCCTTGTTCGATTGGACAATTGATGCAGCACAGTCGAAGGAAGCATGGTTGAAGCGATCTTTTTTCGTGGATATTGTTGACATATCTGGCTTGAGAGACTCTTGGGTCGCAGACGCTTCGGCATCTATTGTTACCGTCCCTACGGTTGTGGGTGCCACTTCGAGAGTTGTGGACACCGCATTGGGTCGTCGGATCTCTGACGAGGTGCTTGAGGGTGTTGCTGAAGGGAAATCTGTTTTTATCGACTGAGGGACAGCCTTCCCTACCTGCTCTTTCAGATTCAGCGCTTTCCACTCTTCAAACGACAAAAACTTTGCCTCTTGAGCCGTAAGTGTCGCCTGTAGCTGTTCTCCAAGAGTAGAAGTGCTAGGCGGCTGGACTAGAGTGCTCGGCCTGGCACATGTAGGATATGTTTGGAAGATCAAAGGTTGGATAGTGTTCACACATTGTGTCTTTGAAAATTCTGCGGTGCTATATTGCACTGCGAGAAGCAATAGGACTAGCTGCCCTGTCCAAAAGGTCTGCATTCTTGTTGCACGCACGAGATGCTTTTACTTAGCTGACTTGTGTTGAGCATAGAACAAGGGCACATGCAGCCGGTATCCCATGGCCTTCACTCTACATGTTCGGGCCTTGTTTCGAGACGACTCCATGACAGGTGAGTACAATCCAGACATGAGCTATTATGGTCTATTGAGGTGTAGCAGGTATAGTCGTGACTGGAATCTACATTGAACCGTACACCAAGACAGCACAGATTCAATGTGGAGTGTGGATGTAACCCAATGGGGGAATCCCGGCCGCCAGGCGAATTTGGCTGGATCGATTCCCAGTGTGTGTGTGTGTGTGGGCACCAACCGTAATACCCACGGTAAGTTAGTTTGTTTCTGAAGGCACGAATTCGAACCAACCCCCACGAGAATGAAATGAACACAATCAGACAATGAAATCATCATGAAAGTCACCTCAGCCAATAGTTTGCGCGTGATCCGCTCTACACAAGCAGTCATGAATGAATACGATCGCCCGTGCCACACTTCTAGGACTTGATAGAGGATCTGTCCACGGCTGTGTCCTCAGATATCAGCTAGTGTGCATACCGTATCTGCCAGAAGGAAACCTACAAGTCTTGGTACAGGGACTCTCCTTATCAAGTAGTGCAAAGACGGGTGGTATTGACGTCCACAGCGCCTTATACATGTCTTTGCATCTGACTTGACGTCTTTGTTCAGTACTTTAAAAGGCGAGATACAAGGGAAAATGCCACACATAGAAACTACTAGGAACGTGCCTGATATTGATTTCATTTTCAGACATTCTTGTTACGGGCGCAGATAATCTTCAACAGTGATCATGACTATGCTACACCGAGTGATCGCTCATGGCAAATATGTGAGGCCAAGACAAGATGCCTCGTCAGACGCGTACACCATCGTAGTCAGCTATAGATTTAGAGTGTTTGTTAAATCATATACAATAGCCTGGCAATAGGTGCAGTAGCTACAGCTGTAGGTAGTGAAGAACCACGGGGTGTGAAGATTGATTGATCCTCCACCGCTTCGACCGCTTCTACCGCGCTCACTGAACCCAAACTTTCAACCCACACACTCACACACACGCACACACGCACACACGCACACAACCACCACCACAACTCAAACTCACCCGACGGATCTCGGTGTTTGGCCTCTTCGTCCTGGCACTTCCCTACTCGCTGCTTCGTCCTCCTTCGCGCAGTCCCTGCCTCTCTGCTCTCGCTCCTCGTCCACACCTCACCCTCCCACTCACGGCATGGTCACACCGTCTGTCCATGAACAACCCGCCATTCTTCAGCAGTCCCATTCAACGACGGCCACAGGAATAGAGGCCCGACTGGGCGAGCGCGGACCTTGTGCCTTGGCTCCAGCGTGAATCGTACCTGGACATGTACGACCCTATCAAGGACGTGAACCGCGAAGAACACGACATATCTATGCAAGATTATTCCTCAGAATCAGAGGGACGACAATCTATTCGAGTTGTGGATGACGATGTGAGCGACTACTCTGATCAATCCAGTGTAGACTCTCCGCCCCGTCTCACAGCGAATGTATTGCATAACGACGAAGATGACGACACAGTGGACGAGGATGACGAGGATGACGACGACGACAACGACGACGATTCGGACAATATTGCAGAAGATGATGAGCAGGTCACGGAGATCGTAGACATCGAGGACGATGACGGTTATAGCTCCTCTCTGACCGATGTTTCTGATACGGACATAGGATACGAGCAGCCAGCCAGTTCGCCTTCTTGGCGACATTCGCACACAATTACGAATGGAGCACCCCAGACTGTATTACATGAGAGAACTCACGAGCCATTTTCAGGTGACGAATCTGCTGCTGACCATTCATATGAGCATGGGATTATAACGGCCAATGGCGCTAGTGGTCGTCTGTCGAATGGTTCGCGAGCATCGATACAAAATCAGTCAGTGCGCTCCGCGCATCCTATGAGCATTTCTGCTATGCTTTCTAACCCAATGGAAGATATTGTGCGACGACCTGCCCCTATCGAGCCTGCGGCTATCAAGACAGTGAATATGAATACGAAAGCAAAAACGCCAAAGAGAAAAAGAGACGAAGACTCTACTTTGGCGAAACGCTCGAATGTCAAAGCAACGGTAGGCTAAACTGTTTGTACACTCTTTGATCATATTAACCTGTAATAGTCGGAGGCCAAAAGAAAGAGAGAATCCAGAAATTCAAAGGTGATTGCGAAGCCTGTATTGGATGTGGATAATGCGCCATTAGACTCTGCAGAGTCTGATAGTTCCGACGAAGAGCAATACTCAGATTCCAGAGCAAAGTACCTGGATGGCTGGGGCAGCAAATGCGCCAAGATCATCGCCGCTGAACAATTGACACAACGCAGGAGAGCTGTCGAAATATCCGGTCGACTGCTTGCGAATCTTGACCGACGAGTACGCAGAATCACCAAGGCATTTGACAATCGACACTACCGTGATGCAATGGTGCGGGCAACCTTCGAGGAAGGCGTCCGTAGAGAGCAGCAGCGCAAAGGTGTGCCCACGAGCAAGAAAGCTTCCAAGCACAGCACAATGGCACCGCCAACAATCAGCAAAAAGATGAGCAAGAAACAAAAGAAAAAGGAATTGGCTGCCATTGCGGCAGCGGCGGCCGCTGCTGCAGCCTTGGAGGCCCAGAAAGATTCAAATCACGAAGAGAACGGCAAGTCGAAGAGGTCGTCCGGTGCGAGTCGGGCTGAATCGATCCATGATTCAATCTGGAAGGACATCGTCAGAAAAGAGATTCCCAAAGTACATCGAATTATACAGACAAACAATACCAATCGATCAATCAACCTCAAAAAGACCGGTCAATTGTGCGCGAAGGAGGCGCGAAGGTGGCAGTCGCGTACTAATAAGACTGCTAAGGACATGCAAGCAAAGTCAAAAAGAGCCATGCGGGAGATGCTCATCTTCTGGAAGCGTAACGAAAGAGGGGATCTCATCAATCGCCAAAAGGCAGAGAAAGAGATCATCGACAAGGCCAAGAAGGAAGAGGAGGACCGTGAGTCTCGTAGACAGGCAAGGAAGCTCAATTTCCTCATCACTCAGACTGAGCTCTACTCCCACTTCATTGGCAGCAAAGTCAAGACTGCTGAAGCAGAACAGAGTGAAGATACTTCAGGCGACGTCGATTTGCAAACAAACTCTGCCCAAAGAACTCCTCCAGTCGATGTACAAATGCTCAAGCCGGGAGAAACTGCTGCAGAGCTAGATTTCGATGCTGACGATGACGACGCACTTCGAGCAGCAGCCGCTCGAAACGCACAAGAAGCTGTTCAGAAGGCAAAGCAAAAAGCACAAGGATTTGACACCGAGAGTGGTTCGAGAGCTCATGTGATGACAGGAGACTTGCAGGCTGATGCCGATGCCATGAACCTGGATTTCCAGAATCCTACCACGATCGGTGATGCCGCCATCGCACAGCCACGAATGCTCAATGCCACTCTGAAGGAATATCAGCTCAAGGGACTCAACTGGCTTGTCAATCTTTACGAGCAAGGTATCAATGGTATTCTAGCAGATGAAATGGGATTAGGGAAGACGGTACAATCCATCTCTGTCATGGCCCATCTCGCCGAAACCTATAATATTTGGGGGCCATTCTTGGTTATCGCACCGGCCTCAACATTACACAATTGGCAGCAAGAAATCACAAAGTTCGTCCCACGTTTGAAGGCCTTGCCATACTGGGGAAATACCAAAGATCGGAAAGTCCTTCGGAAGTTCTGGGATAGGAAACGAGCTACATATACAGAAGATGCCCCTTTCCATGTTGTTATCACCTCTTATCAACTCGTCGTACAGGATTCTCAATACTTTCAAAATGTAAAGTGGCAATACATGATCCTCGATGAGGCACAAGCCATCAAATCTTCGCAAAGTTCGCGATGGAAGAATTTGTTGGGCTTCAAGTGCCGAAATCGTTTGCTCTTGACCGGAACTCCGATACAGAACACCATGCAAGAGCTTTGGGCTCTGTTGCACTTCATCATGCCGAGTCTCTTTGATTCCCACAACGAATTCAGTGAATGGTTCTCGAAGGACATCGAAAGCCATGCGCAAAAGAACTCTGAGCTGAATGAAGAACAACTTAAACGATTACACATGATTCTCAAGCCCTTCATGCTCCGCCGGGTCAAAAAGAATGTGCAGAAGGAACTCGGAGACAAGATCGAACTGGATGTCTTTTGTGATCTGAATATGAGACAGCGAGGCTTGTACTCCTTCTTGCGGAAGGAGATCTCCATGAAGGATATCTTGGAGAAGGCGTCGAGTGACAAGGATGCCGATTTGTCTTCGTTGATGAATCTGGTCATGCAACTACGAAAAGTCTGCAACCATCCTGATCTGTTCGAGCGCGCGGATGTACGAGCGCCCTTAGCATTGATAGATATGCCTAAAACGGCCAATATCCTCAAGGAGGGGCGATCGATCGAGCTCACGTACGCTGCAACCTCGGCTGTCAAATACCGAATTCCCAAATTCTTGTACCGTGCTGGGGGAATTTTGGACGTTCCGAGCGAGTCATCACTTTCAGGCTCAAAAAAGCACTGTTTAACCAATCTCATGAACATTTTTACCGAAATCAACATCAAGCAAAGTTCGTGTACGTCCGGGGGCACATTTTCTTCTTCACGCTTAGCTGGGTGGTCACCAAGCGAGATTGTAGCAACCAGGAGAGACCCCATGAGTGCTGCTATAGCGAAATTGGGCTTGAAGAGGAATATTGACACAGAGCACCACAGTTCTCAGGCGGTATTACGCATAGTGGCAGACGGTCAATATGGATCTTCGTCGCAGGCTTCCGTCGGTGGAGCTTTGCACAACTTGATGTCGATTCATAAGCATGTCGCTGAAATTTATGGCTACCATCGCATTGAGCCAATTTACGACCCGAGTGTGCTGGCACCGCCAATTGAGGTGCTCTGTCCAGATCGTACTTTTGTTGTACAGAAAGAGAGTCAAGCACGGAGTGAAGGCATTCGAAGGCTTCTGTATGGTCTTTCTTTGCCAGAAGAAACGGCAGTCGTGCAGAACAATCTGTATCTGGACGCTTCCGTTCCACCACACGGGGTTCTACCGGTTCTGGGGCACGAAAGAAGAGGATACAATAATATCAGAATGCCATCAATGCAAACATTCATTACAGATTCGGGCAAACTGTCGAAGCTGGACGAGCTTTTAACAGAACTGAAAAAGAACGACCATCGGGTTCTATTGTACTTCCAAATGACCAAGATGATCGATTTGATGGAGGAGTATCTTGTCTATCGACAATACAAGTACTTACGACTCGATGGCAGCTCTAAGATCAGCGATCGTCGGGACATGGTTAGTGACTGGCAGACGCGGCCAGAGCTGTTCGTCTTCCTCTTAAGTACTAGAGCTGGTGGGCTCGGTATCAATTTGACAGCTGCAGACACCGTTATATTCTATGACTCTGACTGGAATCCCACCATTGACTCACAGGCAATGGATCGTGCGCATCGACTGGGCCAGACTAAGCAGGTCACTGTGTATAGGCTCATCACACGAGGTAGTATCGAGGAGCGAATCTTGTCCAGAGCGAAGGAGAAGGAGGAGGTTCAGAAGGTGGTCATTTCTGGAGGCGATTACAAGCAGGGGACAACTGATAATATACAATTCCAAGCTCAGAAGGGTGGAGGACGTGACGTGGTATCGTGGCTCTTGGAGGACGATGACCAGGTCAAAAAGGTGTCTCAACAACTGGACAGCATGCCTACAAATAGAAACAAAAAGTCAAAGGCTCGTCAAGGCCCATCACTAGATGATCTCTACCACGAGGGCGAGAACAAGATGGAATCCGAAGCACACACTCCGGAAATGCAAGGCGATGGCGAGGAGGATGAACCGGTCCGGAAGAAGAAAAAGTCGAGCTCGAAGAAGTCGAGATTACAGGAGATGTAGCATTTCAGCACATAGCATTGGCGTACATATGGACGACACTGGTGTCGAGAGTGGCAGTATATGGTGTAGGGCATTATTCTATTTCTATATTGTATGGCACACCTTCTAATGGAACTCGATGAGAGTCACCTAATGCCAATATTGGAGAGCGAAAAAGCCAAGTGACCATATGTGTGAGACAACTTGTGACGCGTGCTTGCTCTGCAGATCATGATCAGACTCTGCTCGTGAGCACCTGGGCATGTACTGCTAATAGGAGCACTTGATTACATATACTCTCACTGTAAATGTACCCTATTCAAGTGAGAATCGACTAGTCCTGAAGTCTGTGACAGACTACATATAAGCATTGACGAGACACTCGAGCATATAACCTTTTTGACACTGCATCCACATATACTTGCGTATACTATGTCCAGGAGCTTATGACTGCCTCGAGACAGTCGGACAATGATGCAAACGAAACCTTACCCGGGATTCCAGACTGCAGCGGACATGGAGAAGAATAGTCTGGCAAGCGCGAACTCACCACAAGGAGACAGTCACCTCACACCTCATCCGGACCTGCAAGAAACTTGCAGCTCTTCGCAGGTTGCAGTCGATAATAATCCTTATGCTGCACTACGTGTACAGTTCGATTGTGACCAACCAGAAGTACAGGTCGAGATCTCGGCCTCACAAGACGTCAATGCTGGGCGAGCATACTCGAACGAGTTGGTACTAGATCATCCCCTAGTCTCGAGCAGACACTTCCGAATACATACGGTAAGCTGCATTTAAACAGACGAAGCTGTTCTGAGCATGCAGGTCTACATTAGCGAAGACTTTGATTCCTTGTGCTGGCTAACAGATCTATCGACCAATGGGACATTTTATAGAGCATCTTCGTCCAAATCTACAGTCTTTGAAAAGATTGGTTTCAACGGCCAGGTTCTTCTCAGTGCAGGGGACGAGATTCGCATCAAGCAGGTATGTACCATACTTTTCAGCCAAAAATTACACTATGGTCCTGAAAAGACAGCCTTTGCATATTACCAATTGGATTTCGCGAGTCGTGATTGGCATCTAACGCAGCGAATTCTTGGCTCGGGCTCTTTTGCCACAGTATTCCTCGTCAGCGGTACCGTGCCCACTGAACAAGCAGCATGCAAAGTGATTGACAAGGCCAATTCGCAAAGGCTCCAGAAGCAGAATGTTTGGCTCCGAGAGATTGAAATATTGAAGAAAATCTCACATGTAAGTCCGGCTTGTGTGATCCGTGCTGGTGTCGCTAGCTCAAAGTGTCCAGCCAAATATCACACAGGCACGCCAGATTCTGCTCACGAGAGAGTTTACCTTCATAATTACGGACCTAGTCAGTGCGGGCGATCTCTTCTCCTACATCCATTCGAGGATGCTCTATGGAGCAGATAGAACTTCAGACGCTGAGCGGCAACTAGCTTGGATCGCGTGGCAAATCTTACAGTCTTTGGAATACTTGCATAGTCGAAACATAATACATCGAGACCTCAAACTGGAGAACGTCCTCGTCGCCGATAGTCAACCATACGGCAGGATACTGCTGACTGACTTTGGCATGGCACGGGATTTGTCAATCACCAGAGGTCATGGGACTAGTCAACCAAGCGCAGGAGTTGAACGACCAGGCAGGATGAATTCACGGGTCGGAACAGCCTCATACCAAGCTCCGGAGATGCTTGAGCCAGAGACGCAAACCAGTTTCAGCGATGGTCCAACCTTTTCGAAACCATGTTATTATGGGCCTGAAGTTGATTTGTGGTTGAGTCGTCCGATCGCCACTTGTAATGTCAACTGAATGACTAGGAGCCTTGGCTGTCTGACACATGAAATGGTCTTGGGATATTCCCCTTTTGCGATATCGAAGACTGACACCTGGGAAGACGTCTGCCATAAGACCGTGCACGCCCGTCTTCTATTTGACCATGTCCCTGTCGATCAATTGTCCACGACTGCGCGGGACTTTTTGATTTGTCTGTTGAATCGTAATCCGCGTCGGAGGATGACGATTCGTGGTTCTTACGAGCACCCCTGGCTAAATCAGCACAAAGATGTCTTCAATCATCTATATGCGCAAATTAGAGCCAAGTGGAAGCATACGGTCACTGTTGTGAAACAGTTGGACTCGATACCAGAAGCGCAAGTACCCGTCGACCTGGACAGTGAGATAGAAACACAAGGCATGACGCTCAGGAGAAGTAGTAAAAGAAGGGAACCAAGAGTTATAGATTCTGTCTAACCAGATTTATTCCCCTGGCGATGGATACTGAAGACCTGAGTAAATTTAATTGCATGAAAGCAAGTCTTGGATCGTTGTAAGTCGGAATCGACCATTATTCAGGAAGAAACGTGCTACACTTTCGTACGCATATCGCCCGTTGCTGGCTCATAGTCACTGCACATGATTTCGCACAATCTCAAGCAACCCTAGTATGTGTCTTGAATCTATGCCGAGCCACTCCTGCGACGTATCTCTGCCCAGCCTATCGCGAGAAATTGACTCGTGCAAAAGGCGGCTGAGAAAGTTACCAGACCTTTATACCATAGGATAGTGATGCTGGACGGCTGTCTCGCGTAGACGATGATTTCTCGAGAGTGCAGAGACAATTTACTTGTTCTTTGTCTGCTTATAACTAAACTTGACTCGAGTGGGACTAAATTCACCGAGTTTATGTCCAATCATCTCGTCCGTCACTTCGACGGGTAAATAGTTCTTGCCGTTGTGGACCATGAATCGGAGTCCGACAAAGGAGGGGATGATGATACAGCTCCTCGCCTGTGTCCTGATGGGTGTCCTCTTCTTCAACGCTTCCGACAGAGAAGTGGGGAAGGAAACAATGTACGGTCCTTTCCAGACGGATCGTTTGAGTAGTGTCGTCGACGGTCTCATTGTCGTCGCAGCACTGTACTCGATTATTCTGTGCTCTTTAGTAGGGTAATTGACAGCCCTTCTTAGTTGTGTAGATTTTGTCGAGGTACCGTAGTGAGTTTTAGGATAATGTGGATTGACATACGATGACGCGAGGAGTACGACCGATACGGATCGTCACGTCATTACTTTCCGACGGCTGGAGCGTCGTGCATGAGATGGAGTAATGCAATTTATGCCGCGTCTTTAAGGTCTTTATCGCGCTGCAACAATAAATATCGACCTTGACTTTTTTGTCATTGACAAGGCAAGACGAGTTGGACATGTCAGTGTTGACCATGACATTACATCAGGCGCAACTCTTGACGCGTCACGAGTACTATTCCCATTCACCGCACATTATCCAATCTTCAATGATGGACGTATCGTGTCGTGGACAGAAACGAACCAGAGACGAGTCGAATCACCGAATTTCCTCGTCGGATCGAGAAGAGTCAGGGAGTGATGCGGGCATCGCGAGGATGCAGAAGCGAACCATGGTTTTTTCTCATCGAGACGTGGTCAATGTTCAACAAACGACTTTGAGGACATTACTCTCGGCTCAACACCGTCGCCCCGCGACATTACAGCACCAAGACACGACCCCCTCTTGTGTCGATTGTGGCATCACCCGTACGAGAAGCAATGATTCCTCGATACATCCTTGCGAAACCTGTGCACGAGGGGTATGTCGAAACTGTAGTTTGACCATGTACCGCGACAACACAGACTTTCAAGTCTGTCTCGAATGCGCAAATCTATAAATGTCTGTACAAATGACGCGCGCAAAAAAGGGACGGAAATATTTTTCACTGTATGTATATAATTGCCTATGCTCCATGCTTATGGTTTTGGGATTCTTGGACGGGACATGCCTAATCGCTTACGCACCGGTGCTATGCTGGCAGGATGTTTCGTATTGTACATTATATGAGGATTTAATACATTGGTATTTGTACATGATTGTTTTTCATTTCTGACGCTGAGAATTGGTTGTGCAAGTTCTCTTTGTGCCGGAGGACGTTCTTGTTCCGGGGACGATGATAACAGGACGACTCGGTAATCTTCTCGTACAGGGCGCGGCTCTGGATTGAAGATTGGCTCACTCACTGACTTTTTGAGACTCGCCGCAGGACCGAAGAAGGCTTTGAGATTTGTTTGTCCAGTTTTACTCTTCTTGGCCTGTACCACTTTCTTGCTTGCCGACTTGGACAAGTTATCTTTGAAGTGGGCTTGCTCTATAGGTATAGTCCTCAGGACCTCGCTCGCAGTCGAAAATCCAAATTCGAGGCTTTCCGGTCGATCTTCTGCTTTACGCTTTACAGATTTACCTTGGACGAGAGCAAGTTCATGGTCTTCATCGGCCAAGACTGCCACTGGACGGCTCTCATACTCATCTTCGGAAATTGAAAAGCCGTCTAACGTTGGGATTGTCCTGTGCAACACTTGAGCGATTTGTTTGACCACATGAATCGTAATTCTAGGACCCCGAGCATCAAGTAAAGGGACTACCTTAGAATGTGTCAAGAAAGCGCTCGCCTGCACCGACTCGAACCTTGCACTCTGCTTTGGCCATGACATGTACAAAAGAGCTTTAGCCCTCGTCATGGCCACGTACAATAGTCTTCTTTCCTCGTCTTGCTCTGTGTCCATGGCTCGCGCTGATGGGATGGATCCATGATAGACGCCAGGTATGAAGACCACGGGCCATTCTAAACCTTTCGCACTATGAATAGTAGAGATGATCAGACTGGATCTCGTATCTTCATCACCATTACCTGAGTCAGACATGAGTGATATCGATGCGAGAAGTCGTTCAAGCGAATTCTGTTTCTCATTGTTGACCTGCAAATTTTCCAATTGAGGCAATTCTTGTTCATGTTGATCCTCTCCAAGTATATCAGCCGTCTGGAGAAACTCTTGAACATCTTCGAGACGGTCCGATTGATCCTCGGGATATTGTCCTTTGATATAGTCCTCAAACTTGATCTCATCAATGATGATTTGCAAAAGTTGACGCACTGAAGTCTCTGATTCATTGGCAATAAGGCTTCTACACTTCTCAATCGTTTTCACTAGAGGGCGGAGATTCATCTCCATTCTCGCGTCACTTTTTCGCGTCAGCATAATAGAGCCTTGAGAAACTAGTCTGAGAGTCTCCCACAAATTTCGCTTGATTCTATTGCTTTCGAGTAACAAGTTATCGATTGAGATTTGTCCAAATTTGCGAGAGGGAATGTTGACCACCTCCAAAATTGCCAGTGTGGCTTTGTCGTCGACTACGCGCAGATAGTTGATCAGCAACTTGATGTGAGGTCGCTCCAGGAACTTTCTCGCATTACACACGCGATATGGGACTTTATGTCTCTGCAACGCTTGCTCGATCGGTAAAGTCAATGAAGCACTTCGCACAAGAATTGCTACGTCTTCGATTCTGAGCAATCCTCGTGTCGCAAGGACGAGCCTATTGACTTCCTTCGCGATCCAATCTGCTTCTGACTTTGCAGTATCCAACACTCGTAAAGTTGGCGGTGTTCCAAGCACATTATCAGTCTCGAGCTTCTTTTGGGGCCTACTACAGTCCTGCTCAATCACAGCAGAGGCTGCAAAGATGATAGCCCCAGATGAGCGATAATTTTGCTGTAGATGATAGGCAACGCAATTGGTATAAGACTCAAACATACGCTCAAAGTTCTTGATGTCTGCTGCTCGGAAGCCGTAAATTGACTGGTCGTGATCACCCACAATTGTGAGATTCTTGTTACTTTGAGCAAGAAGTCTCATGAGATCGTATTGCTGATTTGATGTGTCCTGATACTCATCGACGAATACGTGCCTGATGTTTGACACAACCTCAGTACAATTCTTCAGCAATTCAATGGCCTTGATTATCAGATCGTCAAAGTCCAGCAATGCATGCTTGATCAAATGATCTTGATATGCTGCATATACCATGGCAAGCTCAGCGCGTGCATCACGACCAAGCGACACGGGCAGAAACTTGGTATCCAGCAGAGCTGCTGAAGAAATGCCTTTGTTTTTCAATGTGCTGATGTGACTCAATGCAGCCATTGGAGATAGCTGGGTCTCTCCACTGTCTCCAGTCGATGTTTCCGACTTTTGCTTCCTCAATGTCTTCAAGACCTTGGAAACTACATTTTTCGACTCGGCAGTGTCTGCAACGGATATTTTCTTGTGCAGTCCTATGTTTATACCATAGCGTTGCAAGTAGCGTAGGGACACCGAGTGGAACGTGCCAACAATCAGTCTGCGTGACAAGCTCTCGCCTACCAATACAGCCAGACGCTCCTTCAATTCCCGTGCTGCTTTGTTTGTAAAGGTCACAACGACGATCTGTTCGGGTGGTATATGACGATTCGTAATTGCTAAGGCTATACGCACCGTCAGTACACGAGTCTATCGTTGTCAGCTAAAATCACGATCTCATCAGTAAGCTCACCTTCCCACTGCCGGGGCCAGCCAGAATCTGCAAGACTTCTGCATCGTGAAGTACACATTCAGTCTGCTCAGCATTCAAGTCCCTAAGTAAATCGTCCATAGACGAACTGTCTTGATCAAGTCACGATTTGGCACTGATCAATTCATGGAATTTTCCAATAGACCGCACTCAAGATGTGATAATCCGCGAAGCGTACCATGCCCACAATCTTGGCACGGATTGAACAGCAGCACAGCTTTCAAAGTTGTATAGTGATGGCTCGCTTGCGTCAACGTAGTACAAGGCATGCAATTGCACCAAATTCTGAACTTTTATGACCTTCCAAGGTTGCAATGTTTTGAGGTTCGCGTACTTGAAAAACAAGGCACGTGCACCGCATCTACCGATAATAATTAATGATAGCCATAGGTAGCTATAGCTATAGCCACCATTGCAATTGAAGCTCAGCTGTGCTGACAATCAAGACTTAGAAACCCTTGCCTATCGCTTCTGTGTTGCATGATTCTGGAGATAGCTTACATTTGCGTATATATCTACACACTAGAACTCTCAAAGATGCTGTCGCTAATCCCAATAATGTATCATGCCATCGTTTCCACCCGTGGCGACCTTTGACGTCTCCTGCGGGTGCCATTGTATATGTGTTAATGGACCCTTGTGTGCAGAGAACTTGGAAACGAGCTTGCAGGTTTTCCAATCCCAAAAGCAGGCATAACCTCCAGCATCTCCAGAGCTAAGGTATTTGCCATCGGGCGAGAATGAAACTTCGATGCCGTAGCCACCACACCCATGTCCTCGGAACTGCTTCCTTCGTTGTAGTTTGACTTTGTCAATGGCCGAGTACACGTGGATTTGGCTGTCGAGCGACTGACACGCAACATATTTGCCAGAGGGATGAGCTGCTACTGATGGCATCGAAAGCATTTCCGGCTCAGCAATGAGCTTTATTGGTACAGGTATACCGTACTCCCATGCTCGTAACGACTTGTCATCTGAAGTGGTGATGAATCGCCGATTCTCGTCTATATATGTAATCGTGTTGACAGGACCTAAATGGTGATCATATTCCTGTATGATTTCACTCGAAGACATGTCAAATTGCACAATCTTATTGTTTGACATACCAGCCAGAAACTCGTTTTTACCGAGCTCCGGATGCACCTTCACCACATATGGAATCTTTCCAGTGGAAAATTTCGTTATGCACTTGCCTGTTTCCGTGTCCCAAAGTTTCATGTGAGAGTCATAGCCGGCACTCAGGAATTTGGTACCATCAGCATTGAAGCTGATATCGCGCACAGCCTTTGAGTGCCCGGCGTAGTCACGTAGCAGATTACGTTCATTGTAACAATCCCAGAGCATTATCTTGGAGTCCATAGAAGCGGACAGAAGAAGATGGCCAGACCTCGGAAAGAATCGCAGTGCTGAGATCCCTTTTTGATGTCCTGACCATGTATGTATGAGTTTCTTCGGTAAAAAGCATTCCTGCTCGCCGGGTGTTTTTCGTAGATCAATGTCAAGACTTTGGGGTGTCGACATATATGTACGTCCTTGGTAGTCATAGAGTGACTGACCGTAGAACTCTGATCGTTCGGCGCCATGATTTGTCTCGATCCTGATGTCACGTCCACGGTCTATTTCAGGCAGTACATTCGGGGCAAGCGTCTCTGGCTCATACTCCTCATCCGAGGCCAAGGACTCCGTATCAGAGGGTGCCTCGTTCTTATATTTTGCCCAGGGACCCTTCCATGCTTCTTCTCCATCTAGAGTCGAAACATCACCTGTCCTCTCACGCTTGCGCTTTAACAATCTCCTTTGTCCCTTTGTTGACATGTCATTTGTGTCCGCTTGCGATACGTGACCGATCTTGCCGAATTTCTGGTACTGCTCGCGGAAATAGGCTTCATTGTAGGATTGATCCTCAACGTAGCCAGTAATGAGATTCTTCTTGGTACTCGAGGTCGAGCTGAAAGGATTTGCTGGGCCCTGTATCGGCCTAGACATATCTGCATAACTTATATTTGTGCTCAGCGTCTTTTCAGAGTCCCTCGACAGCACAAGCGCTTGTTGTAAAGGATCTTGAACCGAAACAATCGGGGCAGATGTGAGAACTCTTTTGGTAACAGGTATGCCGACGGTAGTCGTCTTTTCTTCTTCAGATTCTTCACCATAGTCTACTAAAGCCATAGGCGAGAACGTATCTTGGGGCGGCCCACTGCTTGTGCTGAGTGTAAAGCGGTCTTTTGCTTGCAACTACAGAGCTGGAGCGAGTGAGTGTTCTTGAAGTCACCGACTCATATTTCTATCCCATTCACGAAGGCCAACTGGTAGCCAAATCTCCATCTCTTGATCTCGACGAAGTGAATTGTATGCCACAACGCCACTGTCGTGTAGACATACGAGATTCAAACTAGACGTGCATTACTGATCGTGATCACTCCCATATTGTGTGAAGAGAGGATGTGCGCTATGGATATCGCAGCATCAACCCTTTCTAAATGCTTCTGTGCTTCTCAAGGCAAATGCAGGATCTGGTGATTTGATGTAATTCTTATGGGCTGGAAGACTTGAAAAATGTGATGTGTATCCTCCAACGGTCGTTGTATTACTTCGGAAAGTTCATAACTCCGCGGCTCTCGGATAGCCTCTACGCTTGGAATCTTGGAAAGTGACAATACAATCAGAGCAAAGCCAGAGTCAAAGAGCAATCTATGTGGTTTCTTGAGATACCAGAATCTAGTAATCATGCACTGAAGGCTAGAGAGCATTGGCTCAGGCCAGACGTGCCGGTCACAATCGGGCGGGAATCAAGCAATACGGTCGTGCTAGTAGGTGCTAAATCTGTATCAAAATTACACGCAAAGATCAGCGTGGCGAGGACGGCACCGGATCAAGTAGATGAGCGCAGTGATCTTACCATTGAGGATCTGGACACCAAGTTCCACACATTCCTGACGTATAGTGGTGGATCTGACGAAGTGAGTTTGCAAAAGTCCTCCGTCACGGACAAACGCGAAGTCTCCTTTCATCTTGGCAAGTCTAGGGACGTCATCTTCAGGATCATATGGAGGAGTGTCGTATTGACACTGTCGAATATCAAAGCTGCAGAAGTACGGCACTCCTGCACGATGCTTGACATTAGATACACAAAGGAGTGGGTAGAGTCTACCACTCATGTATTGACTACCAAATACAACACTCCAAAGGCTTTGATCGGGCTTGCAAAACAACGCTGGATCATTGGCAAGGCGTACATCGAAGAACTAGACAAGCGAGCGCGCAACGAGGACCATAAGTTGTTTAGCATGCCGGATGCAACCAATCCAGAATTTCTTCCTGTGGATGAATTCAGTACGACGTATGGCCATGAAGTCTTCTTCCCAAGCTCTTCGAGACAAGAGGCATTCTCCGGCTTGCAATTTGTCTTCTTCTCCGAGAAACAGTATAAGAGCTTGTCGATGCCCATATCTGCTGCTCGGGGCCAGAATCTTTTGTATGAACAGAAGATTGAGATCACGGAAATCTCCGATTATCTTCATAATCTTCAGAGACCAGTAGTAGTACTCCCTGTGGACGATGAGAATTGTACTGATCTTCTTGATCGACTGACACCACGTATTGGTTGCAAGTCCATCACTCAAGCAGATTTTATCAAGGTAATTCTCTCTAATGGCAAGCACGAAGTTTACCAGGCACAAAAGACGAAAATATTGCAGACTGTAACAAATGCATCATCGGCTGGCACTGTGACTATAACGAGAGATGCTGAGAGTGGAAAATCTAACGAAAAGATCACTGCCGCTGAAGCTACACATGAAGCTTCTAAAGAGAAAGTGAGCGAAACAGAGACAAAGACCACAATCAACAGAATTGGTTCTCGCGGCTATCAGCCACTTGCGACGTTCGAAGATGACCTCTTCGGTAGTGTACCGGAATTTGCAGCTAGCCAGCGGACCAGACCACAACTGCAGACAAGGAAAGCGCAAAGTCGAAATAGCACTGCTCGGCCCGTGATCGAAGCTATTGACATATTTGATGACGAGCCAACACAAGGACGTTCGTTCCGAGCCCAGAAGAAATATTCCTCGCCGCCGGCAGATGAAAGTACGACAAAAGGCTCGCAAAGTGCTGTACCCCTTGGTCCCGCGGGTAGCGTTCATGCAGGGACTTCCCAGAAGACGACCCGGTGGCTATACAACACTGTGAGAGAAGAATTTGAGGACCTCGAGTTTGCACCGACTGCAGCTGCATTGGAGAAGCTACGATCTCAAACTAAGGAGAAGTCGTTCCCCTCGCAAAAGACTCACCGTGCTCCGGATACAGTACCGGCTGCGATACAGTCTAAAGTTCAGCCTGACGTCAACATAGAAGAACACATTCAAGACGTGCTGAGAGCCAATAAAAGAAAGGCCGAAACTGCGAGACTACAATCTGATGCAGAAGGAAGCGATTCTGATGACAGAGACATGAGAAATCTCGGTACAGTCGAGTTTTTCGAGGTGAATTTGCAGGAGAGCAATTCCGGCACGTCCAATATTCCGTCATCAGGAGAAACCATTAATCGGAGCTGGGCTGGGAGGAAGAACTTCAAAGGCTTTCGGCGTGCTACAAGAGGTACAGCTGCACAGCCCAGAGGTGAACGCCCAGCTATCATGATCCGGCTTGTCGAATCGCGCCCCTCGGATCGGGCTTTGGCAGACAAGACATGGCTCGAATCAGCGACTACGAGACATCGCAATACACCACGAGTCAGCCAAGGTAGTACAACACTCAAACGTGTGCATGGTGCAAATGAAGAGTCCAATGCATATGAATCGCAAACCCAGACATCGACTCAGACAGTCATTAACGAGAGTCAGAACCAAGAGTACTCGATGTCCAGAGCTCAGAAGAGTCTGCGATCGAGACAGGGCCTGTTCATGCCAGATGACTCTGATAGTGATGATGATCCGTTAAAGTTCAGACTGTAGGTCATGTAATGAGATATTGATTGTCGAGTCGAGTGGCATTGTGTCCTGCCCATGGAATCTATTGAGATGCAAGGTTGACGATACCCTGATCACCTCGAGAGCGCAAAACTGGCCTCCATTTGCTGAACTTGTCTCTGCCCAGTGCTGAGCAGGTATTTGATCTTGTGGACATCAGTCTCACCACGATTACGCTCAAAGTCCCTTCTGGCCCACTCTTTGAGTTCTAGCCGCGTGGTCTTATCCAGTCCGCGGATCGAGCGCTGTATACGCCGATAGAGATTTATGCATTTCGCTCGTGTTATGAAGTGGTCGAGACTGTAGATATATGACTTTGGAAGCCGAGTTGAGCTAGCATAACCCCTGAACCTTACGGTAGATATGCTTAGCATAATCTGCAATGACGAACAGGCTCGGACGACTGAAGAATAACGCTGAACTATTGAAATTGCAACAGCCTGTAGCTTTGAAGTACTAATACTGTCAGATGATTCGCTAATGTGGCTATGAAATTTATTCGGGACTGACCAAGCAGGTGCAAATCATTCGACACTCCAGGAAGCCCTCACCCTCACCTCACTCTCAGCCAATTCTCGTATGGTCTCGTATTTTAGCGTTCATCTGTGGAGCCGCAATCGCGAGTTCTGATCCTGAAATACGATATCGAAGCCAACACGACCATCCAACGGGAGCCACAAGTTCACCCAAGATCACGTCCACGACCACCATCCCTACCTGTTGTGCACCATATAACACGCCTGAACTTGACTGATACTTCGTCCGGACAAGCGTCAAATCCAGTAATCAGACGAGCACATCGAAGCATGGTTGTGCTTGCGGCTTCAATATGTACAAGAGGTGGGAAAGCCGTCTTGTCCCGACAATTTCGCGACATGCCAAAATGTGAGTATTTACGCACGAGCATATTGAGACGAACAATCCACTTACTTCTCAGCAAGGGTTGAAGCTCTTCTCTCATCCTTCCCAAGACTTACTAACACTGGAACACAACATACAACGGTAGAGACGGAGAATGTTCGATATGTCTACCAACCACTTGAGGAGCTGTACATGGTCCTCATCACCAATCGACAATCTAATATCCTGCAAGACATCTCCACACTTCATCTATTCGCACAGATAGTCACCAGCACTTGCAGAAATTGTAATGAGAGTGAGATTTTGCGCAATGCATTCGACATAATCAGCGCTTTCGACGAGGTATGCTGTCTTGGCTATCGCGAGAATCTTACCCTGCCACAAATTAAGAACTTCTTGGAAATGGACTCGCATGAAGAGAAAATACAAGAAATAATTGAGAAGAACAAGGAGCTCGAAGCGAACGAAGAGAGGAAGAGACGAGCCAAACAGTTGGAACAACAAAGGAAAGAACTTCAGAAGCGCGGCTCCAACCCCAGCTTCAATTCAGGAGGGTACTCATCAGTGGCATCCAGGCCGACGTATACGGAGACTACAAGCGTCTCAAGCCAGCCCGTCTTCGAATCCAAATTGACGAAGGCCGCATCAGCACCTCGCGGCAAAGGAATGGCACTCGGCAAGAAGTCTAAGCAATCAGATCTTTTCGAGGCTGTTCGTGGTGAAGCAGAGGCGGCACCCCTGATAAGTTCTCCAGCACCAGCATTCGAAGAACCTTCAGTCAAGGAGAACATCATAGATACCGAATCCATCCACATCAAAGTCACTGAGCACTTGAGCGCCAAGGCGAATCGTGATGGTGGCATAGAGAGTCTGGACTTGAAAGGAGATCTCACGTTACTCATAAGTGATCGCAATCAGGGCAAAGTCAAGGTGCTCTGTGATTTGGACAATTCGATATCAGGAATCCAGATGAAGACACATCCGAAAGTGGACAAGTCGGCATGGTCAAGCAATTCTACCATTGGACTAGGCGACGTCACGAAATCATTCCCAATCGATACCTCGATCGGTGTAGTCAGGTGGAATTCGAAACAGGTTCCGTCGGGGTACGCGTTGCCAGTCACTCTGACATGTTGGCCAAATGTTGGAAATGGTACTTGCGATGTGACGGTAGAGTTTGAACACTCTGGTGCATATGCAGTCAAGAACGTCGTCGTCTCCATTCCATTATTGAACGATCAGGATCCGCAGATTGGCGACACGACTGTGGCCGACAGTCAAGTCTCCGTCAATACTTCCACGAGTAACCTCGAGTGGTCCATTCCCGTCATTTCGAGCGAAGAGTCGAGCGGAAGCTTGGAATTCACTTGTTCTGCTGACGATGCCGACGAATTCTTTCCCATCACCATCACTTACGAGCAAGATAATCCACAATGCGGTCTGGATGTCGCGGACGTGGTTGCCACCACGGATGGTGAGGGAAGTCTACCATTCAGCAAGGAACTCGTCATTACCGGATCCATTCAAGTCCTTTAGGAGGAATCCCGTAGGAAAGAATGGGAATGGACGCAAAATTTCTCTCTAGATTATACAAGTTTTATCTTTGTGTCTAAACCATACATGTCGTCACTCATTCAAATTATGATATAGCTAATGTGTTTTTGGCATGATGCAAAATTGTGCTGATTTCGTGCTCGGAAACATCATTCGGTTGAGATTCATCGAGTAGACGCTCCAAGTCCATCAAGAGACCCAGTGATGGGGCGCCATCGTTCGTGTCGTGAGCAGCGTTTCTCTTCAGGGACGATCGCGCATCGAACCTCTCGGACGCCTTTGCAGCCGTTTCAATGATTTGTGTCGCAATGCCCGCCATACGAGCGACATTGAGGCCATGACTGTGCGAACAGATCCCATCGACCAATTTATAGAGAAACGTCACGTCGTGACCGTCTTGACCCAATAAAAAGTCCATGTTTTGAAATTTGATTTCTGGGTGATGCATAAACTCGTCCACGAGATTACTGTAGTGTGTAGAAAAGAAACCCAGACATCCTTTATTTGTTGCGAGATGATGTAGCACGCTGCAAGCGATCGCCATGCCATCAAAGGTCGATGTACCTCTCCCTAATTCGTCCAGTATCACGAGACTCCTGTTAGTGGCACTACTCAATATCGTCGAAGTCTCATTGAGTTCTACCATAAACGTAGATTGCGAGCCAGCAATGTTGTCTTTCGCACCTCCAGTCCTGACGGAGACTTGGTCCACGGGAGTCATTTCGGCTGAATAGGCAGGGACATAGTGCCCCAATTGTGCAAGGATAACTCCGATACAAGTCGATCTGAGAAGAGTTGACTTCCCTGCCATGTTTGGTCCAGTCAACAGACTGAGGCTCGGTCTTTCTCCGCCAAGCAGAATGTCATTTGGAATGAAACTCGACCCTGGAGGCTGCGAGATGCAAGGATGTCTCAGCCCCTTGAACCGAACAACGCTTCGTGCATCATCGAGAAATGATGGGCGACAGCTCGGAGATATCAAGGATTGTGAGGATTTTGCAAGAGAGAACAAACAGTCCACTTTGGCTACTGCTTGACAAAGGCGAGACCACGACTTGTAGTCTTCGTCGAAACGCCGATAGAAACGCCTTTCCATACCATCAACGAGAGTTTTGTGCAACTCCTGAGCCTCCAAAAGCTCTACTACGAGCTTTTTCACAGCGGGGGACCAATATCTTGTGACCGCTTTAGTCGCAGAGAGCTGTGACCAATCCCGCGGAACTTTGATCGAGGCAGGTACCTCAATCTGATTTACTTCCTTAGATTGACCTATATTGACATATCTGACTTTCGAAGAATGTAAGTCTCGCTGATACTGTTTCAACAGGGGTGCAAAAGCTGCCTCAATCGCCTGGATATTCGCTTCGGAATCGTCGAATTCATGCTCCGCACCGGGTTTGGGAATGATGCAACCAGGTACATGCTTACCCTTTTCATCCTTACTGCCTTTAGCTGTCTCCCAGTCGAAAGCTTCCTGGAAGTAGTTCATGGTTTCGGACATATCTGGTGCCTCATTCAAGATCGTGTGAAGGAGTGATCCCTGCTCAACTTGAGATCTCAATTGCTCAAGGGTGTTTAATATGCCAGAGAAGCCGCTCAGTACTTTGACAAAATCAAGAACCTTACATCGCCCACAGTGAATACGAGAAATCAATCGCTCGAGGTCCGGAAGTTTCGCAAAGCCTGCTTCAATCTGGTCCCTTATCTCAAGATTCGCATTCAAGTAGTCGACGACATCTAGACGTGCATTGATTTCATCCACATTCTGAAGAGGATGGCACATCCAAAGTTTTAGCATACGTTTCCCAAACGAAGTCACACAATGATTGACCATGGCGAACAATGTACCATCCGTGCTTCCATCCTCGTTCGAGAAAATATCAAGATTGATCAGAGATTGCCCGTCCAGAACTAGTGAGTTGCGTGCTTTGAGTGGATCGTACTTGGTAAAATTCGCCAGGGAGCACAAGTCTTGGTCAAGCTTCAGATTCTTCAAGTACCACAGTAGCCCACCGAAAGCGCTACTAGAAGCGGGAGCATCGAGCATTTCTTGCACCGAGAGAGGCCAATCTTTTCGTTCTGCACCAAAGTACTTACAATCCTGAACTTCTAGGGCTGTTCGTTCTTCATCCCAAAATTCAACTTCTGGTTTGATCCAATTCAATATTGCATTGTGCGATAAAGCACCCTTCATAGCTTTCACACTCGCCGGACTCATGCGCCCCTTTTCAAGAACAAGTTCTCGAGGCTTGATCTGGGAAAGGAGAGTGTCTAGCTTGGTTCTAGCCAGGTCATCGGAAAAGGACGAATAATAAAAGACCCCGGTCGCAGTGTCACAGAATGCAGCACCAAATGACGGAGCTGCATGATCTGTGTCACAATCAATTTCTTTTATGGACATCAAGAAGGTCGACATATCCGATAGAAGCATATTGGGATCAACTAATGATCCTTGGGTCAGCACTTGTGTCAGTTCTCGACGAACGATCTTCTCCTTCTTGGCACCAGCAGCTCGATCTCTGAGGTCTTTACCGAGGATAGATTCCATCTGATCCACCCTCGCCACTCGATAGCCCTTCGCAATGAATTGTCCTGCCCAAGTGTCAAAACTATAATCTGGTACACCAGCCATGCGCAACGACCCTGCTCGACCGCCACTCATCTTCCAATCGAACAATTGATGTGCAATCACAGCATCCTCCTCATAAAGCTCATAGAATTTGCCTGGCATGAATTAGTCTTGCTCAGTCGTTCATAGTCGTTGTTACCTTTCTGGAAGAAGACTATGCTGTCAAAGTTTTTACTCTTCTGCTCCCAAAATTGTTTCTCAAAATTACCAAAATTGTTTGAAGCTGACTTGGGAATATACAAAGTCCTGGGATTGTACTCGGGTGTCCCTTGCTTGTTTCCGTCTGCATCTTTGATGTTTCCAGGCTTGAGCCAGTCACTTAGCACGTTAGTAGCGACACGAACACACATCATAACACATACTAGCCTCCTTCCACCAATTGGTCCTGCTTCGACATTGGCACAATGGTCGAGATGCGAGAGGAAGACTCACGAGCCAAGCTCGGGACCTGACTGCGTTCCAATGAATTCCCACTGACTCCAGCTGTCGATAAACGATCGTCTCGAGAAGGTGTACGAGGCTTGGCTCGAAAGCTTTCCAACCTTGAACTATCAGACACTTCATAAGCAATCTTTGGTGGCGGTTGGGCAGAGAGTCGACTAGTCTTTGGTGCTACAGATGTCGCACTGGAAGATCGTTCCGCATTGAGCATGTCTTGATCGTCCAAGGACTCGCAGTAATCTTCGTCAGAGTCATCGAGTCGAGCAGTCTTGCGTCTCTTCCTAGGACGTACAGCACTGGTCGCTGCATCCTCAAAAATGTCATCAGAGTCCAAGATCTGGTCCCTCACCGCATGATTCGACTTGCTGAATCTGATTGGTGTCGTTGTAGGGACGCTCACTGGGCTCGAAGTCACCTCAAGAGGTACAGGACGGCTCGGCGTGCTCAGAGGAGAATCTTTCAAAGGTGTCCTCGTGAAGAACGAGCCGAGTGTCGTTTGTTTTTGCGGTTTTTTTGTCGACATCTGACCATCAAGTTCGGAGACTATCTGAGACTAGAGCATTAAGGACTGACCAGCAGTTTTCAGGATGAAGATGCTTGTTTGTGCAAGAATGCACTGGTGTGGACCCCAAGCAAGGCTTGGAACAAATTCACTCGCGTATCCTTGAACGCGGCGCGTGAGATGCATTTGATGAGATCAGCCCTCGTGCCGGATGTGGGGTAAGAGTAGACAGACTTGTCTGACAATTTGCGTAGCGATTTCATCAGAGATACAATTGTGCTCGCTCAATCAGTCCTATCGTTCAGAGGTAATCTGCAATTAAAAATGGAAGTGGTATCTTGATATATGAATTTGCCCATGCTATGTCTCAAAAAAAGAAATGTCTAGAAAATGTTGTATAGATCCCACTACTTTTGCCTGTCCAGTAGGACAGGCTTTAGGACTCTGTCATCGAAATCAAGGAACCACTGACCACGATCTTCAGGCATCGAGTGCAGAGCATCCTTGAAGGTCCCTAACAATGTATTCGATTGTGAGGCTGGATTGGCCATGGGTGGCAGGTCAGAACTAGATGACTCTGCACTATCCATTCGCGACAATTGCACTGATCGTGCAGGTGATGTCTTGGTCCTGCCAAGAGCGACTCTGTCATCATGTCGGTCTCTGCCATTCATAGTTGATGGCATGGGCAAGGAAGATTGGGGTGCCAGACGGCCACCTTCTTCGACATCAAACTCATCATCGGATATCTCCTCCTCTTGTGGTACTTGTGTCCGAATACCAAGAATCTGTAGCATCTGCCCGATCGTTCCCCCAAACACAATAACTGTGAGCACTACCACAACAAGGATAGTAGCTTTCAAAGTAGCAGCAAATTCTCCCTCGAGACCGGCTGCTAAGGCCACGCCGACAGCTCCTCGTAGTCCGGCCCAGAATAGCATGACCTGGTAGGCATTAGAAATCTCTCCATTCGCCAGCGTGACAGTGTTTCGATTCTGATGTCGAATCACAACATTTATGAGGGAGGACAAGGGAAAGACTGCCGCATAACGAGCGCAACAGACTGCGACCGTCGTGACCAGGATAAACATTGGTTTGTAGATCAGGTCGATCTCAGTAAACAGAGAGAGACCGAGATAGATGAAGATGAAATTCTCTGCCAATTGTGCCAGCAATTGAAACAGATACTTGGTGGACAATTGAGTTCTGCGTGACATATTGAAGTATGCGTAATGCTTGAGTGTGATACCGCAAAACAAGAGAGAGACGATCCCAGACATGTGACACCCGTTTGAAAAGAAGTATGAGCTGTAAGCAAGCAGGAGGATGAGACAGCCTTCAATCTGTGGAAATCTTCGAAGATGGCTATGTTTCAGCATCAGAGCTGTCCCCAATCCAATACCAATTCCTATGAGCAAAGACACAAAAAATGTGACCAGGAAAATGCCAAATCCGCGAAAAACGGAACCGATATGCATTGGCTCGCCGTGAAACTTTGACAGTGTCTCGAACATGACGATAGACACTGCATCGTTCAGCAGTGATTCACCAAAGATGATGGTATATAGCTTGGGATCGACCTTGTACGATGTGAAGATACTCAAGACCGTGACAGGGTCCGTAGCACTGAGCGTGGCCCCTACACTTAAAGCTTCCACTAGTGTGATCGGTATACTCTCTATTCCAATGGAAGTCCACAGGAACACTAGTACTCCGATGACTACTGCAGAAATAAATGTGCCCAGAAACGCAAAAGTCAGTATTGTCCCGAAATTTCGAAAAAAGTTCGCTTGATGCAGTTCATAGCCACTATTCAGGATGATTGGCGGAAGCAGAATGTTGAAGAAATAGGTATACTTGAAAGTCACAAGCTGTTGAATGTCCTGGCCGGGACTAAGTCGCACCGCAAGACCGACCACCATACCACCAAATATAGAGATGACAGTTTCGTGTACGGCTCGAATCTTTCGTGCTTGCAGGAAATAAGAAGTGCATAATGCCCCTATAAGCAAAACAATCACAATGAGAAGAGCCCAAGATTGGTGAGCCTCTTCGATTGATGGATCGGTGGGCTCTACATCTGGGTCATCTGCTTCAAGGTCGCGCTTGAGTAGCGCGTTGGCCAACCTGTATAGCAGCATTCTATCGCTCAGGATGACAACCTTGCAAGAAATGCGCCGCCAGTCTTCTTATCGATGTATCGCCAGAATGTACCGTGATGCAACTCGAACCCTCGGCACTAATATGCCCAATATTACACAGACGTGCAGCTCAGTATGTGATGCAACCTATTGCTGTACCAGGCATCTCGCCCAAATCCATTTGGCGTCATTCATCCGTCCGCACATGCACTTTCGGATACTCTTACCCGAAAGGGAAGTTGTCATACTTGCGTCAGCTGCATCAGCTTGTATTGTATTTACAGTGCATACTATCTACAGGTGATGACCAAGTTCTCGTCGTTTTTGGACTCTACTATCTGTTCTCAAGTGGTACTGACCATATCACGTTCTTCTCTCATAAATTCGTTATCATTTTCTCATAGCTTGTTGATATGGCATGCTTTCAGGATGCATAGATGCCACTTGCGTAGCTAACACTGCCATCGCTGAGGCTTGTCACCCGATTACTCTGTCGATAGTCTAGGAACGTAAACTTGCCGGAATGTCCGACTGTTTCGAGTGCAGCCATGATCACACCGATAGGATGCCTCCCACAAATGGTGTTCTTTGTCCGAGCTAGATATGCTGCAAATTCGTGATGGGAACCGGCGGTGATCAAGTTCATCCCCTCGTGATCGACGAGCTCGATCGACTTCCATATCGGTCTTGCCTGTGACAGTACTTTTGTCGTGACTCGCTTCACAGCAGCAGACTCCGCAGGCTGATAGTACGTATACGAGAATCGATCGCCCCAGTGGCAAAAATCACTCGATATGACAAACATGTTGCTTGTATCTTCAAGATACTTCGAGAGCACTCGACCATAACGAACCTCGCTATCAAAATCCAGGTTACCCACGAGTATTGGAACTAATGGAACGTCCCTGTCGCTCGGCATAACATGCTTCAAGTAGGGTAATTGCATCTCTATTGAGTGTTCGTCCTCATCTACATCTCTTGACATGTCCTCAAAAGCACCTGTGCCTCTCAGTTCCGCGGTTGTCGCGATGTCAATCGTCAAGTCTCCTAAAGGTGTTGCGTATGTCTTGCACCTGCTCAAGGCACATCCCTTCAAGTAGAAATGATGTGAAGGTCCAAGGATGAAAACTCTCTTGATGCCACTCCAATCCAATGCCTTGAAGCCAAATGCTGCTGTCGGTCCGGAATAGCTGTACCCAGCATGTGGACTTATGATGATGCGGCACTGTGAGCGGGAATGATCTTTGGCATTCGTATCGTCTATGTACGAATCGAGTTGAGCTACTAACGACGACCTTGATTTTGGATACCAGGAGCCTGCGTGCGAGGCTGTCCTTGTAGACATGACGCGAAACACCAGTGAAATACCTGTATAGTCAAATCTTAGACGAGTTCTGCGCTACACAACTGCTTGTATCTGTGAAGTTGTGGTTCAACCATCCAATGTTCTAATCACCGCTTGCAAGTGATCATGAAACATTACTGATCACCTGCGTTGACATGATCGGAAACTGCTCCCTCCGCAACTGCACAACCATACCAACACCAAGGTGACAAGCATACATGACAGCGATTTTCACACTGACTCTTGTCATTCTGACGTGATTGTCCTCAGAGACTAGCACATTCCTGCGCAAATGTCCAGTCCAAAGGAGAGCAAACCACGCGATACGCGATTGATTCATCTGCTTCTCAGCTCTCTAAATGTCACCGCATATGAAGAAAATGTCCCTTTGCAACTATTGACTTTTGCACACCACTATGTTCACTCTGCGCTCACCGATGCGCAGACATTTCAGGATCATCGCAACGGCAAGGAGCTGGAGGTGAGCGACGTTAAGCTGGCCATCGCAAGCAAGATGAACCACAGTTTCAAAGGTGCACCGCCAAAAGAGTTTCTGCTCGAACTGGCTGGGGAGCGCAATCGACGCGCTCTGCCGCCAGTCAATGCAGGCTATGGACTTCGTCTTCCACCGGAAAAGTATTGTCTAACGTGAGCTCATCTCGTGTCGATAATCAACTATTCACTAACAACAATAGAGCTGTAAATTGGAAGCTAGAGGATGACAACGCCGAAGACAAAATGGACGAATAATGGATTACACGCAATATGCTTATGATTACTACAGTACTCTGAAACCAGAAAGTGACGCTCGAAGAATTATTCGCCGCTATGAAAATGATGGTCCAGGATGTATAAACTTATACACCACTCTTGTCACACGTTAGAGGTGCTGACGAATTGGCTACCTCCTCGACATCGAAGCCAATATCAATGTCGCACCAATGTTGTCTAGTCTTGGTCATCACAGCTTCCGGAATCCGCGCGTTTGTCCTGAACAAATTCATCTTTTGCAGCCTCTTTCGCAACGCGGTTTTGAACAACTCGTACTTCTGGCAAAATCAGTCTTCAATACTCGGGTCTATTCATCAGAAGGGCAATTACCATGGTGGACTTGTAATCACTCTTGGTGCTGGCCACTTCGCATTCCATCACTCCCAGGCTCTTTTCCGCCAAGAATAGTGGTAATGTACCGGCTTGTTCTCGATCATGTCGTCTCTGATTCTCGACGAATGGATTAAAGTCGTCACTCCAGTCTGTATCCTCTCGAACCATGTGAATGACTCCGCCTTGCTTCATTATATCGTCAGACACGAGAGAGAGAGAAAGAGAGTAGAGGAAGTGAGTGTGGAGAAGTGGAGAGTTTGAAGGAGTACGAGTTGTAGATTTATCCTTGTCAAAGATGCGCATCACATTGCATTTATATAAATCTCTGAAGAACAGTCGTCTTTCACTTGACTATTGTGGTGGAGACAATAGTAACGGGTTTGAAACAAGTCATTGACGGAAGCAAGCATTGAACGGAACTGCCACCAACCCTTTTTCTCGCATTCATGTCATTGTTTCATCTTCAAAAAGTGTCACCCCGCAACGTGCCGGGTTTTTCTTAAACTCGACCGAATGCAGTTTTTCTGATTGATTGATTCACGACATTATATCACTACAATGAGACGCACGCGATAAACCTCGTGTCCATACAAGACAACGCTAGAGCCTCCTCCTACAATTCTACTCTTGTGTCATTCCAACAATGCACACATAAACAATTTCTTCTTGTCTGCTTCTTGTTGGATCGTGAATACTTGCTTCTTTCTATACTTACTAAACGCCGACATTGTCGACGACGACGATTGTGGTTGAACGAGTCCTTGCGTCGTCTTTCGAATGAGTATCTCTCCAAACACGCGACAAATTCGTTCTCTCAATTTCCCGTCGCGACCCTCGTCTCGAACAATCAACGTGCTCAGGAATCCACGTAGGTAAATCAATACATTCAATTCGATACCGTCCATTCCGTCCAGGACAGTCATTGTCGGTACGTCTTGCATGATTAGAGTGTATGATGCGTCAGTGAGGATCGGTCTCGTCAATGTCGAGAGGATCGTGATTAGTAAATTACATAATGCCACGATCCCGTCTTGCACGTCTCCCTCGTCGAATTCGAATTCTCGATCCGTGTCTAGACAGTCTTGTAGAATCTCCAGACGATTCTTGGTGGCTGCACGCGTAAAGAGTGGGACGGACGAGTCGGTGGTGGTGGACGACAAGTGGTCGCAAATGCGATAGAGTACTCTGGGAATCGACGCCAACTCCACATCAATCTCGACGTCTGGTGGAGTATCGCGAATGACTGACCGAGTCGAGAGGACTTTTAGAGATTGTCCGACGCAAGTGGTCTGCCAAGAACCGTCGAGAGAGATGTAGGTATCGGTACCGCCGTCCACATGGAGTACCAAGACGTCATGAAACGCTTCGTGACCTGCATTGAGAATGACTGCGTCCTTTGATTCCACGCAGACAGTCACCTTTATCGTGGTGGACTCGTTTGGTCTCAGAAAGCCACAGCTCGGCATGGGCCAAAACCACGACTTGCATATCTGGTCAGCACTGTTCCGACTAAAGGAAAAACTGGCAGTCGAGCGACCAGAATTGTGAATGGTGAATGTCTTGGAGACTGGTTGCAGGTAAAACACTTTGCCAAAGTCGAGCTGGTCCTCGCGATCCGTCACCTTGACACTCGGAATGGCATCATTCTCGTGCTTGTCAAACTTTTTGTAGACTTCATCACGAATTTGTTTCTGCTTGTCTGGCAGAATGACGTCTATATCTGCACGAAACTTTGCGACGACTGGCTTGTGGTCCGATTGATAATACTCGGGAACACTCTTGTAACTGTTCTCTACAAGTGTCATGTTGTGATGTGACGATCTGATCAGAATCCGGTCTGTCCACGACGGGATACGCTGTTTGTCTGACGAGTCGTATAGATCTGTGCCGACGTCAAACTTATAGGTCGGCTCAAAGGTGATGGCTCCCTCTTCCCATTCAGCAAGGATTCGACCTTGTCTGCGCTGCTCGCTCAGCTGATCCGTCTCCAACAATGCATCTAGATCCTTTGCCCGTAGCATGGAATCTACGTGAACTCGAGTAGCGTCGAGTCGGTAATTCAGGTCCCCCATCACTATGACATTATCGATGCCGTCCAGGCCACTATCCCACACTCCACTATCATTGAAGATTCTCTTGAAGATGTCACTTAGATCTGAATTTCGCTTGTCGGCTCCTCCTTGTCCAGCAGCGAGGTGACAATTGAGAACTGCAAAGTTTGTGTTCATCACATCAAATTTAATGCCAACAGCACCTTTGTTTCCAATCATGCCGAGAATACCACAAGGGACATAGCTCTTGAGTACATTTGACACCGTGGGCACGATAGACTTGTGTGCATACACGCATAGCAACATTCCCACAAGCTGGTGCGAGGCGATAAGTTCATAGTAATCGCCAATCGCACCTTCAATATAGGCTTGGTAATTCTGCGCCCTTGTCTCAGTCGTGGTCAGATATGCTTCGGCACTCAGATCCACTTCCTGAAAAGCAGTGCAATATATCGTGGTCGAGTCATCCGTCGCATCACAAAGGAGAGTGGTCAATGACTCTGAGATGTCCTTGCCCGCCATATTCCATGTGGAGCATTTGATCGTGATTGACTGTGTCTCCGCATATTCCGACTTTCTCTGTTGCATAATGGTGTGCATATGTTGATCTTTGGTTTGTCCTTCTGCCTCATGCCCGCCGACACGGGTCTCTGTATTACTATTCAAGCTTGAACTGAAGAGTGAGCTGGTCGCACTCGGTGATCCGTATTGTGTCGAACCACTGACCGGCACATCTGTGCTCCTTGAACCTGACGAAGTGAAAGCCGCCTTGACGGGCCTATATACATGAACCCATTGATGCGACCTGCCTGACTGGTGTAGGTGCAGATCGTCCGCTTGAGCCACATATTTCTTGACAATGTGCAATACATCGTGCAGGACTTGGATGTCCTTGATGGCAACAGATATTGTCTCGTTCTGTCCAGATTTGGGTAGCACAAAGTCACACCGAAAGCCAGCTTGCGTCTGGGCAGTGTCCGTGCGTAGATGTCTATATATACATAAAGCAGCCTCAACACGCATTACTGATGCCGTGGTGTCAATCAACAAGATTGCCGCCTCGTTCTCATGACTGACGACTGCCAATACGCGTTGTGGTTTGTCATTCCCGTCGCATCTCGATACCAACGCACGGTACTGGATCGAAGCATCTGGCTTGATGAGCTTTGCAATGTCTGCTTCAGTCATTCCGATGGCGCAGGATGAGGACTCTTAGATGGAGATTGTCATAGAGATCATGAATATGTCTGAAAGTTGCATGACTGATCTGTCATCAAGTGTTCTTCTCTGTCACGCAGCTGCCGTATGTTGTCCTTGCGGTACCAAAATAGATATGTACGTAACTGTATGCATGCACAGCTATCAACACCAAGCACAAGTTGAAGTGTCATACTTGGCAACTTGTGTAGAGCATGTGGAGACCCGGTGACGAACGGCCTAGTCCCGCTCCTACGTCAGTGGACAGCTATAGAAGAATGTAAAGAGGTCAAATTCATCGGTCATGGTCAAGCACAAACAAATTAGCAAGGCCCCCGTGCGACATTTGAATAGAACAGCAGCGAATTGTGGTTGTTCAAATTGTGGGTTTTGCTATCATACATAAGCTATTAGGCATTATTGTCTACGTTTGAATCCTTCGCGCTTTCTTTCCCCAATAATGCGTGTTTATGCATTGAAAGGGGAATTCGTCTAGTTGATGCTTTCTTTCGGCCTTTTTGTCACACGCGGGCTTGTGCGGTGGTCATGACGGCTTTAAACGGCGACGACCTCGACATCTCGCTCAGACTCGATTGGCTGTCCGAGCTCGACATCGGTCTCGTCCTGGAGCTCGTGCTCGTCGGCGTTGACCCACTCGCCATCGTTGAGCGATCGGTTGGACTGTCTGTTTCTTCGTCGAGTGGAGAGAGAAGGCTTGACTGAGGCACCGGCGTGGGTCCAATCCATGAGGGCATTCTCGCAGTCGACGATGATCTGCTTAGAGTCTTCGTATCCGTCGTAGGCAGCTCGGGTCTCACCTGGAGTGACGGCAGAGTCGTCCAAGAGCTCGAGGAGGTGCTTTCCGTATCCAGCGATCAAGGCGAGCTTCTCGGCGTGCTCCTTGAGGGCATCGAACTGGTAGGTGAAGGCGGACTTGAGCTTCTCTCGGGTGATGTTGGAGAGCTGTGCCTCAGCGACGAGGGACTCGGCCTCAGCTCGGACAAGCTCCTGCTCGAGAACGACGAGCTTTGGGTTCTGTGGTTCCTTGTGCTTCATCATGTAGATGGTGTCCATGATCTTCTGCTTTCGGTCTCGTGATGGCTGTACGGAGGCCTCGATGTTTCGGATCGACTTCATGGTCAATCGGTACTGGTCGTATCGGTCGATGAAACCATCCTCGAGTTCTCCAATCTCGTAGACCAAGACTCCGAGCTTGTCGGTGATGTCGGAGACATCCTCGTCACAGTCCTCTCCCCAGACGGAGAGCTGACGGGCGACTTCCTTTCGCTCACGACCGACCATCTCGTACGATCGCATGACGTTCTTCTCCATCTTCACGAGGATGGCGAGTCTCTTGGCGAGATCAGGTGCGAAGGCTCCGGCAGCGCTCTTTCGGAAGGTACCACCGAGAGAGTTGCTGAAGAACTTTGACTTTGTGCTCGACTGAGGAGGAGCTGGGTGGGTAGCGTGGGCGGCATTAGGAGCGCGCGACTGTCTGAGAGAATAACTTCTGTGCATCTTGTCTGAAGGATACAAAGGACTATAGACTTGTCTCGGGAGGAGAAGAGAGCAACGAAAGGAGATGAGCTTATCAAGTTGGGAAGGGAATGGGAGGGATGAGAGAGGGGGGAAGAGGGAGAAAGGGTGTGTGAGAGGTGTTTTGCTGGTTGAGGGCTGGGAAGAATGAGTGACGAGGTGACGAGGCTCCTTCAACATGATTCTAACAATCTGATTGGTTGATAGCATGGCTCCGTCACCTTGTGCAACGGAGGAAACGTCCTCCAATCAAACACCGGTCGCCGATTACCGCTTTTAGTCTCCTTTGGACCCCCTTTTATCCCTCGACGACCCCCTTCTAGATTGTAAGGAGTTCTCGTCTACTATGACGTCGCGCCTCCTAATGGCCAACTTCCACTTTCTACGTATACTGCTCAAGAATAAAAAGTGACGTACTCCATCACTCTGGCCTTTGGGCCTCTGCTACACAGTTTCCTTAATCATCTTGTATAACGCAAGCTACCAGGTACAATTGCAATACCGATAGCTATGCAGATGTATATTGTCCGTTGAAATCGGTAGCTACAGCTATAGCCTTCAAGTATGAAAATCTCATCTTACGACCGACCAATTCTATATGATTCAAAGGTAATGCATGAAATGAAATTGTCCTACGTATTCGTAGGTTCTAAGATGTATGTGCCGCAGTCATATTAGCCGGTCGTCCTCATTGTCCAAGCCTTATTATGGCGGTCATTTCTATGGTGCCGGGTCAGGCATCCCCAAGGTCCTTTCACCTAGCAGATGCGGCAGCCAATGCCAAGACGGGATATCCACGTAAATCATGATCCAGAAAATTGAAACATCAGAGCCAAGACATATTGCAACGACAGGCTAAAGTTAACTTTGCAATGTGAGCATTGCATCGTATCAGGCAAGAATATATACAGTAAAATGCTAGTTTGTGCTTCTATGAAGATGCTGTCCTGCCTTAAAGTAGGTTCAAAAGGTGTAGCCTTGCACCCAGCTGATACTTTCTATTGCCGTGCTCCACGGTGTGAAGAGCATCAAACTGTATCCTCATTTTCTCGACATAGGCCCTTTATAGTACAAAAGCTGCTGGCATTGCGGTTGAGACAATCTGATGTGGCTCTTGTGCTTGTGGCCACATATATAAGTGGATGGATCGTCCTCAAGCACTTTTTAATGAATGACATGTCTGGCATGAAGGAATGCATTGCAGTTCCAGTGAGGATGGCTGCCGAATAGAAAGAGTCAAGGGCTCCGGGCTCCAGTGTTTGGTCGCGTTGGGAATCTGTCTTCGCTGGCCAGCAATGCCCAAGCAATTTGCATGTTTCGAGCTTTCGACATGTAGTACGGGATGTTGAAGGAAGCACACTCTACTTTTTAACAGGACCGCCTCTCTTTGGTGGAGGGAACGTCAGTGGGACTTTAAGTACTGCCCGTCTCAGACTCTTTGCTTCACTCTTTGACAGTCCAGCAGCTGTCCGTTGACCTTCCGTCAAGGGAGAGACCGTACATCCCAGTTCCTTGTACAGAGTGGCAATCTGTGGTGGACGGAGCTGCAGATCTTCTTGTATGCTGTTCACCTGTGTAGCAAAATTGTCGAGGTGCAAACCGAGGACAAAGAGATGAGTCAGGAGACGATCCGCATTCCTGTTGTCTATTGTATTGTGCTCTGAGAAACGAGTCAAGAGCGAGTCTAGTAATGTCGATGCCGGATTGTTCAATTTTTTCGCGAGCTTTTCCCGATCACCAATTTGACGACGATTCAGGTAAAGACCCATGAGTACGCTCGCAAAGTAGATGATTCGTAGCCTCTTTGAATCGACCTTCTTTCCTTCTTCGACCTCGAATGTTCGCCGCAACCGATCATTAAAGTAATTGGACGTACGACAAGCAAGCAAGACTTTCCGACCGGCCTCGTCCGTGGTCTTTTTCAGTACGGAAATTTGCGATTTCATAGCTTCCACTTCACTGGGTAATATGATGTCCTCCAGACGGTAGATGTCCTGTGGTGCGTCTGCTTCGAGGTGATATTTTGGAACTGGCCTGAGCTCGTCTTGCTTGGCCTGGACTGACTCCTTAGATGGCACCGACTTCGCACCCTCATTGATGCTTTCCACGAGCGAATCCATGACACTGCCTAGATTCGATGTGTCGATGATGTTGGACTCCCGATTTGCCTGTACCTTTTGGGCCTTTCGCGTCCCGAAAGAAGCACCGAGATCCTTCCTCTGATCCGCATATCGATTCTGCTTAACCTTGGACGACTCCGCAATGCCTTCAGCTGGTCTCTTCGTGCCTACCGTTGTGCCTGCTATAGAATCTGACATTTGTGTGCTGTAAGTAGCTGTATGCTACCCCAAGCTGATGCCAAATTGCAGATGTATTAGTTTGGCCTGATGATACTTATATCGAGTCCTATAGCACAGAAGACTGACCTGTAGTCGAGAGGGTATGCTCACAAACAAACTATTAGATGGAAACTATATTTTTTGGGCGGAGCTCAATACAAGCCATGGCAGATCGTGGCTGATGCAATCCGACACTGGCTGCCACTCATCCCACAATTCTCATCCTCCCAGTGGTACTTGGTTGTCCTTGGACCAGGTCACCGCGATTGTCTACGAATCAGAATCATGTCGCAATGTTTTGAGCAAGTCTCATCGTCTCCATCAACAGCTGCAGGTGGCTAATCTTATTTCCTATATCCTCAATCAGAATCGAACTTGAGACCAGTGTGTGCATTGTGATCAACTGCAGCTGTCAATATGTATTTTCGAAATGAATACATCTAGACTGTCGTTGCTGCTGAGCACGACTCCGGGAGAGCAGAAAGCGTAGCTCTAGCGAAGCATCCTTCAATGCAGCTACAGCTTGAAGGCAAAGCACTACCAAAACCATTCTTTGTTCTCAGAGGGCACAACTCTGAAGTCCAGTGTCTCAAGTTTGTAGATCTCAAGCTAGAGATTGCAAGTCAAGTTGCAAAGGATACGTACATCATTTCTGGAGATGCAGAAGGCTATATCATCCTGTGGTCGTTGACCACTTTTCGTCCTATAGCCATATGGAGAGCCCACAAAGCTGCCATACTGACAGTTCACGTTTGCAACAATCAGCTGATCACACATGGAAGAGACAACAAGCTATATTTATGGGAGATATTAGACATGGATGCGATGAACAACAAACTTCCATTGCCCAGTGCTGATACTGACGCAGCTTCACCTGATATGCAGTATCAGCTACCATTTATGATCTGTTCTTTGGACGTCAACTCTCTGAACTTTTGTCAAGCCTCATTCTTTACACAAAAGAATCCCAATTCCGAGGGACTTGAGATTCTAGTGGCAGTTCCAGGTCTGATAGGTAATGATTACATTGATATATATGCACTGCCATCGGGCTATCGTCTAGCAACACGGATCATAGCGCCTACACCCGCGAAAGGCAAGCTTGGTAATGTGATGGCTCTTGATTTGCAGTATCCTCTGCTCGCTGCGGGCTATGAGAATGGTGGTACTACGCTCTTCGAGCTGGATCTCAGTCTTGTGGACCGATCTACACAAAAGCAGGACGGGAAATGGCTTCACCGACAGTCCTGGCTGGCACATCGCGATGCTGTTCTAAGTGTCGTCTTGGATACATCTTCCAATCGAGTCTATTCGTGCGGGATCGATTCGAAACTGGTTACATATCCATTTGGAGATGTAAGTGGCGCAAGAAATCCTGAGCATCGCCACTCTGCGGTCGAGACACGGCATTCCGGGCAACAGTCCCTACAGATGAGGTCTGACGGAAAGCTTCTGGGTTCTGGCGGCTGGGACTCAAAAGCGAGGATATTCACCACTTCTAAAATGAAGCAAGTCGCTGTCCTGAGTTTTCACAAGGCTGCGGTAAATGCGTTTGCATTCCGCGAGAAACTGACGCGGGACGAAGAGGGCATGGTCGCACTAGGTAGTAAAGATTCCAAGATTAGCCTGTGGAAGCTGTATTAGATTGTCATTCAATGGTTCCAATCGTCACTGCAAATGATGATTAGTGTCGTCGTGTCCTAGAAAGCCACGACCTTCTTGGGCTTGGCTTGTCCGGAAATTTTGCCCGTGTTGGTCTTTCCCTTGCGCATCTCTACCTTGGCCACATCATGGAAATCGTCGTCGTCCGCACCAATATTGATCCCGCTTGCTTGTGTACCGACGACAGTTCCGAGACGTACTTCGTCCGGAATTGGGCAATCTTTGGCGAGATGTTCGACACTCTTGCAGATCTTGCAGCTCCCGCCATCTGGATATATGCCATTTCCATTCGTCGGACAGTTCGAGGTGATATGTCCTTTTTGCTTGCACACGAAGCATTCAGCAAATGGCAGACCCTTTGATGGATGTAATCGGCACTGCTTGAGGGAATGATCGGATTTACCACAACGATAGCAAATCTGTTTCGTCGATCTCGACCCCGCCGCTTTGTTCTCTGGACAATCTTGTGCGCGATGTCCTTCCTGACGACAATTGAAACACACCTTGCCCTGGTTGCGATTCGTTTCTCGTTTTTGTCTCCTGTTCTCCGATCTTTTCGCTTTCTTCAAGCCCAAGGACTCTTCCACTTCATCTTGTGACGGTAGTGCCCTTCTTCTGGGCTCAGTCGTCGGGGGCGAGCCCTGTCGATCGTATGGCGTGGCTTCAAGATGAGTCTTGCGACCCATCTTTGTGACGCGAGTCATTCTTTCGACTGCACAATATGACCGAGAGCACGACGATCTGGAAAGGGATGCAACAACTGTATCTTCAAATCTCAACAGAGATGCAATCGGCAACCATAAAATCATCTGTTGAAGGCAGCAGACTGCAGAAAATTATAGCCAAATTTCATCTCAGTAGCCACCCTGTCGGAAGGACTTTTGATTGGTCAGATAAACGAAATCAAGCTCTTCCAATGTGGGAAAGTGCTGCAACCCCCGTTGGAGCCGGCCGGCGAGCACTTGTTTGCCTTTCTCCATCCCACATCCATAAACAGCATCCCCCTTCCTCATGTCACGCAGGTCACCACACGACACGACCTACAAATATCCGAAAATTAGCTACAGCGAATCTCGTACGAATCAGTATATGATTGATAGTAGATCTTGTTCTACAACAGACATCACTCGAACACACGCTCAGTGCACTGGCATTAACGGGACAAACGGACTGCCGTGCCGTAACACTGTCGCCGCATCCAGAGTCTTTCCCTTTTGTCATCGGCATCAAGCTCAGGCGCACATGAACCACTCACTCACACGACCGGGGGAAGACATCGCTTTTATGGGTAAGCTGCACGTCAGTGCAAGCTCTGAAGCATCACGCGACCACTCAATCCAAAGCACGACTGAGAAGGTAAATAGCCAAGGACGAACAAAAGCTGAGATACTCCACACCAGGATCTCCTCGAGCTCGATCACAAGATTCCCTTCAACAGACGCTATCGCGATTCCCAGAGAGACTCCCACTGCTGATAGGCCTATGCTTCTAGCTACTAGTGCGAATCGATCCACTCCCTCGGTAGTCCGACTCACTTCAAATGTTTCTGCACTCAGGCTGCAAGACAACACTACGGCATCGTCAAGCTTCGAGAATCAAACAAATATGCGAAGAACACTCCGAAGTCCTCACAGTCAAGATAAGGTTTTATCCATGGAGGCATCCCCAGTGGGGTCTTATGGAAAGCAAGGACACGAAGGGAAACGATTCAGCATCAAGGACTTCTTGATATCTCTCGGATGTATTCCAGTAAAGGCAGGCCATGGCCACCATCTCCCAAATTCTCGACTCCCGAGTGACAACACCCAAAATGCCCGTTCGAAAGCCTCGACACCATTGGTCACGACTCAGGAAAAGAAAGTGCCTAGAAAAGCAGTTGACTTTCGTCCTACGGCTCAGATCACCCTTGAGAATCGTATCAAGCAGGATCGAGCGGATATTGAGAGAATCGTGTCTGCTCAGAGGATTGATGATGTGGACAACGAGCTGGCACCTGCCATCGCTGACGTGTCGTTGGTCGTGAGTGTACCACCACCGTCCAATAGTACTATAGCTCCCTCTCGGGTGGATATGGTAGGATGTGTCAGGTCGGATTTGCAACCTTACAGAGACTCGAACTTTGTGCGAAATTGCATGGTTGATGGACAACGTCGATCGTACTTTTTGACGCGCTATGCGAACCCCATCGACTATCCACACAAGGCCCCCACGGCACAGAAGAAGTTGGAGGAGGTCATCATCAGCATCGTGAATGCCTCGTTGACTGCGAATTTCACACCGGCCGAGGCTCAATTGAGAGAGTACATTTATGTATTCCGACTGGATGGCGACTACGCATACACACCCAACATTTCACTAAAGATTGGTCGATCAAAGGACGTGGACGCGCGGTTACGACAGTGGTACGCGCAGTGTCGGTACAAGATTGACAGACTCGATCAATTTGAGACGGGACATGCCATCCTGTTGGAACGGATGCTCCATCTCGAATTTGAGGAGGATCGGGTGCTGAAGCAATGTAGGTGTGGACGAACGCACCGGGAATGGTTCGATGTCAGAAGGGACGACGCAAAGGGCAGAATCAAGCGTAAGTTTCTACTCGTCAAGAAAGAGGCGGTCACGGTACTGATTTGCGAGCAGGGGCATATCTCAAGTGGAGTTCTTTCGCAGATGAAGTACATGCACTGAGGACGAGGTAGTGCAGACTCACTTCTAGATGTATATAATTCCAGATAATTGTAGGTAGTTGTCCAGCTGGGTGAAGAAAGAGTCAGCCAGAGTGTGAGGGGATCAAAGTACTCAGAGGTCAAAGAATGAAATGTGGGCGCAGTTTGTGTTTTGTGTGGAATCTTTCTAATTCTGGCGAATGCCAACCTGGAATGGGTTGATTTCCCCCCCACGCTTTTCCTCCCAATTTGAACTGAATGGCTCATTCTAGCGCTTCAACCTACACATCAATCAAGCAGAATTCCAATTTTAGCACCTCGCACTTGTCTGTGCCTTTGCAACTCGAATTGACCATCTCCTTGCAATTGTAGATTCCACCTACATCAGGTACTCGAGGTCTGTTACACAGAAGCTTAGCTAGAGAAATCTGCTGCTACTGCAGAGCCAGTGCAGAAGAACAGGGTGAGTATTGTAGAGCGGTCCAGCAGATACCTAGACTGTAGGCTCCAAAGAATGATCAGCTGGGCAGATTTCCCGTGGAGAGAGCGAGTCACAAGACCTGATCATCTCAATTGGAGCAGCTCAGACTGTACCTGTTCATGATCTCTGTCGCAAGTCTGCTCAGACGGCAGCTGTATAGTCTCTGCTCGAGTTGGTTGTTTTGTGTGTTGCATGCAGCAGATGCGCTGGTGGCGCCACCAGACGGGTCAGAGCCCATGTGCTGATCACAAGTCTGAAGGGAGGGAAAAAAGCTTTTTTTAACTTTCCTCTCAGTCAGAGCATTGAAATTTGTGCAACCAAACCCTCGCACAGACAGGACGCCACACATCCCGTCAAACACAAACTTCTGGTCGACCTCTTCTCTCCCAACCAGCAGGATTTCTCCTCCCTCTCTTCTCAACACTACAAGTACAAGTCACCTTCTCTACTCACCCTGCACCAAGACAGACCTTCAAAACACTCGTTAAGACACACTCAGGCACCCCTCAGTCATGCACTTCTCAGCATCCCTCTTCTTTATTGCTTCTGTCGCTGCACAGAACGCTTACAACCAGAGTCAGTCGCATGTAAACAAAGATTTCCAAACAGTCTGGCTGATGCCTCTCTAGTTCTCAATCCAGGTGCCAACTCGGTCATTCAGGCAGGCGGTGGTGTCCAAAGTATCACCTGGAACAACCCGACCTCGGGCAACGTTTCCCTCGCGCTCTACTCTGGCTCAAACCCTGTTGTGACTGTCGCGTCTCTGGCAGACTCAATCACAAACACTGGAACCTTCCTCTGGACGCCAGAGACATGGTTGCCATCCGGTAACGACTACAGTATCGGCGTCGTCGACCTCGGTGGTTCGGCACCGACCCAGTACAGTCCATTCTTCACTATTCAGCTCTGCTCGACCTGTTCTAGCTCGACTCGATCGACCACCACCTCCTTCGCCGTACAGACCGTCTCCGTCTCTGGCCTCGATATCGGTACCAGGACCAACGTGGCATACCCAGCTCTGAACGCCGCTGCCGCTACTGCGTCTGGTTCGCAAGTCTCTTCTGGTGTAGCACAGACCGCTTCGAGCGCGTCAAGCGCTCCCGTAGCATCAAGATCTGCCGCATCTGGATCTGCCTCTGGTGTAATGGCCGGCGTGCCGACCAGCGTTCCAGCACTCAGCGGAACGGCTGCAGCGTCCCGAGCATCCGCTCTCGGTGCTTCAAATAATGCCATCCTGTCCCAGACCGGCTCAAACGCACCAGCTGCCACTGCAGCAGGCGCTGTGACCAAGTCTGATGCCAGTGCGGTCCAGGTCGGTCTACTGGGCCTCGTCGGAGCTGCCATTGCAATTTTGTAAACCATCAAGACAGACTCATCAAAAATAAGATTACACAAGTCTGGTACTCGTACATACTTTTGTGGTTGTTGAGAGATTGAGAATTCTCATGGTGTGGAATAATTACCTTAATGAATAAACATGATTAGACCTGTTTCAATATGCCATTTCGCTATGCAGAATGCTTCCGACTTGCTGACCCATTTGACACGTCTCCAAATGCGACGATTTCTCTCTTTCCTGACAGGTCCTTGAGCAGTAATGTGCAGAGGCACAACTACCACAGACCACGAGGGTGACACACTCGACCTTGCAGCTCTGACAGATTCGTTCATTGTAGAGCGCCTTTCTGAAGAGCGCGGCGTCCGCATCGTCTTGTCCCCAAAAAGACCTGAGAAAGGCCTCGGTCTTGAGTAACATCCGCTCAAAGGGCTGCTTGGGTACGCCGGAGGGAAATTGTGCGTGTCGACCTAGGAGGGTCCGCAGGGGGCGGACGGCGAGGTTGGTGGCCACGACGGGACTGATGGTCCAGACGCAGGTGGTGAGAAAGTCGACAGAGGTGTAGGCATTGGCGACTCGTTCGACGAGATGCTCAGACTCCAAGTATTGGTGCGTCTCTGCTCTAAATGCGTATACTTCATCCAGAAATGTCCTGGCTCGATAGACGAGGTGATGATGCGGCTTTAAATCCTGAATAGTATCCCGCACGACGAGTCTGACGATTTGCAAGGGTGGAACCCGACCAGTACTCATATCTCGATCGAGCGAGTCGAGGAGGCGCTGTAATTGTCCCTCTCGAGAGGATATTTCAGCGTCCCACCATCGTCGATGACAGTGGAGACAGTGCCATGGCCACTCGTCCTCGTCGTACCTGACGCTCGTGCCACGACAAGAGGGGCAAGGGAGGGGAGCGAGGGGGTCGGGGCTGGTACATCGGAAACAAGTACACCAGAATGCTTTTTCGAGCATCAATTGTCTTCGTCGATCACGGGTCGGTTTGAGCATGTCTTGGCCGCCGATATACGTACTCAGAATCTCTTCCCCCTCGAGAATACGTTTGATGGTAAAGATTCGCATCAAGGTTTTTCCAGTACTAGGGTCGACGAATTTATTGTACGATGCGTTGGGACTACAGGAATGATTGAATTTCGAGGCGATTTCCAACATGACGTGGGCCTGTCCAAAGGTATGCGCGTTCAGGTGCGATTTAGTGAGTATCGCGACGATATTCTCGCGACTCTCCAGTTGTTGTCGTAAATCTTGCGTCACTGTATCTTGCGACGAGGAGGACCAAATGTCGTCTGCTATCCTCGTCCATATCCTCCTCATATGTGCGATATATTTCCCCTCTCTCGCCGTCGTGACGTGCATAAAGTCGGCGATTCGCGCCTTGGTGTCTGTCGATGCAGAGGCGTAGGCGGCGAGGTAATTCACGACACTATCATGTACCCCTCCTCCATTCTTACGACACGCCTCGACGATTTGATTCGCGTATTTCGACTCGTTCGGTGTCTCTTCCCACCACAACAGCGGCTCATCATATGCCTACAAATCAACCAAATAAACCCAAGACTGAGGTTGAGCTTACCAAAGTCTCGCCTGCTTCAATGGTACGTGTCGCAAAACAACTCCTGCCCAGGTCTGGAAGAACTTTTACTGTCCATGAAAAATCGCGTCCTCTTTCCTCCAAAGTTTTCATGGAACAAGTATACCTCGCCACCTCATCCGACATGTCACGAATATATCTCCTCTTTACTGTATAATCCTTCCATTGTCTAATTTAATCCCTGGCTGAGTGGGTCTGTTTGTCGACATCAATGACCCATTTTTTCTTGTGGCTTTGGGATTTTGAGTTGCGCCACCATCTCGTGGAATTCCCCGCGAAAGTCGTCCTTCAAACTCGCAATTTCAACACTGTCGGATGCATCGAAATCTACTTTTCAATGATAAATGTCATTCACGGCACCAACATGAGACAATATCAGTCCTCACGGTCTGGGTATGGTAAAGAATCCTTCTACTACAACAATCTATTGTGTCTTTAGAGCCTGCAGGACTACGGAATTCTCCATCAACTCGATCGACTGTTGGAGCTCGAGGTATCGTCGCGCCATCTTCAACCAGTCACTCGAGATGATGTGTGCCCATCCAGTCAGAGAGTTCATCTCACGCGTGGCAGAATCGAGGTCGTTGGCCTCGAGATGGGCCTCTGTCCGTGCAAGGATGGCCTCGACGTCCGATCCAGGGACCATGCCACGTTTGCGAAACAACACTTTCGACAAGACCCACGATGTCGCGTGACTAGCTACTCCTGCACCCTCCGGCAAGAGCGCCGCCTTTCTGACTTCCTCAGACACGGATCGGAAGCGGTCTCCCAGTTGTCCCAACGTAGGCACTCCAGCTTCATACGATTCACGGTTGATCGTGTCTATGGTCGCAGTCAAGAGTTCATCCTTTCCTGCGATTTGTCGGACTGCAGCCAATTCTTGAACGAATGGTCGTGGACTCTTTTCGTGGAGCACAGCCTTCAATGCATTTAGTGCGACCTCCAGATCCTGCAACTTTAAACGATCTTCGATGAACGAGGAGGAATCGACGTTAAGCTGTCTCAATTCCGCGATGGATTTTTGCAAATTGTCCAATTTCCCAAGACGGCCTCCACGCTCTTCCTCGACTCTCGATTTGACCTCCCGAGTCAACTTTTTCTGCATCTCAATAGCTTGCTCCATCAACTCATTTCTCAATTTCTGCTCACTGAGAGATTCGATACGATGGACCTCATCAGAGAGACGTTCAGTGTACGCCTGGTTCAACCTCTGTCGTTCTTGTTCAACCTCACCCGACATTTGTCGTTCGTAATCGACCAATTGGGCATTGATGTCATCAACCTGTTGTTGTTGCATTTTAGTGAATTCCTTTGCTTGTGCTGTCAGTTTTTTCTCTGCTTTCAGATTCTCTTCTGCTTGCACTTTTGCAATCTGTTCATTGAGAGCAATGATTTCATCCTTGGCATTTTCCAATGAATCCTTGAAATACTGAGACGAGCCATACTCATTAGCAGTCTTCACTATGCCGTTGATTGCAAATTGCAGACGCTCAATTGCTTTATGATTCGCATTCGGTATGTCAAAGGTTTTAATCACCGGGCCTGGAGGTGGAACTGGCTCGACCGGTGTGATTGGCTTCGCGACCTCCACTGTCGGCTTGACAACCTCAGTTGGAGGGCTACGAAGTGTTGAAGCGACCTGTTGGGTTTTGGCCTCTTGAGGCTGAACCGGAGCCGAATTGCCAGTACTCGTGCCTGAAATAGTGCTAGCAGCCTCTTCAGGTCGACTTCCTTTAGGTTCTTTTGAAGCAGAGGTAGCGACCTCGGGCAATTTGCCTGTCTTGTCCAAGCCCTCACTCTTTGGCTCTTGTGGCCCGGCTTGACTCGAGGCCGAAACTCGATTTATGTGTGATACATCATTGCTTCCACCTGCTGACGCCTTGTCCTCGGGCACAATAGCACTGTTCTGCGGACCACTTTGTAATATCTTCGCTTCTGTGTGCTTTGGCGGATCTTCACGAATCTTTGGAGTGGCGCCTGATTGTGGAACGTATACACTAGTAGAATTTGCCCTGGCTTGGGCCTTGTTGATATGGGATCGGGCTAAAGGAAAGCGTCTTTTGAATTCTCGCTCCTGTACGTACAGTACTGCTTCTTCACCATACGGGACGAATTCTGTAAACATTTCATATACCGTGTCGTTTTGTAAGGATCCATATACTCCACCACCAAAGAGAAGTGCTCCGATTAAGACTGACCCCAGAAAAGCGTTTCGTAGCCGGTGGGTCTTCTTCGGTATGTTGACACTGGAAGGTAGCACCACAGGAGTGGTGCCAAAGGGCACTGCTTCGTCCTTTACCACAGCTTTCGCAGCCTGGACCTCATTCGACTGGCCTGCTATTGTGGACGAGCCGACATCAGGCGGTAGCATTGGGGGAACCGCATATTGTTCAGAAGGTGACTTTGGAGGCTTGTTTGGTGGTAAAATCGGTATGTCCGGTCTAATAGCATATGATCGACTCAGTATGCGTGATCGATTATTCCTCGCAGCTCTCGAGAGCATTTGTGAAAGATGCCTACCCGGATAGATCCACGGTAGCAGGATCGACAAACACTAAGATCCCCGACCAGCTAAAGTGATTGGGGTGCCGAAGTAGTTTGTGGCCTTGATACTATGTCTACAATTGCTAGTACAGTATGATGCTGGTGGACAATTGCAAAGGGAGCTCAGAAAGACATATACGAGGATGATCGAGATAACCTTCTTTGTTTATCCGTATGAATCGTAACGTTAAACAAATAGGCTGGGAACGAATGCCGAGGTCTTTCTTGCACGGGGGACCATATGCCTCCTGCTGAAAGATGGGGACAAGTTTTGTCAGTGTGCCGGCCTAATCAGCTGCGCACTTCATTCTACCTACGGGAATTATCCATGATTGTAGAGCTCCACAACTTCCCAGACAAAGGATGAGAGCCTCGTGATACAGTATGTACAGTATGTCAGATTTGACTCATCCCACCATCGTTGTGCTGGGATAGAGGCGGTGGCTTCCTGGACGAGTTCCTCGACTTGAATTTTCCCAAAGATGATGTCTCTCTAGATCTCAGATATTGTCATTATCACAAGGCACATTCGACACACGAGCGTATGAAGAATGATGTGTGGCTCGTGCTGCAATGAGGCCAAGCAGCGCTGCCGCCAGGAAGTCAGTAGGTCAGTCTGTGTGAGAGGGCGGCTGAGATTCGGAGTTCTAGAACACACAGAACCCGTTGGGAAAAAGTTCGAGTGGTAAAATTCAATCTGGTGGGCACTCACTTTGTGCTTTTGTGCCGCTCCCAAGTCCTCGAATCTCCATAAAGTTGTCTTTGTGCTCTGCTTCTCAAAAGACGTTGTCAGTATCGTACGAAAGTGCCGACAGCAATGTATTCCTTACAAGAACTCCAAGACTTGACATACCGATGGGAGTTTGTCCTCACCGCTGCAGCCTTGTACACAGTCTCTGTCAAGTTGGCTAATTTATCACGACCTTCTGCGCCGGCACAATTCACAAAGACCGCGACCTTCAAATATCTCTGTGTTATACACAATTCGGCTCTCGCCATATACAGTGCTTGGACCTTTCTAAGTGCTGTGCCTATCTTGCACAAGAGATTTTCAAACACTAGTATACCGACTATCGAACGTATCTGTTGCTCAAACCGACAAATCTTCGATGATGGTCTTGAGCGCCTCACATATTTCTTCTACCTCTCGAAATTCTACGAAGTCATCGACACAATGATCATTCTCGCCAAGGGCAAAAAGAGTCCACTACTACAAACTTACCATCATGCTGGAGCCATGATTACTATGTTTGCTGGCGCGAAATATAGAGCCACACCTATCTGGCTTTTTGTCACTTTCAACAGCTTCATACACTCCATCATGTAAGTCAAGCCCAATGAAAGACTGATGGTAGAGACTGACGAATTAGGTATGTCTACTATGTGTTCTCTGCACTGAAGTTGCCATTCCCGAGGGCACTAAAGAAGAGCTTGACCACAATGCAGATTTCCCAATTCGTCATCGGCGGATCTTCGGCAGCAGCTTATTTTGTCATGAAGCCGGAGGACATGACGGCGTGCCTCCCAGACTTTGGCTCTAAGCTGGCTACATCACTCACTCTGGCCTATCTCACACCCCTGACCACTCTATTTGTCCAGTTCTTCGTGAACGAGTACCGCAAGCCAAAGCCAGTCGCATCTGCAATGCAGCGTGCGGAGGCTGCCGTGAATGCTTCTCTGAAGACTCGAGCATAACATCAATCGTGTTTGCATAGAGCACAAACTCGATATGGAAGACATCTCACGATATAAGGCATTGTACATAACTTAGCATGGTCTAGTGATAGAAGTAAATAATTCACCTGTCTCTTTCTGCTTTCAGACACTTCCCATGAAACGCAAAAATTGACTAATTGCAAAATGGTGTATCCGGTGAGACTATGCGGTCAACGTGTTGATTTATAAAGTCATGCACAGCCATCATTAGGCCAGTCGTTCGTGTCAAAAGGAGAGGATGTCCAAGTGTTCTGTAGAAAAGCTGTCCAATCTCAATCGGTCAGTTGCAGCGACGGTCAGAATGCGATGAGGAATTCACTGATCATGAGAAGGGATTGTCGACCTTGGAACTAATCAGAAACACTCATCAAGATTGTGCACGTACCGCAGCTGCAGCTCAAGCTTGCAATTGGACGTTTTGCTGTAGATGTATACCACTCATTTTCAGACTCTGTTTTTGGTTCAAGCAACGATCTACAATGTATCAATGTGCCGAGCCAGGATCACCACTGCTCTATTCTGAACCCGCCAAGAGGCTTCAGGAGAAGCAGTGGTACGAGCAAGACTACTATATAATCGTGCCTTTGCGATTGGCCACATGAATGTACCCAAGATCACTTGTGGAGTCGACCGAGTCGATCGCAGACCACCAAGGGCAGTTGCCCTACAGCTGTACAGCCCAATCCTGGGGGATCGACAACCTTAAGAACAGCCGAGTGCGTGCGGGACTTCTTCGTGTCCAAACATCTCGTGGCGGAATCATGGCTTTCCGGAACATACGTAGGAGGCAAATCTATAGATCACAGCTAGCGCTAGCACCCTGCTCACTAGTGATGCAGAAGCAGCAGGAATGGTATCACGATTGCGAGGTGCAAGATGTTTGGACAGCAACGTTGTTGCAGGTGGCCTTGTGAACAGCCAAAGGCTCGAGAAATTGATTTGATCGCAAGGCGATCCATGGACTGAGCACTCGACGGGTTTGAAATTGCAAGAGATACATAGAAGAGTGCACTAACTCTACTGCAGATGAGCGAAGTGCGTCTTGAACTTCTTGAGCTTCGACACCTTAAGCTTGATGGTGATCTTTTGAAACTTCCACCGCAGAATGCTCGATCACAACAGATCGACGACGGCACTGACGGACTCACGTGATTATCGCATCTGCTCGGGAATGAAGGCCGAAGAAGAGGCGGCTGATCAAAGCTGCAATTAGCTCTACGCTGATTGGTTGACATGCGAAACGATTGCAGCTCACACGTTCTCAAGCTGCTTCTCGTCTTTCTTTTGTGCTTCCGTGCAAGAAAGACCCGAGCAGCTTTTGCCCACGCAGTAGATCGTCTCTACTCCTCCTCCTCCTCCCCTCGAATTCACTCGCCCTCTTGCTGACCACCTGCTTACCTCCCTCCTCCTCCTCCGAATTCCCAGCTTACCCTCTTACATCCTACATAACACTTGCTTCCATACCACACTTCAGGCGGTTCAGTCATTAACAGCTTCTACCAGGAACTATAGTGAGATGGAGTCGATGCTCAATCAAGCAAAGCAGATGTGCCCTTTCATCAAGTCAAGCTCAGCTGCCTCACTTAGGCAGATGAGCTCTGGCCGAAAGAATGGCAGGTCACTGCTGACCACCGCTGGCTACAGTTGTCCTGTCATGAGGAAGGCTTTGATTAAACAGTCAAGAGCTTATGTTGTGCCTACCAAGCCAGTCTATGCTCGAATGCCGACCCTCGAACAGGTTCATCTCGATGCCGGAGTCTTGGACACCAGCAAAGGTAATTGCTGCATACATTGCTCAGTTATGCAGACTAATGATATATAGGCAGCGAAGCTTGCCCACATGCTCAACGTGCAATGTCTGCTTCTCGACCGCAAGCAAACATGCCGTCTGGTCCCGTCTTTCCTTACGAATCGTTCTACCATGACATCTTGGAGAAGAAGAAGGCGGACAAATCCTATCGAGTCTTCAATAACGTCAATCGACTTGCTAAGGAGTTTCCTCTCGCACATCCCAAAGATTCGACCAAACGAATCAATGTCTGGTGCTCGAACGATTATCTCGGAATGGGAAAACATAAGGACGTTACGAAATCGATGCACACGTCAATCGACACTTACGGTGCCGGTGCCGGTGGTACCCGTAACATTGCAGGACACAACCAGTCTGCAGAGAGACTCGAGGCATCCCTTGCTCATTTACACCACAAGGAGGCAGCATTAGTATTCTCGTCATGCTTCGTGGCGAACGACGCTTGTCTATCGACTCTTGGACAGAAACTTCCAAACTGTGTCATCTTCTCCGATGAATCCAACCATGCCTCTATGATTCAAGGAATCAGGAATTCCAGGGCAGAGAAAATCATCTTCAAGCACAACAATCTCGCGGATCTCGAACGAAAGTTGGCCTCGGTCGATCCTGCACGACCAAAAATTATCGCTTTCGAGTCTGTCTATTCTATGCACGGAGATGTTGGTCCCATCTCGCAGATTTGCGATTTGGCTGAAAAGTATGGTGCTATCACATTCTTGGACGAAGTTCATGCTGTCGGCATGTACGGAAAACATGGTGGTGGTGTCGCTGAAGAAACTGCTGGTCTCATGGAGCGAGTCGACATCATCACTGGTACATTGGCAAAAGCCTATGGTTGTGTTGGAGGATACATCGCCGCCTCGGCCAAATGTGTCGACACCATTCGATCCTTGGCCGCTGGCTTCATCTTTACTACTTCCCTACCTCCTCACTTGATGACAGGCGCTCTCACTGCAGTGGAACACCTCAAGTACTCCCAATACGAGCGAGCTGCTCAACGATTGGCTGTCTCCAGGACCAAAGCTGCTCTGACCTCTATCGGAATTCCAATCCTGGCAAACAACACTCATATTCTCCCAGTCATGGTCGGCAGCGCTGAGAAGGCCAAGCTAGCCTCTGACGAGCTCATGCAGAAACACAACATCTACGTCCAATCCATCAATTACCCAACTGTCCCTGTAGGCACTGAACGTCTCCGCATTACTCCAGGCCCTGCTCATTCCCCAATCATGATTGAACAACTCAAGACCGCCATCGATTCAATCTGGACCGAGCACAACTTGCCACGAATTGATGCCTGGGCCGCTCGTGGAGTTGACGTGGGCCTTGGAATCAAGATCGACGATGCTCAATCTGAGCGAGGCTACGTGACTGACAGCACTAGCCAGAGTGCACCTCTGATCGGTGCAACACATCAGGCCCGACAGATCGCTGCCAGTGCTTAGGTGTGATACGATGCAAAGTTAGTCTAAAAATTGTTATTTCCCAAATATAGTTAAGGAGTAGTGTAAGAAATGTGTCTGGTCAACTCGGGTCCTCGCTTGCTCGTAAGATTTTGTCGTGAGTAACAGTGAACACAGAATATATACGTTAGAGGTACCATCGAACGCACGTAGCACAAGCTACATAGTTACTCCTGATTGGCTTGAACAGTAACCGCTGTCCGACGAATGCGACGAAAGAAGCGTCATAGTTCCTAGGTTGAACCACACGCACAACACCTCAAGCACTTCACTTGTCCATATCTCGCAGCAGGTAGAAGTGCTCAGCGTTGACAGAAGCGTATTCCAGAACGGCAAAATAGACGAAGGGTGACATACCTGTTGTCTTGACTTGCATTTGTAGCAGGAGAGATGTCGTCGTACTTGAACTTTCATACTGCGCAGTCCGCATATACCTTTGCGTCCGATGCAACGAACGGCCAGTGTCTCGTCATCAACAGACAAGATGGGAGCTTCAGGACCGCGACGAGGACCTCATTGCAGATTCAGTCTGAATCGACCCCGCAGAGAGTCTTTGGTATCATGGGAATCGCACAGTTGAAGCTCGACCGCTATCTCCTTGTCATCACTGGCAGAAGGAATGTTGGACGCATCGGTCGTGATGATGTCTTTGAGGCGACCAAGGTGGAATTGTTTCCTATGCGATTCAAGTCCTTTGCACAGGTGAATGATGCAGAGGAACTCGAATATGTAGCTCTCTTGAAGGCACACCTCAAGACTGGACCCTTCTACTTTTCACACACTATGGATTTGACAAACACATTGCAACGACAGACGACAAACACCAGCACAAATCACTCAGATCCGCTGTGGGCACGAGCTGACGAGCGGTTTTTCTGGAATCGATACCTCATGAGCGATCTGATTGATTATCGAACGCGAACAAACGACGCCAACATTGACAGTTTCATTCTTCCCATTACATACGGCTTCTTGGAGATTCGGCAGACAGCTCTGAAGAGTAAACCTATGACGTTTGTTCTCATTTCTCGTCGAAGTAGACATCGTGCCGGAACAAGATATTTCACTAGAGGCATAGACGCCCAAGGAAGTGTGTCCAACTTTAACGAAACTGAGCAGCTGGTATTGATGGATTCGACAGGCAAGTCATCGATCGTGGATGGACAAATCAAGTTGTCCTATGTACAAACGAGAGGAAGTGTTCCGGCATATTGGGCCGAGGTGAACGACTTGAAGTACAAGCCACGGCTGAGAGTGTTTAGTCAAAAGGACGCTGCCATTGCAGCGAGACTGCATTTTGATCAACAGATCAAGTTCTATGGTGACCAGTATTGTGTCAATCTCGTCAATCAGAAGGGCCACGAGTTGCCAGTCAAGAAGGCTTTTGAGGATGTCGTTCGTCAGTTGAGCGATCGGGAGATTCACTACGTTTACTTTGACTTTCATCACGAATGTAAAGGGATGCGATGGGATCGAGTCCAGATCCTGATTGATCAGCTCGAGGGAGGACTGATTAAGCAAGGATACTGCCACGTCGATTCGACCAAGGCCGACTCGATCGTCGCGAAACAGACGTCCGTGGTCCGAACCAATTGTATGGACTGCTTGGACCGTACCAACGTGGTCCAGTCTGCGCTGGCGAGGTGGATGTTGACGAGACAGATGCGGGCGTTGGGCATATTGGGCCCATTGGAAACGACGGCCCAATTCGAAAAGTTTGAATTCATGTTTCGAAACGTGTGGGCGGATAATGCAAATACAGTGTCCAAGAGTTACTCTGGCACTGGCGCATTAAAGACTGACTTTACGAGGACCGGGAAACGGAGTAAAGGTGGGGCGGCCAGTGATGGATGGAACTCGATCGTGCGGTACTTGCGCAACAATTACGGCGATGGACCGAGACAGGACGCGTACGACTTGTTTCTCGGCGTGTACAAGCCGGCAGAGAATCACGACTCGCCCTTTGGAGATTTCAGACCCGTGTTTGTCCAGAGTGTGCCGTACATTGCCTGGTCCGCCTTTCTCATGATTGTCGCTGCAGGAATCCTGCCGCGATCGAGTAATGCCTGGGGATCGATGAAGGTCTTTGTCCTCTTGTGGGCCGCAGTCCTTGGGTGGTCCCTGCAATACCTCTTGTCGCACGGCCTGTGGTACGTCAACTGGCCCAAGCTCAACGTGCCGGAATTCCTGAGCACCGAAAAGGGGTCCGAGGGCATCAATGTCCGACACGGCAGTCTCCATCAAAAGAACACGCACGCAATGTTTAGAGACATGGAAGCAGGTAAAGCAAAGGCGAGAAGAGACTAAGAGTCTTTCAAGTAGTCCTTTTTATTTTTGCGTAATGACACAATTCTAATATCAACATCATGTATCATTACGAGACTTGTTCACCTTTGATGATCCTTGCATGATTGAGCTCGTCTTGCAAAAAGGTCTGCGAAGCGTCGTGGACTAACCGCCGAAGGAAAGTGATTATAAGTAATCCCGATTTGGTCATTTCGAGCCAAATAGACGGCCCAAGCACTTGCGAAAAATTTGACCATAAATGACGCCGTGATTATTCGTGAGAAGTCCATGATCAGCTCCACCTACTGCAGCAGTCGGCGCGTATGGTAATGCCTTGGACGACATGAACAACGACAGCGCAGACCCATTCCACCACTGAAGACCGATACTGAAGATTAAGGCAGTAGTGTAGAGGATGATGGCGGTACAGACGAACCCGAGGATGAACGCAACGGCGGCGTCGTATAGAGTGATTCCTTTCTCCAAGACGACACTATTTACATCTCGAGTATTCGAATCCTTTTGGTTCTCGAGATCTGATTGACAACTACATGCCTTTTGCTGTACCATCGCTGATGTCATGTTATTGATGTATTCCAGAGACGTCTGTATTAAAGAGTGTTGGTTGTTTTAAGGCTGCTACTTGGCAGAAACCAGGGGAAGATGCATTCTTGTTATATCCCACCACTGGGGCAGGGTTCTTGCATCCTCGAAAGTGCACAGTCCGCATTGACCCCTAGGTAAGGACCGTGAGTTCTGTGCGTGAAAGTCTTCGGTTTCTGAGAAGCACATGAGACAGTTTGAGCGAGGACTACTCAGACAATTGCACAACCTCGAGGTGTTTTCCTTCTCGTGCCGCGGGATCTTCAAGCTCCCATTGGTGCTTGAGGTTGGCAAACACGGTGTCTGTGAGCAGTATGCCCTGCGCCAGGTTCCATACCAGTGTGATGGCATAGTAAAAGTTTGCATTGCCTGAGCCAGCATGTATCCATAGAAAATAGAAAGCAGGACCGAATATGCAGCAGTAAATCAGTGCACACGCTACCAAGAACAAGTAGCGAGTGTGCTCGAACAAATGCGGAAATACCGGCAAGAGTGATAGGTAAAGTCCAGTGTCTGCAATGGACGGGTACGGTTTGAAAATGGCGGAAAGTCCACATAGTGTAACACAGACAAACAGAGGACTTTTCCTGGATGTATTAGCTTATATCACTCCTCAATCGAGATGGATAAATTACCTAAGCTTGATGCACAATGGCGCGACATAAATGAGTAGGTGTAGTTGAAAGACACTGAGAAAGAATTGCCTAAAGTCCTCAAACATTTCCGTGAAAAAGTACCACCACAAGCCGATGTTGGGTGTCAGATCGGTCATGAGAAGTACGATACTGTAATTAGACCAAATGAACTGCCATGAGCCTAGCCATAAATAGCTAGAGTACATCAGGGCATACAGCATCAGAGAAACGACAGTGATAGATGTGAAGCCCGTAGTGAGTAGTCCAGAAGACGTCTTTTCAGCAAGTATCATGGTTAACGGTGCTATCAGGAGAAAAGGATAGACGGAAAGATATGTTGCGACAGCCAAAAGCAGCATTGCCAGGGGTAATTTGCCCTTTAATGCATTACTTATGGTGGTGACTATCGCCAACGATGTGAAGGTTGCCGTAGAACGTGATACGGAGGTGAGAAGCGAGAAGGGATTGAATAAGACACTATTGGATTGAGCGCAGAAAAGTGGAGCACAAGCTGACTGCTTACATCGTAGCCAGGATCCATGCTGGCAGGACGTTCTTTGACTTGTTCGACAAGAGTCGCTGTTGTGAATTGGCGATATCCAGTATAGACATGCACGACAATATATCCACAGATGAGAACATGACCGCAGTAGCAATCTGTGGCAGAGGAAGACTTTCCAGTGTTGAAACAAGAGCTAATAAGATTGGTGCTTGATGACAGATTCCGCCATCATATGGATCAATGCCATGTTCGTACAGATATAGACCTTCTTTGACTACGGTATTTAGCTCTAGTCGGCGAGCTCGATCGTCTGTATTACGTCTTCTATACGATGTCACTGGAGTTGAGACCTCTATACGATTGTAAAGACTCTCTGGCATCCATGTGAATTGTAAAATGAGTCGTACCGCAAAGGCAACGACAATGACAAGAAGTAAGCGGGCATCGTCCGCTTGTCCAGGCCGCTGACGCACTTTACTCATCGAGCAGACCTATGTATACCTGGCTCAAATCACAGTCTCGGACATGTTTGGCGATACTATGGTCCTGTTTCACTAACTATGTACAGAGTTTATTCCATGACAATGACCTGTAAAGACCGAAGCTTGGGAAGCCTCAAGTTGCAACAACATTGATGTGGCTAGTGGGACAGAAGTGGTAACATCAACCGCAGTTCTTGGGTTGCGCGATCAGTCCTGCCCAATGCACTGACCATGGATCAGTTCCCAAGTACTACCAAGTCACTTCTTTGAAGTTGGGTCAAAACAGCAGTTCTGGACATGTCTCACATACAGAGAACTACAAGATTATTGTTCTAGCTGTTGTGTAAACAATCTTGTCTTCATTTTACACTTCGTATTGGCCTCCAACTTCATCTTGAATCAGTAGAAATTCAGGTCATCAGCCATGGATCAAGAGACCATCAGAGGCCTCACGGCACGTTTCCAGACAATGATGGCTGAAAGAAGCCGGTCGCAGATAAATTCTCATGCTACACCATCCCGAGCAACCCCTCGGACGACAGATGAAGTGGTCTCTCCTCGAAATCACCCTGCATATCGACAACTTATCTCCCTGTCTCACCATCCGGAGAGCTATGAGAAACCCGGCTTACTTGACAAGGCACTCGACGTCATCGATCTGGAACGTATATATGGTGAAGCGGATCGTACTTCTGCACTAGATCAGTCCTTGGGATACCAGGATCACCTCATCAAGGCTCTACTCAAGTGGTTCAAGGAGGACTTCTTCCAATGGGTCAATGCACCAAAGTGCTCAGTGTGTAGCTCAGAGACTGATGGAATCGGAGCTAGCGACCCTACCACGGCTGAGAAGGTCGGCGGCGCTAGTCGAGTTGAGATCTACAGATGTAGGGCAACTTCGCAGCACATTGAGCGATTTCCACGGTACGATTCCGTTGAAACACTCTTGACGTGGCGAAAAGGTCGATGTGGCGAGTTTGCCAATTGCTTCACTCTTCTATGTATAGCCCTGGGATCCAGAGCTCGCTGGGTCTTCAATTACGAAGATCATGTATGGACGGAAGTGTACAGCACCACACTAAATCGGTGGGTGCACTGCGATGCGTGCGAGAATGCTTGGGACTCGCCCTTGATCTACTCGGTCGGGTGGGCAAAGAAGATGAGTCACTGTGTTGCATTCTCCTCGAGTGGTGCTCAGGACGTCAGTCGACGATATATCCGTGAGCGTGAAAGGCAACTGCCGTCAAAAGTCCCTCCAGCCGTCATGGACGCAGCACTGCTAGATATCAACCGTCGATCACACGCTCTCGTGACTGAAGGAGAAAGAGCTCAATACGCTCGTGAAGATGAATACGAGAGAGAAGAATTGGACAAATATGAGAGGGAGGCAGTAGAATCAGTCACTTCGGCCGAAGCACAACCTCGTCAGACAGGCACTGCCGTGTGGAAGGAGGAGAGAGGGGAGGATGGTGCAAAATAGTCTTGTTCACTACAAGGACTTGTTCACTACAAGGACTTGGAATGACGCAGAATGGAAAGTACTATACATATGTGGTGCTTTCGCTCTGGCTATGCTATGCAAAATATGTACATCTAGTGGTCTTCGTGGTATACCTTGGCCCTCCATCATCTGGCAGATTCCCGGATTAGTTTTGACCATATCGCTTGACGAAAAATGGTGGAGGAATGTCTCCACTATTAATCATGTCCATGGATGGACGCTCGACCACGATCAGCTCGGTCTCGCTCAAAACGTCGAAGAGAAGCAAGGACCTGTACTTAAAGGTTATCCAGAACTTGCCACGCAAAGACTCGCTCTTGGCCATGGACCTAGTCATATCAAGGTCCATCTCGTTCTCATCGTCATCTACTTCGTCGACATCATCATGCTCGGAAGCTTCGCCTTTCGCGATGCCATTCGTTATAGCCTTGACCGATTCGCTCTCTCGCTTCCTCTTCGAGCGGGACTGAAGAGCGGGCAAGTCCTTTGACAGATCGATGTAAGATACCCAACTGGCACCGTACATCCATAATTTCTCCTTTTCGTCCACAAACATCTCATTGCAGTGATCGTGTAGTCTACTGAACCTTGTCGGTATCAGAGTACTGTTCCGATTTGACCACGCGCTTAGTTTCTCCAATTTGATGTCAAACTCATGTATTTGCATATTTGCTGTGGTTAGCACAATCCGATCTGTTCCATGAAAAGCCATTGCAGTGATGGATGAGGAAAGTGTAGGAAAAGTGGCTGATATTGCACCTGTCGTGGTGTCATATACTCTGACCAGCCCACTCTGATTGCTTACTGCTATGGTCTGACCATTCGATGTCACGGTGATGTGACTGACAGACTTGAGATAGGTTTGATTTTTTCTTGTGTCCTCGGCAGTCGCGTGCATTTCGATAAGCACTCGTTGCGTGAACTCGATGTCGAACATGCCGTCCTCCTCATCAACTTCGGATTTCTTCACGTCGTAAGCTATGATATCTGATTCCGGCGTGAGTAGAATCAGAGTAGAGCCGTCCTGCGAGAAAGAGATGTCTCTCGCCCCTTGCGAAGTCATGGCGTCGTTCAAGATTTTGACCGGCCGTAATGCGGAGGACGTTTCAGATGGCATAAGCATGTATAGCTTAGTCTCTACGAGGGAACTCACAACAAGATACGCTCCATCCTGGCTCAAAGCTGCACAAGTCAAGTTTTCCTCGTTATGTAAACTCATTTTTGAAACTAGCTGTTGTCGTGGTTCATGGTCTATCTCGTGTGAACCACAAAGCCGCCAGATCTTGATCTGTCGATCTGACCACATCATCAACAGACGTGCATCGCGAGCCATTCTGCAATGTGATCTTTGTGGCACTGCCGGTATCATGCGATGGTTGATATTTGACGATTGTTGCAGCGGTATGACTGCGAGACTCATATCGACGCCTCCTGTGACAATGGACGACATTCCTCGAGACTCATAAGATGTCATGGCTCGAACATCGTGTGCGTGGAAGCGGCGTCCGGAAATATGTGCCCATCTACGCTTGTTGTCGACCATTCGATACATCTGCATCTTACGATCAATTCCTGCTGAGAAGAGTGTGTCGCCCGCCATATTCATTCCCAGACACAAGACATCTGCCTGATGCATCTTGAAATTTTGCAGCAATGAATAGAACTTTTTATCCCATAATTTCACAGATCCAGTCGAATCACCAGAAACGATCGTTCCATTACGCAAAACAAGCACCGACCAGACCAGAGTCGGTTCGTTCCGTACCCGGTCGACTGACATGCGGGCTACTATAGGACCTCTGGCTTGCCGGCAATCCCAAATCTTGACAGTCGAGTCTGAACAACCACCGACAATATGATCTTGGCCACTGAAAGCCAGACTCAAAATTCTGCTTTTCTGCCTTGTGAGCACAAACTTGTACTCCAACGATCCCGGACCACCGGAGACGTCGGCAAATACAAGTGTTCCATCCTCACATCCCATCGCTATTGATTCTTGATCAGGCGACACGGCAATGCTCCAAATAGCGCCGGCATTACAATCGAGACTGGTCTTCGGCTGCAAAAGATCTAAGCTCCATTCGGTCACAAGCGTTGAACTTCCAATGCTGAATAGTCGGGGGCTGTGACCCTTTTGAGTGACCCACGTCAAGCCTTCGATCGACCTGTCTTGTCCACCCTTGAGTGTTATATCCAGTGTCCAATTGTCGAGAGGATTCCATATCTCGATATCGCCATTTGCGCGTCCGACTGCACATCTCAGATTTTGTGAATGATGATCTCCAGGATTGCTTCTATGGGAGAATGCTATGGCAGTGACTGCTGGCGGTGTATAGTCCACAAACCTAGTCCTGTGCACATTCATGACAAAGCGAGACTCTCTGACTTGACTACTTTGATGAAAACCACGACTCAGCAAACATCAATGGGCATTTCCAGAAATTCTTGTCTCGCTAGACCGTGGCTCGACAATAAAGTTTTTGTGGAGATGAGGATGCGCAATTCCCGTGCCTGAGCCATGAAATCGTATTTATCGTACCGTACAAAACTAATGCCACGAGAAATTCCAGGCGCGTCGATGTCCTCTGCTGCAGAACTGCCGGATTGCTTGCGATCGATCCAGTGCTGTAACGCTTCTTTCGAATTTGACGAATAATGGAGTTGCTGATTGTACACATTCCCGCGTCTTGAAGACTGAGCAGGAATCGGGCAATTTCGCACTCACACACGAAAGGGCGACCATATGGAGAACGACAGTCAAATGACACCTAAGGAGCAGGCTGTGATTGCCGAGTATCAGAGACTGGTCACCAATCTCCAGTCCTTGAATACACGCATCACAACACTTGCGCACACACCCACGTCGCAAGTGCTGGACAACCTGCGCGTGGTAGAGAGGAAGACCGGTCTCGTGTTTACGCTCTTTAAATCCTCGGTCTGGGCCATCCTGGCTGATCTGCCAGGTGATCAGACTAGCGATGCCGCTGACGAGTGAGCGGTCACGTCCGCACACTATCGAAGCTCAGCACCAGACAATTCATGCCATCGTCATTCACTCGTGAGCGTGCTCGGAGGAGAGCTGTAGCTGATCAGACGATCTCGAATCGAGACGTGTACGCAGCGCTTCACGTAGCTCCTCTGACTTTGGTCTCTGATCACCAACGAGAGCGATTACTCTAGCTTCGTCGCCTGCGTGAGTGCCCTGGGCTCTCATCGTTGTAAATTTCTCTCGCCAGACCTGTAGCAACACACAAGCACGCCTTTCCTCAGTGCATTGCCAGAATTAATGTATGCAAGGGCTCTCTACACGCATCCAACTCATGAACAACAAGGTCTTGGAGATCTTTATTTCAACTTTCGACACCAATACGTCTGTGTACTGCGAGGTATCGTCCGCAAAACATTATCTCCCATGTCTCATCTCAGACTGATCATCATCTCAACATGCATCGTGATCGCACTGCTAGTTGCTGCCCTCCTGATAGGTATTGGTATGCATACGGTATATAGTCAACACACTGACGCAGTCGACAATCCTCTTGGAGCACACTTCTATCGAACCGACAAACGCGCTTTGACCCGCGATGAGCCAGTATCAACGACATGTTCCTTTGCTGCAAGCCAAACGAATCGTTCTGCAAGACACCCAGCTGATGAGCTTGTCGAGCGTGAGTCTCGCATCGCAGCATGTGATGTCGACACCTATCCGGACAGCTCGAGTGTATACTCATTGATTCAAGACGAACAGTGCAATTCAATCTGTAGTGGGCACTATTCCATACTCTCTGCCATACATTCACCCGCAGGTGTTGACATTACGAGCATCGGATCTAGCGGATACCCTCAGTCAACGCTCACAGACTGGTGTTCGAGACATGCTAAAGATGAGCAAGCGCAAATGGCCCAAGGATTGTATATCGAAGCATATATCTCACAAAAGTTGGACAATCTACCTAGACACTGCGCAAACAAGAAGTGTCATGTCATAGATTGCAATTGGGAGTCCAGTACCGCACGGATCATGGTCAGCCCATCAGCTTGTAGTCCTTGTAGCGACTGCACTACCTCGACCACTGCATCCTCGTTATATCGAGGCTTGTCTCGCCCGTCGTTCCTCGATAGATCGACATCGCAGATCAGTGGAGTTTATACATCCAATACAGAACATTGCTCATCATTGCCCGACCGTCATCAAGAGCTTCGCTCGCTCGAAACCTCATATCAAACAATTGTACACGAAAAGCTACAATCCGCAGTTTCTCTGCACCATCCCCAGCAACAAGTGCGTCGTGCGGATTCCGTATTATATCGTCCCGAGGCACTCTATAGGGGCTGCCACTCCCGAATCAGGCTCTCGTCGAAAAAACCATCCTTCAGGGACCTGATCCTTGAGGTGGAATATTGTATACTAGAAGCACAAAGTCAGGCTAGTCTAATCTTCTAATCAATATCGTAAATTTCTAGTTTGTGCAATGTACAAAATTGCATTTAATCTTGACTCAATTCGATGTCGACGATGAGCAGATCCTCTTCGTACTCTAGCTTGCCCAGAATGGTCAACTCCCCGTGGTCGATGAGGACGACACAGGAGTTACCCTGATACATGGTCGAACCCTCCTGGCCAGTCCTGTTGGCAGCAATAAAGATTGTTCTCTTGTCCTGCTGCAAGACTGGACCAAGCTGGGCAAGCCAATAACGAACGATAAGCAAATCGTCCGGGGTCTCGTCCTCAGGTGTCTCCGCACGCAGCCATGCCATGGGAACGATGATGATATCTGCAGCTTGTTTCACACAGTGCTTGCCAAACTCATATGCATCAAATGGAGCCTGAACTGTGTCCTGTCAGTAAGCTTTCCTATTTGAACTACTACTCATGGGGCCTGACACTTGTAGGGGTTCATATCCATGCAAATACCAATTGCCATCGTGATGATCCCGCGAGCCGAAGACAAGACCGTGGTCTTGAACGTCCCGAAGCTTGATCCCGGGGAAGCCCATGTTTCGTCCGTCTCATAGAGGTGCTTCTTGCGATAGTTGTACTGAACTGCAGACCCACCCAACAACATTGCAGAATTATATCTTGTACCGTCCCCAGACACTTCGGGATACCCTGTCAGGAGCAACTTGCTAGGAACGAGCGAGCACAGATCAGATGCAGCTGTAAATGTTTGTCCACACTGAGATTCTAGATAAGGCCGAATGTGCTCCATCGACTTGAATGCGTATCCCGTGAAGGCCATCTCTGGCAAGATCAAAAGATCCAGTGGTCCTGGATTCTTGGTGAGAATCAATTGTTTGACCTTGTCTAGATTCCGCTGAAACTTGCCCAGCACAGGGCTGTACTGCAGGATCCCTATTCGCATGCCCGCTTCACGATCTCTCAGTCACTCATCTGGTCCATACTAGACTGGATAGTCACAGCCATGCATAAGAACATGAAGAACCATGAATTGCTCTCATCTTTCATTTGCAGCGCTCTAGAAGGACTTCCAAGGGAGATTCGGCTCCATAAATTTTAGCCCGTTCACTCCACAAAATCTTTGCACAAAACGACGCGCGATCTCGATGACGCCAGCGGTACGATACAACATCTCCTGTCTTGAAGGAGCACAAGAGTGAGATCAGAGACCCCGTCATATTCAGCCTCTCTGCGTATCATCGAAGCAGCAACGCAATATTCCTCGAGTACTACAACTACATCCATGTCAGAACGCGCGAGAGAGAGGAGAAAGGCAAAGCTCGAAGACGGCACTGATATTGCAGCCAAGGCAGTGAAGCAAGGCACAGAAGGTGTGGTTAAAGGAGGTGCACAGGCAGCAGAGGCAGCAGAACAAACGTCACATTTCCAATAGTAAGATCTGCAATAATCACAGCTGAAAAGCTGACGGGGCTAACGACATGGCTAGTGCACCGACCTTGATTGCTCTCTTTCCCGTATTTGCATCGTTCTTCTTTGGAAGTCATACGGAACATTGGACAGATTTATTATTGCTCGGATTGGTGGCTGTCTATTTGCACAACTGTGTAACAGGTAACGTGGTTGTATCGTTACACAAGGATAATACACTGATTCGCTGTAGTGCCGTGGGGATACTACAAGGCATCTCAAAGGCGGTACAAGACATCGAATAGAGATCGTATGACGGACAGACAGCAAGTCGTGGACAAGAAGCTACGCAATGCGGAGATACAAGCATTTGGTGGACTACTACTCGGACCACTCCTCGGAGCCGGCCTTTTGCACTATGTGCGAGGCTCGATGGCTCGTCCTGCGAACGGCCTCATCACCAATTTCAACATCACGGTCTTTGTCCTCGCAGCTGAGCTCAGACCATTGAGGATCGCGTACGAATTCCTCAATTGCAGATCCGAAGTCTTGCAGGAAGAGTTGACGGACGTTGTTCCGAGTCGTTACGACGAGTTGATGAAGAAAGTGGAGGGACTGGAAGCGCGTCTCGAGGAAAGTCAGCAAAGATCGAGTCCGAGGGATAGTGTCCGGTCTGACCCCTGGCACTCCGGCAGCAGTACACCTTCGCGAGAGGACACTGACATCAATCAGATCAAGTACGCATTGCGCAAATTTGAAAAGCATGAAGCGCAGTTGAAGCTCGAGTACGAAGGCAAGTTGTACGCCCTCGAACGCAAGCTCGCAGATTTAGGGACAAGGACAAAGTTTACCGAGGCTCGGGGCTCTTCCATCTTGACCATGTTTGAGGGCTTATTGCTGCTGCCGGTACGCATCTCGTGGATCTTTCTGACTCTGCCGGCCAGAGTGACTCGTCGCATCTCGTTCATGGTGAGTCCGAGGAGGATAAAGTGAAAACATGAGGAGTGTAAATATCCGAATATGTCCGAGTGTAAATATCCGAATATGTCCACATAGAGCTAGCTAGCACTTGCAGTCGTTCCTTTATGCATATTTTTGCAGCCATAGTCTGTCAATTTTGTCATTGATGTATAGTACAGAATGTTGTAGTCAGTCGTAGATGTGCTGAGGTGTAGCTCAACTTTTTTGGTAACTTTGGGCTCAAGTTGACCCGCAAATTCCACGAGATTTGTCCCACACCCGACTGTACCCACATCTCGTTCCATCCACAAGAAAACTACCCTTACTCGACGATATCGAAGCAGAGATCAATCATTGACTGTACATCGATTTCGTCGCTCTCTTGAGAATCCGACGATGAGACGCGCGATACGACAATTCTCGAGCACGGCGTGTCGTCGAGACGCGGCCACTTGTCAATTACTGGGTAAATTCGGAAGCACGCCGTCGACATTCACGACAAGAGACGGACAACCCGGGGTCCGATACTTGTTTGCCGTCAATAAAGGCGCACCGGAGAACCAAAGCACGAGTTGGTTCAATGTCGTCTCTTTCGACGAACGCGCCATTGAGCGATTGACGGTCGAGGATTTAAAGGGCGCCAAAGCACTCGTCAATGCAACGTTCGACGTCAAGCGCAACAAGGACGAAGTCACTGGTCAGTACTCGGATACCGTCAACATCAAGCAGACCGGTCTGCACATTATCGAGCGCAGTAGGAAGCTTCAGGGACAACAACAACAAGGATCCAGTAGAGAGGATCAGGCCAGTGCCCTCGAGGACTCATTCTCAGTCTGAGACTCTTCTGCCCTCATGCAACACGTCTCGCAGAAAAGGCAACCTACTTGAAAAGGACGAACACTGATAGTCTTCATACAAATGATGGCCTCGAGACTCGATCTTGAGGAAGAACAACTGCTTGGAAAACTTGATATTACCATAATAAAACACATATTCTAACAATACACCACCAACTTCACCCTGGCCCGGTCATCTAGACCATTGATTGCCTTGTCTCTGAGCGCTGCTCCATCTCTGATCGAACCTTGATTTTGTTTGGTGAGATGGGAACGACGTTGTCCTCCTTCCAGACACGGCATGTCGCCGTGCCGAGTGCGCTCTCGTTGTGGCCGCGACCTAGCGTCAGAGGAGATGTCTTCTCAGCATTAGAATACACGCCCTTTCGAACGTTTGACGGATCGCTGATTGTCCGAGCATAAGTAGATATCTTCGGTTTCTTTAGACTATCAAGGGACGAATATGCACTCATAGCATCATTTGTAGACATATCCGACCCTGAGTCGTGCGATAATTTGCTCGAGAAGCCATGAGACAATCGACTGGAGAATTTGCTTGTTGAATCTAAAGTATACTCGATCAATCTGCTGGCACCCGGCACCGCTGAGACCCATCGACGATAATTGCCAAACGCTTCCTTGCCAAATCCGAACAGAGCGGCAAAGATGATAGATATGATTGCGGCGTACCAGAGAGGCCACAGTTGCGCCTCGTTGATGTCTGACTGGACGAGGTAGATTGTTCTGTAGTTTCCATCGGGCGTGTATGTACCGTTGGAGGCGACTGCACTCATCTGGAAGTAGAATTTCAGAAAATTGACGGGCGCGATGAAGAATATCGCTAGGAAAGCCAAGAGGAAGAGGCGCGCGAAACGGTTCAGATCCAACCCAGATTGAGAATTGCGAAGGATCTCTCGGAACTCCTTCCGCTTCTTATTTAATGCAGCGAGAATCATTATGGCGTAGATGAGTGCGACAACGCCCATGAGTGGCGCCCATATGAAGAGCACGATCAGGACCGGCGGGTAAGGTGTTACTGCTAATAATGAACATCCGATGAACGACGCGACACTGTACCGTTCCCGATCTACAACCAATTGCAAGATCAGAATGAGGATCGGAACCGTGAAGATGGTCGCAAGATCGATAAGATTCTTCTTAGTCCTGTTTGCACGAGTTGTGGCAGAAGCACCTTTACTGGACAGAATTTGTGCTAGGTAGCGCAGAATCGCGATAGCACAACCCATAAGTGCTGGTTGTGCCGTTAGTTGAACACGAGTGGCGATGTCGCAGTAGCCCTTGCCTAGAGAGGTTTTCGCATCGATGGGACCGTTCCAGACGATTCCATTTATGAAGGATATCCCATTGAAGGCGGCTAGCCAGACACAGAGACAGATCACCGAGACGTTCTTGTTCTGGAGATGAAAGACCAGCGGGACCAAGATGAATACTGCACCGGCAAATGTTGCCACCAATAGAGCTGCATGTTCCAACATGAGTGAGATTCTGATGGATTCCGTGTCGCGACCAACATCAGCAATTCAGGGAATAGCTATCTCATATAGTCGCACGAAAACTCTCTTGAGCTCGGTAGTCACTTGTTAGACAAAGGGTCCGGAAAGAACAGATGTTTCAGTTCAGCTTCTTGACGTCCCAAAAAGGCAATCATTTTTTGCTCGATTGGGACTTGGTGTGAACCGATTCAAAGAGTTCGAACCACTCAAAGAAGTTCCCTCACCTGCCTCCCCGGGTATCACAGACGACTGCACTATGTTTCGCTGCCATCCTTTGTCTTCGACTTATAATTGCGGGGATCCAGGCTCCATGTGAAGTTTTTCATCCTCAGGAGACGCCAATATACGTTCGGGTCGGCCTCCTTTGACAGCTTCTCGAATCCTATGTTCTGCAATGTCTTGTTCGCTCTTATGTTTATAGTGGCAGTCTTGACAAGTATGTTTGAGCATTTTGTAGCCTTAGTGTACTCTAAAGCCTGTTGCAGAAGATCACTTCCGAGACCTTTTTCACGGTACCGCGCCCTTACGTACCAATCGGTGATCTCTGCCGTGACTGACTTCGGGTTTGTGCGTCTTACAACGATAGTACCAACGAGTCCATTGTCATACAGTGCTACCCAACATTTGCCCTTTTTGCTCTCGATGAACTTTGCAGGATCTTGCAAGAATTCGTCTTCGCTATGCAATCTCGTCGTCGACTTTTCATAGTAAGAGTAAGTGAAGTAATCGACACCAACCAAGAACAAGGCTGACACGGCGCAACAGAGAAATGCCCATCTACCCCAGTCTCCCCGCTTCCAAGGTTCGGTCACTTGGGTAGCCCAGGCTAAGGCAGATAGATACATGCCCAGCCACACGGAACTCCGATAGACATATTGATTGCTCAGTCGGGTTCGTTGCATCAGATTATTTAGGCAAAACTCTTTGACGTTGTGTGCATCCTCAGTGCGAAATTCTCGAATGTCAAGTTCCGGTAGCGGCGCTTGAACATCTGTGACTAGCTCAACTACATCAGCCATCTTTAAGTCTGTCTACTGAGGATCTGACGCAAAAAAAGAGGTCGGTGATAAATCAAGCAAAAATTAGCGGCTGTCGAAGAAGAGCAAGGTGCAGGACAGACAACAGATTTCGTCGTGTTCGTGGAGTTTTGCTCAAGTGGGTAGTTGAAAAGCACGTTGTCCAATCATAATGCAGGATGATTTGAGCTACCGTATACACCATAAATCCGCCATAACGTGCTTCGCCCTATAGAACAGAGAAAAGGGAATCTATATAACCCCAGTACTTGCGCTCGTTTCAACCGTCGTGTGCCCAAACTCAATACATGACGGGCCTGGACTTCTGTTTGCTCATACCTTTGAAGTGCTTCTTCGAGTTGGCCATCTCTTGAGGATCGAGACCCTGATCCAATGCAGCCTGTAACCTTGCCTTTCGACCAGTCAGCATCTTTCCTTGTGGAACATCGCTCTTCTCTGAGCCATCTTCGTTCAGTCGGGTCTGAAATGGATACATGATGACCTTGCCATTGACAGTGCCTCGAGCACCCCTGGCAGCCAGATCTCGCGCACCTTTGATACCAGCATTGACCGGTTTTGCTTTCTCAAAAAATGATGAATCGACCTTGCCAGACAACGAGTGCTGCTGATGCAGACCCCGAGACATCTCGCTAGGTCCACGATGTATATATGTACTCGCTGTGGGAGGCACGTGGGACATCGGTGCCTTCTTCTTCTGTGGCATTTGCTCCAGGTTGTAAATTTCCTTGTTAAATGCTTCACCGTCCCCACCATTGGGCGGCGGCTCAACATACAGTAACTTCCCTGCAACGTAGTCCTTCAACACAAACCGGGCAGCTCTGCTCTCATCTGGATTACCCTGTCCTGCTTTTGTAAACCCACGGGATAAAGCATAAGCCACGAGTAGTTCCTCAGACGTCGGGATCCCCGTCCCACCTTCTTCTGCAGCTCTGGTGTGTATGGCGATACCATAGATTTCCTCAATATACCTCTGAGGGATTCTCTTGGCTACTAGAGCAGCTGGTCCAGAGTATTCGCGCAATTGATCAATAGGCAATACACCTGCACACACTAGATCGGCTTGGCTTGAGGCGAAATTTGGAAATACCAGACCGGGACAATCGACCAGCGTTACAGCATCGGAAAGTTGTATTGTCTGGAAATGCTTTGTCTTGCCTGGAGTCGAGGACACGGAGACAGTCTTGGCTCCGACAAGGGCATTGATTGTGGACGATTTTCCAACATTGGGATAGCCAACCAAGCCGATGCTGGTCTTGAGTGTTTTTCCTGCCTCGTTTGTTGTTGGAGGTGGTGCTGCAGACAGGAAGAGCTCTTCCAGCTCATCAATCGTTAGAATTCTGATGTCCTCGTCGTCCAGAGCTACAGATGATGCACTACTCGAGACCGATGACGCTTCCGACTCGTGACCATCTACGCCCAAGTCCTGTGTCTTTCCAGCCAATTCTTCCTCATCACTACGAAATAGCTGAGTTGACGAGCGATGCTTAAGATCATCATCAGCGCTACCCTCAAGCTGCGCTGTCTCATCCAGTGTGGTGTTTCGTTCGTCTTGGAGGTCCTCGGTCTCATCATCTCTCGTCAGATCGGTTTTCACCGAGGGTTGCACTGTTAAACGTTCATTTTCCTCTTTCGCAAGAGCTGCACTAAAGAAACTAAAACGAATATCATTCTCATGGAAATATTGAGCCCATGTGCGACGTTGTTGTTCAGTCATGAGGTCCGCCTTGTTCACCAGCAGTAAGTTTCGTTTTCGTATGTCGATCTCCTTCACATAACTTTCCAAATCTGTACTTCGGAACAGCAGTGGATCCCGAGCATCCACGATTTGTACAATTAAATCTGATCTTTCAATTACTCTCCATAACTGTCTCCACACCTCCAGATTACGCTCGAAAGGAGTGAGTAATAGATCGTGCTCCTCTTGGAGCTGAGCGAGATGCCTTCTCCACTCTAAAAATGCCTCCTTCTCGTTTCTGTCAAGCTCCGTGGGAGTTGTTTTCGAATTCCACGGAGGTCTTCGAGGAACCGTCAACGATTGCTTGAATTCATTATGCTTTGCTTTCTTCTGAGCTTCTTGCTCAGGCGTGAGCAGGTATGGATTGAACTGGTCATTCGCGATAATCTTCACATTCATCTTCTCCGCAGTGAAGTCCGTGTTTGCCAATTCAGCCGTGCTGAGGAACTCATCGAGCGCTCTTTGTTGTGTCACAGACCGGAGATTGGCATTCGAACCGTAGTTATCGGAGTCAGTCGCATGCCTCGACGATGGATTGCCTCCTCGTGAAGTGCCTTTGTGTTGATCATTCAGAAGTGCTCGTCCCAGGCCAAGATTCTTTTTGGACGTGGGTCGGCCCATTTTTATTCAACAACAGTCAACCTCAGACAAGTAGAAGTAGTTTAAGCCTAATATATAGATAAGCTTGAGCAGGGCATGATACTATACAACGACAAACTACGCTCCAGCAACGCAAGCATTCGTGAATGAGCTGTGAATCGCGGGTGTACCTGGCGCCACACACTTTTTGTGTAAGCCTACCGAACGACTCGACAGTGGAGATGATTGTAAACTCAACAGAAAGTGTTGAATCCGACCACGTCAAGGCCAGTCTGCAACGCGAGTTCCATAATTCAACCCCGATAGGAAGGACACTTGACTATGGGGAAACGACAGTTTGTCAACAAGAAGAATGCCACTACTTTTCAGTTAGTGCACCGCTCTCAAAGAGATCCAGAGATCCACAATGACGAAGCAACGCAGAGGGTCCTAGTGCCAGTAAATCCTGTATCCAAGCCCAATAACGCTCCGGCACAGTCGCATAATGAGAGGAAAACTATACAGACTCGTCGCGAATTAGAACAAGATTTCGAAGGCAAGGCCCGAGAGAATGAAGGCGAGGCGGCGGAGTATGGTGTGTACTATGACGATAGTGGGTATGATTATATGCAGCATCTTAGGCCCACAGGAAATATTGGCGCTGTCATGCTTGAAACACCTGCAGCGGTGAAGGCAGGAAAGAAGAAGACCACATTTGAATTGCCCGATGATGTCCGCCCATCCATAAACGAACGACCCAAGAACTACCAAGATCAGCAAGCCATACAAGACTCCATTGCAGGTTTCAGGCCAGACCTCGATCCAAGGATAAGAGAAGTCCTAGAAGCCTTGGAGAACGAGGAAGCAGCGCCAGAGGAGGATTCCGAGGACTGGTTTCAGGAGTTGACCAGGGAAGGAGTGCTTGAGGACGGCGAGGAAGGGTATGACGGGGACGAGGGATGGGGTGCTGAAGAGGATGATGGATGGGACAGTGACGATACTGCCAAAGCAGCCCCGGTGTCACGCCCCCAAGCACAAAAGAGCGAATGGGAGCAAGAGTTCTCGAAGTTCAAAAAGGCAGGTGCTAGTGCGATTGACGATGAAGGCAGTATCGTGAGTAATGCATTCACTGCTGCATCCCACGGACGTATAAGGCACGGGAACGGCAGCATCGGAACAGGTTTCTCCATGTCTTCATCCGCGCTCTATCGAACTGAGGGTCTCACGTTGCTCGACGATAGATTCGACAAGGTCGAGAGAGAGTACGACATTGAGGAAGAAGATGAGGATGAGCCACAATACGATCCAAGCGCTCCCACGCGAGGCGACTTTGATTCGATCATGGACGACTTTCTCGTGGAACATGCCAATATGGGACAAAAGGGCGCTACCAAACGGTCCAGGAATCCGTACACCTTGGATGATGCCCGCATCGCACTGGGAAACACAAAAATTTCAAGTTCTACCAAAGCCACGTAGCTCCCTTTATTTGGCATCTGCACCAAGATTTCTCTCATCACTTAGCGCTGGCGATGATTCGCCGCAATTCTTTCTCGTCTAGCTCGTGTATCCTGACCTCCTTAGTTGTAGTCTCTGGCACAGTCAACTTTGTGCTACCAGCACCACAATTAGCTGGCTTCTATGGCATCCGGCTAGAACCAGAGCTACAGCTGCAGAGATAGCTATTCACCCATTAGATCGAGACTCTGGATGCTGCGTGACGATTCATATTGGCCATGGTCCGAGTTCAAATTGGTTGCCATTTGTTGATGTTTCACGTGATTGGGCAGGTTTGATCGTGATGGCTCGGCTAGTTGCTGCAGGCAAATGAATGGCAAATGAAATGCAAATCAAGGTTTGGAAAACTTCAAGCAACTCTGAAACCTCCTTCACCCCTTTCTCACAGATGTGATTTGGACCCCGTGCACCCACGCCTGCACGCACTTGATTCCCTTTCCCCATATCAGCCTTAACAAGCACGAGATTCTCTCCAAGCTACAGGGATAAGCCTTCGTCCGCACGCTCCTCAATCCCAGTCATCGCGTTCGGTCCAGGACGCTCGTCGCGACAATGGATCCTCTCGTCAATTTTCATCCCGACCAAGACCAGAACGATTCGCACCTCGATCCGGCTCTTCAGCAATCAAATGAAATCACCACCGCGCCCGGCGGTTTCAATGCCTATCCCATCAATTTTGTCCGGACGGATGTGCCAGAGGACATCAAGGAGACCACCCCGCCCATGCTCGACACTGCCAGTATCAACGGGGACGGCAGTCATCAGGGGTCCGCCATGAGAATCGGTGGCCGCACGAGCATCATGCTTGGCGAGGATGGAAAGCCTATACCAGAAGATCAGAAACCTCCTGCGGGCACGGAAGCCTACGCCAGGATGCGAAAAGTCAATCACAAAGAGGTCGAGCGCAAGCGTCGGCAGACTATCAACGAAGGCTTGGACGAACTCGCCAAGCTGATCGCTAGTCCCCATTCACAACCGGAGAAGAACAAAGGGGCAGTCCTACAAAAGGCTGTTAACTACATCATCGAACTCAAACGCAACGAGAATGCAAACATCGAGAAATATACGATGGATAAGTTGTAAGTCCCTTTATCCTTGATGTCTTCACGACTTTCGTGCTGATGACATTCAGATTGTGCGACCAACAGATTGCAGACCTCAGAGGTCAGTACGACCATCTCTATCAGCAGTTACAATTAAGTCAGCAACGGGCGGAGTTGTGGAAAGCCGCTGCTTCTGGAGACGAGAATGCTCGGGCACAAGCGAAGAGCATGGATCCTCAATAGCGGGTCCTCGTCCCCACCGGAAGGACTGATCGTTGTATATAGGAGTGTACTCGGTACAGCTCAAAATGTTGACCTTCGGCGGCAAACTGAGGCAACTGTGAATAGTCTTGTAATTGATGTTCAAAAAAGACCCCATCCACAGTTGAGAGATGTCTTATGCATGAAATGGTCTTTTATGATGTGATCAGGCTCGATCGTGACTCTCTTCACGGTGTTCTGCCCTGCTTGCGAGCTGATTAGAAGCAGAGGGAAATTCCTTGGTGACTGTGTCGCAAGGAAAATACTGTGATTGCCTAGCACTGAATCGTCGATCAGAGTCGTGCTGTTTCGGATGCTGATTTGAAATAGTATCGTCTCCTGTCACAACTGCGGCATTGGTCCTCGCTACTGACGAAGCTCGCTGACGAAGAGGACTACGTGTGACTACCGATGCCTCGAAACTGGGATCGATTGGACTTGTCATCGGTTCTCGATTCACCAAATCTTGACTTGTGATGCGGTTCCTGATGTTGACAATTGATTCAATAGATATGGTGTCTGCACAGATCACATCGGATCGTGCTCGCACCGGCACACCATCACTACGACCAAGTTCCAGCACAGAAGAAGTACTTGAGCATGGCGCTTGTCTGTCTAGCTCAAGTCCAGATGGAACATTACCTTCTGGTGCAGTGGCAGCCAAGCGCTGTACATGCGAGCGACTAGTTGTATTTGTTTCGTGTGACGCCATGGAAATCCTACAGACTCTGTCTTGCTGAAGGACTGGGGCAAGTTTTATGCAGACACGGTTCGATCTGCTTGAGTGTGGCTCGGATGCTGCTGATACGTTTCAGGACCCGAATCGTTTTTCACGAGCAGTCCCATGAGCGCTGCGTGATCGGTTGTGTACAGGTAGGTAGGTAGCTCCCGTGGACGTTACATAGGTCGTGTCAGGTTGCTGAGGCCTGGAGACACAACGATCTAGCTACCCACCTACAGTGCATAGATACCTATGGAAGCTGATTACAATCACCGCAACTACACGAACAACATCGTTGCTGATTCTACCGATCCTCGTCATGGTCCTTTGTCTCACACTAATTGCCCAAGCAGCCCACACCCGATCTCCTTCATTGTATAATTGGAAGGAGATGATCTGATATTTTGTCCTGGAGTGTTTGCTCAGTGGTTTCCAAAGTCTTTCATGTTGAAGCACATTTGATCAGTACTGATCAGTAATTGATCAGTGCGACCAATAACATTCCAGAAGTCTGATATGTCCGGGAGTTATAGATTTCCTGTGGAATACGCTGTACCGATAGCTACTGGACGTATTGTACTTGTACTCCAAGAGGACGTATTGTACTTGTACTCCAAGAGATAAACCACCTTGTAGATATACAAAGTCACTGAAAACATAGTCAAAGAAGACTCCTCAGCTGGCTTCCTCGAATGGCGGGGCTGCTCTAAATTCTACAATCACGCACAATCGCTGCTCGGCTGAGCTCGAGCTCAGAGATGTCGCAAGTAAAGCTTTGAGCATAGCGTTTGACGTTCATATATTCGATCATTCTTAAGCATGATCCTGTATCTGGAAACGCCAGCCTTTGGCCTGCCGTCAATTGACGCAGAGTCAATCGCGGCTGTGACTTATTGTACTCTGGTTGCTCCTGACTCGTTTTCCGTAAGCTATATCGAGACAGCATCGTCCCTGATTACCGACCACATACCTGCTCTACATGATTCGACTTCTGATATATGGGTGTCTGGTTTCACCGAAATTGTACATCATCTACAACAGCTAGGTCTTATTGCTGATGACAACGTCAATGAGAAGGAACATGCGGATATCATGGCCTATTCGGCTTTGATGGCACATCAAGCTTATGATCTGATGGTAATTGATATACTACATTTGTGTCATGTGAGCGTTGACCCATACAGTAGCTGCTTTACCTATATGGAGACGATGACAACTATCATGGATATGTCAGAAATGCACTCAGTGCACAATTCTCGTTTCCCAACAACTATACGAGACCAAATTTCTATCAGACGCAAGCTCTGGAGAAGGCAGATGAATTGGGTATTTCCATAGCAGGAGAAGAAGCTCCACAAGGTATGTTTCAGGGTCAGCAACGTATCACTATGCTTTCTAAAGCACGTCGAATACGACTTCAAGAAATGGCACACAACTTGTACGCCGCGTTAGAGTCCAAATTATCCCACGGCCCTTATCTGTGTGGTCTCAAGCCTACTTCGATCGACTGTCTAGTCTTTGGTCACCTAGCACTACACATGTTTCCAGAAGTACCAAACGATTTCCTCTCGCGTATCATCAAGGACTCGTATCCCCGAACAAGAAAGTTTCTCGTCGACATGAATGCCAAATCCAACGAGCAAAGGTTCGACATCATCGCCTCTCGCCAACTCACTGCTACGAGGATGATTTCGTCCATATGGAGAGAGATCACCGGCAAACACTCCACGAATACATCGTCCAGCGAAGTGAATGAGCTGGACAAAACAAAAGCCAACTACGAGTGGCTGGCCAAATTAGCATTTGCGTCCGGTACACTGGCTGTTCTGATCGGCTTTGTGCTATCAAACAAGTTGATCGTAATTGAAGTTGCGGATGATGACGACGAATTTGTCGATCAAGGTTCGTTTTGCAGGACTTTGGGCTACGCCTTGAACTGACTAGACAGGAGATGTTGTTGTCGACGACGACGACATCAGTGACGATGACATGGACTGATTGATCGTTGACACAAATACAAACGTGCCACACCTCAGCACTGACTGCATCGACTCCTTGTTGCAGAAGTCTAATCTCAACCTTCTACCAGTACCAGTAATCTTATGTATTTGCTGATTATAAGACAACTTCAAACGATCTGAACTCGAATTCTTATGCTCAGTACAAAGCGATAAATCCCATACTCTGTATTTTCGCTATAGTAACGTCAACCATCGCCTTTGCTAAATGCCAAACGAAATATAGTTCTATGCCACTTTTCTTTTCTTGGCGGGATTGTCCTTTGATTCCTCCTTCGCGACCTTTACTGCCTTACTGAGATTATCCTCAACATCTTGATCTGAAATCTCATCATCTTCAGATTCAAAAGTAGTAAACTCCTCATCTGCTCCGTCATTTGTGGCTGTCTCGGTCTGACCGTCCTGCGTTTCCGAGGATTCATCGGCACGATCCCTCTTCATCCGCATCTCACCGAGTCGACCACGCAATCTCGCCTCTTTGCCAGTCTCTCCAGCATTGTCATCCCCTTTGAGGGGACAGAACCAAGGGATTTTACCACGCATAAAGTCGTTCAAGACCATCTTCGAAACGGCAGTCTCGTCGACCTCCCCTCCTTTCAGTAATTTGCCACCTTTACGAGCCAAGAGTTCCAAGAACTTGGCGGCGTCATTGTCCCAACCACGAATATCGTACGTGCGCTCCAGATGATGAGGCTTGCATCTATTCAGAACTGCTTGTATATGCTGTTCAGGATTGGTTACACGCTCCACACGGACGACACCTCTAAGCAGTATATCTGTCTCTGTATCTTCCGGATTTGGTGGACAGACTCCGGGACAATCAATCAAATAAATCTTTCTCGTGAGTCGAACATATTGCCATATTTTAGTCTCGCCAGGAATCGGGGCAACCTTCGTAGCCTCCTTATTGGCGACTAGAGTGTTGATGATGGAGGACTTTCCGGTATTGGGGTAGCCAATGAGTCCGACTGAAATCTGCTTCTTGTCCTTGTGCAGTATCGAAAACTGTCGTAGTAATTGAATCAGACTACCTTTGCCAAAGCTATTGTTGACAGAGGCATGGAAAGCCAAGGTCGGATAATCCTTTGAGAGCTTTTTTACCCACTCAGCCTACTACGTCAGCATATACCACGATATGAGTCTGTATTGCCATGTCAAATGAAAGAGGTCAATCTGATTGTCTGCTTCGACACTAAGAAGGTCGCTTTGAACGTATCTCGCGATAACAAGCAACTTTCAACTCAAGTGAAGCAGATCTCATCCTGGCGAGACAAACTCAAAACGAGATGTCCCTAGGCGGATGAGAATCAATTTTCCAAAGTTGTAACAGACGTTTCCTCCATAGATTTTATGACGCAAGCGTCCGAGGTTGCCTTGACTTAACTGTGGGAATTGATGACTCAACAAGTAGGACATGGCTGCGTACGAGACTGAAGGGTATGACTTACAGCTGCCCAGGTAGGGACCAAATCGCACTTGTTTAGTACGTATATCAGATGTTTGTGAGGCGCATCGTTCTTAAGGTATTGCTCAACACTTTTACATCGAGTACCGTATGGATCACGAGCATCCAGAACATGAATAATGACATCGGAACTGTCGATCACTTTGTAGAGCTCGTTCCAGATACGCCGCGATTGTCCTTTGAAGAAGACCGCTTCTCGAGCTTCTTGTACATAATCCGTCGGCTCAGTCTGTAGGTGAGCTTCGTTCTCTAGACGATCTTGGAACTTTGCATCAGACTCGACGGTGCTGACGACAAGTTCTTCGAGGTTGCCTGCTTGTAGCTTAGGCCTTTTCCTTTGTGCCTTCGGTCCGAAAGTACTGCTATATGATTCGTTCTCCACAACTTGCATTCGAGGAATCTTTTCGGACGTCTTGAGTAGAGACATCGGCAATTTATTTCGATGTAATAGTACCGAATAAGGATCGTTCACCTTTGTGCCCATGTTTTCACGAAATTGTGAAAGCGCATTTTGCGCGATGACTCTTGTGTTTCCAAACCATTTTCGATTCGGCTCGATGCGAGCCTTTGGCTTCTCCTTCGACTGATATGCTGCAGCCTGTGTGATATTTCCTTGTGCATCGCGAGTAGCATGTCCACCTCGGAGGATGTTTACTTGCTTTACTTTTTTGGCATCTCTATAGAAATTTTCTCCCTTGACACGCTTGATGCCAATTTTGTCTCTCTCAGTCGCAGTTCTGTTTGACTCTTTCTTTCCTTGCCCCATGGTTGTCCTTGCTCGTATTGAACGTTCTGGAATAAGTCAGTCCAGGCAACGCTGGGCGATTATCCTTACGTCAAATGCTTGATATATCAGGCACTTGAATTTAGACATTTTTGATGGAGGAGCTCCATATCTGTGGCCGAATCGTGGCTGTGGTTGTGCTCTCTCATTCTCAATGTTTTGGCTGCGAAAACCTCACACGGTAATAGAAGGCTCGTATATGGGGACTGAGTTCAATAAGCCTATATATATGCAGGAGTGGTATGTATGAACAGCGACCATCGAGTCTAGAACAGCCAATGGGGTCAGAGTGGAAAGTCAAGCTGGGAAATTCATAAGTCATACTACTCGAGTATGAGATGCATCACTGTACACGATATCGTGCTCCAAGAAATACCACAAGTACAGTCTTCATGAAAGTCCAACCATCATATCCTGCTCAATAGCTCATCGTTCCACTGCACAAGATTGTGTGCGCCCCAATACAGCTTTAGGTACGAGATTTGTCTATGGCCGAGAAGTTCATAGATGTAACCACCATCTGAAAGACTTTCAGAAGAGAAGCCGGTCCTAATGCTCTGCGGCGTCTCGCTCGAATCGAGACAGCCTTGCAAGTCAACACAATCAGAATCGCCAAAAAGAGCACCAATGAAAAGCTGTTCACTGTTCATGCATGGAATTTCTGTGTCGGTCATGGCATGTGCGAATGTGAGTCTGATTTGTGTTTGGGTGCCGAGCGCCTTTGCTCGAGCAATGGAGTCCCACTTGTGCTGTAATCTGCCGACAAGCCAGTTTTGCAAAAAGGGATACGTCCTGAAGGGTGAAAGTATCGGGACAATACCTGCCAGACGATAGGTCTTCACAATTTCAGTTGCAGAGTAGAAGCCTGCGATGCTGACAACATGACCCACCTCCACCCTATGCTCGGCCGGAACTTCGAGTGCAAGACGGTGAGCGACTGCTAAAGCAATTGCAGATCCGAGACTTTGTCCAAACAAAGTGATCTGTTGTGCTTCGAAACCTTGATCAAGTGCCCATCTTACTGCAGATACCCCATCATCTATAAGACCCTGCTCATCGGGACTGCCAGCTGAGAGGCCATATCCTCTGTAATCAATGGCAAGAACATGTACACCGGGCAACGCTGACAATATCCGATATGTGGTCAGCCTATGTGGCACAGCAAGAGTGCCTGCAGTCCCGTGTAGATATACCACCAATTGGGATTCTTTGGAAGAAACGTTGCTCTCCTCAACTGATATCTTAGTCTCTGAAAATGGCTTGACATGCCAGGCATGTAATTTCCCTGGCAGAAAGAAGCTTTCGACTCGGTCCAAGCTGAAGCCAGATCTTTCCGGTCGTCCTGTATCTACAAGCCATGGAAACTTCAGAGAATTGAGATAGAACAGCTCCCTTTGCAAGCTGGGGTGCAGTAAGCCTAAGAGTAATATCACATAAATTCCTCCTAGGCCGAGTAGAAAGTTTCTACCACTGGTGAGAACCGTCATGAAGGTCCGATAAGAGCAGTGCGCAAGCTGAAAGTTGATAATGGTTCAGCACGGTGAGGACATGTTGCTCGGATAAGTCGTGGTCGTCTCGTACAAAGATCGTGCCCAATCCTTGTTCTGGTACTCCTGAGCTAGGCAATTATAGCGTGTTGGGACCGTGAGCATGAATTAGTACTGGACTTTCAATGCAGCATCACGGTAACGCAGCAAGGACGAATTAACATGTGTCGGAGATGCCGTTTTCGAGGCCATCAATTGGCTTTTGTGTGGCGGACGTCATGGAGCTTCAGGCTTGTGTCAAGCAACTGGTGCACGTGAGCAGATACCCGTGTAATCATGGAGCATTAGAGTGAAGCACGACCAATTTAGGACTTCCAAGGTTGGGTAACACGATGCATCAATATGCCTTTTGCATGATCCACGAGACCTCAAAGATTTGATGCCATGGCTTAGTAGTGATATAAATTTTCGAGCAGCTCTACTTCATGCTGTCATTTTTTTGAGTATGGCATTGACAATACCTTCTGTTGTCCCCTTACCGCCAAGATCTGGCGTTAGCAGAGATGCTTCCACAAGAACAGCATCAACTGCAGCATACATCCGAGCCGCAGGAGCTGAGTGACCCATATGTTCCAACATAAGGGCAGCAGATCTGATGGCCGCGATCGGATTAGCAATGCCGCGACCAGCAATATCTGGCGCAGAGCCATGAACTGGTTCACCCATGACAAAGTTGTCCCCTACGTTTGCAGAAGGCACTAATCCAAGGGAGCCAACTAGTGCTGCCGCGCCATCACTTAGGATATCTCCATAGAGGTTCGGAGCCACTACAACGTCGAAGCACTGTGGTTCTCGGAACAATCGATACACCATCGAGTCCACGATCTGCTCGTCCATCGTCACTGAAGCATACCGTTCGCCTGAGCTGGTCTTGACAGCTTTGACAGACTCTCGGAAGAGCCCGTCAGTCACATTTAGAACGTTTGACTTGTGCGTTACTGTGACATTGGGTTGAGTATGAATAGACGACCCTGGATTCGCCTGTCGAATCGCCTCTCTTTGAAGTGCGATTTCGAAAGCCATCTTGCCAATCCTCGTTGATGCCTTTTCTGAGATTCGTCTAATGGCCTCGGCGACTCGCTCACCTTGACCGGACTTGGTCAAACGTTCTTCCTTCACGTATAAGCATTCAGTGTTCTCTCGCACAATCACCAAGTCGACCTCTCTGCCACCTTTGATGCTTTTGACTGGCCGAACATTGGCATACAAATCCATTTTCTTCCTCAGAGCCACGATTGGTGAAGAATAACCCTCAACCTTAGTTGATGGAGAGCTCACAGCGCCGAATAAAGCACCATCACATTCGCCCTTCAATCTCTGAAGCGTCTCCTCGGGAAGAGCGTTGCCTGTCTTCTGAAAACAGTCCCAACCAGCATCGAGATCAATAAAATTGAAAGCAACTCCATCTGATCTCGGCAGAGCACTCAAGACCTGTCTCGTGGCCTGTGTCAAGTCAGAAGGAGAAGCGAAGACTGAAGAGAACTGCGAACCGCGATCACTTCAAGACCAATTCCATCGGCCGGTATAAGTCCCAGATTAAGGGTTTTAGGGCTCATCGAAGCGAAGGAGCGTCGAAACATTCCTTGAAATTAATCTGATTGTTGGGAAGTGGTAGTCACAATGATGATCTACTAAGCTCTAGGTCGAGGAAAGGCTGTTGTCGTGATATGATTTGCTTAAAGGTAGCCTCGAAGTGCTTTGCCCTTTATCGTCAGTACACTTTGCAGGCTAGTCTATTTAAACCCTTTATATCGATTCTACCATCTTTCTGTGCGGTCTTCACGGCAAAGTAATACTGCAAGCCGCAAACTTCCCGCAGTGCGATTACTTCGCTTCGCTCGTGATCCGGATAGTTTTGAACAACCTTGGAAGCCTTGCAAATGTTGTGGAGAAGCTGCAGACTTCATCGCAGCTATGTCTGATACTATCATAGTTCTGCTCTGCTCGCTTCGAAAGAAACCAAGGCTCAGCAACCCTTCAGTCACAAAACTCACAACCGCGCCTTCCATACTCATAATCATGGATCCCTTGGCCAATTCGGCATTCACGACGAGTGGAGCACTCATTGATTGTGTGGATAAGAGAATGGTTCTTGTACTCAGAGATAACTCTAAATTGTTCGGCGTGCTCCGATCATTCGATCAATATGGTAATCTGGTGCTTCAGGACTCATACCAACGTATTTATGTCGATGAATTCTATGCGGATATACCGAAGGGAGTATATCTTGTACGAGGTGAAAATGTAGTACTAATGGGCGAACTCGTAAGTTGTGATCGCACTGTGTGTATGCAGTGCTGAGCTAGTAGAACATTGACGAGGAGGACAACATAAAGCAGACTCAAATATCTGAAAAGGAAGCTGTGAAGCTAATCGACCAGAAGAATGACAAACTACTGCGACAGTGGAGGTCAAAAGGCAAAGCGCTACACAAGCTTGGATTTGGTGACCAAGAAGAGTCTAGGGAGGACCTGTATCTGCTGTATTGACATGAAGGAAATGACTACCTAAGCATCGATCAGAAGATCTGGTACTTGACTTGTGCTCTTAAGCCGATCGACCACAATGTAATAGCTCGACAACCCAGCTTGATGGCTCGTATTTGGTGCCTTGATGGTCAAATAGCTATGTCAAACGTGAACGTCCACTTCGTGCTTCAGAATAACCTGAAACCGTCTCGTACTACATGTTCGACTTGCACAGAATCTGTACTATAGCACGAGCTACGAACGATCTTATTCATATATTACGTGGTACTGCGAGAGCTCGATAGGATTCTAGATACCTCTGAGACACCAGGACGACCTCCAGCCGCAGTGCCCAGTATTTCATCATCTATATCCGATTCGAGCTGATTCACTTTGCCATACGAATAAGCTCCATGTCCTGGTTGATTCGATAGATCTGTTAACGTGTGCTTTGGTACAACATCCAGATAATTTGCAGATCCGATAGTGGTTTCTAGCAGTTTGTCCAATCCTGCGAGTGTGGTTACATAACCCGCACTGTTATGATGTATCGTCAGAAACTGATGCAAAACTGTTTCGTTCTTAAATGCTTCTCTTTTCTTTCTGTTTAATGTCCTCTGTCTTTCACGAGCAGCTTTATTATGGTCAACAAGTGGATATTCGTCTGCAATCGTTTTCTCTATTGACGGCAGCGAAAGTTGCTCAGCTTGAGAATCTGGCGCGGCCAGAATCCCTTCTCTGATATCCCTTTGTCGCAGCATATTAGCCTTGTCCTTGATAACTTTCTTCGGCCGCTCTGTTGCTTCATGTTGGATATGCTCCTGCATGTACAATCTTCGTGTCTCTGACACTTCTCGTTTCCAATTGGTGTAACCACTTGTGTTTTCGCTTACAGGCTTGATCTTCTTCGAAAGAGAAGCTGTCAATTCTGCCTTCGGTGCTGGCTTCGCATAGCGAATGGGTGATGTTCGTGGTGGCAGGAAACCTTGATCATAGCCGGACTTCCCTTTGACAAAAGCTGCAGCTCTTCGAGACTCGTAACTCCCAAATCGCCCCACGGTTTTAGCCGTGGTAGACATGAGCAGTCTTGTATGGTAGGGAGTATTTCCAAAGTGTAGGTCTCAAAACAAATCAACGAGCCGTTTCTGTCTTGCTATTACCTAAGATGCTTCTGTCGTAAAGATACTCTCGGGTTGTCCTGCTCACTGTCGATTAGCGACACTTGACACTGTTATCCCTTGTGCTATGGCAGATGCCAAGGCTTAAAAGGAATATAGCCGTGACATGTACACTGCAACATTTGAAGCTTCACTAGTATTCATCGTATAGAGATTTTCGTGGCGGAAATCTCAACCGGTCTTGAGGCTTGAGTCTGTAATGCTGATTGTGCCATTACAGTATCACATGAACATTTACAGACGGCTGTACGTGTATGTACACTGCTCTTGTGCCCATCGTTGCCATACAAGCTTGAATCTGCCAGTCTCACTGTAAGTGCTAGTTCATTCTGCTCAGCTGAACAGCGATCCAACAAGTGTCATGTCAATATAGCTCATTTCAAGTGTCCCTATCATTGTGCCATTGTACTAGTGGGTGGGCACAATCAACACTTCCTTCTGAGCGCTACGACTGGGGCACTCAAATGGAGACCATCAGAAAGTACATACTTGGTCCGACTCCTCAAGAGCAGGTTCGTACTTGGCAGCAGTCAATCAGAAGAGAGATCCGACAGATGGATCGTCAAATTAGTGCTATTCACCAGGCTGAATCGAAAACAAAAGGGCAGATTCGCGCATTGGCAAAGAAGGGAGATGCGAAGAATTGTAGATTTTTAGCACGAGAAGTTCTGCGAGCACGCAAGTCAAGATCACGCATGGAGAACTCGAAGGCGACTATGAGCTCCTTATCTATGCAGCTTAACGAACAGCTAGCGACGATCAAAATAACAGGGGCGCTACAGAAGTCGACCACAATGATGAAAGAGGTCAATACCTTGGTCAAGCTGCCTCAACTCACTGCCGTCATGGGCAAATTACAAATGGAAATGACGAAGGCCGGAATCATGGACGAAATGGTCTCCGACACGTTAGACATCGGCGAATTCGACGAGGAAGAAGAGGAAGCAGATGAAGAGATTGAAAGGGTCCTGGGCGAGCTCACTGGAGAACAATTTGATACTGCAGGTCGGGTCCCGACGAATGCTTTACCTGGTACTGCACAGGCTGAACTTACGGATGACGAGGAGGAAGCAGATCTGGAAATCATGCGGAATAGGCTCGCAGCGCTAAAAGAATAATTTTTGGCGGCGCGAATGCGCATTAACAACGACTCAAACCACAAGATGCGACACGATTCGATATCTTGACATCTATGATTGATTATGAAAATTTGAACCTCGATTCAATCATAGTCTTCCGGGCGCGAATGACTGCTCGAGTCTACTGCCTTGAGTCTTCTGGGTCTGTCACTCGAGCGATTGCAACCCGGAAGCAGCTCTCACGACGAGGACGCGATGTCATCAGAGTTTGAGTCTATGTTGTCGGCTTTCTTACCAATAAACTTGGTTGTATTAGTACAACGGTCAACCGAGTGTGGGCACAATAGTATGTTTTTGAAGCGCAGTCGATAGCAGATACACTGTAGATAGGCAGAGAAGTAGGCCAGGCAGGCAGGCAGTCAGGCAGGCAGGCAGGGATGTGTACAGAATCTTGATCGTCCACTGATTTACAGATCTGATCGGACCGAGTGTCCAGATCGGGTTCTACAAGCCGCCTCCATCGCTCCATGCTGTCTGTTCTGTACACGATCGCCTCCACTTGGATCCATTACCTACCGTAGAGTACGTATCCTATGTTGTACCCTAGTGCATTAGTCTAAAGTTGCGCACGATCCACTTTTACGATCCCCTACCATGACAGACATATAGATCACGGAAATCTCTGCCTCGGGCGTCCCACCTGTTGTCAGATGCTGTACAGATCGTATAGCACTTTTGCTATCGTTCTCCGCTCTACCTTTCTCGCCACAGGAGTCAACAGCCAAAATATATTCGACCTGGCTTCATCTTCAGCGGCGCCATATCAGTACCAGGCTTTCGATCTCTCTGATCGTCCTGATCAATGTCCTCCGTGTTTCAATTGCTTATTACCTGCTTTCAATTGTAAGCAATTCGCTGAATGTCAGCCGTATAATGGCATCTGCGATTGTCCTCCAGGCTTCGGTGGCGATGATTGTAGTGTCCCCACTTGTGGTTCTCTGGCGGATGGCAAGAAGCGGTCTTTGAGGACTCACGAGGACTGTGAATGCTCAGAGGGTTGGTCGGGCTTGAATTGCAACGTCTGTGAGACGGATTCCGCTTGTGCCCCACTTATGCCGGAGAATATCAATGGGACATGTTATAAAGGAGGTTTGGTGGTACATGAGAACTTTCAGATGTGTGATGTGACGAATCGGAAGATATTGGACCAGCTAAAGGAGAAGACACCGCAGGTGACTTTCTCGTGTCGTGAGGAAGATAAAACTTGCAACTTTCAGTTCTGGGTTGGTAAGGTCGAGTCATTTTACTGTGGTCTAGATACCTGCGAATTCTCACAAAGTCTCGGATACGATCAGAACACAACGACTTATGACTGCAAAAACATCCAATGTGAATGCATCCCTGAACGAATGTTGTGTGGGGAATCCGGCTCAATCGACATCTCAGATTTTCTTTCCGAGGAGATCAAAGGCCCCGGCTCCTTCACCTGCTCGTCCAAGGATAACACTTGTAGATTCGAGGAACCAGCAATGAATGAGCTCATCAGTGACGTCTTTGGAGACCGATCAATCACACTGGATTGCAATTCGTCGGAGTGTTTACACTACAGCGAAGTTCCTGGATATGTAAGACCAAGACGGCCGTCAAACATCAAATTGGTGATTGGCAGCATTGCGGGTGCTACAGTCGTTTTGTGCTCACTCATTCTCGGACTCTGGTTCGCGATACGTCGATCACAACATTCTAAAAGTTCTGGTGCTATCAAGTTGCCAGACGACGAAGTCTCGAAATTGATGACCAACCATACTCCGGCGACATTACAGTTCAGAGAAATTGAATATGTGATTAATGGTAAAAGGATTTTACAGGGTGTGCAAGGTATTGTCAAGCCTGGCGAGATTTTGGCAATCATGGGGGCCTCTGGGGCTGGTAAAACGTCCTTGATGGATATCCTGGCACGAAAGAAACAAAGCGGTAGACGAACAGGAGATGTCTTGGTTAATGGACAAAAGGTGTCTGATGAAGTATACCGGGCTATAGTCGGCTTCGTTGATCAGGAAGACGCTCTAATGCCGACATTAACCGTTTTCGAGACGATCTTATATTCAGCACTGCTTAGGCTGCCTCAAGACATGTCGAGAGCGTCGAAGGAGATGAGAGTCATGGAGACTATGGACGAACTTGGTATTCTTGCCATCAAAGATTCCTTGATTGGACAAGAGGGACGTCGTGGCATCAGTGGGGGCGAGAAAAGACGGGTGAGCATTGCTTGTGAATTGGTCACGAGTCCATCGATATTATATCTGGACGAACCGACTTCTGGTCTTGATTCTTTCAATGCTTTCAACGTTGTCGAATGCCTGACCAATCTCGCGCGGAACTATAATCGCACGATCGTTATGACCATACATCAGCCACGATCGAATATAGTAGCCTTGTTCGATCAATGGCTGCTTCTCGCACAAGGACAAGTTGTCTATTCAGGGCCTTTGCGTGACTGTCATGCTTATCTACAGGGCATTGGACATGGTTGTCCGCAAGGCTTCAATATCGCCGACTACCTCATTGATTTGACTATGGCCACAGCAGATCGGCCATATGAGTCTTCAACACCAGGAAGTACCGCTAGACAGGACGATGAACATGATCGTCGTTCATCTGAACAAACCAGTAGGAGAACGCCACACAGTCTTCAGCACTGCGACTCTATACGTGACGATGTTGCAGATATCTGGGCTAGCTCCACAACAACTGCACAGGTACAAGCCGAACCATCAAGAGCAGATACTCCACCTCTCAGCATCGAAGAACTTCATAGCTATTATAAAGTCAGCGAGGTCTCTAGGGGCATCACGGATGCAATAGACATTGCGAAAGCGAATGTGCAAGATAACTTACAAGGATTGAATGATCCACTTGGGACAGGGTATAAGCGGATCGGATGGTCAAGTCAGTTTGTTCTTCTCTCGGGCCGGACATTCACAAACTTATACAGGAACCCAATGCTATTATTGACGCACTATGCAATCGCGATACTGCTTGCGCTTCTATGTGGGTATCTATTCTACGACATCAGCAACGATCTGCCTGGGTTCCAAGGTCGCTTAGGACTCTTTTTCTTCATACTATCCCTTTTCGGCTTCAGCACCTTGACGTCACTAAACGTCTTTGCCACGGAAAGAACAATCTTCATGCGAGAACGAGCAAATGGCTACTACGCGACTTTCACTTACTTCTTGGCAAAGGTGATATTTGACATTATACCTTTGAGAGTGTTGCCTCCAATTTTAATGGGTATAATCATATATCCTATGGTTGGACTTCTTCCGTCGCTCGGTATTTTCCTCAAGTTCCTATTGATACTCGTCCTTTTCAACCTTGCGGCCGCTGCCGTGTGCCTATTCATCGGCATAGCGATCAGAGACACTGGTATAGCAAATCTTGTCGGCAGCTTGTTTATGTTATTCAGCTTGTTGTTCGCCGGCCTTCTATTGAATCATGGTGAGATCAATTCCGAGCATTATCTTTGTCTGCATATTAATCTTTTAGACAAAATACCTGCAGGACTACAGTGGGTTCAATCACTATCAATCTTTCATTATGCATATGAAGCACTCTTAGTCAATGAAGTGACCTTCCTTACACTGACGGAGAAGAAGTTTGGCCTGAGCATCGACGTGCCTGGCGCAACCATTCTAAGCACATTCGGATTCAATGCTCAAGCATTGTGGTTCGATGTGGGTGGACTTGCGACCTACTTTCGTAAGAGCCCTCTTGAACAAAACAAAACGTCAGACTAACACACAGCAGTCATCTTTCTTGTTTTATCCTTCTTCGCGATGCACTTTTTACTCGTTGAGCAGCGTTGAGCATGCATTCATAGAGAGAGACATCCATATTCGTTGTGGTCAATCGATATTTCAACGATGTTGTAAACTTCAACTGGAACAACCTTTCGTAATGGTAAATTTGCGGTCAAGCACAATGAAAGCCGTTTCGTGTATGTTAGCTGTATTTAGCCACTGTACTCGAATGTGGTCCAATGTACTACAAAACGGCTCGACTTGGTGGTGCCCTCGTCTTTGGAGTCGTAAAACCTTTCATGTCTCTTGTTTCGCAATCACTGAATTCGATCTAGCCCGATTGGCTTGTGCCCAAGCTTGTCCACATGAATTGCCTGTCGACTAGTCAGTATGTCTGGTGATCGTCTGTCAGGATATACTAACATGCACAATTGAGCCCTGAAGGCCCTCTCCGCCGCATGACTGTTGTCGTAACACCACACAATTCACACTTCCAGCCGTCTGGAATAACGCTTGCTTTTTTCTTCTTCTTAACCTTGGTCATCTCGTCCTGATCTATCAGGACCTTCTCTGCTGCTGGCTCGACCTCATCTTTTCGCACCTCGGACGCTAGCTTGCGCTTTCGTGGCTCGCGCGGCTTCCTGATTTTCTTTTCATTGTCGTCTTTCGTCGCGATCTCACCCGCTACGATATCGTCTCCAGTATTTTCTATTGCCAGTGCGCAAGGGTCCGGTGATTGAAAGTCCAGGAATTTGAGCTCCATCCTGGGAATGTGCCGAAAGGCATTAGCCATTTTGTCCTTCACCTCGTTGTGTTTATTGATATGTTTGCGCATGATTTCCACTATTACATCGGTGGTTGGATCGCTTGTGAATGTGACGGGAATGACTTGGTGCTGTAACGTGGTACCACCAGGCTGTTTACGTAGTGTAAGAAATGTGTACAAGTGTTGTCGCAAATCAGACTTCTCCAAGGTCGAGTCCCTGGGCACGAGGAAAAACACATCTTTAGACTCATCGAATTGAAAGACTAGTTCAGAGACATTGACAGTTTTTGTGATAGTGCGCAGTGCATCTTGAGACTTTTGTGCTGTAGTAGCTTGTGGCAGCACTGCTTGTCTAACGGACATGGTCACTATCGCCCTTGCCAACAATGTTTTGGGAAATTGATGTATGCCGAAACACAAGTCTAGTTTGCCGAGAACCTGCACTGTATCCAGTAGGACATTGGCCTTCGTGAGGAAAGCTCCAGAGATAATGGATTGTCGAGACTCCTTAAGACTCTGCAAAAAGGCCTCTTTGTCGAAGGTATTTGATATGATGTCTTTTTGGGACTCGACCACATTCATGCCAGCCATGAATAACTTTGAAGTGGATGGACTAATTTAGGGTCTCAGGAGCTATCTATTGTACGACAACTACTGACGACAACATGAACTCAATATCTTGCTGTACGGAGGCCCCTCGTGAACGTGCTTTGCGATTTTCTTATATAGTGGTGCATGATTTAGGATCTTTAGTAACATCTCATAGCATCAATTGAGTTCTAGTTGAACTGTCCTCATGAAGATGTGTCTACACGTTGACAGCACGACAAAAGATCTTGCGCATGGCAGTGATCACTCCTGTATAGTCTAGTTGTGTGGATCTACGAAACCCTATGTAATTGCTGGCGCTAAGTTGAGGCGCCGTTTCGTTTTCGTCTTCGCCACTACTGATGTGTCTATCGCTGGCCTTGGCTCAACAACATCACTTTGTGCGTCGCGCAAATCTTCAATTGCATAAGAGGATAGCGGATCCGTTTTCGCTGCTGTCTTGACACCCTCGCGACGCTTAATAGCTTTCGGGACAAAGACTGTGCTTTCTTCCTGCAAATTACGAATGATCGGAGCTGCAGAGTATATCACTCGTGAGCTCTCCGGAACTTGAGCCTGGTGAACGCCCCCACTCTCAGTTTGATCTCGATGTGCCTTGCTTCTGCTATCTTCTGAATCGCAATCTGGCATCAATGCTTCGGAGTGTGACTGACGAGACTTCTGCAACAGTGCTTTGACAGGCCCATTCGACAATTTGTGCTCTGTTGAGGTGACGAGCAATTCGTATTTATTCGTAACAGGTGGAGGACCTGTAGGCAACGGGATTTCAGCTGTCGAAGAAGCGGTAGAATCATCGGAGTCGACACCTTCTCCAGGCATCTCTTTATCTTCCATGCCCGGTGGTGCGACGCCGAAAGGATTATCTAGCTATTAGCTGCATGACATATAGTCCACGTATTGTCTCACATATTGGGTCATAGTAGTATGATTTGGTAGGCTCCTTGGGAATTGAATTTCGTGCTGACACATGCTTTTCTTTATGCTGTGTACGTTCACTCGTAATCACAGGTTGTATTTTGTTCTCAGCTCGCAACTTGTGTATCCGGCTGAGATCCCGTTCGAGAGCTTTAAGATGCTGGGTATCTTGGCTTGTGAGCTTGCCTCTTGCTTCAAGCTGGCGCAATTCGTCGACCTGGCGTTGAACTTGATCTGGCCGTCTCTTTTGCAGTTGCTCATCTCGCTGTTTGCTTCTCTCGTTTCTTGACTTGTTTATCACAGCTTGTTTCGCCTTCTTGTTGTACTTCTGCACCGGATTCGGCCCCAAGCTCTTATCTTTGGCCATATTGGCGACGGTCAAGGTATATTAGAACGTCTCAAGTGTCCTGCCACTATACTTGACAATTGCTCGATTCGGCCCAGAAGTCGCGCGGAGCAATGATGATGTCGATATTGATATCCCGAGAAGCCCGAGCGAGTACATCTCAGAGCAAAACGGAGCACAGTCATGTCTCATATGGCGGGTATTGTTATTTGAGGGTGTGTTGCACTTGGATATCTCACCAAAGACACATCAGCTCGTAGCCACGTTGCGGTTGGCTGCGACAATTCCCCACTTCGACTGTCCAACCCGGAATGCCCAGGTGTGCCAGAGCTCCTGTAGTCACATATTCGTTGTACGCAGGTAATCTGAAGGAGTTATCCATGCATACCAGTACATTCTATCATAGTTTTGGTGGGAGATCAAGTCTCACGAACAGTCTACTCGATCATGCCGGTGCACGGAAGAAGCATCAGAACCACAATGTATCTCCCAGCTACTGGTCACGCAAAGGAGTATTTCAATTGCAACCTTACAAAGCATAGGCTGCCTGAGTTGAGTGGGCTGCAGCTGACATTCGTGGTCGTCCTTGCGCAAGTTGTGTGTGCACAATTCGTATTCACAATAGCTGTTCACGTTGCGTGATGTGTCTAGTCACTAATTACAGTATAGGACGTGGAGGACTCGGCCACACTCTATTGAAGTGCTTGTGCATGGCATATACATGGCGATGAGCTATTCGCTAACCTCTTGCATAATATCTGACACTTCCACTCAAGCTTAGCTATGCTGCTGCGTTATGTTCCATAGATTGGGTTCTGTTGTGTCACTGTAGCTACTCGAAGTGATTCATACTCGTATGGTGATCGAGGAGAAGCCCCCGCAAAGTGCCATCTCGCCTGCTTTGCCAATTTCCGAGAGTGCTTACCACTTAGGTATTCGTGTGACAACTCCTAGTCCACCACACTCGTCCAATCTACACATATTCAGAGGATTGATCTCTCAGTGCCCCTCTTTACGCCAGTCCATTCGACGGTCTCGTTCTTAACAAAATTATGGTGGTAAACCTTGCAATCATTACCTAATACCGCTTGACACCACAGCGATTTGGTTTTCTTGTCACATCAACTTGCAATAAACACGAAAAAGAGGAGGCAAGTATCAGAAAGGTGTAGCATCGTATCTGGTTCGACGACGAATCGTAAAAGATCTCCTTCATTCGGTAATGCTGTATATTCTCCTCCTGTTTGTGCTCGGCACGCAATTTGCGGTCTCAGCACAACGTCAAACACTGGCAGAAGCTGCTCTTGACGCTCGAAGGATGCTTTGGAATGAGTCGGAAGGCACTCTCCTTTCCGTTTATCAGGCAGAGGTAGCGCCAATACCCGAACTCATTGGTACTCCAATCGGAATCATGGAGTATTTCGCAGATTGTTCAGCAAACGGCTCGCCCACGATGCTCATGCTAGATATAGCTCCCGCAACAAGGAACTATAAGGCTGGCTCGCCAATTACCTTGTCTCTGAGGGATCACTCTTTTGCAGAACCGCTACAACACGGTCGAATGTACATGGTTGGTCATCTTCATATGATAGTAGATGATGAGGAAGCAAATCGAGTAGAGAAGTGTTTCCTCAAGCGACATCCTGATGCAGAGGTTGTTGCGCCTGGTCGAGATGTACACGCATCAAATTTCTACACGATGCAGATCGAGACTATCTACTATTTTGGAGGCTTCGGAAATGTTTCTTACATTGGTTTCATTCCCCCTGATGTCTATAAGTCGGTAAACCTCATGTCAGATGAGAAAGCAATGCATCTTCATCTCTAAGTACGGGAGTGAAGCGCTTGCATGAAATGATCCCGACCAGAGACAACTCCAATGATATACTAGGCTGAGGGACGGACTGCGGCCCCAGGGGCGACTTCGAGAGTAATTGTGAGAATCCACGAGACGAATTTGTAGGAGCCAGTCACAATCATGAATGATGCTCTGCTCTGATTTCCTCGAAGCTTTGATTCACCGCACATCTCGGCAATGATGCGATCCTGTGAGACAATCACTGCACAATATTTTGTGTTGCATATATTTGCAAACACAAGTATTACTATTTGCTGCTTGAGCGTGCTTTGTACACGAGCGTACTGTAGAGTAACATATGAATCATTCGACAGCCTGTATAAGACTGATGTTGTCACCCTTGAGTAGGATACGGCCTAGTTGACGACGACCACGAGTTGCATCGCCTTCTCCTAGCTCAACCGACACTGCATTGTCTATCACGAGATTCATAAACTCATCGAATCCACGGATCTTGCCTTCAATTCTGGACGCAGTCTGCTCATACAGCCAGATTTTGACGGGAACGGACTTCTGAAGAAAACCGAAGATAGCGTTCTGTGATATTAGTGGGTTAACATCTCGCAATTTTTATAAAGCTTACGATCGGTGGAATCATCACTTTCTGTTGTCGAGACATCTTCGCTGGGACGACTTCCGGGCTAGAATCCTCGTCGAAGCAAGCGTTGTCTAGGAAAAAAAAAAGAGGAACGCCGGAGAGGAAGTAGTCTACCGCAAACCACACCTGAAAGAGCTAGCACATCTATACATCTACAACTACCGATCCTGTGTGGTCTACAACTCTCGCTCGAGGGGGAGCCCACATGCTATGTGATTGCAGTAGTACGGTACTAGGCAGGTACTAGTACTTGTGGTTGTTACTCTGAACACGTGCATTCACTCCGTCCTTCGAGGTACCAGTACCGTACCGGTCCGAAATTGAGTATCTCGGGTAAGCCGCATGAAGCTACCCTAATAGGTAAGACGGCATCGCCATGCTAAATGTTACCGTACAGCACCTTGTGAGCCATGGCAGTCGTGCGCAAATAGTATTCACGTGTTCCCCTGACCCCACGAACCCTAAGTGTAGACCATCAGCTTGATGCTGCAAGCATGTGTCGCCGACAGTTTTAGTGAAATGTCTGTGGGAGGAATAAAACCTGACCTTAGAAGCATAGAAATTCAGTAAGGCCTGCTCAAGATGTCCGGTGAGTTAGTCGTGCAGTCGCAGAGCGCTTTCCAAAAACAACCTCATATCTTCCTCAATTCTAAACAAGCGAAAAAGTCAGGAGCGAAGCCAAAGAGATGGTTCAAAGAGGTCGGATTAGGATTTAAAACCCCTCGTGAGGCCATTGACGGAGAATATATCGACAAGAAGTGTCCGTTCGTCGGAGATGTTTCTATCAGAGGTAGAATTTTGACTGGAACCGTTGTTTCAACCAAGATGGCTCGAACCATAGGTATGCTTGGTCTCGTGGTTTAACCCGCATTATTGACTTCAATAGTTGTTCGACGAGAATATTTGCAATTCGTTCCTAAGTACAGAAGATACGAGAAGAGACACAAGAACCTGTCAGCACATGCATCGCCTGCTTTCCGTATCAATGACGGTGATATCGTTACTGTAGGACAGTGTCGTCCCTTGTCGAAGACCGTACGATTCAATGTGCTTCGAGTCGACCGTCACTCAGAGGGTGTCAAAGCCTTCTCCCGATTTTAGTGGCATTATGAGCGAGACTATCAGAAGGTTGCGGTGACTTCGGGTTGTCTTGCCAATATCACATACATACCTAACGCATAACAATTTTAAGCATACCATTCCTCGGGGCTCAATATCAATTTTACGCTTCCAATTTGCATCTGGCTCGTGAACATTTCCGGTTATTTTATGATTTCTATGAATGGCATCGTTCACTTGAGCTCTGCTTGTTCCAAAATTTCTTGAATCTTTCTAAGGAGGTTCGAATCTCCTGTATGTTTGCCCCTCTCATCGCTGATTTTAATTGCTGGCGCTCCTCCAGCTGATGCAAGTTTGATGACAATACTCATTGCCGTTGACTTGTCGCCACTGATAGCGGCTCGGAAATCATTTGTTAAAAAGGTTCCAATTCCAAAGCTGCAACCAATACCTAACTCGTTGGCCAGGCGCTCCAGGGCAACGCACTTCTCAATATCTAGTCCATCACTGAAGACTATCGATTTTGTGCTTGGATCTATGCCCTAATTGTATTAGACCATCAACAATGCTTCAGAATATACTCACTCGAGCTTGGTAGAATTGTACCATACGTCTGGCAAATGCTTCTGGTGAACCAGAATCCTGTCTTACACCAGCATACTTTCTCGCAAGCTCTGAAGTGAAATTTTGCAAGAATATGTTGGTTCCGAAAGTGTCCGTTAGTGCAATGCCAAGTTCATCGCCATAAGTATCTCGCCATTTGGTCAACGCAAATTCGTTGGCTCGGAGATAGTCATTTGTGATGGCGGCCGTACCCATGAACCACTCGTGTGCTATCTGTGTACTTTAACAATAGTCGATGTATATTGTCACAGCCACTTACAGTGCCAATTGGTTTGAGCGCATACTTGTGCGCAAAGTGTACATTCGAAGTGCCAACAAGGCGACCCTTACAGCTCTCGTGCCCAGAGACAGAGAGTAGTCCCTGAAGAACTATATCTTGAGTATGATAATCACGTCGTCTGCGCGTGCCAAATTCAGAAAAGGCGCAACCTGCATTGAAGAGTTGTTCAGCCTTATGTGCTGCGCGCTCGAATTGCCCTTCATAGGACCAATCAGTGTCTACGAAGCGGAAATAGGCCTCACTGATCATAGATAGCAGAGGAATCTCGTAGAGAACCGTCTGCGCCCATAGTCCTTCAATCAAGATAGACAAATCTTTCGTCTTCTCGTCGAATGACATTATGATCTCATCATCCGGGTGCAGACGAAGTTTGCGCAGGAACAGAAGATATCCATCCGGCAGATACGGACAGCAATTTCTGAGAAATTTTATCTCGTCCTCTGTCACGCTAAGATTGCTCAAAGACGCAACTTGGTCTCGAAGCCATTCATAAGCAGATATGGAAAGAATCTTGCTCTTGTCTCTATTATAGAATTTGTAGGATACCCTCACATGTGGATAGTGTTGCTAGATTGTTAGCTCGACGAAGGTGTCCTAGTTTTGCAAGTACCAAGATCGCAGCTTGCATGGTCAATTTGTACATGTCTGTGTCGAGTAGACTCCGAACTCGCGAAGACTCCATAATTGGACCAACAATCGATTCTGCGAGTGTATCTGACAGACTTAAGTTTCAGGACTGCGAAGATGGGTGCTTGCTGCTATACTGCTATGCTGCTCAAGGACTATGGAGCTAAGGTGCTGTGGTTCTTAGTAAACATAATTCAGTGGATGTTTTGATGAGTCACTCCTCCACCAATAGCTCTGTTATGCATTAACGATAGTCCGTGGTGAGGTGATCTCTCCTTGACACGCAACTGTTCCTTCTCAGACACCATTTCTTGTGTTATCGTTCAGCTGCACGTTGCACGTTGTGTTGGACTAAGCCTCTACATATATTTGATCGTAGGCGCGTCTTCCGCTTGCGAGGAAGATCATGCATGAGTATATACAAAATAGCCACCAAGAACTGACTCATCCACATTCAACGGTAAGGAGCCAGGAGGCATCAACAGCATAAGCCATGACAACCTTGAAAGCGAGAGTGCTTGAGACGTCTTGGCATTGCTAATCCATTGCTTACATCGCCAAGATTGGTCATGAGTTTGTGTTATTATATATTCCGCTATAATACACTCTAAGTTAAAATTTATAATGCCGAGATATGTGACGAAAAATGTCAAGTATCCTATGTTCTCAAGAACTTTTCGTGCGCAATCGTTTCTGATGCTCAGCAATCAAGTCTGCTTGAATGAATGTTGGAACAGGGCTGTGTTTCATATATTCCATTGTGAATTCGCCCTGCGTATATCAGCCATGATCTGTCTCATAGAACTCCTGTATACCTTGCCTTGTGTCTCCTGACGAATCGAGGTACTGTATCCGAACATGCTGTCTATATCTCATCAGTTTTCATTACAATAGGAAATTTCTAAAACTTACTGAGAGATACCTCGGCCTTAATCGTAAATTCATCTGCTCCGATATCTGTATCAATGATAGTTGCCTTGCGCTTGTTCAGCCCGCCCACTACAGCACCTTGGAAATCATTCGGAGCAGTTACATTGACATCCATAATGGGTTCGAGAATAGTTGGCTTGGCTTTGTTGAAAGCCTCTTTGAAAGCATTAACAGTGGCCAAGCGGAAAGCAAGCTCAGAACTGTCCACTGCATGTGCTGCACCATCCTCGAGCACGAAACGACAGCCATTTATTCGATGACCTAACAGGAAACCTTTTTCCACGCCATCCATGAAACCTTTCTGACATGCAGCAATGAAACCATTGGGTATAGTGCCGCCAGTGACTCGATTCTCGAACTCAACATCTACGGTGGTACCACCCGCCTCGATAGCCGACATTGGTTCTATAAATCCTTCGACCTTAGCATATTGGCCAGCACCTCCAGATTGCTTTTTGTGCGTATAATTGAATGTCGCACGCTCTGAAATGGTCTCTCGGAATGCAACTCGTGGCTGGCCTGTACTACAATCGACGTTGTACTCTCGCCGCATTCTTTCAACATATATCTCCAAGTGTAACTCACCCATGCCAGACATGATCGTCTCTTTGCTTTCGTCGTCAACATGCACTCTGAACGTGGGATCCTCCTTTTGAAAACGATTCAGAGCTTTGCTGAAATTGGCAGACTCTTTGCCTTTTGGTTTGATGGATAAAGAAATCACAGGTTCCGGTACAAACATAGAAGTCAAGCTGTAAGAAAGTTGACCATCGGTAAAAGTATCACCAGATGAGCAATCAACTCCAAACATAGCGCAAATTTCTCCGGAGCCGACAAAGTCCACGTCCTCCATATCTGCAGAATGCATTCGAACAAGTCGAGGCACTTTTATTTTCTTGCCCGTCTTTGTGTTGGTTATTACATGACCTTTTCGCAATGCCCCTTGGTAAACACGGATATATGTCAGTTGTCCATATTTGCCTTCTTCCAATTTGAATGCGAGCCCGACAAACGGCTCCTCACTATAAGGCAGCAATTGAACCGCAGCTTCGTCACGCTGTAAGTCCAAGGCTGTGTTCTCAACTTCTGCTGGTGTAGGTAGATAGTCGCACACTGCATCAAGAACACTCTGTATACCAGTGTCCGCTAGTGCAGAGCCCATCAATACCGGTGTAAATTGACGCGAGACAGTTGCTCTTCTAATTCCTTGTGCTAATTGAGATTCGCTTGGAATTCTTTCTTCGAGATACATCTCTGCAATTATATCATCGACGTCTGCTAGAGTTTCTACCAAGATAGCTCGCTTCTCGTTGGCGAGTTGAAGTAGGTCTGGCGGTACTTGATCTTCCCTAAGCTCTATTCCTCGAGGACCCTCATTGTATATAGCTTTCATGCGTAAGAGATCGACAACACCTCGAAAATCATCTTCGGTGCCTATTGGGATTTGCAGCGCCGCGGCAGGGATTCTGAGCTTGGTATTGATCTGCTCCACCACTTTCCAGGGATTTGCACCAACCCTGTCCATCTTGTTGATGAACGAGATGCGAGGAACGTTGTAGCGACGCATTTGACGATCCACCGTTATCGTCTGGCTCTGCACTCCTGAAACTGCACAGAGAACTAAGACAGCTCCATCCAGAACTCGGAGAGCTCGCTCAACTTCAATGGTGAAATCGATGTGCCCCGGAGTGTCAATAATATTTATGTGATAAGGATGTTCATTTCCGTTCTCAACCTTCAACCAATCGCAATATGTTGCAGCAGATTGAATGGTGATTCCCTTTTCTCTTTCAAGATCCATTGAGTCCATTTTAGCACCTACATTGTCTTTACCCCGTACTTCGTGGATATCTTTGATTCGCCCTGTATAAAATAGTACTCTCTCAGTAAAGGTTGTCTTGCCAGAGTCGATATGAGCACTGATACCGATGTTCCTTTGCCACTTCAAAGTCTCAGCATCTTTCGAAGATATAGGCTTTGTTGTTAAACGTGGTTCTCCGATATCAGCTTCACCAGAAATTGAGCTCTCCTGCTGAGCCGCAGCTGCGTTAGCATACGTGCGAGTAGAGTGCTGGAGACAAAGTCGAGAAGACTTTGCAGATGCAATGACCACTTGTGAGCATGATAAAATATGCTGATAAATGCGACCCATTATCGCATTCGCAAGATATCTTGTGTTAGTTGGAGGATGAACTCAACATGATTTTCCCAAGCGTCGGAACCGCGGTGTTTATAATCCCTAGTCGCTGAAAATCGATGCCTGCCATAACGTATGTAGTGTTGCCCGGAACAAATTTAGACCTTGCCCTGGTGCACAGCTTCACGCCACAAAAAAACGGCCATCAATTCTCAGCCGCGGACAGCTGCAGCATGCATACCGTATATATGCATATCCGACTGCATAGGTACAATACCAGTCGGCTGATTTTGACCGGCCCCAAATTTGATTTGACAGTACCTACAGTAGGTACAGGTACCTGTATATGTGGTATGGCTATAGATTGCATGGTACCTAGGTAGCTAGTACTAATGGGCTCTCATATCTTGCGATTGCGAAAAAAGGATCGATACTTTACGGTTATGATTGGCTAAGGCAAGTGTCAATATCTTTGCCAAAATTTCACGGATATATACTGTATATTCCTCGATATAAATATTCGTATATCTGCGTATTCGATCTACCATAAAATCCAATGTCGCTCGGATCTGGCACTTATTTCCGTTGCACAACGTCATGTCCTATAACAGTAGTCTGTGATCTTGAGTCGTGCAGGATTATCTTCTCGAGCGAGGCTCGACCACCGAACAATTCGCAGGCAGAAGAAGTACGCCTGTATTCCATTACACGTTGAATATTCGATCCTGCGTAGTTGTTATCCAGCTCTCCAATATTGTGTCTCGGTGTGCCATAGTGCGCACGTCACTTTCTCGTGGTTGCAAAATTATGCATAATGACTTGCCGTAGATTGAAAATCCTTTATACGTCGCTGTAAGAACGGCTTTGACCTTCTCATCGTCTTCTTCTTGTGAGTCGATGAATAGAGGAGAACTGTCATGATGTTGCACTTGCTCCTTGACAGACGTTTCGGACTGGAAAGAGACATCCTTCCTCACGCCTAGAATACAATGACGACTCTTGACGTCTTGTAGGAAAACGCTAGCACTAAAACTCCCTATGAAAATTAGGAACTATGAGACAAACTGTACCACGGACTTTGGACGAACCTCCGTGAATTGTATCTCGTGTAGGACGTTTCTTTTTCTGTTGCAGTCTTTCTTCACGCAGTTTCGGCAGGACCAAGGGACGGATCATTTCTAAGACTTCGTTCAAAACATCATCTGATGGCCAAAATTGTGCCTTGTCATGGGTAGTGTATATCTTGACCTCTAATACACAATGTTTAGTAATGCGCAGATAGCGTTTAAGAATCATGTTGGTGCTAAAGGCATATACACGCACCCTGAGACACAGGACATAGAACAGCTGTCAATGCTCGATCTACAAGCTCAAGAGTTGCAACAGTCGGTAAAGACTCCGATTGCAACCACATATATATCATGACTGTCGTAATCTCTGCGTAGCATTGTATGTGCAAGCCAAAAAACGGGAGGAGCCGAATGCCGCACGATCAATAAATATCTCTGCCTGGTCTCGATCCAGGGGCCTCCAGGTTATGAGCCTGGCGCGCTTCCACTGCGCTACAGGGATGATTGTATTAATGTCAGAAAATAAATTATATATATCAATTTGAAAAAAGAACAGCTTAACTATCGCCTCAAACAGCAACACATCTCTTTTCACAATAGAGCATCATCAGAACGAGCATTCTTGGAGCATCACAGCACTTTTGATTTGTTGACTCCGCTACATAATGTTCTTGTACCAAGATTCTTTGTAGATATGCAGATACCAAAAGTATTATTACTGCCTTGAGTATATAGTAGTTTAACATAAAGTAGTCTGACAGGATCCAACTATGTATGTAAAGGCTTAATTCTGTACTACAAGCCTTTGATTGTTTGGATTTTGTTTATGCAAGTATACTATAGAGTCTTAACTTTGAAGCGGCTTCTTATATGATTCCAGATGTCCCTGCTATAGCAATTTACTCAACAGAACAATCACGGTAATAATGACGGTATATACTATATACAATCTGTTTCTAAGATACCTATGATCAGAAGTATCAAATGCTATCTGAATTGTTTATATTGTGCTTCTATAACAGCAAGTTTTGAATTACAAATAAGTAAAATTTGGCTGCATTGTTCTAACATAGCTGTAGTAACAATAGGCTAGTTTTGATCCGTCCTCTTTTTTGAGATCAGCAATAGACCAAGTGCCTTCTGCTAGCTTAATGTAGTTTTAGTATGCTTCTAAGAAAGCATCTGACGTTAGCAAAGCGTTGCCAGATCTTTAGAACATATAAAACCAAACATGTTTGGCTAAAGTTAGCATGAATCAGTAACTTTTACTGAGTACAGTCTAGAAACTAGTCAAACTTGCAAAGATCACGTAAAAATGAAGAGAATTATCTTACTCAGAGCAATCTAAAGAGTCCTATTAAGACCAGGATAAACATCTTTACAAGAAATCTTAAAAGACGTTGTAATCTTTCTTTGCTTAGCTCAAGCAAATATATTATGATCAAAGTAATGTAAAGTAAGGCTAGGTCAAAAAAGGATAATAAAGATTTTGAACAACATATTGCCTACTAGAAGTCTATATTCACAGCTAAAAGTGTTCTAGAGTGCAAGATAAAAATGTAAGTTGCAAATGATGCCTGTAATGTATTAGCAGAATTTACAATAGATTGATAAGTGTGTTGTAGATATCTCTGATGGTCAGCAATATTGATATGTAGAAGAGACTCTACAGACCCACATGTCTTCCTGCATATACTTTTAGAAAGACTACAAATTATACAGAGTGTATATATGAATTGTCATACAACTAGACATGGTAAACCAACCGGGATCTGGGATCCCGGTTAGTAAAATTTGGTGAGCAAAGCTGCGAGCTTTGTCTTGTATTCATAGATACGTTGCTTGATTGAGTGACATATTGCTGGAGCTCACGCTTTTACGGTCAAATCCACGCCGCTGGCTCGCACCTCGCACAAACGCTCCTTCGTATATATCTATATCCCATAGCTTGTTCATAGAAGTTATCACACATTCATACTCTATAGCTGGCTACGTGCTCGCTCTAGGTTAAGTGTCGTGCATCTCACACGACGACGCTTAACACATATCGTGCTCTTTATTCCCTGAAATGCTTCACTGGTCACCATATTTGGCAATATGAGCTGCGCAACTATAAGCAAAACAGAGAAGATCCAGCTGCAAAGTTGTGGGTCGAGCAAAATAGTGGAAACCTAGCTGCAAAGTCAAGATTCGAGCAAGAAAGGGGACAAAGTTGAGATTCAAGTTTGAGCTGAAGATTCGAGCTGGAGAGCTAAGATTCAAGCTGGAAAGCTGAGATTTGAGCTGGAAAGCTGAGATTTGAGCTGAAAAGCTGAGATTTGAGCTGGCAAGCTGAGATTTGAGCTGGAAAGCTGAGATTTGAGTAGAACAGTGAAATTCAAGCTTGAAAGCTGAGATTCTAGCTCTAAGGTCGTGGTTCAAAAGTCGTGATTCGAGCTCAAAAGCTGAGATTCTAGCTGCAAAGTCGTAGTTCGAGCTCGAAAGCTGGCATTCTAGCTGCAAAGTTGTGGTTCAAAAGTCGTGGTTCGAGCTCAAAAGCTGGCATCCTAGCTGCAAAGTCGTGATTCTAGCTGCAAAGAATAGCTGTGGTGACTATAATGCCTTTAGAGCGTACAAACAGGATATGTTGTCACCAGATCTTTGACTGTCGTTATGCTCGACTGCAATGAACCGTGATTATACCGGGATCCCGGTACGGTACGGTTCAAAACACCGTGTCGGGATCCCGGCACGGTAAACCGTACCGGAGGAAAATCTTGGACCGGGACCCGGTCGGTTTACCATGTCTACATACAACATACAATATTTCTAAAGAGTTCTAGTCAATAATTGCTCCAGAACTAGATACTTGAAAGGATAATTTTATAGAATGATGCAAAATGTACTGTACTACTAGACATGGCTAATTGATCAGTTTCTAACCTAAGATTCTGGTATAGTTCTGGTATGTACAGTTATCTGCATTATGCAAAGTACCATGCCTGTAGAGCATAGCAACAGTCACAGATTTGGTAACGACATATCTTGTATGTACGTCTTAGAGACATCATAGTCTCCAGTAACTTACTACAGCTATCTTGCTAATGTGCATCATTCTTTCTTGTTTGAATAGGAATCATGTTATGCTAGGTCATGCTTCTCCTTATTGATAAGCACGTACAGTATTGTATTCTTTCTCTGCTCAACTTTTACTTTTAGATGCTACTAATTATCAAGATCTGCAAGATGGTTACCAGACTTACAATCAGACTTGTCTCCTGCTTCAGCCTCAATTGCCAAAGTGTTGCAGCCACATAGAGACTATGAGTCTTTATATAAGAGACTACTAGATATCTTCTGAAGTACTGGGGCACATATCTGTATATAGACATAGTAGACCAACTAGGACTCAGAATTCTATCTAGAAAGTTCTGTAAGCAAAGCTGAGCGCTTTATCTTCTATTCATAGATATGTTACTTGATTGGGTAACATATTGTGCTGTTCATCCTCTGAAATGCTTTACAAGTCACCACAATTTTAGAATGCCAATATTACATCAAAATATCCAATTGCAAAAGTTGTTTCTTGTGATAGCCCTAGGAACTGTAAAGAGGTGGTAAAGTGCTTGGCCGTCAGATAGTAAGAATTGACTGTTGATCAAACGTCAATTTCAACAGGTTTACCATGTCTACCTGCATAGCTATGCAGCTTATATCACAGATAAAGCAATTCAAGCAACTAGTAAAGCATTACAGAGAATAAACAGCAAGTTATATTATCTAATCAAGCAATATATCTATCAATATAAGCAAAGCGCGCAGATTTGCTTACAAATCTTTCTAACTAGAATATTGGTCTGCAACCTAATATGATCCGCGCACTATAACTGATATACAGTTCTAGTTTTATTAACCGTAACTGTAATACAGTCACGGTTCATGAAATGTACCGGAATTCTAAAGCCTAGTTAATTTACCATATCTAAATAAAGTGCTACTATGTGACATGAAAACTATTTTGATTGCTGTAAATCTAGTTGATGTCTGTAATGTTTGTGCTTGAAGTATTAAATTTGTGTTCTTATAGAAATCTTTCTGTACAGAGAAGTTGATGTACAACTTTCATTATTTTGATATCTCAATTCAATATATAACTGTTTATACAGAACCAAAACTGAAGACTTAAGACTATTTTCAGCAGATAGCAAATTATCAAATATATTATGGCTCTATGACCTTAAATCTTTCAATTTGTACTTCTATATAGCCGTTTATAAGATAGTTCTAAAATTATAGTCAGATATTATCATGCTCAAAGAAATTAGTGCTATTGGTTGACACTTAATCTCTGCAGATTCTGCTGCACAAATAGAGAAGTAACTTTGTATCTATCTCTAGTAGAAGTATACTGTTGTACTGTAGATATAAATAGTAGTATACAGTATGAACAATCTACATCAGTTATTTAAAGGTTCCGGTTGACAAACCGTACTGTGTCCTGGACTGGGATTCTGGTTGATAAAATTTGGTAAGTAAAGCTGCAAGCTTTGTCTTGTATTCATAGATACGTTGCTTATTTAGGTGACATATTGTGCTCTTTATTCCCTGAAATGCTTCACTCGTCACAATATTTGGCAATATGAGCTGTGCAACTATGAGTAAAACAGTGGAAACCCAGCTGCAAAGTCGAGATTTGAGCAAAAAAGGGGACAAAGTTGAGATTCAAGCTGCAAGGTTGTGATTCGAGCTGCAAAGTCGTGGTTCAAGCTCGAAAGCTGGCACCTTAGCTGCAAAGTTGTGGTTCAAAAGTCGTGGTTTGAGCTCGAAAGCTGGCATCCTAGCTGCAAAGTTGTGGTCCAAAAGTCGTGGTTCGAGCTCGAAAGCTGGCATCCTAGCTGCAATGTCGTGATTCTAGCTGCAAAGAATAGCTGTGGTGACTATAATGCCTTTAGAGCGTACAAACAGGATATGTTGTCACCAGATCTTTGACTGTCGTTATGCTCGACTGCAATGAACCGTGATTATACCGGGATCCCGGTACGGTACGGTTCAAGACACCGTGTCGGGATCCCGGTACGGTATTTTGAACCGTGTCGCAATCCCGGCACGGTGAACCGTACCGGAGGAAAATCCCGGACCGGGACCCGGTCGGTTTACCATGTCTAGATAGGAGCGCTTAGCATAGTATTCTATATGGCCAGACATATCTGTAGACTACTGATCAAAAGCTCTTTAAATTGTTAAGTATGTATCAAACTTGCAAAAAAAGTTGTGAATAGACAACAAGATACCTGATTCTATAGCTACATAAACGGCCAATCATGAGAGTCTTGATATCTAGACTTCTATGCAGCTAGATAGCACAGTTTGTAAACACTTCACAAAAGATTACTATGATGTAGAATAGAGATTATAAGATATAGAATAGATATAATAGAATGATACAAGATATACCACTAAGAATCTTTTGACTAGATTTAGTTTAAATTCAAAATAGTCCTCTAATCTATTTAGCAGAGGTATGCAGGTTGCAGATGCTTGAGTATGGTACATGAATCAAAAAAAGCCATCAAACTTACCAGAATCTGAGTTGTGTTGAGTACTTCTGCTTTGCCCTTGTATTAGAGCTAAATAGACTCAATGCAGATCTAAAGCACACTACAGATAGATATGATAAATCAACTGGAATTGGGAATCCCAGTACAGTTCTTAAACTAAGACTGTATCCTAGTCACGGTAATGGTTGGTAGAATCGGAACTGTATTCTATTAGAGAGATTTGTATGTAAAGCTAGAGGCTTTATCTTGTATCCATAGAGATCTACTGTAGAAACATTGTTTGAAGTTGTTTGATTAGGTAACATATCGTGCTGTTCATTCTCTACAATACTTTACTGGTCAACAATTGTGTTACCTGTCAGTAGCCAGAATCTAGCTGCAAAGCCGTAATGTGAGCAAAACGGTGAGGATGCAGCTGTAAAGTCATGATTTGAGATTGGAAAACTCAGATTCTAGCTGTAAAGTTGTGATTTGAGCAAAATAGAGTTGAAAGTTGTGATTCAAGCTGCAAAGCTGATATTCTAGTTGTAAAGTTGTGATTCTAGCTGCAAAGAATAGCTGTGGTAACTATGATGCCTTTAGAGCGTACAAACAGGATATGTTGTCACCAGATCTTTGACTGTTATTATGCTTGGCTGCAATAGACGCAGACAAATTGTACATACCGTGATTGTACCGGAATACTGGTATAGTACGGTTCAAAACATCTTGTTGGAATTCTGGTACAGACAACTAGACATGGTAGACCAACCGGGTCCCGGTCCGGGATTTTCCTCCGGTACGGTTCACCGTGCCGGGATCCCGGTATAATCACGATTCATTGCAGTCGAGCATAACAACAATTAAAAATCTGGTGACAACATATCCTGTTTGTACGCTCTAGAGGCAATCTAGTCACCACAGCTATTCTTTGCAGCTAGAATTACGACTTTGCAGCTAGGATCTCAGCTTTCAAGCTCGAATCACGACTTTCAGACCACGACTTTGCAGCTAGGATGCCAGCTTTTGAGCTCGAATGACGACTTTTGTAACACGACTTTGCAGCTAGAATCTCAGCTTTCGAGCTCGAATCACGACTTTCAGACCACGACTTTGCAGCTAGGATGCCAGCTTTTCAGCTCGAATGACGACTTTTGTAACACAACCTTGCAGCTAGAATCTCAGCTTTCAAGCTTGAATCTTACTGTTCTGCTCAAACTTTCAGCTGAAACCACGACTTTCCAGCTCGAATCTCAGCTTTCCAGCTCGAATCTTAGCTCTCCAGCTCGAATCTTCAGCTCAAACTTGAATCTCAATTTTGTCCCCTTTCTTGCTCGAATCTTGACTTTGCAGCTAGGTTTCCACTATTTTGCTCGACCCACAACTTTGCAGCTGGATCTTCTCTGTTTTGCTTATAGTTGCGCAGCTCATATTGCCAAATATGGTGACCAGTGAAGCATTTCAGGAAACAAAGAGCACGATATGTCACCTAATCAAGCAACGTATCTATAAATACGAGACAAAGCTCGCAGCTTTGCTCACCAAATTTTACTAACCGGGATCCCGGATCCCGGTTGGTTTACCATGTCTACAGACAACTGTACCACAGAAAAATCCCAGACTGGAACCTAGTTGGTTTACCATATCTAATTGCAGGTAGTAGGAAAGACTAAGAAGAAGAGTGTTAGAGTTGCTTTGATTGAAATACTAGCATTTCCATAAAATAATTTCAAGTAGAATTTACCTGAAAAACTGTGATCATCATTTTTGATGAGAAATACAGCTCGAATACATGTAAATAGTAGCTCTACTGAGTACTGATATATAGAACAAATTCTAGACTATCATTCTATATGTGTTCAAAGCAATTAAAACTATTGTAAGCTGTATAATATAGAGTCTTTTGATGTCTGTTGCACTCTTATAACTTATAGATCATAAGTTGTCTTATTGCGAGTCAAGTTACTTTCAGCTGACGGGTATTGTATACACATGTATCAATAAATTTCCGGTTGAATGTAATGCTTCAACTTTTATTATATATTTTGCCCTATACAGCCAATATTTTGTACTTCTGTTTGTGAAGAATTAAACCTACATTTTTATTCTCTTAATACAATCAGTACTGTATCTGTGAGTATTTATCTACATTTACAGCTTTATATCAACTTCCTAGGATATCGGATTTACTCTTGTAAGCTGACCACAACTTGACAAAATTGAGTTACTTTTAAGCTACATCCACAATACCAATGTATGTCTGTAACAGTATAGGTTTCTACCACAAGGTTAACATACTTATAAGCATGCTTAATATGTGCTTGACTTCACTAATGGATGCAGATTCTGCAGCACACAATTGCACAAGAATAACTAATATAAAGCTCAGAGTACCACCATGTATGCAACACAAGAGTAATAGACACAAAAGTTATAGTGAATGAATGATTGCCAGGTGCATGACACGCACCTCACCAGATCTCAACTGTGTCGAATACCTTTGAGCAGCACTCAAAAAGCATCTTAAGCGTCAGCTTGGTCTAGCGGACTGACAGACAATCACAGTAGCAGGAAGGAGGCTCTCATAGCAGCAATCATAGAAGCGGCTGCTTTACAGAGCGAAGCACATTGGAATCTCCTAGGGAAATTAGTGGAGTCAATGCCTCGCAAAATAAAGGCTTGTATAGCTGTCAATGGCTATATGACCAAGTACTTGGCCGTATAGCAGACTGTCAGCTACACGTTGCAATCATTAGATCATGTATCAAAACACCAGAAGGTTCAAAATTCATGTTTGAATATGGCTATATTTATCGTTCAAACGTCGTTGTTTGTGGAGTAACCAGAACTTCCCACGCGGTACTGTATGTGGCAACATGCAAGACACCTTGAACGCAGCGTTCAGATTCTACCGTGGTCAAGCAGTCCTGCTCTTGCGGGCGGACCACTACTGTGTTCAGCCAAGACTTTATATCTTATCGTGATGCCAAAATAAATCTAAATGTGACGCTATGCACCCGCAGCCACTAGTATTGTAACTTCGACTTCATGTCTTTCCTAGTCCAGATTGGAAGTGTGTAGGATAGTATAGCCAGAAAAGATCAAAAACCTCTGAAGTTGTGCCGGTCTCCTCAAGATCGTAATTGCTCTCAGGGTCGAGACAGGCCTCACGCATGGCGTCCAAGATGATTGTCAAACATTAGCATAGGTATAAAGCAGAAAGTCCAACTGACAGGCTAGACCCCGAGAGCCCTACTTGTACATGCCGCATATTCTACTGCATTACAGTAGATAATGTGAATAACGGTACGCTGTGCGCCACTGCGATGCACAATGTATCCTCTCCGAATGATTACTGACCAATCTATCTTGGGCCGACTGGTGGGTCCACCGTGCACACAATAAGGCTGTCATGTAGATGTTCATGAATGCGAGCGACTTGTCTCCCTCGATTCTTTTGCAAAGGTGTACATCCAATGTTTCGGGGCATTTCAAAAAACTTCAATTGCATAGTGTTCTGCATGCTGACGCCCAAGGGCTCGGGCGATATCGAGTGAGCGGCGAAAAGGAACTGATTGATTCGCCCTGCCCTTCGTATGTAAAGCCAAACGTCTAGTCTGGGCTAACCCACGGTGAAACATCCGGGAAGCTATCGCAAGCACATCGATTTGACGCGATACCACAAAGCGTTGCTGTCATGGGGTCAGGAAATCGTGTCAACCAATCTTGGTCATAATATCTTGGCATGATGAACGTACGCTCAGGACTTGAATCGGACCTCGCGTAGATGGATGCTTTGCGCTAGGTTCCGTTGTTAGTGATAGCATTACGAGAAGAGCCCGGTCTGGGTTGGTCACGTAATTGCAACAATCGCGACTTCGAGACTCGTAGTTTGACAATCAATGAAGGCCCATTTGGCAGTGGCGAGGTGGAGCGTCGACGAAAGCTCCGATTCCCCTTAACAGCATGCACTTCTCCTCTTATAAGTGCATCCTGATGAGAAAAACTGTTCCTGGAAAAATCTTGCTGGGACTCAAGGAATGCTGAATTGAGAGCCCTCGATTGGTACACCTGCCTTTCGTACGCAGGGTGGTTTGAGTTATTGGAGTGCAACGTTGTTGGCAGATGGGCAGTCTGTGCTATCAAAGATTTGTTAGGAGCCCATGATGAGGCTTCTTCGACTTGCGAGCGCAGATCTGTTGTGTTGTCATTATGCGTACTGATCATTCCAGCACGGAGATTTCTTGTCGACCTCGTACCACGATCGTGCCGGGGACTATCGGTAGTGCCGTGCCATCGTTCGTCATCGGATATCTGGTCCGTACCAGCTGTATATCGAAACGGTTGTGTATCTTTATTCGAAGATTCTATCTGCTGATCTGAAGCGGAGACAAGTACCGTGTTTGCGTAAAAACTTCTGTAGGTCTTAGGTAAATCGTGCAAATCCGGCAGCATGACTCCACGCTTTCCCCTAGTTTGACGACGATTGCGACGTCCCTCACGTTCTCGATCACGCTCAATTTTTTCTAATTGCTCCGGCACCAGATCGGAGATCACCGGGGCGAATTGATCCATATGGTGTTTCGGGCGTGAGAAACTGTAAATTGGAGGCATAAGAAGTTGTCTTAAATCACCATCTTGGACTCCTGTACCATCGAATGCATGACCTGCTAGGAATAAGGACTTCGTATAGAGTTGACACTGTTCTCTGATTGCATGGGCGATGGCGCTTTGGAACTCGTGTGATAGTCCGATTTCAGCGCAGAAATGCATAGCGTATCGTTCTGGGTTATTCTGGGAATCATTCAGATCCCACTCTATCTGATCAACAAGATTTAGAGTGCCAACAGTGATATCAAGCTTGATGGGCACTCGCAAATCATCGTCATGAGTCTCGGTATATTGAGGTGCTCCATGCTCAGGTATTCTTAGAACGTCGGTAAACTGTTCGTCAGGAAACCGGTGTGGATGGTGCTCCGATAGCTGACCTTTCAGGGATTTTGTGATCTCATTCAGGAACCCACTCTGCGGCAGGCCGTAATCCTCACATAAATGCTCGGCGAAAACCTCAATTGGCATTGTATCATCTGTCGAGTTCCAGGTGAAAGTATCGCGTAACTTGTATTTATCATAGTCGATATCAAGCCTGATAGGGACCAGGACCTCTTCTACTGTAGCAATGTGCTGTAGCGCCTTTTTAGGAAAATAAATTTCGCGTAAGTGCCTGCGTGGTCGTTTCCTTTCCTTTGGGTACAATATTCGCGGTTTTGCTTCTGTCCAGCCGTTCCCAAAACCAGAGTAGCCTTGACCAAAGGCGGTTGCGGCATTATGGGGACCATGTGATCGCAAAGTCTCGAGATTAATCAGTTCCTCAATTTCACGGCGCTTCTGTATCAGTGTTTCTTGATCCTTAACTTCTCCACGGGAGACAGTCTCGAGAAATCGCTGATCAATGCTCTGATAATGCTCAAGATGACGTTGTGCTTGTGTGCCCATTTTACGTACTTGTCGTACAGGCTAGACTCAGACGGCGGTCAAGAATGTGGTCTGGTAGGAGCGAACACCATAAGTTATGGGTCTCAGTCTTCTAGTTTGAAGACTATAAAGAGAGGACGCGCTATTTCTCGTTTTGTCCTGGCAGATCATCGCATTCTGCTTCTTTGCACTTAATCACATGAGTTGCTATTGTTGTTTCAATTTTGATCGAAGCAATGTATGGCTAAAGTTCGGGTTTCTATGGTTCCACAAGTTCCAGTGAGTAGGTACTACAGTACCTATAGTAATTACAATATTAATAGATATGGCCATGGTATTGCTCTATGATTCGTCCTCCGATACTGGTATAGCTCATGCGCAATCACCGTATTTCTGGAAATAATGACAACGGACATTCATAACTTCATGGACTACATGCACAAAAAATATTCAACGTTGCTTTGTACAATTTCGTAGGTGATCAGCCAAGATTCTACTCCACGGTTATGTGAATGGTGGTTTTCATGAGGTCAAACAATATTTTCGTTCACAATCTGGAAGGTATCTATCGAAAACGTACACTAGGTCTCTTCAATGCAAAACGTGAATTATGTGTCGATGGACTTCCACCATGCCATCACTGCCTCGAGACTTCATACTTGTTTCAATATATATACAGGTTCTACTTCGCCAGCGCTCATGCCCAGGAGGGAGACAGAATATTGAAGGGCCAGCGATGCCGATAGTGAAATAATACTGGCGTTGCAATGCTAGGACCATCGGCACCTTAGAGATCTATCAAAACCGATCGTGTATCACCATGGTTTTTGTTGTTCAGATTGTTGAGTAAGAAGAAGGCCAAATCGCTTTTTAAGAGTTACACGCTGTCGGGAATACCTACGAAGGATGAGCAGAACTTCATTGGTTGCAGAATGTACTAACTTGTCATCAGGACTAAACCGAGCTGGATGCGCTGATTTTGTGATCCTTCCATCCATTGTCACCTTCTTGAGAGTATATATCCTGTTGCCCATTTCGTCAGCACTGTACATGACTGGTCGTTAGAAACTTTTCAATCTAGCGCTGGACAGCTTACGATGCATGCTTGACGTTTTCGAAAGTTTCTTGTCTTAACAGGGCGGCTAATGCGCCTTGAGATACCTTCTGACTCGGAATAAAGTATTTCTCGTTTTAAGGCCATAGATTTGGATATGCTCTTTAGCATACCGTTGAAGATGTCGTGGAGCTCCTCAAAGCAGTTCCTCAGATGTGTACCATACAAACCATCGCCAGGAATCTGACTAGCGCTAGACACTCCTGCAGTGTGAGATCCATTGTCGCAAACTCATAGATCGCGCAGACTCTATAAGCACTCGCTTGCGTCGATAGTCGATAGTCTGCCCAATTTGCGAAGTCTTAAGTTCTTCTTGCTTAGTCTCGTCATTCCGCAGAGCCTTTTGGAAAGTGTTCAGCACGCGCTCTCGCTCTGATCTCTTTGTCCGTTATCATACTCTGAATCACAAGTATGCAAACAATCAAGTACGTAGATTGCGCAGCTACGGATATGGCTTTACATTCGAGACTGGAGAGCGGCTAACAGTACAAAGATGTGTAGTAGTCGGGGATGGTGCTGTCGGTAAGACTTGTCTCCTTATATCTTATACCACAAACAAGTTTCCGTCTGAATACGTGCCGACAGTCTGTAAGACATACCGAGTGCAGTAGAGCCGATGAACTGATGTAAGCCCAGTCGATAACTATGCCGTGACAGTTATGATTGGTGACGAGCCGTATACACTGGGACTCTTCGACACTGCTGGTCAGGAGGACTACGACAGATTGCGACCTTTATCTTATCCACAAACCGATGTTTTTCTAGTTTGCTTCTCCGTCACATCTCCAGCATCTTTCGAGAACGTCAAGGAAAAATGGTTTCCTGAAGTGCACCATCATTGTCCTGGGGTGCCCTGTTTGATAGTGGGTACTCAGTGTGATCTGCGCAACGAGTCTTCAGTCATTGAAAAGCTCGCGCGGCAAAGACAAAAACCAGTCAGTATCGAGATGGGTGATCGATTGGCAAGGGAACTCGGGGCAGTAAAATATGTAGAATGCTCCGCACTATCTCAGAAGGGCCTCAAGAACGTCTTTGACGAAGCAATAGTAGCTGCTTTAGAGCCTCCTGTGACGAAGAAGGTCAGATTTATAGTCTCTTGTACGTACCTGGCTAATTCTACCAGAAGAAATCTAAATGTCTCGTCCTATAAGTCGACAGGCGACAACTTCAAGGATGAATAGCTCATAGTGGTCAAGCAGTCTGGACGAGGTAAATATTGGTAATTTGTCCTTGCGTTGCGGAAAACGTATGTACCTGCCTCTTTACTTCTCGATCAGCAATTTTCTGCACATGTAGTCATACAAGCACGATTTGATTGTGCAGTCGAGCTTTTGCATGATCTGAGACATCCTTTGTGCCAACAACAAATCGTAGTCAGCTAGACTGGGTCCAATAATGCAATTCTTGTTAATATGCTCTCCGTTAAGTAGCTTTTACATACACGAGAATCTACTTCCCAAGTGCTCCACAAGAAGAGCATGCCAAACCCTACGAAAGGCTACTGCGAATCCGTGCGATTAATCGTCCACAACTACCCAGGACATGTGTTGGCCGTTTGCATACAAGCTTTAATGCCATGTATCACTTGGCTCGGTCAAAAAGCTTTCGAGCTCTGGATATCGCTAAAATTCATAGTTTTACCAGTTTGTAATCTATCGTTCGGTACCATGACTGATAAACACATCCTGTGGTGTGTACTTGAGGGATTGTCTTTCAAATAGTGGTCATGAAAGAATTGTTCGTCCTCCAAGCGCGATTTACCGATGAGGAAATCCGTCAAATTGACAAGCAGGTACACGAAGAATATAAGGACATTTACAAGGTCGTCTCTGTTGTGACAAGCCAGACTGCGGTCGTTGTTACTAAGCTTGTGCAACGAGTTCGACTTGAAAGAGAATTGAGAGCATTGCAATTGTCACGAAATGTGCTGATAGTCGTTCCGTATATCGTCACATCACAAGGTGCATCTTACACAGTGGACCTAAGCAGAGCGTATGGCATATACTCACCTCGTCCTGAGCACAGGCCTCCAGATAGCCATGCCACAGCTTCGTTGTATAAAGCACCACAAAACACCTTAGCACCTCATCAGGCGTCGGCCTCACCTATTGTTGGACAACTCGGATTCAGTCAGCTATCGCAGAACATACAGGATAAAGTGCCTGTTGAAGCCAAGGGACCATCTCTTCTGAGACACGAATCGACTGCAGACCCTGGCTCTACTTACCATCGCGTATCGGAAAGATCCACTTCTCTCCATTCGAAATATGCGTGTCAACGTCGCGTTCCCTTGAAATGTCTAAATGAAACGCTTGCCTCACAATTTGAGTCGTTGAGACTGGCACGAATTTTGCAGGGTGACTCTATCGGGGAGAGGGCATACAGTACTGCAATAGCTTCTCTCAGGAGCCTGAACATTGTCGTTACTGATGCAGCGGATGTGCAAAATCTAGAAGGGTTCGGCAGAAAGTTAGTGGATATGGTTGCGGAATGGTTGACAAACGGCAAGTGTTCTGAGGTCGAAACTACCTGGCGGCAGCAGGAACTTTCTACACTGTTGACTTTCTGGAATTGTCATGGAGTTGGTGCCGTGACAGCTCGTGGTACAGCAACGTACAACGGCATTGGAGGTGAAACTGATGTTGCTAGACTGGTATTACAACAGAGGATATCGCGATCTCAATGATGCCATACAGGGTAATCATCTATCACTCAACGTTTGTGCACTATGACTGATCTCAACATAGATTGGGACAGCCTCTCCCGACAGATACAAATAGGGCTGAAGCATTACGAGGACTTTCTCAAGAAGATACCACGCGTAGAAGTAGAATATATCGGCACGTTAGTCGTTGAAGCAGCACGAACAGTACTTCGAAAGCTTGGGATCACCTCAGAAATGTCTAGTGAAATTTGTGGAGGCTACCGCCGTGGGAAGGAATTATCAGGTGATGTTGACATTCTTCTCACACACGAGACTGTCCATGGCTATCGTGACATGCTCGAGCCTCTGCTCGCTGAGCTTGAGGACAAGAACATCATCCGGGCAGTGATCAACTCCCACCGTAATGTGTTCAAGCTCTTGATGGTGTCAGCTTAAAATTATAGATGAACGAGATACCACCAAAGCACCAAATTCTGGTCTCTCGATCGCGCTTGTGGTGATATCTCTCCCATCGCCTTACGACAAGACGCACAGACGCCTGGATATAATAATTTGTCCACCACGATCATACATCACAGCGATCACTGGTTGGAGCGGATCGACAACATTAGAACGTGACTTACGACGATATCTCAATGAACACAAAGGATGGACATTTGATTCAACTGGCATAAGCGATATGGTCACTAGATCGCGAATAAGCGACGAGTCTTTTGTGTGGAAGGCCGGGGATGATGTCTTGCGATTGGAGGAGAATTTGTTCACTTTCCTCGGCCTAAACTGGATTCCTCCTACCGACCGTAACGCTGGATGAAGAACATCTTCGTTAAAGAAAGATGGATGAGTTGTGCTATTGTCTGGACGTAAGATGCTCTAATGTTGTTGTCAAATCTTCCAGATGATCGGACAGCATACACAAAGAACGACTCTCGTTGAGTGACAAATCCCGAGTCGTGTTCCTTGTGTCTGTTAAGTCACATGTATCAGACAGAATCTTCACGACCGTAGCACTGCAATCGTAAGTATGGACAGATCACTTAGCTTATCTTACATTTCTGAACATGATATAGAGTCGTCGAGCCATGCAGCCCTCTGCACGCAATTATGTTGATTCTCGATATGCTGTTCCAAGCAGCCAAGTGGTGTTTCACAATATGATTCACTTGTGCTTTTTGACAGATGTGCATATTTCCTGAACACACGTTGGGACACATCTCCTGTTCCCTCGGCCTGGTCAAGGAGATCGGCTCCTAAGCGAGATATAGTCACTTCGACCTCGAACAAGCCAACGATAATATCTGCGACTGAGGTGAATTTATCCATGCTGGCGACTAGTGCTGAGCAGCGTGCTGCTACTTCCTGCATGGCACTAGACATCACGCCTGACTGTCGGTTTCGATAGGGTCTAGCATATCGGACTTGTACACTGTGATGTAATATTTCTGCTAGCTCTTCGACTAGTGCCTCTAGTGCTGTTTCTGGCATGTCAGTTTCGTTTACAAGTACCATAGGTATCTCGCTTAGAGCTTGAAGATACCAAAGGTCAAGCTTTGTAGTGATCACTTCATTCTTGGTATTGCACAATTGTTCCAACACCGGCTCAATCGGCTGGGAATGTAAGAGGGACTGTCGCGCTTGTGCCTCAGATAATTGCCTGTACCAGGCTTTGGCTTTTTTGCGAGCAGAACACAATAGTGCCACAATGGATGTATGGTCCTCGAAATTCTGCGCCAAAGCATATAGACAGGCATCTTTAGCCACTTCACACACATCGTGAGTGGCTCCTTCAAGCACGTCAGACTTATGTTTGTCGATGTGTAACGCCCGATATTCAAGTTGTAACGCTTCTATGGTCTTTGACAGAGCAATCATACATAATTGCGAATCGGTAAAAGATTTCTGATATGAACCAGAAAGAGAAATCTCGCCCGAGTTCTGAACATTTGTAATGATCGTAACACCTTTATTGACTTCTTCGCTGTCACAAGATTGTCTGCCGCGTTTATCTAAAGTCTTGTAGCGAAGTTGATGTTCATGTGTGATGATATTGCTGTGGTCAACCTGCAAAAGCTCGAGTACGGCATTCCGAACTGTCCGATCCGTGGTTGCATCTTGAAGAGCTGCATAAAATTGTTCCGATAGCAATTGATTACTCAAAAACTGCTGGTTGCTGAAGGATGCCATCGGATTTGTGGTAGGCTCTCAAGAACGCATAGACTCGTTACAACTTATGTGAAACCGGCAACTGCTTGAGCACGACGAACTCGCAAACAAATTACTATACTTGTTGCACTGACATACGCAGAAATGCTCTAGAAGACAACTCGAAGTCAGAAGATTGCACCTGATCCCAGTGACGCAGCAATGAGCAGAGAAGCGACCAAGCTTGATGAATGGTCAACGAGGTTTCAGTGCTAGCGACGTCAAGCTAATCGGCTAGGCTATACCAAGCATGTCCAATCAAGCGCCTCGATCCTTGTCAAAGGTACAGTAAACCGATTTTGTAAGCTCTGAGATGCAAAGTCTGACTTTCACGTCCGGGTGATATTGCTTCAATGTTTGGCGGTGGGCCCAGGTATGAGATCTAGACAGCAACGAGTATTTGCCACAGATCACCACAAAAGTTGTGCCAAGCTTAAAACCTTAAGCTGCCAATGGTCAGCGACCTTCGTGATCAGCATCCATCAACGATGATCAATGCAGAGATCAAGGCTTTTAATGTGCTTTCATTGAGCTAGGTAATGTCAAAAATTATAAACATATAAAGAGAGATGTTCTAGCCGTATGCGAATTGCTACATGGATATGCATTGATTAGTGGACTTATCAGCGTCCGATGTCGCGCTTAACAAAATTGACTGTACCATAATTATAACTGTGACAGCTTACGCAACGCGTCTCCGCTTCTCTAATCTCATTGTTTGGAACATGACTTTGCTCCATGCCAAGGCGAAAACTTCTTCTGAAAAGCGCGATGCGGACTGCTGCGCGCGACGTCGCATAGCAAGGCACTCACCACTGTCCAACGAAAGAGCACTAGCATACCCACGGGCAAAAGACGATACATCCCTCGCAAGGAATCCAGTCATTTGACCATGGTATTTCACGACTATATCCAGCTTGGGACCAGCTGAGTCATGTACGACCGGAATCAGACCAGCTGCCATATATTCCACAACTCCAATTCCGAAATGCTCGTTCCACATTGCATTTGTACCGATCCACGATCGCGCAAGAATTGTCATAACTTGTGGCCAGGGCAAATCCTCATGAAAGTCGACCATTGTGCTTATTTGCAATGTCTCAGTCAATTTTCGTAAGGAAGCAAGACGCTCACGATCACCATCATTCCGCACTGTGCCGATTAGAATTAAGCGAGACCTATACATCTGCGCTGGCATAAGGTCATGTACCAAAAGGGCAAATGCATTGATGATAGTGGCGTGATCTTTCTCCGGCCTGAATTGCGCAACACAGACGATATCCTTGGAGCGAGCTTCATCTATTGCGATCTCCGTAAGGGCTTTTGTATCACAAGGCGGATATACGATCTTCATTCTTACATCATTCAATTTCCAAATTTGCTTCAGATGATTCATTGTCCAGGTTGAGTTTGCCATAACGAGGCTAGCATATTGACCTACTCGAGCATACAAGAATGCAAAGCATTTCCAATAGAGATATTTGACCGTATTAACCACTGATATCCGAGAGAACATATCCGTTGTTATTGTGGGATAGTGCGTGTACGAGATAATTGGAATTCTGAGTAGATAATACACCATAGGATACGTAAAAGCATAACCCATGGTATCTATGCTGGTTAGCTCGGATTGAGTTGTACAGAAGTTCTCGAACCTATGAAAATGTCCGGAGGCAGAATTGATAGAGCCTCATATGCAAGTACAATAGATCCCAGCGATTGTCCTATGAGGGTGAATCGAGTCCATGTCTCTGCTGAGACGAGATGACGCTTCGATAGATGGATAATTTTCAGTTTATGTCGATCGAGTTCAATACCGAACGAAGTCTTTGCTCGTAGTATCATGTCTTCTTGTGTCACACCGATATCTCCAGAGTAGATAACAATAAAGACATTGGGATATTCCTGCATAATCACTCTCACTGCGGCCCAAAGAACGCGTTCTCCACCGCCCCCAGCATGACAATAGGGATGGAAGAAAGCAATGATCATTGGGCGTGCACCTGTCTGTGCCATTGATTTCGTCAAAATCCTTCTCAAGGGCTTTGATTGCTTTCTCAAATCATCTCCGTGGGATTGAAGCCAGAAGGATAAGAACCAGAAAAACCCAGCAGAGATCAAGGATAGTAACACGGTTGTAGCCACAAGCCAATTACTGCCTTCACTTATTGACATAGCCACATGAGACATTTGGTTCGATCGAATTTCCTCTCAAAATATGTACTTTTTGTCTTTATATCAAGTACTGCAATAAAAGCTTGATGACTGCTACGGGAAACGAGACAGTAGATTGATTTGAGTCAGTGCAGGTACCAAATGACAGCATAACAAACTGACTGCATGATATATCGCAGTCATGCGTGAGATTTGTGCGAGACAGATCCTGACGGACTCAGAGAGAATTGTGAACGCAAATGTCTCGTGAACTTCAAGATGCATATGCATCCATACCTCATCCGAGGTAATCACAGGTGCGAGCAGCACTCGGCTCCACAGTCGTTGAGTGCTCACCACGCAGAGCACAAGACGTCAACCACAAGTGCGAGATGCACAATACTACCCATAGAATCGTTACCAGCAATATGATGGCAAGCAGTGCGACATGTAACATAGAAATTCCCGTAGCGCTGCCTAAGTGAACAAAATTATGGTAACAGAGACACTATTGACTGTTATCCGCTGCATCGCACGGAGGTTACGAAATTTGTCTTACATTCGCTAAGTCATTTTATGCTATTATCGGACCTTGTCTGTTATTGAGGTTTCCAAGTCAGAAAGTCTCGATATAACTCATGTTTCATATGTTTGTTGATTGGCTCATGCATATTGTATTGGGAGGTCTAAGCATAGCAGTTGCAACTCGGGGGCCAGGGATAGGTCCTGTATTGAATGCGATAATACTCAATGTCATCTACATCGGACAGTACCTTGACACGTCACAGCAGAGGCAGTATATCGTCATGCTCGAGTTATTGTCTCAAGCACTTCAGGCTTTGTGTAACCCTGCATTCGCATTTCTTATGGCTGCTATACACAGTTATTTCTCCTTGTCACGCCTGAAAATCTCCTTGGCTTCTGTTGTGTTGGCATACTATCGCACTGCTATCACTGCTTACATATTTCGTTACACCGGCCTTCAGGCTGCCTGTGCCTTCTGGAAGCTCTCGAAGGTGGTACAAGCACTGTCAAGGTTCAGTTTGCATTCACTGTCATAACGGGCATCTGGAAAGCTGTCGATTGGTACAAGCAATCAGAAGACATGTTCAACTCACCTCAATCTGCCACAGTCAGCGTTGAACCTCACTAGAATCTAGTCTACAGACGACAGGCTAAAAGGAGCAGCCATCAGGCAGATACGGAATTGTTATGCAACTTGCACGTCCGCACGTCAGCAGTGATAGAACATTTTGTTTAAAGGCAGGACCGCTGCTTGACATGGTGACAAAGATTACGGTCTGCAGCGCCCAGTATAGCGGGGATATAGAGAACAATCCCGTACATTGTAACGATGTGTCAGCCAGGCCAAAAACCGCTCAAGTCCGAGTCCGTAACCACCATGTTCGCACGAACCATATTTGCGTTGATCTGTGTACCAATAATACGGATCCGGAGCTATGCCTTCGCGCTTGTAGCCAGCCAATAGTTCATCAAGGTCCGAAATCCTCATACTGCCGCCTGTAATCTCGCCAACATTGGGCATCAGCACGTCGACACTCTCCGTGCAGCGCTCGTTTCCCTTGACCCTTTTCATGTAGAAGGACTTGATTTCAGCTGGAAATTCAGTCAAGAAGATTGGCTTTCCAATCTGATCAGTCATCTTGCGCTCGGCGGCCTCAGCAATGTCATCACCAAAGACGTGTTGTCTAGGTGGCTCATCGTTGGTAAGAATGTCGTGCTTATTCACATAATCTATAGCATCCTGGTAGGTCATTCGCAAGAACGGCCGGCTTGGTGGTTCAAATTCTGGATTGAGCTGCTTGATCAATGGAGCGACCACAGGATCTCTGAGTAGCTTGTCGATTGTACTACAAATTAGTTCCTCAAGATGAGTTAAGAACTCCTCGAAGTCTAAGAAAGCTAATTCAGCTTCGACATGGGTATATTCTGACAAGTGCCGACGAGTATGTGCCTTCTCGGCTCGGAAGGATTCTTGTATGCAGAAAACATCACCAAGAGCCGGGAGACACGTTTCGAGGTACAACTGACTTGATTGTGTCAAGTACGCTTGCTCGCCATAATAGTTGAAGGAGAACAGTGTAGACCCACCTTCGACCTGAGTTTGTACCATACAAGGTGGAGTCACCTCCACTATGCCCATTTCTTCGAATGTTTTCCTGAAAGCTTGTAAAACCCCTGCTCTGATACGAAGGACAGCACTGGCAGTCTCGCCACGAATGACAAGGTGACGCTGATCATAGAGAATTGAAGGATCCGAATCTCCCGATACTTTGTTCGTGATCGCATCGTCCCCGCCGGGCGCTCGATGCACTAATTCAAAGTAGTCTGCAGAAAGTTCGTGATTGCCTGGAGCTGTTTTGCCTTCCGGTAGAGCCGAGATGATTCCGTAAATGGTAATAGTGGATTCAAGTGTCAGCGTAAGTGCATCGTGAGCTTGAGCCAGATTTCCTGCTAAGACACATTGAAGGTAGCCAGTACCGTCTCGTAGAACGACAAAAATTAGACCTTTCTGACTTCTCAACCGGTGTACCCAACCTGATATCCGCACACGGACATCTCTAGACTTCTCTGCAGCTCGAATCTTGATCTTCTTGGCCACTGGTAAGGTTTCGTCTTGTGAGAGACGAACCAATTTGGAGTCTTCCAATTTCGAAATGGCCTGTTGTTGAGAGCGCTTCTGTTGCAAGATTTGAGCTTTCAAAGCTTCTTCTGCCTTTGCCTTCTTCTTGAGATTGACGTCGAGACCTTTCAAGGCTTTTTTCATAGCGGTCGGAGTGATCTCTTTGTAATCGTCCTCAGAATTTTTACGAACTCGTATTTTGGATTGGTTGCCATGAACTTCGAGCACATGTATGGTCGTTTTGTATGGTATAGTGATGTCCCCTGTGCCAGTAACGTCCGAACCTGCAAGTTCGTCTACGTATCGATAAGTTTCTAAAAAAGTCAATTGGTGCATGAAAGTTTCTGGCTGGCCAGCAGACCACTTTCTGACAAACCGAGCTTCGCGGCAGCTGCCTCGAGTACTGCAGTCATGATCTACTGACAGGCTCGTCTGGATGTATGTACTAAGAACGACCAGATCCTGCAAGTTCGGATGAAAAAGCCGAGAAGTAGACAGACGAAACAGTGAGATGTTCAATAGAGATTGCGAGCTTAGGGAAGTGATAGCCCTCAGGATGTTGGATTGCACTTGCCGGGACAGGGCTGGACATCTCCACGGCTGAATCTTCCTGATCGGGGGATCACAGATCTGTGTTGCACGCTACCATGAACTACCTACACAACTACCCTCCAAATCACCAGGGCTACAAGAGGTAACGTCAGTTTTGAGCATTCATATTGTGAACATTGTGACATTGCAGCGTCTTGACATTTAAGGGCGGTCTGGAGATATCCTTGAGCTTATATACAAGTCCTTATCGCCCGTTCCACTCAAGATCTCACTTACTTCTGTGGATACTGATTGGTGCTGTCAATTTATAGGATCAATTGCACATAGCTTACTTCTGAGTCACAAACCTAAGCAGATCGGCTTTTGGTGCTGAAATTGATCAATATCATATCGTCGAGGAATATCTGTAGATCAGTGCCCAGCTAGAACCTTTTGCAAAGCCCTCCTGTGTCTACAGTTTGAGTAGCAGAAATCGACAATCTTTCGAACAAGACAAGCATCTAAGCAACAACGAAGGTTTCGCTGTACTTCTTCGATCACGAGTCGCACGTTTCATATCTCATTTTGTCAGTCAAGTAGACCCGGATTTTCCTGCTAAGGTCTCATTGCACAGTGACAAAAAGAAATCACAAATCATCTTGTACAGAATACATTTACAACACACCACTCCTGAAAAATGCAAGAAGCTAGGGAATCGAGTCGTAAATTTGTCGGTGGTCTGAATCTTGGTAACGACTTTCGTCGTCGCTTTCAAAGCAACAATGGGCCTGCTAGTCCTTTGCCCTTATCTTCACCGGCGCTAACTTATGATGCCATGGCCAATATGCACATGATTCCAACAAATCTGCTCACTCCTGGCATAGGTTTTCAGTCTCCCCATTTCCCACAAGGACATTTTCCACCGAGCCCGTCATTCTCCATTAATGGCCTTCAGCACTCTTCTAATTCCCCGATGCAAAGCCCTCAGATACATTATCAAGCGCTGCCGCCCGAACAATATATAGCATCATCCGCAGTGCAGCAAGCTCTTGTTGGTCGCACCGTCTATATTGGTAACATACCTGAGAATGTTCCTGCTGAGTATGTGTCGATCTATACTTTTCAGAAGCACATACTGACACAAACAAGAGAAATTATCAGCCTCGTTCGCACAGGTGCGATTGAGTCCGTACGACTCCTTCCGGATAAACAATGCGCTTTCATTTCATTTCTCGATGCACAAAGTGCTACACTCTTTCATACAGATGCTGTGATGCGAAAGCTTACCTTGCGTGATCAGGAGATTAAAATTGTAAGACAGTAGCTAGTCACAGATCCGCCTCTGACACAACGATAGGGTTGGGGAAAACCTTCAGCATTACCGGTGAATGTGCAACTAGCCATTCAGCAGTCCGGTGCAACTAGAAACGTCTATCTAGGAAATTTACCACCCGATGTGACCGAAGAAGGTATCCGCGAGGAGCTGAGTAAGTTCGGACAGATTGACCAGGTGAAAGTTGTCTCAGACAAGAGCATTGGTTTTGTCCATTTCTTGACGATGAGCTCAGCAATTAAAGCAGTACAGCAATTACCGCTCGAGCCTACTTGGGCAGAACGACGCGTATACTACGGTAAGGATAGATGTGCTTATGTCAATAAGCAGCAACAAAACCTGCAACAGCAGAATCAGGCCATTCTCGGCTCTATGGGCATACAGACGGTGCAACATCAAAATTCATCGCATATGGCAGGTGCGTATAAAACGGCGACCGAGGGAAATTTTGGGAATAGAACTGTGTACCTTGGCAACATACACCCAGAAACGACACTTGAAGAAATCTGTAATGTGGTCCGAGGAGGTATCTTGCATCACATTCGCTACATACCAGAAAAACATATTTGCTTTGTGACCTTTGTGGACCCAAATTCCGCAATTGCATTTTTCGGTTTGTCCAACATGCAAGGCTTGCTTATCCACAATCGTCGTTTGAAAATTGGATGGGGCAAGCACAGTGGGCCCCTACCGACACAAATTGCCCTCGCTGTGGGCGCAGGAGCCAGTCGAAATGTTTACGTCGGTAACATTGAGGAAAGTCTTACCGAGTGTCAGTTGAAGGCTGATTTTTCTGAGTACGGCGAGATCGAGCTGGTCAACACACTTCGTGAAAAAAGTTGTGCATTCATAAACTTTACTAATCTGTCCTGCGCCATAAAAGCTATCGACGGCATCAAGAGCAAGGAGGGATATAAGGATCGCTACCGCGTGAACTTCGGTAAAGATCGTTGCGGCAATGCCTCCAAGAATCGCAATACTGGACTACCGATAATGCCCGGACAGTATCAACCTATTCTTGTAATGCCATCAAATGGCTCCATGACCACTGCAAGCTACTTTCCTGATGGAACTTCTCCGACCTCCGGCGAACTAGACAATTCGCAGCTCAAACCTTCCAACACCTCGCAGAATAGAGCCGCATCTGTAGCTGCACGGTCCGAATAATGCACTGCCTTCGAATATAGAGGTGCGATTCTCTGTCAAGAACCTCTTCAGGGCGACTACAGAAGTGCACAAAAATGGTTTCGCGGACAGTGAGCATTGCCCGCTGTATATCGTTATATATTCATGCAAATATTTACAAAGAGAAAGCCCCATTTGTCCATCTTCTTAGAATTGCATTTTGAGGACTCAAGGGTGTCCAAAACTTGTGCAGGACTGTACAGAAATAGCTGTCGAGTTACTCATCATTATCTGACGATGTGACGGATTCGCTCATGTCATTTTCTGAATCCTCCGATGAAGCATTAGCATAGTCAACTATCTTTTTGTGCCTAGCAGATAGTCGACGTTCACTCGTGGGAGTTGTACCATTTTCGGGGTCGTTTCGGCTCCTCTTACTTGGTCTTTTCTTGATCGTGCTACGACGTTTTTTGGGCGTAAACTGTGATTTGTCGTCGTCAGGAGGGTTTGGCTTGACTGCTTTGTTTGTTCGCACATGCTTCAACACACGAGATCGAATCATCTCTCGTTGTTCATCGGATAGGAAGGAACGATTCTGATTCTGTTTGACGTCTGAACTACTTCCTTGTGCCCTGTAGAGTTCGGTAGGTAGTTTCAGCCGTTTCGGATATGCTAATAAAGGCCAATTGTGCTGTTCAGCTTTGGCAGCGATGATGACCTGAGCAATGTCCGAGAGTACGTAGATGTTCTGCAATAATTAGCTTGAGAACAACGATGATGTGACATATCTACGTTTTCATTTTCGTCGTCCTGAGGAACAGCATCAGCTACTTGCTTGACTCTTTGGCAGTAGTGGTAGATGAGAACCAGATTGTCGGCTGTGGCAACGGCATCAAAGTAAAAAGCAAAATATGTCGAAAAGTTGATGAGATCTTCATCATTGCGATCCGCAGCAGAGAAGTCTGGATGATGAGCCAACAAGTGTATGAGTCGGGGCATGATCGATTCGAGTAGAAAATCTTGTCCTCCTATTCTGTGTTAGCTGGGTAGTTAGAAATCGACTTCAGCTTGCACTTACTGTGCTGAGACGCAAAAAGATGAAGTCTTCTTTTGATGTCGAGCCTGATGTCGTTGTCCGGATCGTGTGCGGCTAGTAACATCACTGTGTACCATCGCGGCGTAAGTCGGTGTTTAGACAATGCCTTCTGAAGGTGCCCCAAGAATGCTCGTCGAACGTTGTACTCCAAGTCCTGTGCGAACAGAGCCACTTGGATAAAGTCTTCCACGGTAAGCAATTGCTCAAAGGTTTGATAGGTTGATAGCTTCATGACCATTCTTGCAGCTTCAAGACGAAGTCGGGCTCGAAAGTAGAAAGGCGTCTCGTCCTTGGACGAGAGTTCGCCCATATTTACTATGATGGCCCTGTATGCCTTGAGCACAGGTCGTGCGATTTCTGCTGCAGTCTCAGCAGAACTGTAAGCGCGGAGTCTATTGCCCAGTATGCGGACAGCAAAGCACTTTGCCTGGCACTCTTCGTCCAGAGAATCGTCTTCAACCCATTCATCCTTTTCCTCGTCTGTCTTGAGAAGTCTATTCTTGGAAAGAAGCTCTTTCGCGCAGAAAGTTGATATCTCGTTCGAACACTCCTCTATCAGTTCCGGGTCTACCAGACTAATTTGACTTATGACCGCCAGGTGTGTGAGAAAATGTTCATTTCCATAAGCAAGATTGTCAATCATGCTCTTCGCTACATTTTTGATCGCTTTGGAGTTCGTCGGTATGCTACACGCAATTGTGACCGCTTGCTTCGCATGCCGAGGAGAACCACTCTTCATTATACTTATCATACTCTCACAAAACTCCGCATTATCCGGCATATCTGCTGGGTAATTCCGTGCGAAATGCGAAAGAGCTTTTAATGTGTCCAGGGGCACGGACAAGGGGTCTTCACTGAGTTTCGCTGTGATAGGCTCAATATGTGCCTTATATACTGTTGGATGTATGACGGATAATTCACGAAGGACAAGCTCAGAGAGGGCGGCGAAAGTGCCTCCCATCTCTCGCCCGATAACAGACATCGGAGACACTATGCTCCGATTAAAAAATTGGAACGAAGCTCTTGTCAATATTGTGCTAATCGTGTTGCCCACTTGTGCGCTGATTTGAGATGCTCTTTTCACACTTTCCTTCATCATCTTGCGCACAGTCTTGAAATCATTCGATGGCGAGATGCACTCGCTCATCAATTTATAAGCCCTGCGATCATTCTGCTTTGCAAAGTCCATCAAGTTCGCTTCAGCATTTGAAGGATCCATGTACCTTTGCGCCAATAGTCTGCTACACTCGGTCAACTTTTGCAAGATTAATGGTGCATGCTCTTGTAATACGCCTCCATTGTACTTATCGCAACACTTCAGGAATTGTGCAAGATACAATGCACTTGTTTTCTGCAACTGTCCGACAATTGCCAGCAAGGCCCGTCGACCCTTCTCGTCCGCAATGTTGAGGACATGTAGAGCTCGCCTAGCACGGCGGTCATCGTCAAACTCATTGCAGTCTAGAAGATCCGTGTACAGCGTATTTTCGAGTAGAATATTGAGTCCCATGTCATTAACGTAGAGACAATGTAATATGTAATTTACTAAGGGGGCAAATTTTTCGAGCGCAATCCGATCTCCATTCGATATGTCCTCATAAGCCCAGCCAAAGAGCTTACCAATATGTCTAAAAGCTGCTTCTTGTGCAGATGCTTTCCTGTCTCGGCAGCGATCTGAGTATGTTTTGAGGACTCCAGGAGTCAGCAACTTCTTCGCAGTGCTATAGTCCAGGTCCTCGATTACCTGGCATGCAGCAGATCGCACACGGTCATCCGGATCGACCAATCGAGTGATCAGTCCGTCGATACACAATTGCTCCACATCGACCAATTTGATGGCCCCGGTCGGATGTGAGAGAAGCTGTCCGATACCTTCGATCCACTTCGCACGAACAGCCACATTCTTGTCGTTACGACGACTAGCCCAGGCCTTATAAGTTGAAGCATACTGCTGTAACAACAGATGTCCATTGGGACTAGCTAGCATAGCACTCAGTGTTTGCGTCGCCAACAGTCGATAGAGGACATTCTCGATGTTCAATTCACTTTCCAATTGGGGTATGACGTTCTGTAAGGTCGCGGGTGCGCTGGTGAAGAGCTCAAGCACTAAGCTATGTGCCGTTCGCAGCCGACCCTCATCCGCGTCGGATTGCTCATTGTTCTTCATCGCTTGCCCGGCCTCGAAGATTATGTCGGTGAAATACTGACAAACATTACGTTGTAATCTGTCTGCGCAAGTGCTAAAGACCGATCTAGCCATGTTGTCCGCCGGCGACTCTTTTACAAAGTGATTACCTTTTGTGTTGCAGTTCCTCAACAATTGAGCTAGAAGTATATTCAGAATTTCAGCGGGTAACTGCGGCAATTCGTCTATCAATTGCGTCATGATGCTGACCATGTGCTCCTCTACGTTCTGCCGCTTCTGCTCCCCAGATGTGATGTCGAAGAAGGAACGAAAGATTTCCAATGTTATCTCATCCCCCTTCTCGATATCCCCTAGAAGGACGACACTCTCAACTGTGGCCAAGGACTCAAGAAGATAATAATATTGTTGATAATAAGTGCCCTCGATATCAGCTAACCCTTTGAGTTGCTTCGCGAAACACTCGAAGATGATGCGCAGTTGTGCTTGTGAGAACGGGGCATCGGGTGCGCAAAGCCGCAGGAGGTCTGCGATGCAGCAAGAAGCATATGCGGTCACTCCTTTGTTCTTATGCGACAAGATATTGGAGGATGATAATGATGACGCATATTTGGAAAGTGATGAGCGGTCGATATTTTCCTGGTCGAGCGACTGCAGTTCATCTGCAAGTGTCTTTAACCGCTTGAGCAGATCGTTGACTTTGATATGCTTCGTGGCCGACAGCGCGATCGCTTGGTTGAATTTCAGTTTGTGCATGCTACAAACTCAGGATCGACCCATCACTAGTTTTGTGCGTGTTTGAGAATGAAGTGACCGGAGCCCTTCCGATAGCGCAAAATCCAAAGAATCAGTCAAGGCGATGACAAGCTGCGGTCAGGGTAGCACTATAAGTGCACCACTAGTAAGGTGTAACACATATTGGTATTGCTCGAGACATGGTTAAGAATCATGCAGGACACGTTTGCCTTTGGCGCGTCTTTACCAAAAAAGTTCGGCGCGAGATTTCCAAACTGTTGGAGATCGGCTCCACAAACGGATTGTTTGCAATTATGGTACAAGACCATCGCGCTAGCAGATATCACTGCAACTTCATGATGGCCAACCTTGATATATGCCGACAGCTGCAATCACAGAGGCCTAACGGACAAGAATGTGCATCGTGCATGAGGATGAGTATATTCTTGTGACATCGTGAAGGGGAAAAAGTTAAGACACGTTACAATGAATAAAATTTCTCGAACATTCTGAAAGTCATGCTCTCGCTGTGTATTGCAGGCTTGTGCTAGACTCGAAACGGTCCGTCCGCACTTCTTCTGAGCGTGCTAGTCATAGCTAAGCCAGCCGACGCTGATCAACAATATCTCATTCTAGTCCTTCTAAGAATGCCATGAACTTGTCTTTACCTTTACTTGCGATGAGTGCTTTCAACGCAAGGAGTTGCAAGCGCTCTTCGACGGAGGAAGATCTGTCAGAGGATTGTAGAGTCTTCAGCTCAACCATGGCAACATCAACCAGGGCCTCTAGGTTGTCAGATATTTCAGGAACAGCCTGGAGAATCTTGCATCCCTCTTCATCGTACTTGAGACGACAAGTATCTAGGAAGTCGAGAATCACTCCTCTGGCAGGTATGCGATACTTGATACGAGGCAAGTCGCCAGTGGCACTAGCCCATCGTATGTCGTCTTCAACATCAGATTCAGAATCCGATTCCGCAAGGCTATTTGGTTGTGAGGAGATAGCATCTTCAGGAGTGTCAATCTCAATGTCTCCGTTGTTCTGAAATCCTCTCGTCAAGCTTACGTCAACGAGTCTCGACCCGCGTGGTTGACGTGTGGTTGGCTATCAATTTAGTGGCAGACAAAGGAATCCAGTGACAGTGCTTACGGTGATATCGTCTGCATGTAAGGGACACATCCAATTCTTGTAGGCATTCGGTGGACCGTGTAGTGGAGGATCAACACAGTCAAAATGCCAATGAGCTGTGCAATGATCACATGAAACTATACCAGGAGTCCCAAGTGCAGACTCGCCACATCTATAGCAGATCACGGGCCTGTTTTGACGATCGCGCAAACGATGCGGGTCGGCCTCTTCTGCAAACCCTTGTCGACTGTGAACGTCAGCACTATTTCCTGCCAATCAAGAGCGAGCTCACTCCTTTCGCAACGTCTTTTGATCCTTTGATTCTTGATAGACTCCGAAAACTCCACTCGAGACTATCAAGGTTAGCTCGGACCGTTCAGCTAAACGACTCCGTAAACCGACCATTATCAAAGAAAGACCGAACAGTGTATGGCAACTGAAACATAGTTGGATCCCGTGTTAGCTCGTTCACCATCAGTGAATGGAAAATGCCAGGCTCAGGGTCTGGGAATCCGAACTGTTCTCATGAGCTCAATGTCAGCTTGCAGATAGTTTCCTTACTCTCTTGTCCCAGCAAGACATACAAAAGTACGGAGCATCGGGGATATCAGATTCCTCAATTGGTGGCTCGATACATATAAAATGGAAAGATCGAGGACAGTCGTCACAACACACTAATTTGCCAGAACCACGGCAGGCGGAGCAGTGTCCATCGTTAGACTGTCCTGTTAGGCTGCAGTCAGAGAACAGCTCATAACCATCTTACCCCTGCGTCACTGTCTCTTGATCGTGCACGATTGTCGGTGTCAATCTTGGCCTTTAGTTTAGAATCAGTCGGCATCAGCTCCAATTCCACGGGCGAATCTTTTCGTCTCTTCACAGGCGAGCTGAAAGATAAGCCAATTACATTACATACATCATGTAAGCACATACCTTATTTTTATTTTCTTGCTCTTCGTTGCGCGTTTGTCCGAGCCTTTAGTGCTACGTTCGCTATTCGGTGCGGGTCTTTTATGACTGGAATTGAGCATCTTTGAGGGGGTTGTGTAATGTTGTACATCATGTAGGTGTGAGCGACCTGTTCTGTTTAGATCAGACTCTAGAACACTTTTGAGTGAGAGACCGTCATCATGGTCAACTGTTGCATCGTCTATGTCGCTGGGAACAGAGGATAAGGGTGATGTTCCGGCACGTTCCCTACGCAAATCGGACGCTTCTGATACCTCGTCGCTCTCTTCCACAACCCCGGCATCCTCAGATGGTCTGAGCATAGTTCTTACGTTCTTCTGCGACTCATCAAGTTTGTTCTTTCCATGGTTCTTTATATGGACAGTCGAAGGCTCTTGTTCTGTGCGATTGCCCTTGACTTTGAGCCTTATGATATTTGGTTTGTCCTTGCGGCGTCGGTCAACATCTTCTATGGGCGATCCTACGGGGCTTGGAACCTTGCCTAAGCCGATACGATAGAAGTCAGAGTATGAGATTCTCTCTCTGTTCCGACTTGGCCTCGTCCCTAATGTCACGGGAGTGTTCTCTGTCCCAGAAATCACGGCACTCCCAGGTAGTCCTCCAGATTCCCCATTACCCGCGCGCAACGATGGGTGGCCTGCCATAGTTTCCGCTTGATTGTTCAAAGGGCCCATAAGTCTTGTCACTGCTCACGGTCTCTTGTATGATGAAAGACCTGCACAGGACAAGGCCCAAGTGCGGACGATTAAAGCCTAATTGAAAGACTCTGGTGTAAAGTAATATGCCTTTTGTAACAGTCTTGAGGTGGACTATTGCTCAACTTTAACTGCCACCTGCGCTGGGCTCTGTAGCGCAACCTTATGCCAATTTTCTCACGTTCACAGGAACAACCCTGTAAGACGGTCTGACCGAAACTTCTGCAGATGAGTCCACGAACTCGTTACAGATGTAGAAAGCGGAGCAAATTCTGGGATGTGTATAAGAACTGGACTGCGTTGATTAAGCTGATAACTGTGTCACGCAAATGTAGCTAGAGACGTCTTGGAAGAAACAATCGAACGAAGGCGGACAGCAATGGCAGTAGCAGCAGCTAAAATGGCCAGGAGCACCAAATTTGCTTGTATCGTGAATCAATGGTTGCCGGAATAAAAGTGGGCGTTTATGCCATGCACTGTTTTACAACTTCTGAACCATCATACACAAGTTCGAATTGACATACCTATATTCACATATCTGCGACATGAACAGTCCTTCGACCTAGATGAAGCGTATCCACATAAAGATACTAAGTTGTGCTCTGGCTGTTTTGTCATTTGCGCTCTCAGAAGAGATTTTTGATTACAATATTGGAGACCTGGTATGACTGTGCCGTAGTCCATGTAGGGTGTCAAGATTTCGCTCGTGTTATGAGCAGCCGAGGAGTCGCTGATTGTCCATTGGAGAAGACCAAAGCATCATCTACGCTGTGTCGCGTGCGACATGCTGTTTCATCTTGCAATTGCTCTTGTCTATAGCTATTGAAAGACTCTTGATATTAAGTCATGCACAAGGACACAAGTAGGATGAGATAGTAGTGTGGCGACAAGGCATCGTGTATACGCATGTCAATGCATAACGTCACATGTACATGTCGCCAGACCAATATATTCAATCTACGTAAACTGTGAAAATATGTGAACACATTGATTATGTCAAGTGTGCTGAATGTTCACAAGATATGACGATTAAGCATACAACAAATGAAGGCAAGAATGGGAGGATTGATATGCATCGGATTGACTACCCATGAATCATTATGCTGTCATTACGTAGCCATGCATGAGTATGCAGAAAACACAATCTTTTATTGAGCTTTTTCAGTCTCGGTCGACTGTTCTGGAACTTGCTTTTTCTTCTTCTGTTTCGATGCTTTCAGAGGTTTCGCGATCAGTGCTTTGAGATCTTCGTCCTCAAGAGATTTGTCAGACTTACATTTGGCGAGGTCAAATACAGAAGGTCCAGCTAATTTGACGGTCCCGCTTGCCCCGAGCGCGATGGTCCTGTGGAAATGAGCACAAACTAGGGTCAAGCCAGATGAGGAATCTTACGTATGGAAGAGGGCAACAAAGTCTTCTGCCTTGGCTTCGAAGACATCGTATGCCAACAGAAGTCCGTGCTTTTGCGGTTCGATGACACCCATACGAGCAGACTTTTCATCAATCTTGTCACTTAAGGCCCTCAATGTGAAAGGGAAGGCCCCGAAAGATTTGTCAATTTCAGATAGAGCACGCCGAGAGGTCGGCATCTTCAGAGAGTATTTAAGATCGGAAGCTCTTTTGAACACAGTAGTGCGAGATTCGACCTTCTTGACTTTACCATCTCCTGTCGAGACTAGAATGTCGACTCCAAAAACATCGCCTTCCTCGAACAAATGCGTCTCGCGTTTCACATTCTCACTAGGGTTGAGAATGATTTCTTTCTTGCCATCGACCACATTTCGAGCCTGAGAATGTGACAGTATGCCTTCACACGGTTTGCAGCCAAACGACTCTGCAATCTTTTGAACAGCATCTGTAACATCCCAATTTCTACCACCCGGCTTAATGAGGCGGATTGCTGCTTCACTTGCTAGATGCGCCGCTAAGAGTACATCAGCCTTCTTGCCAGTGACGGCCTCTGAACCGACGACAATCGTGTCACCTGTGCCGAGCATCAATAAAGATCTAAACAGGATCGGATGAACTCACCAAGTATGGCACCAAAGCCATCAATTTGTGCACCGAGTGAGATCTTGAGCAGATCACCGTCTGCTAGGACGGCTTGTGCCTCCGGATCCGATGGTAGTGGAGAAAAGTGAGCCGCAACATGATTGACGGAGAGTGAAGTCGGAAAACCAATACCCTTAGTTACGTTTTTTCCCTTGTAAACTTTCGAAGTTTCCTCTAACAGTAGCTCGTCACCTTTGATACATAGATCAAGAAGCTTAGCTCCAGCTACGGCTAATTCGATGACTTTCGAGAGTACTTTACTTGAAATTTCGCCAGCAGTCTTGTATTTGGTGAGAGTATCTGGATTCTTCAGTGTATAATCGATTTCCTTTCCCTCTTTGGTCTGTGAGCTATCTGCTGATTTCGACATATTTCGTGCAAATATCGGACGAAACCTTTGGTGTCTACGAAGGCATCACCTGACTACACAAAATACTACTGCCTGTAATACCAAGCGTCGAACTTGTCTCTGTGAATATCGGTAATTCTGGGAGGAGTCTTGAGCGGAGTGTCTATGGTTATCGATCACAGGCTGCGGCATGTACGGTACGGTACGAGACACACAAAATTAGAGCTCCCCTGTCACAGCTTGATCGAATAGCTTCAGCTGTGTCGGGCTGCAATAGCAATGTATACGTATGAACCAAGACATCATTACAGATTGGCCCATCTGGTCTTCGATGATGGTCTTGCAATGCACCTAACTACTCGAGCGGCTACACAATACCTTCCACTCCTAATAGAATTAATAGTGATCAGTCGCATAGTGTTTTTTTTGATGGTGTTATAGTCAATAACGAATGCAGCTGTTATCACTTGGCTCTTACTAAAGGAGGTGTCTCACTGAGACATTGAAGCAGGAGAACATTCTCATGGCTGACTCAATACAACCAAGGACAGTGGCCTGCATGAGTGGAAGACTATATACGCTTCCAGCCGAGCAAACATGCGCAAGCCACTAGTCCTATACGGTAAGCGCTTTCGAGGTTGCGCCTACGGTATAGATTCAGTTTCGCACTTGAGTTGTGCATAACAAAGCAACTTCGTTCAACCAAGGGTCTCAAAAGCTCACACTTCAATTTTTGGGTGTCTGAGGTGCTTGCAATTGCCAATATCTACATATCTACAGTAACCCGACGAAAGTAATGTTCACCTGACTGAAGTTAATCAATGGGGTAGATCCGAACACATTTGTCGGGTCGTTGGAGCTAAGAACAAAGTTATAGCTATAGTGTAGAATACAAATCTTACTATTTTGGCTCCAATGAACACGCGATTAGTGTCTTAAATACGATCTTCTCATTTTGCGAGTATGTGCGCTACCCACAAAGCTCTCGCCAGCCGCTAAACACTGCAAGTATAGCACAGGACCTACCTATAGCTTGCTAACAGTAGTATGTCAGCGGTCGAGAAATTATAGCTATACATCTCACAAGCGGAAAATTAAAAGTTACCCGAAATTTGAGTAACAATCGAGTCAATACCACATGCTCTTGCCTGCTTAGAAGTGCGCACCGCGACAGCGAACGTGTGGGCAGATAGCTAAGCTTGCTGCGCACGGTATGCCATATATGTTCGGACAGCACACACGACGGCATCTCCAGTTGTAGCTATAGCTACATGTGCTGGAGATTTAGGCTCATTTTGCATGACACTTATAATGTGGATTACTGCAACATGCAGGCTTAGTCACATTTTTTCAGTGATACTATGTGTATACGTGGTTTGATCTAATCGAGAGTACTACTGCAGTCTGGCTGCTGGGCACGCCTGGTGTAACATAGTCTGAGCACATGCGAATCGAAGTGATGTGTCATCATTGAATCATGAAAAGACTATGGGCATCTGCGGAACGGTAGCTCTGTGTGTACTCTCGTGGAGCTGATGGGACGGCTGGCACGTTGTCCCAACTCGTATTCGAGGAACCGAATCTCGTACTTTCAGTGTACCTAGGCAGAGATCCGTAGATCCCATGCTGCAACCTACTTCCGTCTCTCCCTCTACTCGCACTTCGGCCCGCCCACCCATTTCCAATCAGTCGTTCTTGCTCTCTGCAGTGCCCTAGAAACCACGTCCTCTAGCACATTGACTCAGCGAGCAGAGTAGCGCACTTGACGTGCTGAGGCAATTGTCCTGCCTCGAAGTCTCTTCATATCCTTCTCCGTCGGACCCGGTATCAATATCGTTTTCCAGTAGTGCAGATTAGATACTGACAGCGTTGCATTTGTGATTAGGGCTACAACATAGCAGACAATGGTTGGCAGCAGCAATCCTTTGGGGTCCTTTCCGTCTGAAGCGACATGCGAAATACTCAATACGAAGGTCGCTCAAAGAAGTATTAATGGGAACAAGAGACGGAGATTTGGTGGCGACACTGCGATCCCTTCAGAATTGTCCGAGCTCGGCTTTTACGACAAAGACGCAGCGGTATTTAGACCCTCGAATACTGGCGAGATCTCAACTTTACTCAAACTTGCATATGAACACAATCTCACAGCGTCTGTCCTAAATAGCAAGGGCACTGGTACTCACGGTGATGCTTGTGGTGGCGAGATCATTATAGACTTGAGCAAGCGTCATTTTCAACGAATTGAAATAGATCACGATGTTATGACTGTTACGGTTGGCGGTGGGGTGACCTCTAGACTGGTCGATATCGCACTATGCTCCGAGTCACTTACCACGCCCTTGGTTGGGTATACCGTTGGGCTTGGGGCCTTCTTGTCCGGCGGCTTTGGTTTCGGTAGCAGATTGCACGGCCTTACTGTGGACAACGTTCTTGACATCGAGATAGTCCTTGCCGATGGAACGCTTGTGCATGCAAATGACCGAGTACATCCCGACTTGTTTTGGGCTTTGAAAGGTTGTGGAACTAGCTTCGGGGTCATCACGGGTCTGAAACTCCGGTGCTTTCCTCTCGTTAACAGTCTATCTGCAAATGTCATCTTCCCATTCGAACGTGGGTCTGGTGCTGAGCTTCTGAAGCATTGGAGGAATTGCCTGCAAGATGTTCCAGATGAGATTTATTCCAATTTTGTCATGGCAGCCGGACCTAAGGCCAGCGAGCCCGTGGCTATTCTTCAGTTCTGCCATTTGGGCGATGAGAGTGTTGGCATGCCTATTATCGACCAGATGGCTTCCTTCACAGGCGCGAAATACCACTTCAAAGACTGCGGAGAAATCTCTTATCTGCGACAACAAGAATTGGTTGAGGCCGTTCTGAAAGGAGCTGCAGTCGACAAAAGTCAGACTCCTGAGAGTCAGGTCAAATACCTGCTTGACGGTAACGTCCTCGCGGAATTGACCGACGAGGTTATCGATGAGTCGTGTGACAGATTTCTGGATGGAGCGCCCTCCGGTTCAATATGGTGCTTCGAATTATTCGGCGGTGGTCTCATCAAAACTCTGGACAATTGTATTCCATTTGAGACCAGAAGTGGCAAATTTCATGCAGCCTCGATATTAAGAGTGCCTGCAGATGATCCCGACGCTTGGCACAATGACGGTGCCGGTCGTGACTGGATTCGAGACACTGTCAGCAGAGTCTCTACTGGAGGTCCATTGCCGTCATTCTTACCGACTGCGAGCACTGATGCCAGAGAAGCGAAGCGCTATCACGATGTCATTCGTGGCAGCTATGGTCATGCGAACTGGTCCCGGTTGAAAAAGCTCAAGAAGCAGTACGATCCGCACAATTGTTTTAGGCATGGATTTGATGCTGGCATGTTAGGACTCGAAGAGCAATTGGTGGATGGAATTTAGACAATGATTCGGAATGCGGCAAGCTTGTCCATATCAGATTTGGAAATATAAAGCATGACAGCGCTCGTGGCGAGGTACATCACTGAGCGTGTATGATAGCACGTAATGGAGTCAATTGAAATTTATGATGACCACGAAGACAATATATGTGCTATTTGACCGCAGGCGTACAGTACCTGTACGGTAGAACAACTGAATATGCTGAGGAGGAGCTCATCTTTATCCCGTTTTAGGCCTGTAGATGGCACATTGTCCATTGGTTGTGATGGATGACATACAAGCTAGCACAAGCCACTACGGCATGGGCACTTTCATAAATGTATCATTAGATCTCATGGTCAAGCAGCATAGGTGTCAGTGCAAGACAGGTCACTGGCTCAGGCTTGAGTACTGCTGAATGAATGGCGTGAACAAATCTGAGCCGACCACAGCGGTGAGTCCTGCACACAACGCTGGTCCTGCTTCTGACATTAAACGACCCCATAACAGCGGAGACTCCACTGTGTCCTCTGTCGACGACATCTTCTTAGCTGCACAGTATGGTGACTGGCAGAGGATAGAACAGTTGATAAAGGCTGGTACGGCTCGTGCGAACGATAAAAATGAGCAAGGCATCACCCCACTACACTGGGCTGCCATCAACGATCGCCTTCTGGCGTGTAAGACTCTTGTCGATCACGGTGCGAACGTCAATGCCCATGGCGGGGACCTCAATGCTACACCGATGATGTGGGCTGCCAAGAACGGCCACGTCTACATTGTGCATCTTCTTGTCACTTATGGAGGCGATCCTGCTTTAATCGATAGTCAGGGCTACAATGTGCTTCAGTTAGCGACACATTCGTCTAACATCATGCTCATACTATTTCTACTGCATATCGACCTACCTGTGGACTCCGTTGATCCTCAGGGCCATACATGCTTAATGTGGGCAGCGTATCAGGGTGATGTCTTGTCCGTTAATGCCTTTCTGAAGTGGGGTGCAAAAGTGAATGCCAAAGATTCCGACGGACTCAATGCTTTGCACTGGAGCATTGTTCGCGGTAACAAGCAGTGCATCAGGCGAGTCATTGAAGAAGGTGGTGATCTTTCCGCGAAACAAAATGAAGGTAAAGATCCTCGCGCATTAGCGAGCGAGCTCAAAACCATCACCGCGTTCGAGTCGGCTTTGGAGTCTGTCGGCAGAGACTCGGATACAGGATTGTGCAAGAAACACTGGCTCTCACAAGTAAGCTATCGAAATATGTCCCGTCACAATGTTTCTAATCCTGTCAGGAGCTCAGCATGAAAGCGATATTCGCACTTCCCAGTATATATATCGCAGTGATATTTCGTCTGTTTTCTGTTGCTCCGATCATGATTTCTGTACCCATCAATCTCCTCATCATGTATGGAGGACAAAAGGCATGTGCCTCTCTAATAAGCCCTCCCAATATTCGCAAGCAAGGGATCCACAAAACACCTTATTTAGCCGGAATTTTCTTCGGTTCGGCAGTCTGGACTGTGCTGCACTGTATGTGATCTGTATAGGATCTCTCATTGGTGACTAAAATTGACAGGGGTCTCAGTGATTCTACCAGGACTTGTATACGATTATCCTGTGCTCAACTTGTTGTTTGCAGTAATCTTCATTACATGTATCTACAACTTTCTCACTGCGCTGGCAAGTGACCCCGGTTTTGTCCCTACGACGGGTGGTCGCACAGAGCAGCGTGAAGCGATAGAGGAACTTCTTCGGGACGGTGAATATGACAGTCAGCACTTCTGTATCGATTGTTTGTTGCGCAAGCCGATGAGAAGTAAACACTGCAAGATTTGTCAGAGATGTGTTGCAAGACACGATCATCATTGCCCATGGGTCAATAACTGTGTCGGAATACGTAATCACCTCAATTTCATGGTATATATCCTGGCACTATTCGTAGGCATACCACTGTACGCCTACTTGGTCAGCCTCAACATCAAGCGGATAGGCTCACCAGCGAATCCAAAGGAATGTACGATCCTCGCGGAGGAGTATTGCTCGTGGATCCAGATTGACGGCTTTGGCATCCTGTTGGCGGCGTGGGACTGTTTACAGATGACGTGGGTTTCGATGCTAGTCATCGTCCAGTCATGGCAAATCACAAAGGCGAGGACGACGCAGGAGGTGGTCAATGTGAGACGACACGGATTCATGGGCGGTGCACTGGAAAAGAGACGGGTCCCTGTCGCTGCCCAAGTGGCTACTCTCATCGCTTCGGGCACGACAAATCCCGAATCTGCGGCACTCACTGCGGAAGGACAAGGACCCGACTCAACATGTGAGGAGGGACATGAGCACTGTGCCAATGGAAAGCACGGCAAGACGAGCGATCGTGGAGGGTTCATGCGAACCGTCGCCAGATTGCTCGGAGTCGATCAATTCTTAGACACGGCCAAGGAAGGCCTTGCCGGTCGCAAGGGACGACGATCGAGAAAGTTTGATAATCCATTCGATGGAGGTGCGGTCTCTAATTGTGCCGACTTTTGGAAGAGGAAGGACAAGGACGCCTATGGGGAGGGAGCAGGGCTGGTCAAGCGGCGACCGGTGGATTTCTACAAGTTGTACACAGTGCCTGAAACTCAAACGGAAATGTACGCTCGGATACCGGTAGTTGAGGAAGTGTAAATACAAAATAATGTTAATCTTTCATTGCTAGGGAGATGGTGTAACTATTAACAAATGTTTGTGAAATGGAAGAATGCTCAGGTTCGTCTATAGGCCCTCTGTATCTAGCCAACGCTGCGTCAAGATATGTACAATATGAATGTCATGCTGCAAGTATGAAATCGCCTGATATGCCAAGATTTCGTCGTGTTAATTTCCTGTAAAGGTGGCCGCTGCTGCTGCATTGACCAGTGTTGTCCATGTATACGTCGGCGACGCCGTCAGCGTGGTCACCGCCACGGGAATAGGCGCTCGAGTCGTGTAGATTGTGTATGCAGAGGTCGGCCACAGCGGTTGTGCAGTCTGAGCGTCGGCCGTGATGGCTGTGCCAGGTCGTCCCTGTGGAGCTAGTATCAAGTCAGCAAGTATCTTCAAAGACAAAATCTGTCTTGTATGGTCCTTACGTCCAGTATGGGTGAGGCCAGTCTGTGATGCATATGCGGCCAAGTTGACGGACGCTGCGTGATTGGTCGCGGTTGCGACGACAGGCTTTGCGCTGTAAATAAAGTCAGCTGAATTCTCTCAACCACGACATATATCGAGGTACTTACGTCGCTGCAGCAGTCTCCGCCAAGGCAGCGGCAGGTGTTGTACCAACTGGTCCAGTCACTGCCAGTCCATTGCTGGCCACTACCGTGCCAGTCATGCCGATCAGAGTGAATCTATCGGAATAGGTCGTGACGACGTTTCCTGCACCGGTGGTACTGATGAACTTTAGAAAATACTGTCCACTGGCACCGATCGTCAAAGGCACGGTGACTGCCAGAGAAGTCTCTGAGCCCAGGGGAACGGAGCCTGCAATCGTGTAAAGTAGTTGTGGAGCGGCATCCGTACCAGTGCAGAGCACAATATCCGCTGCTGCGATCGCGATGAGTGCTGGATTGGCGCCGGAATCCTGCCATTGCAGGGTCATGGCACCACCAGATACAGTGGCCCCAGAGGCAGGGTACGTGAGCTTGACATCCGCCGAGATAGATCTGATGAGTGTAAGCAGGACGGTAACGACTGTGTAAAATCTGAAATGCATCATGGTAATCTTGTGTGATTCAAAGCTTGATTTAGCAGCTCGTGCGGTGAGCTCGTGTGTCAATTATTGTATGACAGGAGTTCTTGAAGCCCAGGAAGACCCAAGGCAGCTGTGGGAGTAGTATTGGTAGTAACTAGTTTGTATTGACTCGAGATATGCCGAATGTAGAAGGTGACACGAAAGAACTTTACCCGTTTTGGCAAGTTTGGCCGCTACACTTATGGCGTCTGTACAAGTGGCATCAATCTCACTCTGGTCGAAGATGAATTATGTATTCATGATAGATATGCTAAACTGCACAAATGACTGCCACTTGTGATGTTCCCATCGACGCCGATACGCTCCCTCTGCTTGCTAAACCTTTACATGACCTCTATCTACCGTTCCTGCCCTCAAAGTGTACAATTCTCCCAGACCTTTGCCGAACAGTAACAAGATCTCCCATACACATCAGCGAGACAGTTTAGCGATCGGCTACGTGTGTCGTTCCCATATCCTTACGATTGCCCACTGTCGACCAGATGATTTCCCCTTCAGGTGTACTGGTCATTGGATCCAGAATCATTGTCTTGGTTGCGATCTGACCGGTGAGGTAATTGCCCGCGGTAATGAGCGTATCCTCTGTAATCCAACACTTGCCGTTTAAAAGAAAGAAGAACGCGAGCTCGAGCCCGTGTAGCTGTTGCAACGTGATTCCCCCAACCACGGCCCAGCGGACTTGAGGCATGAGCCGATCATCCAGCACTTTCGAAGCCATAACGATGGCAGTCAGTATGAGGCGATGCGCCGTCGCACGGACAAGCACCTTGGAGATCTCCGCGTAGAGAACATCCAAAATCGTCAGATAATGGACCAGCGCCAGGAGTTTCGGTGTTGAAAAGGGACAATGTTGATGCAAGCGCAAGAGGTAGTCTCGGATGGAGACTTTCGGGATTCTGGCAGCCTTGAACCTCAACAGGCAGACTTCTATTTGCCTTGAGTGCGAGTCATGTATTCCCTGAGGTATTTCAACGGGAGACTTGATCGTATCGACGGTGCGCAGCTGAAACTCGATATGCTCGACCACTGCCTCAAGAAGTTCTTCGACTTTCTGATCTGTATAGACAGCCAAAGCGGGATTGACAACAAGACGTCCAGAAGATACTTCTTGTCTCGAAGACTCCAAACTGCGAGGCGAGTGCAATGCCGTATCAGGCAGCATGATGGCTGCCGTTGCCATGTTTGATTGGGCCACTGCTTAGTGTGATTATAGATACCTACACGTCGCGCTTGGTCCGTGACTCGTACACGGCGCAGCTGGATCAATCGTCAGTCAAGATAGACATGTAGTAATACATAGCAGGAATCGCAATTATGCAATAAACGGGCGACGGCTGGCGTCTGGGAGTAGTCGTTGTGTTTTGTAGTGTTAGTTGTTATCGCCTTCGTTGTGTTGTGGAGCTCTTTTACCAATAGGAATCTCCTCCACTTTCGCAGTTCTTCACGCTCTCACTCTCGTGATGTTCTCAAAGAAAGGTCAGCACGTCACAAGCGCTATTTTTCGCGATACCTGTTCTACTGACTTTCCATGCCAAGACCAATCAGGAAACCTCGAAAGGCGCCGCCAAGGGAAGCGCTCGACGATGTTCTACCGTCCACTCCACAAGCAGTCGCGGAATCAAGTAAACACAATGTAGTCGCAAGTGCATCGCAAACATCAGAAAACCGCGAATCTACACGGCGCGCACCAAGGACTCCACTGAGCGACGATGAATTCGGCTTCCATGAGATTCGTGACATTGTTCCAGTGTTGAACAAAGCTACGCGACATGTCCCCTCCCCGATTCAGATTCGTCCAGACACGGACGAAGAACAAGATTCAGATGAATTATCACTCGTTCCTACGCCGGTACCGACACCACCCCCAACAAGAAACCCAACGACAAAGCCACGACAGCCCCTCTCGACAATTGATTTGATCAATCTACTGCCTCGAGTGCAGACCAATCGATCAACAAAACGCAAGACAAAAACCTATAGAGAGGATGAAAGTGACTCGGAAAATGTAGGGGATAAGCGCAGAGCATCAATGAAGCGATCATCCAAGCAGAAAAGTGGAAAGGGTGCAATCGTGACTGGTGGAAAAGTGGCAAAGAAGTCAAATACACGCCGACAAAGAGCGCCGACACCCCTGATCTCGGACGATGAGGAGGAAGAAGAAGACAACGATGGCATACATTCTCATGCTGTCCATGGCACAGCAGATTTGGATGCCGACGCACGCCAGAAATTGGACCAGATTCGAGAGAAGTTTCGAGATGTCGATCGCTGGACTATGGAGACGGAGACAATCTCGAGTCCCTTTTACTCTTCCGACGTCTAATCCAAGCAATCATGACCTTAACGACAATTTCACGAATCACCTCAAGTGCTAAAGATGTGTCCTTGTATCATTCTCAATATATCCAATCTCAGATTGTTGTTTCCTCTAGTATTCTCAAAGTAAATATGCTATGCAATATAAATACATGACTATATGATGCGTGCATATGCTCGCCTACCGCTAAATGCTTTCCATATGACGCTACGCAACGCGATGCGCAATTGGCCTCTCCGCAACAAGGACGCTCGCTTATACCGACTGGCTTCTCACGCTTTTCACTGACTCGCTGCAAAGAACTGTCGAATCGTTGAACAAAGGAGTTCTGGCAACTCTCTGACGTCTTGAATGATCAAAAAGTTTTCAAATGCGAACTCTTCCATGTACTGCATGATGTGAAGCTTCTTAGACCCGTCTGCTTGTGTCAGGTATTTGACTTGACTCATCTGCAGGATTGAGTGCTTCTTCGCACCGTGAATAGTGTCAATCACGAGAAAGACGACCATGATACGCTCTTCTTGTGCCTGCCTCATGATTCTTCTGATGGAATCGTGGTCCTCGCAGATGCCGTCCGAGATGATGAATTGCAATTGCCAGAGCTCAGTTGCACTGCTGTGTTGTGTGGCACGAGCCTCTCGAAACATTTCAATGGATTGAGCTGCAAGAGCCTTCATATCAGTCTTGGCCTGATTGAATGTGAAGCTCTCGAAGATTGCAGCGCCAGACTCATTCGTGAATGGATCGCGGAAGGCATGGACAATCTCGGGTTGTGCACCAAACTTGACAACAGACATCTGTCCAACTTCAAGTACCGAGAGTGCTGTGGAGACTAACGCGACAGTATCGAATGCAAGTTGAATGGAGGATGATTCGGACATCGATCTGCTATCATCGATAGCTAGCATGACTTGGTATTGTCTTTTGCTTGGCTTTGAGCGACGCATCCAGATTTTATCCTTCTTGAACTGACTTGCGATGTAGGGAATAATCCGCCTCATGTTGAGTCGTTTGCCAGTTCTGAAGTCACCCTTCATCTTCGTTGCCATGGTTGGTTCCAAGATCAAGCGAAGTTGTTCGCACAGACCATTGGCCAAGTGGCGTGTGCCTTGTTGATGCTGCTGCCATAATTGTGCAGATTGGCCCGTCACACCGGCCACGGCCATTATTGGTGTCGTCATCTCTAAATCATGCTCCTCAGTCTCTTCTTCCTCCTTGTCGTCCTCCATGCCATCCAAGTCCGGCGCACGCTTCCTAGACTGTCTCAAGTTGTCGTACTTGAACTCTTCCATCGATGCACCATCTGACATGTTTTCCAGCTCCTTCTCTTCCGGTTTTTCTTGTGTCTTGTCGTTCTCAAGTTCCTCTTTCTTATAGGTATTGTCTTCCAGATCTGGTAAAGCGCCATCCGACTTTTGTCCTAGTGCATCGCTATCCTCCTGGTCTTTAGGTCCCATAACCTGAGTATCATGTGCCTCTTCGTCAGCGATATGCTCAAATTGGTCATTTTGGTCATTTATTTGTTGTGATTGTTGTTGTTGTTGTTGCTCTGTTTTCTTTTCACTTTCATTCTCCCTATTTGTAGCATCGTGTATATGAAGCTGTCTCCGGAATTCCTCAAGTGCATCGCCAAGGCTACGAAGTTCCTCTGATCCTTGTGTCTCACTGTCCACTATTTCCTCTCCTGTCTTACCATCACTGCCGTTGACGTCTTGACCAATTGATTCAGGATTCTCTTGATGCATTTCGTGATCCATCAAGTCATCGGTATCGTTGGGAGTTGGTTCTGTTTGATCGTTCTCTTGCTCGTTCATTCTGTTCTCTTGCTTCGTTATTTCTTTCCCTCCTGCTTCATCGCCACCTGCCTCATCGGCAGCATTTTCCTCCTTTCCTTCTGCCATGTCCTTTTGCCGATCCTCCTCCTGTTCATTGCTTGGCGTGATTTCTTGGTCCTCTTCCGTGTTGTTCTCCTCAACTGACATGATTTCGTCTTCGCCAGTATTTGATGCTGTGTCCGTGTCCGAGATATCCATTCGATCATCTTCAATCTCAGCTTGATCATTTGCAGACTCAGCTTCGGCCGCATCTTGCTCATTATCCAAATCTGTTTCTTCTTTGGTTGATATCTCGTCCTCGGATTGATCTTGATTCATATCAATCTGGTCATCGAGATCCATATCCTCTGGCAGATCAAGGTTATGAGCTTCGTCAAGTTTCGCTTCGTCTTGATCCTTCTGAATTTCGTCCTCTTGCTCAACCTCCTGCTCCTCGTCACCAGTTTCGTCTTTCTCTGGAGGTTGCTCTTTCTGAGTTTCTCGATTTGTAGATTCATCCTTGTTCTCTTCACCCTCCTTGTTAACAAGGTCAATGTCCTGATCTTGCTCATTCGACATGGCTTCGTTTTCCTCTGTCTTTTCAGTTTCTTTGTTCCGCAGATCGTCCTTCTCGCTATCCCACATCTTTTCATCTAATGCTGTCTCGTTATCCTCATCAACTTCACCAATCTCGTCCTCAATATCCGTTCCGTCCTCACCGTCTGATGCATCCTCGTCTGAGTCCTCAGCATCGTTATTGATATCTTCTAAAGACCCTGCGAGATCATCTTCTATCTCCTTGGCCTGATTATCTTCGTCCTTGCCACTTTGATCGTCTAGATCTTCTGCACCCTCTAAATCTCCGAGATCCTCGTCGTCCTCAAGATCCTTGGTGATGTCATCCTTACCCTCGCCCGTGCCCAGTCCAGTGCCTTCCTCTGTAGCAGACGTCTGACCCGGATTCTGGTCCGGTGGCTGAGGGGAGCAGAAACCACTCGTTGCCAAGGTCTGTAGCGTCCGTCCTATCATCAGAGTACATCGTGATGTCTGGGTATGAAATGTCACAAATTCTGCAAATAAATCGTGACATAATTGACCATATACTTGCAAGATCGGGCCAAATTGTGTACAGATTCGTTGTAGCTCAGAACCAGTGCCGAGATAGACACTGGTTCTGATAGACATAATGAGGTTCTCAAGATCTGTTGAGATCACTGAAAGACTTGCAGCCTTGAGTCGAGACCGACGACAAGCAGTAGCTCTTACATACCACATATTTTCAGCAGATACTGAATCCTGCTTCACAACATGAGTGACCTTCTGCGTAGCGAGCAAGATTGTATCACATAGCTTTGACAACCGTGCATTGAGTTCTACAGACGGCAGACGTGCTTCATTGTCCGAACTGTGATACGCTGACTCGTCACTCTTCGCAGAATGTAACCACACAAGTAGGTGCTCAAACACATGCGCACATGCAGGATTGGAATTCTTGTGCTTGCAGCAATTCTCATAAGCTGTCTCGATCAATTGGGCATAACTCTCGACCTGAGCTTTCCACGACTGTCTCGGGTAGATTGAGTATGAGCTGAAATTGACCTGTGTAGAGATGTGCTCTATGTCTCGCAGCAATTCCTGCCACCAGCGTACATCGGTCAGGGGTTGTCCAGGCTCAGTGGAAAATCCTCGATAGGCTTGATGATAAGCTTCTGTCAATTGCAGCAATTGTTTCAAAGCAGCGATAGACTGCGACGTAGCTTTGCACCATGCTGAGTAGACTCTAGGCTTGACGTCGATGAAGAGGTCTTGTTGCTCTTGTTGAAGCATCATACACATAGAAGTGAAGCTTGTGAAAGAGGATTCAAACCGTTCCTTACTTGAATAAAAGTCAGACAAAGTAGCTCGTTCTTTGAGCAAATGAGAGAAGAGACAATCGAAATAGCCAATTCCACGCTTGACCTCACTAGAGGTGACGTCTTCCGCATGATTGGCATAGCCTGCTCGAATTGAGGGCAGTATGTCGACTATGCGATAGAAGTATTGCTCAAATGGGAGTGTCTCGTCGTTACAGACATGAGCTGGAACACTCAGAAATAAGGTCTCTGCATCTTTTTGACTATCCAAATCGTCTGCTCGGATGACAGATCTGAGACCAAGCTCCTTGAGTGTCTTAAAGGAATCGCTGAGCAGCTTCCTCTTGCGATTCTTAAGATGTTTAATCAGTGATAAAACTGATTTATCGAAGGTTGCTGGTGTCTCGGACTTGAGTTGTACCATGGAGGCGAGAGCATCATCCAGGAATGTTTGCAGCCAATTTACAGATCCCGTGTCCAAATCCCTCGAGACGGACAGTATTTTTCTCGCAGTCCTCAACGGGTACTGGTATCTTGCAGGCCACGAAGAGGAAACCGTCACTGGAACTACGCCAGTTAGAGTTTCCGGATCCGCTAAATTGAAGCTCTTTCGGAGTGGCTGAGTATTTTGGTGCTGTGCTTTCGAATCTTGTAGACCTTTAGACAACAATTGTAATGCTGGGACGAGGAGTACTCGTCGGTACTTGTGTACAATCTTGTACAGTGTCCTATGTGATCTTCTCGAACTCTCTCTAAGAGCAAAGACATTGGTATCTTTCCAGCTAGCAAGTTTGATGACCTGATTGACTTCTTTGGTAAGTACCAGCCGTTCCTTGGATATGAAGTCTCTAATTTGCGGGAGAAATGATGAATAGTGATAGAGAACATGACGCAGTGCTTCTTCAAGGTACGATTGCTTACCTTGCTCCCTGATATCCATGGTTATCATGTGAGAGAAAGCTTGCAAGAGTCCGAGACGTCCAGTATACTGCCCAACGGTTGAGCTTTGCATGAATTGCATCAGTAGTTGTACAGTCTTTCGCAAAAATTCGTCGTCGAGGTTCTCTTCGTGTCTCGCCGGCGTGAAAACCAGCACTTCATAAAGATTATACCACATCTTCGCATCCGCTCTTGCCACCTGTCTTTCTTCAAGCCCAAAGAGTCGTGGCCAACAAGAGAGCTCTAAGCGGCGCCAGTTAATGATCTGCTCTCGTACAAGAGCGAACAGACTATCAACAGCATATTGTCGGCTCGCGACCTCTTGCCACTGTGCCAATAATCCAAAGATGTTCTCGAGCATTGTCAAACACTGTGCCACCGGGCAAGCCATAGAAGCAGTCATTAGCCGTTCGAGACTCTCATCAATGTCGAGTAGAACCGAGTTCTCAGGCCAAACTGAGATTATTTCGCGAATCTTTGTTTGTAATTGAGAGAGAATGGGAACAAGCCTTTTTGTCTCAGTGATATTTGCACTGCGATAGAAGTCGTAAGTATGGTCTGATAGATGTACTTGATCGCTCTGTAACAAACGAATGTTTCGTGATGCTGCATAAGTCGCTGTTGAAAGCATACAGGCAGCGGCGCCTGCCTGAACAGTTTCACGAGGAGCTTTTGGCACTCTCAAGCGGTCAAGAAGAGCGTCGAGCGTACTTTGCAAGCTCGATTCACGACTGATATTACTCGTCAAACTTGTCAGTATAGCTGCGTGCTCTGCAAATATTCGATCGTCCAGGTCAGTATCTCTCTCTGGTACTGAAACTATATTATCATTCGTTTCATAATCTGGGAAGAGTTCTCGATAGTCGTCCATAGACGGCTCAAGTGGAGCAGCATGTTTGTATATGCTTGTGTCTTGAGCTGCTTCTAACATTTCGCGTTCTCGCTGTACAAACCATTCTTCGAACATGTGTCGAACAAGTCTTCCGAGATTCGTATGTTCAGCTTTCGAGACACCGAATATGGAAGCCCTGAAACCAATTTGCAACATCTCAGCAAGGATGGCCTCCTTATCGATGGACTTCTCCGTTACGTCCTGATCCCCTGGATTTAGTATATCTAGTGGACTTGGTAGGACCATGGTACGATTCGCTTCCAAAGCACCTTCTGCCTCAGTCGCGACAGCTTCGGCCAAAAGCCGCAATCCTGCCTGTAATCCTGCAGTAGCAACGAGAATTGGAGCTATAACATCTTGGTAGCCAGAATAGTTCAACAAGCGCGATTCCAGCTTGTTCAGAGTTACCAAAAAGTTATCAAGTTGCACATCTGCCACTGTACGTTGACACAAATAGCTCTGCAATAGCTGCTCTGCGGATCCGCCGCTCTTAGCGATGGATAAGCAGAAATCATACTCAACCTGGATCTGATGCAATTGAGAAACGAGTGGTCGATAAAGAAGAATTCCCGGAGCTTTAGAAGAGTCTGCTTTCGATCGCTGCACTTGTGCAGCAAGCAAATCGCCCTCGGGACTTTCTGATCCACCCGTCATAATCTTGTGGACATCGGCTTGAGCAATGGCTTTGTGCTGATGACGTTGCAATTTCCATTTGCAATAGTTGCTATGAAGGATCGACTCCATTCCGGGATCTCTAGGCACGTTTGGTACATACAAAAGCAAGCAGACCCGTGAGAAATGAATCAAGGCCATTGCGAGATCTTTTGCCGCTGTCAGACTGTCTTTTAGACCTGAAAGTATTTCGATAGTCATGCCTAATGTTGATTTGACATCGGCGCTGATGTGCAAAGTGTCAAGAACATGAAGTGAGGGCAAATGTGCTTGTGCAAAGGCTTCGGCAGACCATTGGTATGTTGAGCGGGAATGATCATTATCAGAATTAGCGTTGGTAGCATCGTTTCTCGATTCTTCTTGTGCACTTGCAAGTATGAAGGTCAGCTATACATTGTGTCAGTTGGGTTGCTCACTTATTAACGGTAGGAACTCACAACTAACACTTGCTTGCGCAGTATCAGCTCTAGACTTGTCGACGTAGGCTGCAGGATTGACATGTTATGGTCAGTCACTGCTTTCCCCAATGCGAAAAATCCATCGAGAGTCCCTTGAACACTGCCGAGCGACAATTCGTGGCCTGATGACCTAGAAAAATCAATGATTAAAGTCATACTTGCCAAGGCTCTTACAGTAATGAAGTCCAACTGTTTAAGAATTGCGAGAAGGAGTAGATCGATGGTGATACGTTAGGCTCCGACGTGTTGGGATCCTGAGGGTCGATGGAAAGCACATTTCGGCATAATGACCAGAATCTAGCAGTAAATGATCGTTCACCAGATGCAGGCTTCAAGAAGTCTAAAAGCATGACCGAACTTGAACTTGACCCTGCTTTTGTACTCAAATCGAGAAGGTGGTGCATCAGTGGCTATAGACTATTAGCAAGGCATTCGTATTAACAAGCCACTGTACTCACAGCCTCATCCTGTTGCCACTGATCAAACTGCACGACTTGTGTCAGTTGGAGTTTTCTAAGCATATACTTGAATAGAGCTGTGATCTTTTGTGTCGAAACGTCCAGATCTCCAGTGTCCTCCACGGAGTCTGCAGGTAGTAACAAATCTGCATCAGCACTATTGTCTTGTCGAGTTGAGTGTCTAATCGTGTCCAAAGTCTGCAGATATTCCTTTTTCAAGTGCACTGCCATTTCAAGTGAGGGTCGATTCGTGATCGCAGACCTGTCTAGTTTACGGAGTAATGCCTTTGCTTTTTCATATTGCGCCAGAGACGTTTCGTTCACCGGACAGACTGGCCTGAGCATCGACCATAAGATAGCCATACAAGATCCGGTACTTAATGGCACAAGATATTTCGCTGAATCGACCAGCTCCCGGAGCTGCTTGGCTATATAACCTCCCGACTCTGCTGTAAACAAAGTTCGTAGACCTCGCAAAGTAGAGATAAGCGATTCTAAAGGAGTCTCAGTTCGACAACACTTTGCAAAGTTCAGTAATCGATCGAGCACTTCGGTGAGGTGATTCTTGGACGAAAGAGTTTGTATAACCTCGAATCTAGAGAGACTTTCATACAATCGGAACTTGACGGTGTTTAGGATGTCTAGATCATGTAAGGCCGATTTTGGTAATATCGTGGCTAAGATCTGTATTGAATCATTCCATTCGTTCCTCAACTCATCGAAAAGGAAGAAGATTTCGAAACTCTGGAATGCTTCTACAGCCACTTGTGGTAAAGTCCGTGAATGTAGCAGATACCCTGGAGAGTTGAAAATTACTGATGACAATTGATCACGAATGTCACCAGGTTCCTGAGCACAAAGCAGATTACGCAAGTTCAGGACTTGTCTGTGAATCTTGGTCCCTCGATCGCTCATATCGAACAATTGACACGACACCAAAGTACGTGGTAAATGTTTGGCGAGTGATTCCGCTACAAATCGTGAGTCGATCATGTGGGACTTCGCATCATCCCCAGCGACAGTGACGATCGAGGCCCACGCGGACGATACAGAATATGCAGAAGGCAAGAATGAAGCTTCCTCTTTGCCTGGTATCAAGAAGACCTCGAGGCCTCGATTTCGCATGGCCCTCGAAAGCTCCCCATGTGCTGGATCCATTGTAAGGAAAAGTCGAAAATTTGGATGTGGTGTTACTAGCATTGGACTTCCGTCGGGCATTATACGCTCGTTGACAAGTAGTTGTCCATTGGGCTCTAACAGAGAATTGAGTCGGTCCAGGACGCTTGGGTTGCACAAGTTGGCATTGTCAAGGACAAGCCAGGTACCTTCCATGACCGCTCTCAAAAGACTACCGTCGGACCACTGAAATTGCCCTAGCGACTGATTTCTGCCTTCTCTTTGAAGCCGGACAATTTGCTCAAGAAGATCGTGCGTCTTCGGTACATAGCATGATAAGACAGAATGAGCATACTCGAGAAGTTCTCCTTGGGGCATATCCGAATCCAGACGACCAATCAAGCCCACTATATCATGGTGCGAACCATGTATAATATTGAGGCGAAGAGTTTCCTTACAAAATTGCTCAATCTTATCACAGAGTTGAGAATATGTTCGTGTCTTATCTCGTTGTTCGAAACTCCCCAATAGATCACTGGCATCCATATCGCTATTCATAGAGATGGTGTACAATGGTTGACCGAGAACTTTCGCGAGACTTTGCAGCAGGACAGATTTGCCAGTACCGGATGATCCCACAAGTATACAAGGCCAAGACTTCTCCACACAGAGCAATACAGCCTCTGCAACTCCTCGAAGATGTGCATAAACTGGACGATATTGTCCTGCGGGACTCTTCGAATAGCTTCGATTCAGACAAGTGCGACCTATCATTAATTTCTCGGGGGTAAGACTAGCAAATGCCGCACGGTATGTGGCCTGATCGCCAAACGATTGTGTAACGTATAAATCTGTCAATTCGCGATCAGTCGTGGTTCTAAATCGCTGGCGGACAATGAAGTTAGCATAATAAGCAGCATGCGATTCTTCCTCCGCCTTAGCAATGAGTGAGAGCCATCGAAAAACATCTCGCAGGTTGAACTCCCATGGGCCGCCGGAGACAGAAAAGTTTTTACGAGTGTTAACATCGTGCTGAATCTTGAACACCAAATCAGTGACTGCAGTGATCGTAACTGTCGCCAGTCCTGGAAAACGGGTATATGCAATGTGAGCAATATCGGAAGAACTAAGAGGATCGCAATAGACAACTGTGAAACGATTGACGAAAGATTTTGGAAGTCCTTTGCGACCACCACCTTGCGAGTGAGGATTCTGGGCTGCAAAGATTCGAAAGTCCGGATGACAATCAAAAGTACGATTCAATTCTGGAATATAGGCCTGGGCACGGTGGTCCAGGCATGCATTGAGGCCTTCCAAGATCGATTGCGATGCCAGATTCATCTCGTCCAGTAGGACCCAGTCTCCGCTTTGCATCGCTCTCAGGAAAGGAGCATCCCGCCACGCGAATGCAAGTGACTGACTATCTTCAACTGGCGAATCTGACCCAAACAGGTCCATAAGATCGGTCTGGTCTGACAAATTGATTCGTACCAAGGTCTTTGTCGTCATCGAAGCAATAGCACTGATCAAACTTGTCTTGCCGACTCCTGGACTACCTTCTAGTAGTATCGGCTTGCGTAACTGCATGGCACGAAAGACTCTCGTAGCATTCAAGAACGTCGTCGGTGCTTGCAACTCAAATAGTGACGGTTGCGGAGGTTCAGTACCAGTGCTGATTGAGTATGGCCCGATCGATATAACGCCTGGACTGGAGTGCAATGTGAAAGAAGTCTCATAATATCTTGTGCAATCAATGCCCAGAAGCCGTGTCAGCTCGTTCAGACAGGACCGTCTTTGCTTTTGCAGAGTAGAGAGTTCGTCACGATCAAGACCTTGCATTGTTGCACCCAAAGCGTCAATATAGACAAGAGCAGCACCTTGCACAAAGCCTTGTTCGATATTGCTGTTCTCACGATTGATAAATTCTACCCATGCAAGCAGATCCCGTAGCGATACCATAGTACTAGTTAAAGCCGTGGAAAAGGAAGTGCAGAAAAACCGAGCAAATTCAATCATACTCGTCCCCAAATGTGCTCGGTCAGATCTTAACTTTGCAGATAATATCTGTAACATGTCGTTGTCATCAGACATTGTGGCAACCCAGATCTCGGTGAATCGATTGCGGAGTGCTGCTGACAATTCCTTTTTGCCAAAATCGCCTCCAGGATTCATGGTAGCACAGAACTGATATGGGGCGGAAGCAATTATACTTGCATCCTGGGTACCCTTCTCCGCTATCGTGAGAGTCCGGCCAATTTCCAGTACGCTATTCAGCCGTTCAAGAACGGCATCTTCTGCAAGCGATATCTCATCCAATAGGAATATCTCCCCCTCTTTCATGGCCTGCACCAGAGGACCATCTGCCCATTCGAAAAGAGCCTTCGAACGAGCAATCCTATGCTGCAAGCCATCAATCTCGGGTGCCAAATCAGGCCGTGCCGACGACAAGGCTTGAGCATCGAGAGACTCGAATGAGAGTCTTAAAGCTTCGATATCGTCGTTCAATTTGATTTCAAGACCTTGTGTCTGCAGAAACAGGCCCAAATCCGAGGCCAGGTGACTTGAAAATTGTGCACGATCCCGGACAGGCCGCTGTGCTCCGATCATGTCAGCAGTTTCAGTGTTTTGATGAGCATTAAGTATCTGAATGGGTCTCGACAGTGCTTGAGCGATCAATTGACAAACTGCAGTTTTCCCACATCCAGTCTCGCCAACCAACAGAACAGGCTCATTATTGCGAAAGGCAAGGGATACTAGAATGAACAGCCGTCTCATAGATCGCGTCCATACAACTTGAGATGCTGTGCCAGCAGCCACAAGGAATTTGTATTCTTCGAGGTCTTCTATGTCGTAGTCATGTACGCCAGAAAGGCTGACTTTCATGACCTTTTCGATAACCTCCTGGACAATAAGCTTCTCCTCCACTCTCCTAACTCTTTCGGCGAGCAGAATATAACCATTTAGCGCTAGCTCGTCGTAACCTACAGCCGGCCTTGTGGCCCAGCGAAAGAGGTCTCGTAACGTTGCGAAACTGTTCTTCTGCTCAAAGACGCGGCTGGATTGTCTTCTTATCGACAACTGCTTGTAGACTTCGACGATGCGTCTGCAGTAGGTCGGAGCGACTTGGCATCGTTGACACAAGATCGTTTCCAACTCATCTTCTGGAATATCTTCAAAATGAAGCTCCAAAAACCTATTTCGAAATGCTCTCGAGAGATGTTTTCGTCCCCCATATAGACCTGCGGGATTCTGCGTAGCAAAGAGGACGAAATTCGGATGGGGTATCAGAACCTCCTGTGTCTCGGGAATCAGTAGCTCACGATTGTCATCGAGTAGTCGATTGAGCGCTTCGAGTACATCAGAAGGTGCTAAGTTAAGCTCGTCCAAGACGAGCCAATGACCCTTTCGAACAGCCTGCACCAAAATCCCCTCTTGAAATGCTAAAACGCCCTGATCATCAGACATATATGAGCCAAGATACTCCTGTAAGTCGGTATGCTCATGGTTGTTGATTCTAACAAACTTGTGACCAGTTTTTTTCGCAAGGAATTCTACCATACTTGTCTTTCCACTGGAGGTTGGCCCTTGCAGCAGAATGGGATATTTTTTGGTCGTGGCAGCTCTGACCAGATTAAGCATGTTACGTTCCACAAAAGGAGTCATAATATACTTCGGGTCGTCTACGGGGTCGAGAGGTCCCTTTGGCAACCAGTAGTGCTTGAATTGTACCCAATCGCCTCCAATAGGTTTCCGAGGTATTTGTGTCATGGTACTTTTGAGATTACGGACGCGAAGAATTGTATATTCCTCAATGATAGGTTTCAGTATAGCCTCACTTTCTTTGTTCAGCAATGTAAGATAGGACATACAAAATCCTTCGTACAACGACCGACGCAGGCCATATATTGAGCTGATCTCGACCACATATGAAAGCGTCCTTGTCAGTGTTCGTATACTATAGTGGGGACACTGATTACCACCGTCTACAAGTCTGTTCTCCGTAGTGAGTCGCTTTGTGATATTGTACAAGTGTGCAACATCAGTACATGCTTTGGAATCCTCGATACATAAGCCACCGATATACTTTGTGATGATTGCTTGCAAGTCGGACATGCTAGAGTCTGGCGAATGGATATATAGTTCCGTGAACCGCGACCTGATTCCAGCTGGAAGATCGCGCTTGCCAACATCTGTTGCAGGGTTCATGCAGGAAAAGATACGAAAGTCGGGATGTGGTGTGATAGCTTTTACATCACCTGTCTCGGAAAGAAGTATAGAGCCATTTTCCTGCAGGAGACCAGAAATACTTTCGAGCGTGTCGCTTGCTGCCAGATTTATTTCATCGAGCAAGACCCAGTCACCGCGTTCCACAGCCTTGATCAGCGCGCCCTTGACGAATGCAAAGGTAAAGGACTTTGAAGATTGTTGTTGTTGAGCAGAGAATTTATCGAGGTTCGACGCGAACTCCGTCCAGGCCATCATAAGGTCGTCGCTAAACTTTCTTTTCTTCCTTGATGTCGTCGAGTCGACATCAGATTGTACATCCGATCCAGTTTTGGTCAGCGATTTCCGAGCGATTTTGAGAGCTTGTCTCAAAAGCGCGATGAGACGAGGCCACTGACTCTTGTTGAAGGATTTCCTGATTTCTGTAAGGAAACGAGCGTTCTTGTGAGCGCTGAGTGTCCTTTCGAACAGCGTTTCGAACATTTCCAGCAATGGAACGGCACTTGACTTAGTGTCTATGGGTTTGAATCCTCCAAGGAGGTCGCCACTCTCAGTCTGTTGTGACATATTGATAGCCACAAGGCTATGACCCATCATAGTTGCGAGCTGTTGCACAATAGTCGTTTTTCCTGTTCCAGTCTCCCCCACTAGCAAGAGCGGCTCTTTGAGCCGTATCGCTACTACTAATTGTTCTAGCAGTCGCGAAGCATGAGCAGTTAGCGCAAATGGCCTCCGTCGATCTCTCGTGACTTTCACGGTCTTTCCTATTGATGCGCGACCAACGCGTAAAAAGGCTGCAGCATCGCTGAGTTCAGGAGTGTGAGACTCGAGGTAGAATTGTACACGCTCAGGAGGAATTTGTAAACTTCGACCAATGGTCTGAACCACAAGACTTTTGAGCTCAGAAGATGACGTAGAAGAAGCGAAACAATCGATAGCCTCGGAAAAGATATCATTTATGATTTGTTCGGAAATCGGTTGGTCCGCACTCTGGACGTTATTAGTCATGTAGAGGGCTTGTACGCGTCGACACCACTTGAAGAGATCAAGAGTTCCTGGAGAACGAGTGGACGAACCTCTCCGCCGAATTCGCATGATAGTCTGACTGTGTGCAAGCTCACTGACAGCCTCATACGTGTCCATGATTGTGGATGCCATATTGGACAACAAGGGGAATCTTGCTATGATCACTTCCCGAAGCTCGACGTTGGGAGCCATCTCAATAGCGACAGAAGTCCACAATCTACCTCCCAGCAATTTTGTCGGTGTCCAGTCCCTGTCAGAGTCGGTAGCTTTTGTCGCAAAGACTTTGAGGCCCGGGCCTGCACGGATCGTCTCAGCACGACTTGGGATGTGGACAGATCTCGACTCAAGTAAGGGCAATAAGACACTGAGAACGTCGCTTGGCGCCTTGTCTATATCCTCTATGAGCAGCCATTTGCCCTGACGGACCGCGTTGGCCAATACGCCGAACTGCCACACGAATTCTCCAGGTGTTACGGAAGTGACATACGTGCCCAGCAGAAGCTTCGCATCTGTTTGATCCCCAAGATGTATACGAACCAGATCGTGATCGCGACCGACGGAACGAGCCAGATCTTCGATCAAAAATGTTTTACCACTACCGGAGAGACCTTGCACCAGAATGAAGTCTGTTGTAGCCACGGCTTGTGCTAATGCAGACAGATTTCGACTGCTGACTATTGTCGGCACCACTTGAGACGAGTTGATGTGAGAATCTGCGACACGGGGAAGAAAAACACCGGCAATTTGAACAATATTAGCAGGCAAATCCCCGACGATGGCATCAGCTTGCTCGGAATTGTCTATACATTGTCGGAGTTTGTCAATCCGAATATTCTCCTGAACCTCAAAGACACGCAAATCCAGTGTTGTATCATCCTCAAGGACAATGACGAGCCCTTCTGAGTTTATGTTTTCGAGCGCATCACCAAGAGTTTTGTCCGTCATATCAAGAGATAGAGATAGTATGTTAATCACGATAAACCTCACAGCGTCACTCTCGTGTGTCAATAGACTCCAGAGAACTTCGAGTTGTATGACATGTCTAAATTCTGAGAGGTCGTAGAGAAGCAGCCTCCATTCCGCGACGAGCAGTTCGATTTGCGTCGATACATCTGTGCTCGAAAGGCCTTCAAGGACTGATGTATGATTCGAGAGGCAGCTGATGGCATAACTAAGCTCTATCAGTATTTGTGCATACAAGATACGTCGGACACCCACGGCCTAGCCTCTGGACAAGCATTGATTATGCGCGCAAAGGCGATTGTGACAAGCTCCGGAGCTGTGTTATAGTATGTTGCCCAATGAGCAAAGATGACTGCCAACTTGTCGCGATGAGGGGCGAGCATTGCCGGTGTGCTCCGAGACAAGCATTGTCGAGCGATACTCTCCATGGCAACAAGGTCAGCTCGAGGCGTCACTACAAGAGAAGTCGTCGGGCGTAGAATCGTCAAATTGGAAGCTCAGTTCCAGACCAGCGTTGCGATATGCTTTCGCTTTAGGCAGTCTCGATAGATAGAATTAGCCTGTTCATTGCAATGGAATGAACAGCACGGTCTGTATTAGGGACTCCTGGAGGCGTGGGTTTTGTGTACCTGATACATCTATACGTAGGATACACCGGCCAGAGTGAAGCAGAAGAATGCCAAGTTCTGGGTGCAGCCGTAGAAATTCTCTGATTAGGAAATCAATCCCGTCCTCTTCCCGTCTGGCAAATCTTCGGATGATGTGAGTGGACGGTAGAACTTCGGGTGAATTTGAGTCGCGGGAACCTGAACTTTTGACGCGCTGAAACACTCTCACTCTCACTCTCTCACTCACTCACTCATCACCCCAGGCTCACTCGTTGCCAGTGTGGCCGGTCGGTCGGTCGCTTGACTTGTGTACAATAGGTCTCCACCGTTGTGTGGTGCAAACACAGGACTGGTCCCCGACAATCTCAAGAGGTATCTTCTCCCTGGCATACCCGTCGTTCGTTTCTCCAGCATCCTTTCACAGCGACTCAGTCGCATTTCCGGACCTACGAAGATGCAGCGGCCGTTACACTAGCCATCACATCACGGCATGCTAAAAGGCTCGAATCTTCTCATAGATCACAATACAATCAATGGTCAGTCGTAGTGCTACTGTATTATCTGGGCAGCATTGATCACAGCAGGTCTTTTACAGACGGAAGCCAGTACAGCTCGAGACTTTGAAAGATGTGGATCTCCGAAGCGCACCCGGTAGAGCGGTCTGGCAGATTCCCGAAACGCAAGAGGTCTATTTTAACTATGAAGACTTTTTGCAGCGCAAGGCTTTCTTCGATTCTCGTTTGTTTACATGCGAAGTGACAGGAAGGACCAACTTGACCTATAAACAGGCCTTCTCTTCCGAAGTGGCAGAAGCCAAGGACTTGGAAGAAAGCTTTCCGGAGTCGCTGAAGGAACCGGTCCTGCGTAAGGCACATGGCTCAACCGTGTCTCGATTGGACGGCTTGGTCGAACTAGTCTACGAGGTATGTTTCCGATCCGTGGATTGTCATCTTCCCTAATTGCGGTAGAATTTCAAATCCGAGTATTTTCCTGGAGAATATGTCGTTGCCCTTGTCGATAATTACAGGCAAAGTGCGCAGGTTCGCGAGAAGACGAAATTGGTCGAAATGACGTTTCCAGACGGCTTTCATCGACCAGCAAGCGCCCGCTATGTGATAGAACTCGAGGAAGCTGACGAAGATGGTCAGAGTCAACGGCTTACTGTGGACGAGAGCACGATTTCGCGAGAACGAGGGGTTTTTAGCAAAGTTATTCTCAGGTCCTTTCTGCGAAGCGCGGTGCGTCGCGATTCGAAAGTGGGCTCTCCGTGGCAGGTCAAACCAGATTTCGCAGCGCGTTATCGAATCGCGCCTCTAGAGTCTAAGGAAGTGCCTACCACGCTAGAACGTGCGGATTCTCCAACGAGGACTTGCGATAAAGAGGTGCAAGGGCAAGAGCCAGCTGAAGATATCGCCGTCGCAATCAAAGATCTAGTCGAAGATCTCAATCTACCATCGAGAAAGCGGAAGCGACCGAGATTGGAGCGTGAATCACCAGTCAGTCCCGAGCTCGTGCAAAATCTGCTAGAGGTATGGGCCTATTTCAATGTCTTCCTTGAGGTTTTAACCTTAGACTCCTTCACTCTCGATGATTTTGGGGATGCACTACAGTCTACCGAACGTTCCGAATTGATAGATGAACTCGTTTGTTCAGTCCTGAAAATGCTTACTGATGATAAAACACAGCCGTACAAAGTTGTCGAGGCAGATGAAGCTGATGGGCCAGATGGAAAAGAGGCTGTTGAGGTTGTCGAACCTGATGCGCGCACGAAAGAAGTCCTGCAAATTGTTCCGGATTGGAAGGCTCAATTGGCCAGCCAGGACTATGAGAATGGACGCTACATCCAGATCGTTCTCGGCATCTTAGGCGAGTCGTCAAGATCAGGATTACTGAGCTCTTCTCAAGAAGTCATACTTGATATCTTCATCAATGGTCACAAGCGAGCCGGCGAAGAATTGCCAAAGACACTCCGCATGCTATCTGCGGACAACAAGCTGCAACTATTGATGCTCATAACGGACCTGACGTGGCAGACCGACACCGTCAGGCAATACATTGATGAATGTATGGACAACCAGACGGTTTTGCGAAAGGATAGAGCGGATGCTACGAAAGTGAGGAAAGGTTGGACAGATGCGATTCACCAACTACGACTCAAGATGAGGTCACAGTTCCCAAGACTGGCTGTGGCGCCAGGAACACGCGAGGAGCAGTTGAGGCAGGGTGCATTGGAAGACAACAATAGTTCTCGACCCGGCTCGTCCGATGCAGAGAGTGAGGGCGAGGACGAGTCCACAACTGGCCACGACGGCAGGCGTCGCACATCGTACAGACTGGTCAACAAATCAGCATCTGAGCTGGTTGTGGACTCTCACGACGAGGCCACGAACGGTGACTCGACAGGGACCTTCAAGTCGAGGGACGACTTTGAATGGGAGATACAGAAGATTCGAAAATTAGTCACAAAGGCAGATCATCGCATAAGACGCATAGAAGAAGAGTTTAGAGAGTCGGACGCGCAGAGACTGAGGATGTTGGGCCAGGACAGGTACTGGAACACGTACTGGTTCCTGGAGAGCTGCGGCATGCCCGTCTACGGACTCCCCAACTGTTCCACCTCCCACGCCGGCTTCGCGACGGGACGAATCTTTGTGCAAGGTCCGACCGTGGCCGCTACGGCAGAACTTCAGTACCGCTCCGAGATGCACGAATTCAATTACCTCAAGCGTCGACAGGAAGAGGAAGGGGAGAGTGTCATGGGCCCGGATACGTGGGGATACTACGACGAGGAGGAGCAAATCAAGGACTTGCTGGAGTGGTTGGACGGTCGAGGCATTCGCGAGTCGAAGTTAAAGGCCGCCATCGAACAGAGATACAAGACCATCGTTCACGGAATGCAGCATCGCACTCGATACTTGATTGGTGAAAGCGTCGGGGAACGTCGGTCCTCTCGCAAGACTGCGAGTGACGATGAACAGCCGCGGTTTCAACGATGGAGAAACACGATGGCTCGCAGGATACTCGGTGGCCCGCACTCTGGAGAAGTCAAAGTCAAGGGTGTCGCACTCGTCAAGAAACGGAAAGTGTGAGGAAACTTTTTGCATTTTAGCATTTTTTTTTTTTTGAAAACATCAAAAAGGGGTCGTATAGCATAATGATTTGAAAGATAGTGTATATTCTGGTCAAAAATAAAAAAGAGTCCTCATGTCCTGTAGAAGGAATGTCATGTCATTTCGAGAGTCTCGTCAAATAATGAGATACAATTGCTAATCTGACCGTCTATTAATGCATTATAGTATACCATGACGCTCTCGCTGAGTAATCCTCCCAATGTTCGTACAAACATTCTTCCACAATTCCTGAAACTTCAAAATGGAAATGTTCATCATGCCCGCGTACGACTCGAAGACCTGCTGGTGCCCGGTCGTCTACATAGTTCGGCGACATCGTGTCGTCCTCCACAGCATGATCTGACATTTTCCAAGCCAGGTCCATCAGCTATACTGTCCAGGGTCAAACCCTCCTGAAATGAAGTACTGCCTCGAACTGATATCGAGCCCTTCCATGCAGCACCGCCCACGAGGTCAAAGTTTTCAATCTTTGGGTCCGAGGATTTCGAGAAATAAGAACTCAATTTCTTTGATAGAGACCGCTCAGGTAAATTCTCCGCACGGACGGTGCTGTGCGAAGAAAACATCCTGTTTGTAGATGCACTCCTTGCACGACTAGAAGAGGATCTGCTCGGGCTCCTTGTCGTCTTGCTCGGTGAAAAGTCCCTTATGATTGCGTCAGTCTCCATGGCTTCCTCCACGGACTGCTCCGGAGCAGGATATCCATATAGCAGGAAATTTAGGGCTCGCACCCAGTCTTCATGGTCAACACTCTGAATAGCCGTCAATTTCAATGTCCTCTTGGGTGTACTGATACATATGCTTCGTTGATGTAGTCCCGGAGGGCTTGTGTTGAAGTCATCCTCAACATGGACCGTGAGTATGGGAGCAGACTTGATGATTGCTCCTTCAGGGGCATTGACTGGATTGTACACGCTCCAGTACAATGTCTTCGTATAGGGATGAATCCAAAAGTATCGTTTGTGGCGATTATCTGAGAGGCCTTGACGACCAGCTCTTCTTGTATACTTGTACATGCTCATTCCAATCATGGTTCGAGTAATGGACTCAATAGTGGCCGGATCCGTTGGCTTATCTGCCAACGTGTGGACTTCCGGTACTTGTGCTGCGGCATTGAAGCGTTCATCAATTTCACTCGCAAAGGAAGAAATCGAAGTTATGGACCTCTGACTGTACGACCTTGTTGGGGGCACATAAGAGCTTCGCAATGATGGTCCGTGAGTAAGACCACGAACACGTTCAGCTTGGTCCTCACGATCAAACGCTATTGTGCGAGACTTGTGCTCTCGAGTCCTAATGGTGTCTTTTGCGGTTGAAGGCGCCAGTGGTGGAGCCATTCCAAAGTCACTGTTCTTGTGTAACTGCTCATAACTACTTTGAGACCTTAAGGAGCGTGAGATGGATTTGGAACTTGTAATAATTCGTGCCTCGCCGTCTCCTTTGCCAAGTAGCCTATCTGCTTTGGCAGTTGGGGACGTGTGCATATACCGCTGTGTTCGAAGTTGTCGGATTCGTTCAGGGGAAGGTATGTCAGAATCACTTTCTAGAGCGCTGTCATTACCAGAGGGAGCCTGCGAGACATATGATGTATCCCGTGACAAAATTCCAGCTTTTGAGTCATGCAGACCAACTTCCAAGGCATTCACGACTACTACCTGATCTTGCTCTTGGGAACAGCTTTCCTGTTCCGGAGTCCTTGGTGCTGCCTCTGTTGTGGTCGCTGCAAGCTTTGAAATGAGATCGAGTTTCTCCTTAGTAAGTTGTTCGATAGCTGCTCGAGTCGCGAGTAGATCGTACTCATTCTTATGCAGCTCAGCCAAGCGCTTCTTCGATATTGTTACTGAAGGAATATCAGTTATCTGACAATGCTCGTCATGTCTACTTGAATGTAGTGTTGCGGTCGGCTCAAAATTGATGTCGTCACCAGACTGCAGAGAAGTTTTTATACCTACAGCAAGTGCCGCATGCGGAGGCTCGACATCCTGGAGCACGTCATCCGTGCTCGAATGGGAGTTACCACGTCCTTGCTCAAGCCGTGTCGCGCCCTCTGTCGATTTCATCCCTATAAGAAGAACATGAGGCTCTATCAAAGAGTCGTTGCACTCGCTAGACGTTTTATTTTCCTCTGATATCGCCTTGGGTGAGGCCAGTACTTCGTTGTTCATCTGTATCCTTGGCTCGACTCCGACAGCGCCAATTTTTGATACAGTGTTTGAGCAAGAGGCAACATCTGTAGCTGATTGTTCTTCAAGCTCGTTTGTCACCGCGGTGCTACATTGAGATGGGAGTATGCGGGAAATATGACACTTTACTTCTTCAGATTCCAGTCTATCGTGCGCATCATGTTGTGAAGGACACGGATGAGCAGCTTCAGAAGTCTGCACACTCGTCATGCTGAAGTCTTCAGATATCTTTGATTGCTCTCCCGTACTTGGTAATGCGACACTTGTGACTTCTGGCTGGTCAGTCTCAAGTTTTCTGGCCAAGTCAGAATCAAGTTGTGTATCGTCGACAGACAAGTCGAAGAAATTTGCCGGATCCTCAAGAATAATTTTCAAGTCGGGCTGCATTTGGATGTGTTCTTCTGCTGGTACTGCTGAAGGGGAATCTGTCCAAATCGGCCAAGGCTCCTCAGTCATGACACTTGCATCGCAAGTTGACACTGGCAAATCAAACACCTTGTCGACCGCTGACGATGGTGTGTTGCATTCTGACAGGCCCTTCAACTCTGCCTGTAAGGCTACTGGAGTATCGAAGACCGTGGATCGAAGCTGTTCATTTGACCTTAGTTTTCCTTGCATGTATGGCGGAGATATGGCGTGTGACTCGAATGCGCCATCGCCCGTTTCCGAGTCACTAGCAGCATCGAAAACAGAGGTTGTGGAGGTGCTGTTCAGGCGTGGTCTGAGAGAGATCTTTTTGAAGCTCTCGTCATCGAGAATATGTCGAGAAACGCTTTTTTGCTGAGCATTTCCTACAGAGGAAGCTCGTGATCTCGTGCTACCACGGATTGTCTCAATCGCTGACCGATCAGAGTCTGAGTTCTCCCCTACCCAGAAGTCCTCGTCGTCATCAACACTGCTGATTTCGCTCGTGGGACGTCTTCCGTGGCCAAAGACGTCCTTTGCATGTAAACGACCTTTGCTTCTGGTCGTGTCTTCTGCTTTCCGCTTTCGGCGATCTGTGATCTGTTTGGAGTACGTTTGCCTCAGTGACGCTATTTCGTCTTCTAGGTCTTTCACTTGTTTTTGAAGCTGCAATCTTTGAGACTTCTCCCTCTCGAGATCTTTTCGCTGACGTAGCATTTTTGTTTGATTGTGAAATAAGGTGCCTTTGAGAGTCTCAGACTCCAACGTCGCATTTCTATGAGGGGTTCCTTTGATAGGTGACAATGGAGGACTTCCTGGTGGTGTCACTAATTCTTCTTCAGACTCCGGCTCGCGAGTATCAGTCTTGACTGGGCTGCTGAGATCAGGTCTTCGAAGAGCAGCATACTTTTGAGTCTCCAGATCCGCCCTGGCGTTGTCGAGACGTCGTAATAGTGTAGCGATTTCGCCTCTAAGATCATTCTGAACATCCTTCTGGTTTGCTAGAGTCAAGCTATGTGAGGATTTGAGTTCGGCTACTTGTGCTTCTAGAGATTGTCGTGTCTCTTGTAAGTTGTCAAGCTCGTCTTCGTGCTTCTTGGCAATCGAAATGTGCCTAGCTAGGTCTGATTCGAGTCTTGTGATTGTTTCACTCATTTCCGCATGAGTTTCCTCCTTCTGTTGCAGTGAAAGCTCGAGTTCCCAATTCACGTTTTTGAGTTTTTCTTTAGATAGTTAGTCATCTTGACATTTCGAGTAATGAATTCAGTACCTTCGTCCGCAAGCATTGACTTCAATCTAGACTCTATTTGATCCGTACTACGTTCTTGTTTGACTCTATTTCGCGTGACGTCCTTCAAGAGCTCGTCCTTCTCATGAAGTTGAGCTTGCAATTTTCGTACTTCCTCGACCAGGCCTTCTCCTATTTCAGTAGCTAAATCAATGTCATGATGACGAGCCGCCGTGGGAAGTTGTCTCAGTCGTCGAGCGCTTGTGTTGAAGTTCTGGCCACTCGAGCGGGCTCGCAGAGTTGGCGAACTGTCTTGTGCTGTTCTTGGTCGACGCAGAGGACTTGTGTTTGGACTATCAGACAGTTTTTGTGCAGCCTCCTTATCTACCGTGGCCAGGCGTCTGGTGCTCTCCGACCGAATCGCATTGTCGTCGTGCTGAGCATCCAAGAGTGCCACTTGTGATTGTAGGGTCTTCTGTTTCTCCAGTAGTGGCTGTGTTTGTTGCATGACTTTATTCAGTTCGTTGTTAATGTTGTCGATGTCCTGTTGCATCTGGAATCTAGTCTGCTGCATGTTGTTGAGGTGTGCTGTCCGATCGAGGAAGACACTCTCGGCCGGCATTTCCGAGTCGCCTTCAGGCCTCTCTGAGAGACTTTATATTCCGAGTGAAAGTCGAGCGAAGCCAGAGACAATTGAAGAGACAGTTATAGACAGGTATAGCACATGAATTCCGGACGAGTCGCCCAGCGCTAACAATTTTGGTTGCATCATTCAAAACATTGGCAACCACGGAATACGATAGAGGAGCTCACAAGATCATGGCATGCGATTGATTCCTCGACTTGCTGACCGCCGACAGCTACCGTACCGTACGCTACTGAGTATGACAATTACCGCATCGGGTGCGCAGACCCGTCTCGCAACGCATCCCGAAGTCTGAACACAGATACCGTACGAAGAACCAACACATTGTTCTATGTGTGGTCGCAGCAAACAATTTGTATATATACAAGATTGACACAGCTCACTGTCGTCTTGAAAGATGCTTAAGTCTTCGGGCAGTAGATAATTGCGCTTGCAGAAAACTTGCTATCACCCTTCACCAGCTGCTTGTGACTTTGAATGATCTAATGACATATCACGATTTTTGCTCAATCCTGCAGTAGAGTCCTTCAGTTTAGCAGATCTTGTGGAAGACAAAAAACGGGGGTGTCCATTTGCGTCCTACAGTCAGTTGCCAGGAAACGACCCAATCTTTGTAAATGGCTTCTGAAGCTATTGTGGACCAGCGCAAACTATGTGGCCACTCTGGATGTGTTCTTAGCTTGCCGACCTGTTGCAGTTGCTCGGACCTACGCCCAACAAATTTCACGCAGTATGAGGTTTATGTTGATGGGATTGGAATGAGAGCTGGAACTCGGTGGTCGTTTTACTGTAATCCGTGTCGAGATCAAAGTCGTGAAGATGTGAGGGTCCCGCCATCTGCTGAAAGCCACGCTAGCAATATCGATCTTCGGGATCGTGCTACTGAAGAGGCGGACCGGCACGCAAGAGTGCGGCTGCAGAATTATCAACGAGTTTTTGGGTCGCAGGACGAGATCAATGATGCAAGTTATGAAAGTCCTTTAAGTATGAGCACACCAAACATAGTTTCTAACATACACTGATCATGACAGCCTCAATGTTCACCAGAGCTTGGACACGTTACAGGGCAAGTGAGAACGATCGGCAACACCACGCATCCTTGAGGCACTTGGAACCAGGCGACGCTGAGGCTGCAGCCATCGATGAGAGTATCAGTGACCTTCCGGCTCAGAGTCCTTTCGGTCGGCATGCAGTCCGACAACAGAATCAGTCGAATCCAGAACAAACGGAAACGTTGCTGGTCGAACTTCAAGCGATCAGTGCAGAGCTAGACAATCTTGAGGGCCGGAGAACTCGTGGCCGCCAAGAAGGAAGTCAGGACGAGGCTGCGATTTACAATCGTGAAAGCTCGCCAGCGCCATTCCCGGAGCAGGATCTATCGGATCTCCTCTGGGCAGTCAGGCCCGATCCACTCCCAGCAAAGTCTCTTGTAAACGTAGAGGTAGACACACATTTGTCTGAAAAATGGTGCAGAAAAAAGAATACTGATTGGCTATAGTGTAAGATCTGCTTCGCACAAGTCGCTGATATTCTCTTACTACCATGTGCACACTTGATCATGTGCACTTTCTGTGCCCCTTCGATCAAGCTCGTAGGACCACGAGATAGTCGTCGCGACAAGTGTCCAATGTGTCGTGGGAAGGTAAGTCGGGTAATCAGGGTCTATCGTTGAATGGGTCAAAAACATGAAGCTGCCAGTGTATCGATCTTGTTGGGTCGAATGAGGAACAATGAACGTCTTTTGAGGCAGGCTTACGTAGAATCTCAACCTGTCCAATTGGGATCTGCCCACTCAGGCTGTTCAGTGTGATACGACCACGAGCCATCATCGGCCCAGTATTTCAATGCATGGAGAAATATTCCTAGCTCTGCGGGACTAGGGTCGCTGTATAATGGAGCCTGACATATATCGCATGTCTCTCCAGTGAGTAATTCGCCCAAGCGTTTGTCTCGGCGTTCCTGCGCCTGCTCCTTGGACTCCTCTGTTACGAAAAGAGCTTTGGGAGGTACAAAATTACCATAATCGGCAAGCTCAGATTTGTTGAGATTGAGCAGCCTTTCTGAAACCTCTTCATCTGATTTTCCGCGCCAGTCTTCAGGCGTCTCGCCCCAGACTCTCTTATTTGCATACAAAGGGTCATTCGCTATAGGATGTCCGAGAAACTGTAGATGTACACGAAGTTGATGTGTTCGACCTGTGTAGGGCCGACATTTGACAATGCTTGTGATACCATTGTAGGACACCTTCTCAAAGATGCTTTTAGCTGTTTTGCCATCAGCATGTACCCGGTTGAGACCGAGAAGAGGATTTACGGTCATGAGGGGTTCTTCACAGACCACTTCGCCGTCCGGAAAATTGCCGATCACCCTTGCCACATACTCTTTGCTGACTTCGCGATCGAACAGATATTTTCGCATTTTCTCTGCCGAGGATGCATGCTGAGAAAAGAACATCAGTCCAGATGTCAGTCTGTCCAGTCTATTACAGGGAGCTATGTTGGACGAAAATTGGTGCTCGGTGGACAATATATTCAGCACACTGTTGTGCCGATAGCGACCAGCTGGATGCACAGGCACTCCAGCTGGTTTATTTATGACTATCAGATCTTCGTCTTGGTGCACGATCTGAACTGGCTTAGAGGTCACGGGTGGTTCATGCCGGTGGGATGTATGAGTCAGGACATCACCGTTCTTGAGAACCAATTCTCCGTTAGACGGTTCTCCATTCACTTGAACGCGTCCGTCGAGAATGGCTTGCTTCTATCAGGATTAGCAAGCATCCACTGAAAATTGCTTATGCTTGCATAGTAGTCAGGATCACGATCTCGGAATTCCGTTGTGAAGATCTCTACGAGAGTCTTGCCAATCCAGCGACCTTTGACCCAGGTCTTGAACGTGAAATAGTAAGGTTTCACTCTTCGCAAGTTTTTCTCATGGTCAATCACATAATCCGCACCAGCCAAAAGCTCACTATTCAACAATTTTGGAGATTGTCTAGGTTTCCGTTTGACATCCTTGGGCATGTGATTTCGGATCTCTGATGCTTGAATGATTGTAGATGTACTCAAGGCCCTGGAAATGGACGAGACTTGTATCAGGAGACGCAGAACTTTGTTGGTGGGCTGGTGCGGGACGAGTGAGTAGCTATGCAATGTTGTCGACTTGACAAAATTGACACAAGATACTGTCCCTGAGAATTAGTACGATACTTGTAGTCTTGTCTATCTGATATAGAGTTTAGAACAAGTAATGTCAATGACCGACCTGATGCAGTCACTAGCCCTTGTGATGCAAGACCAAAGACGGAGTATCAGTAGCCGTACAAGATTTTATCTGGACGGACAGAAGCAAGTACGCTACAGGAGAACAAGAGTGACTTCAACGAAAGTCTAAGAAAGCAGAGAATAATTACAGAGATTAAGAAGTGTGTCACCCTGCAACTGATAGCTATAGGTCTTCTAGACAACTGCTGCAGAGGTCATCGAATTGCTAGGCAGACTGCAGTCTCCGCTAGGGGGCCCTGGTGGTGGTGAAAGAGTCTACTGGATCGGGGAGATTGAGAAGAGACTCGAGTGCACGCAAAGTTCATGAATTCCTCTTCAACGGCCATCGATTGATGGCTTAAGCCACCCATGTACAGCTTGCGCGCCTCTAATTACCTACAGAGAGATTCCTACCAGTACTGACCTACTGCAGTAGACCTACTAGTCTGCGTGTGCATGCAAACGTGTAGTCCCTGAACGCTACGCGTTTCATAACAGGATCTGAAGTCCAACCGCAATTCATCTGTGGCAACATCAAAGAGGACTTCGAGGATTGAAAAGCATCGAGTGCGGACCACAAGTCGGGCATGCGTCCTACAACAACTATGGCATAAACTGGTTGCGAATCAGCTAGGGGACGTATCACCGGCAACAAGGGGCCAGCTCCGGAAATGAGCGACAACGATGAAATCTCCATCACACATGAATTGAGTTCCCCAAAGAAGCGCTACACACGTAGCGAAAAATCTCTAGCGAACAAGCATGTTGGAGAACTTCTTCTATTGGACAGTGATCCAGACACTTCAGATGCTCATTCTAGAAGATCAACTACAGGCACACTCAAAAACAAGAAACGCAGTAGTAATCCCATAGACAGATTGTCTAAACATCGAAGAATTTCGACTCCAGCAGAGCGGAAGTCTGGTAGAGCTCCTGCTCGTCGAAATTACGTAGATGTGGAGCTCGACACGGATGAGATTTATACTGACTCAGATGCTACATCGCTGAAAAGTAAGGGATCATCCGGGCCTGTGAGGAAACGCGAAAAAGAAATCTTCAAGGCTAATTATGATGCCGCATGGGAAGATCGTCATTGGGAGATATGCGAAGTCTGCCGGCACATCGACTCTCGAAAGCTCATTTATTGTCAAGGTTGTGCAGTAGGTATTCACCAAGAGTGTCTAGGAAACCGTACAGGGATGAAGCACCATATCACGAGAATAGATGCCGGCGATTACGTCTTACAATGCCGACACTGTGTTGGGCGCGGTGGTCAGAAAGGCGGCAATAGATCGTACATCACCGGCAGGGTGGGCCCTTTGTGTGCACCGTTTCCAGCGATCACAAGCACTTATATAGATGTGAAGGAGCCTGTGGACATCTCGGAAGAGGATCGAGAGAATCGCGCCAAAGATGCAGAACGCATGAAAGAAGAGCGAGCAGCATTGCGTGAGAAATTGTTTGATGCAGAATCTGTCATGTTCCGTTGCAACAATTGTTTACGGCCAGCGATGTACGATGACTTGAGTGATCCAGACAATGATCCGGAGTTCGAGCCTGCTCAATGTGTGGACTGCAACAGTCATAGGAATATGTCGGTTCATCTAGTGCTCGGATGGCGGAATCTGGTCGATGACAAATTGGATACAATGGAGGTGCAACGTAGAGAACTTCCGATTGATTACCTTCGAGAGTACCTGGTGAAATGGGCGGATCATCCATACACCAAAGTCGAATGGGTCACTGCATCCTGGTTGCATGGAGTAGCGACTGCTAAGAAGAAGAATTTTGATGCTAAGGAGTTTCCTGCTATCACACACGAAACAGATGTGATTCCCGAGGACTATAACAAGATGGATATCATCCTGGACGTCTTGTACAAGGATGACCAAACCTTCGAGGATATGGACTTCGAGGATGAGGCAGAAGCTATGGAGGCAGTCCTCGATGTGAAATCCGTACTTGTCAAATGGCAGCAAGTGCAGTATGATGATCTCTCGTGGGATGAGCCTCCCGCACAGAACGCAGAATCTGAGCTTTTTACGGCACGATGGTCTGCATACGTGGATGCATATGAAGATTGGGTGCGTGGGCTGTACGTTATGGTGGACAAACAGCACGCGACGAAGCATATCAAGATCTCTGATGCGCCTTTCACTGTACTAGAGAAAAAGGTCCAACCAAAAGAATTGGTCGGTGGAGAGCTCATGCCATATCAGATGGAAGGATTAAACTGGTTGTACTATCAGTACTACTTGAGACATCCAGCCATTCTGGCGGATGAGATGGGTCTTGGAAAAACCATTCAGATCATTTCCTTCTTAAGTGTCCTGTTCACGGACTGGGCGATTGCCCCTTTTCTGATAGTGGCTCCAAATTCCACCATTTCGAATTGGAAGAGAGAATTCCGCAAATGGGCACCCAATATGCGTGTCGCTGCCTTCTATGGCGAGAAATCTGCTAAGAACGCTATTGAAGACTATGAGATAATCCATAAGGACACCGCTGGCCAACCTCTGAAAGTGCATGCACTCATCACGAGCTACAATACTATCGAGACGGACTCCGCGTTACTCAAGCGTTACAATTGGGCTTGTCTAATAGTTGATGAAGGCCAAAGATTGAAGAATGATGAGAGTATTTTGTTCAAAATCCTATCTGATTTCAGAGTCAACCATCGCGTGCTACTGACAGGTACTCCCTTGCAAAACAATACCAGAGAGCTCTTCAATCTACTGCAGTTTCTGGATCCAACAAAGATGAAAGCTGTGGATTTGGAGGATCACTTCGATATCGAGAAGCAAGAATCGTTGACTGAATTACACAACATGCTACAACCATATTTTCTGCGAAGGACAAAATTACAAGTACTGAAATTCCTGCCATCCAAGAACGAAGTCATCGTCCCTGTGACGATGAGTGCACTACAGAGAGAATTGTACAAAAGTATTTTGTCCAAGAATGCTGAACTTATGAGATTGGTCATGTCTAGGTCGTCGTCCGGAAAGGCGATCCAGAACTATAACAACACATCACTGGGAAATGTTTTGCAGCAAATTCGCAAGATATTGAGTCACCCATTCATCTATAGTCCGGACATTGAGGAGAAGGTTGAAGACGAGCAACAATCACTTCTGAATCTGACCAATGCTTGTGCAAAGCTACAACTCCTCAAGGTCCTGCTACCCGAGTTGAAGACAAGGGGACATCGAGTCTTAATTTTTTGTCAATTCATCATGATGCTTGACATTCTAGAGGACTGGATGAACGCGTCCGATATTTCGCATTGCCGTATAGATGGAAATACGCCGACTCCTGAGCGACAGGAATCGATCGATCGATTCAATCGACCCGGTTCGGACGTGACGTGCTTCCTTCTAAGTACGCGAGCCGGCGGTGTGGGAATCAACCTTGCCACAGCTGACACCGTTATCATCTATGATGCAGACTTCAATCCGCACCAAGATCTTCAAGCAGTCGCCAGAGCACATAGAATTGGTCAGAAGAACAAAGTTGTGGTGTTCACATTGGTTACACGAAATACTGCAGAGGAGAAAATTCTACAGATTGGGAGGAAAAAAATGGTTCTCGACCAGTTGATTATCGAAAATATGGCAACGAAAGAAGAAAATGTCCCGTATCAAGAGATATTGTCTTTCGGCGCAGCGGCTCTTTTCGAGGAAGAGGCCAAAAATGAATTGATCTATGATGCCCATACTGTCAACAATCTGATAGATAGTTCATATGCAGACCTAGCAGTTGAGGTCGACGAGTCGAACGGGGATAAACCAAAAGACTCATTCGGTTTCGCAAAAGTATGGGCTGGAGAAAGTCTTGCCGATGGTGAACTCGGCGAAGGAGAGGCTGCCGATAAGGAAGCTTCGGAAGATCTTTGGGCAAAGATACTGGCTCAGCGCGCTATCGAGGCGAAAGCCGAGGCGGAGCGCAAGAGTGCTGAGTTTTCCAAAGGGCGTCGCAGGACTGTCAAGGACTATAATGAAGCCAGTGCAGGAAAGGCTTTAGAGGCTATTACGCGGACGAAGAATATTGACGAGGTGTCCTCCCATGCGGATCCAACTGGTCACGATCGAATCAGTGATGTAGACGACTTCAGTGAAGCTAGAATCACTGATTCCTCTTCTGACAGTGACTCTACCGCTAGTGATGCAGACGAGTCCCTGCTAGACGAGCAGAAACGCAAGAAGGATCCTTATCGGAAAATCCTTGGGGCAAACGGTATCAAGGATCTCTTTGTGAAGCCTAGCGATGAGACTGGCCACGAACAAGGCGTTCAAGACCAACATGACTATATAGATGTGGCCAGGAAGTGTAAAATTTGTGGCAAGATTCACCTGGGCGGTCAATGTCAGATTCGTAACATTCCGATTGAGATTTGCACTCTTTGCAAAACAGCTCACTTCTCGGGCTCTCGGGGTGGTAGACAATGCCCGGTCTTCTCGAGCATCAGCGACATGAAAGCCATCCTAGACGATTTGAAACGATCAGCCGAGGCACCGCAGCTAGTAGAGCAAGCTAAAGCATATCTCCGAGGAATCATCGGGACTCTCTCGCGGGCCGAAAGAGATACCAAGCTCAAGAAAGCCAATCGAGTGGATACTGTCAACCAACCAGTTGATGGCAACAGGGCGACGAGCTCAGATGATGCAAGGGACATCTCGTCACGGCACAACGACACAGGCCATATAGAATCGCTCAACAATGGAGATGCTATCAATGAGAGCTGATAGATATGGTGAGGAATGGAGTCTGACTGAAAGGGGCTCTACTAGATTGTGAGCGGTATATTATTTCGTGTAGATAGTTCGTTGTAGATAATAAACCGTTGTTAACCCTTGACTCACTTGTACCGATCACAAGATGTCCAGTCGATGGTTTTTGTCTCTAGCCCTGCTCTCGAGTCAAGACTGCGAGTTCATGCTTCAGTATACCTGACAAGACAGTACCATCACCTGACGGAAGGGCTTTGCCTGTGATCGTGTCTGAGGTCCGCAATGCTTCAAGCAAAGAACTGCATGAGTTTAGAGCAAATTTGATCATTCCCAGGCTCAACTTACGCCGGGGTAGCCGAAGCACAGAAACCATCTTTGGTGAGTTTCCGAGCCAACTCGACCTGATGATTATCCATAAGACCTTCGTTGGCGACCACAATCAATCGTTTCTCTGCGCGCAAGGCCTCGATGATGCTGCCCGCACCTACTCGTTTTAGACTCGCGTGAGAGGTGTCTCCAAAGGATACCCACCGGCGTGAGAGATGATGAGGTCTGCTGTCCTCACTTCCTCAGCTAGATTCGGAGCATATGCAAAGAGACGAATATCTGGCGTCTTGCGGGTGACTTGATATACTGACTCTCCACTATCTCCGTGCTGCAAAACAAGATTAGTGTATCCTTGAGCCACAAGTTCCGTGAGAAATTCGTCTTGTAGGACTGCACGGGACAATTCATCGAATGATGTAGATCCCACTGTTACAAACACCGACTTCATAGTCCTGCATATGAAACCACTCCCTAGCTGGTAATCACTAACCGACAGCTGATGAGTCTGTAGCTATGATATTTGTTGCTATACACTAGTACAATATTTATTGTAACCTGGCATGAACATTTGTGGAGTAAGAGCCACAGATGGCTGCCTTAAATCTTGTAATCACAATAAGTTGAGAGATTCTACACTTACAAGAGCTCCTCTGAACACAATCAGGTTCAGCCATAATAACTTGCACTACAGCATTCGCGATGATAGACACTTGTATAGATCTTTATTATCGAGTCGGTTTGACAGCGTACATCTAGAACCAGTTGCAGAGGGTAGCGCAGCTTGCGGAACTCGATGCCAAAGTGTGAGAAGTTCAGCAACTGAGTTTACATACAACTAATCATCCATAGTTTACTGCGACTATTGCGATGTATTCTTAACACATGACTCTGCATCCGTTCGTAAAGCACACAATTCTGGACGGTCTCATGCGCAGAATGTCCGTGACTACTACACAACAGTCGCTCAGGAGTTGGCTGAGATCGAAGAACTCGAAGCACCAATCAAGCAGAGAGAGTCACGGACTGGTCTTAGGATGCCTGAACCTATCAATGGCAAGGGATATGGACCTGTCCCGAAATTGGGGATGCCTCTACCAGTGCCATACGGTGTACCTCAACGCCCCGGATTTCCTTCACAAACAATAATACCTCCAAATTATATACCTCTCGTCGCACCAGGAATCGAGCCTCCAGTACTGCCAGCGGCTCAAACCAATAATCTGCTCGGTGGTGTGCCGGGGTCTATGCTCGGTCCAGGCGGAGCTATACTACCACCTCCCAACTTACCTGCCAACTTTGCACAGATGCAAGCTGATTTCCAAGCACGATATCTTGCCGGCGATCGAACGGGAGGGCTTGGTAATGCGGAAGGTGGCATGGGAGGCAGAATGGACGATCGATCACGACCAGACAGACCATTTAGGAATGAAGGAAGACGGTTTTAAGCGTTGCCTTCAGTTGTTGTCACCTATCGCCTCTTCTCGACCTCAGGTCCTGACACAATAGATCAGGCAAAGGTTGCGAATTTAATTAGTCATGGAAGACTGTTATTCTTCTCAAGATGTGAGCGTGGTGAAGAGAGACATTGTTATCACGAGCTCACTGTCTTATGATTGACTTTGCCGGAGAGTGATTGGGCCACGACACTGTCCTGAAAGGGCAAGCCGTCGAAATCATGTCTGATGGTCTCATCAAATGGGCACGTCAGGTCAGACAGGATGGCACTTGAAAAAGGGCGTAACTCAATCGAATGAACCTGTGCCATGCCTATCGATCTGGCGACTAGTAGTATTTCACACACATCGACAGATGTGCTCTAGTCTCATGATGACTGCTTTCGATCTAATCAAGTCAATATTTCTTGTTGTTCGATATTGCTTCACAATTTCGACGTAGACAATTCGGAACAATTGCTAGTATATGGCAGGAGGGTTTCTTGTGTATCCGAGACAGTCTCTATGCTCCAAGTCGAATCAAGAGAGATGGTCTGGAAAAGATTGTCTCACAACGGCTTCTACATGAATCACAACTGGCAGCTTTATAGCTGTTTCCATAGCTACAGTAGATTGATAGCTATAGCTATTGTGGACAATCACATGCACGCACCAATTGCCAGGTCATGTTGGTGTCACACGTGCATAGTCAAGACCTTGAGGCAGCAGAGACAGAGCGGGAGTTCAGTGGCTGGATTCAGTGGATCGCGATCGACCGACTCACAGTACCCTTGCAATTGACAGGTCCGCTTGAGCAGAAATGCCACGCAAGAGTTGGGAACCCTGGGCAAGAGCAGCAGGAGCGCCGGCTACTTGGTAAGTACGAGAACTTGTGTGTATGTGCACCACAGAAGGCAATAGCTATAGGCTTCAAGGAGAATTGACAAATTTGTCTTTTTTTTTTTTTTGATTTCGGAGTGTTGGTGCCAGCCACGCATGAATCTGGTGCATCTTGACATTTCACCATGACGACGAAAGTCCCGACGCTATCTCTGTAGTTACTATTGTGAATCGTTCATGTACATCTCGATGAAGTTGTAAGCACCCACCAGATGGCCTACCTCGTATGCGCGCACGGTTCTACCAAAGTTTGCAGCAGCACCTGCCAATCATCGCGTGTGTTGCGTTTGTGTGCGAGAAGATGGAGAAAACGTGTTTTTGGTGCCGATTCTATCGCAAACCGTCCTTCCTTCCTTCCTTTTCCAAGTCTGCCCTTTCTCCCTCTCTATGATCCAAACATCTGCCACGCACACAAGATGAAGCCCAAGGTCCACAAAGAGCTGCAAAGTGGAATAAAGCAGAACAAGAGAGCGCGTGTAAAGAGGCAAAGAAGAGAAGGCAAAAGGGAGGATGGAGCGGCACGTCTGCCATAAACGGTCAAACCCATACCAGCCAACCCATAAAAGCAACGTCAAGTCGTCCAATGGGAAAACTCAAAGGGACACAAGAAGGCAGAAAGATCCCAAAAGTCTTTCGCTTCGTTCGGTTGGTTTCTACCTTCTGTACCTCTTGTCTTTGCTTGCAATTGCTTGCATTCATTTCGCTTTGACTTCTCGTTGATGTGCTCGGCCGTGCTTCTCCATCCCACACAGCGGGCGTCCTCCTCCTGCTGCTGCTACTACTTTCCTGCGTACTTCTACCATCTCCTCATTCCTTCTTACCGAACCACTTCCCTCACACTTCCTTCTCTTTGTCTCGCATCGTCCCGTACTTTTGTCTTTACCTTGTTGCTTACTTGGGCCCGCGATAGCGTGCTGTACTACTCCTCCTCCTTGCGCAGCTGGCTCGTCCGAACCACTACCGCCTCTGTCATTGCGATCGTGTGCGCGACTTGACATTCACTTCCAAAAGTATCGAGCTCCGACCCAGATCCTCTCGTCCGGTTCTGACCATCATCAAGACGACACAAGGCCCATAGACGACTCTGAGTCGAGAGCGAGAGACATCCCAAGGCTGTATTCGATTTGCGCAGGACAACCTAGATCATAGCTAGACATGTCCACAGACGAGTCTATAGCGGTGGAGGCTGCCTTCATCTCTGCGAATGCAGCTAGCTACATCGCTTCGACCTACACGGCGAACCTCAAGGGCACGAAGCCGCCTGCTCTGACGCTCGAACGCTCGTGCCTGCGGAGCTTGAATGCATTTCTCGATTATTTCCTCGCCATCATCATCAAGGACGCAAGGTCGATTGCACTGCAGGATCTGAAGGCGACCCTCGCCAGAGTGCTCGATTCTGCCCTGGGCTATGTCGCTCTGAATGAGGCCCAGGCCGAACTCGAAACTTACCGCAACCAAGAGACTGGGGCCGGTCGATCATTCGATCATGCACCCTCAACTGTCGCAACTGAGGATTTCAACGTCGAGGCCATCTGGCTGCAAGCACGGATCAGATGCATGATATACTCGACCGTGGGTGAAAAAGAAGAAAGCGACTTTCCCAGTCTCTCGAATGATGGCGAGATTGCCGTCACACCGCCAGTGGCAATCTTCCTTACCGCCATCCTCGAATTTCTCGGCGAACACATTCTCCTGACTTCAGCACGATTCGCACGGGAGCGCATAGCAGCCAGCGCGAAGGGTTTCTTGACGGAAGATGATCTGGACAGAGGCATCAAGATGGACAAGGCACTGGGGACCATATGGCAGAGCTACCTGACAATCATACCACGACATACAGAAGTCCTGCGCAAGCGAGCAAGTCATGAGACGGATGGGTCAACCACCGAAAAGATCTTCTCGACCTTGCCATTCTCTTCCACGACCACGACGAAGCAGGAGGAGGATGGCGAACAATCGCAAGCAAGTCGGTTGCGCAACATGGATCAGTATGAGCAATTTTCTGACCCGACAGACACCCCTGTCCTCCTTCGTAAAGCCTCACCAAGCTTGAATTTCTTGCAATCAAGCTCTACGGATCGAGAAACTTTACAACCTGCACCAGAGACGACACCACTCCAGCCACATCAATTATCAGCTGAATACGCACCCGAGCCAGAGGTTCTACGTACCATACCTGAAACAACATCACCAGTGCTCGACGTCCACAGTCACCCGTCAAGATCGGCTGCCAATGGGCACGAAAATCATGACGCCGCTCGTGCAGTCACCGATGAACACGCAAGCGTTTTAAACAAGGACTCTTTCTCGGTTGCTGGACAGGGTGGTACTCCACTTGCCGAATCGACGCATCTCATCGAGAGCGTAGAGGCGCGCTCGGGAGCATCTTCGATCTATGGTGGTCAAGTGGAATCCGCCAAAGTTGAGCCTCCCTTGGTATCGACCGGCCTGTGGAGTAGGAAGGGTGTTGTATCGGGCGAGAGTGCTCCTGGACTCGGCAGCAGATCTTTATGGTCGCGACCAGATTCATCCGAGAGACATGATTCTTCCAGGACCAGCACGAACCTTGGTTCCAGTAGTACTACCACCGGGACCTCGCAAGGCTTCGAATCCGGCCTGTTTCAATGGAATGCGAACAGGGATGCAAGCTCACCCGCAACGACGCCCAAGAAGCCTAGTTCAGAAGCCATCACGACGGAGACCTCAACGGCACGATCTCCGTTTCGTGATCTGTATGAGACTGTGTATGCTGAACAAGTCAAACTTTCTCCCACGATTCCACAAGGCTTCAATGCTAACGCAGATGAGCAGGCGGAGCAGAAGGAGTCAAAAGCTGGCAGCAACGATCCAGCTGCAATGAGCAAAGGTAACATATCCTCGGGTCTTGTCGCGCCACGAAAAAGCATCGGAACCTCCTTGGTCAAACCAAAGGCTTCCGTCATGTCTCCGATACGTGACACCTTCGATATCAAACCTCGACAAGGACTTGGGCTCCGGCAGGTATCTGATGTTGAACCAGGATCCGACTACGAAGTATTCTTGCGCTCCGAACTGGCAAGAGATAAGGACACAAGGATGAAGACGACAGATGCCGAAGCTCAACGAGCGAGGATCCTCGCGAGTCGATCTGCCGCATTGCAGTTGTCTGAAACGAAGAGTGCTAGGACAGAAGACGCGCGAAATGTCAATATCAAACCAGTTTTAAATCCTTCTACACCGCCAGCGGGATTGACTCTTAAGAATCCACTAGCTAGGAGAGTATCGAATTCTGCGCAGCCAAGAAGTCCTACGCATGTCCAGTCTTCTCAGACGACACGATTGGCCGAGTTTTTGCGCAGCACTGGTCCAGAGAGAGTCACTCCAAGAGCTGTGCCACTCATGTCAGCTGCAGCCTCGCGGTCGGTGGAAGCATCGCCGACCAAGACAAAGTCGGAAGAGGTCTTCTCGAGACCACTCAAGCTGACCAAGGCCGAGTCTCGGATCCCTCTCGATTCCAGTGCAGAAGAAGGCGACGATGGCGATGAATCGTGGGACGAGTCTCTCTATGGGCCACGACCTCGTGCTGAAAGAGGTGAATCCATGACTGACTTTTTACGCAACGTCGAACCACCAGCACAGGCCATCAAGCAAAAACGGCAAAAGTCGTCGCGTGTGGAGAGAGTTCCATCTCTCGGCGGACAGGGCAACGCAAAGTCCTCGGCAAACAATTTGGATGGTGAGGACGAGTTGATTGCAGGCCATGCATATACCTCACCAAGAATGAGCTCTACACAATTCAATCAGACCATCGCTCCTCGTTCTCCAAAGTCAAATCAAGCACCATTGTCCCCGACCGACAAGGCAGCCAAAACCGTACTGGGCCGTCCAGTCGAGTCCACGACCGCGAATGGTGCTCGAATAAATTCACTACGGAAAAAGTCACTCATACAAGACCAGCGCGCAGTCTCCCGTACTACGGCACAATCGGAGAACGAGACGGAGGATTCACTCTCGGACGACGATAGCATTTACGGACGTCCGAGACGAAAGCCAGTACAGAAAGAGTCCCTTGCGGATTTCCTGAAAAACACGAATCCTCCAGAATACAGTGGTTCGAGAAACAACAACAACAATAATAATAATAATCATAATGGATCCCGATCCGAGGGTGTAGGTCTCGCGCCGAATTCCTCCTCTTCCAAACCAATCAGCAGAATCACGAAGCGAATCAGTTCTTTGAGTGTGCTGGTCGGTGGTGTAGGAGGAAGCACTCGAAAATCCGCGCCAGAGAGTCCTCCTGCGAGTGCTTCTCCCCAACGACCCAACCATCGACCACTCTTGCCATAACTCTGTCAAATCTAGTAATATACAAGGAAAAGAGCTGCCATTCTCGGTCAAGGATAAAAACGAATAGGACGTATTGTGTAGTTCATGTAAAGAGTATATTAATGCATAAATTGTGGCCATGTCTGGATTCGCTTAAAATCATTTGCTATAGAAAGGGCCTTCTATCGTGACGATAGTGAATGAGTGATTTACAGTCCGAGACGTCTCGTGAGAGCGAGGGGGAGACAGTATCGAGGATCGATTTGGGCGAGTTGATCGGTTCCGATGAGGGCGAGTCCGGCGAGTCCGAAACAGGTATGGTTAATGTCGGCGACGTCGCCCGGTCGATCGCTGATGCCGCCGTGTCGGGGTTCTTGGGCAGAGAGGATAAAGGCGCGCAGTTTGGGTCGACTGATCCAAGTGTCGCGACGGAGGATGGCGAGTGAGGAGAGGACGTACCAGGAATAACAGACGTCTTCGAGTTTTTCGGGTCGTCCGTTGAAACCCCCACTCTTGACTTGTCGCAGACTCAACCACCACGCAATCTGGTCGACGTCGAGGCAAGAGTCCAGCGTGATGGCGAGGTGACGTGAGAGAATGGAGAGGGTGCCGAGGGAAGTAAAGGCGTGGGCGGCATGCGATTCTGCGCCGGGAACCATGCCGAATCCACCGTCAAAGTTTCGACACGAGAGGACGTATCGGTACAGAGCTGGGACGTCGATTGCGTCCAACCGGTTCAGGAGTGACAAGGCCTGCGTCGCGGCGTAATTCAATCGCATGTCTACTTCACCCCACTCGTCGCCCGTGATTGCGCCGGAGGACGGGACTTGTAGTGAAGCGATCCAGGACGCCGTCGAGGGTTCATCCATACTCTCCCTCGCATCCAACAGAGTCAAAATCTGAATCGCGTGTAGTGTACACACGACGTGCGGGTCGTGACCCGGTGCACTGCCGTACCCACCAGACGAATGACGACAAGCGGCAATCTCATCAATGAGTTGTCGTCGAGGCAGGATCTCTGGTTCGCCCAAGAGATGTAGTGACAGCAGGGCCCAGTAGATGCCATTGATTCGAATGTGTAGAGTCATGAGGGATTCCAGGGAAGTCGGGGGTAATTTGTAGAGATTGTGTATAAACTCGACATGCTTGTCCCGTAAAAGCGTGTCGGGCGTCATCAAGACCAGCTGACCAACGTATCTTGCCTTTAAAAACGCATATATAATAACAACAATAATAACGATGATGATGGTTATGATGATTGGAATCAGTATCGAGATGACAAGCGGCAATTGATTTTCTGGCAATTGTAACCTGGATACACGTGTTTGCGGGGGACTCAGCAGATGCGAAGAGTACGACCAGATGGGAATGTGATGCAATTGCTGGGGAATCCTTCGCCATTACTAATGTCTTATGTGACTTATGAAGGGCTAGGACATTACTAGCGTACTCTGTAAATATACAAGAAACTTTACATCAGAATGGCAAAGCAGCAATCAGCACTGTATACCGGTAAAGGCCAGAAACTTGTCGTGGCCGAGACGGACATTCCTACCCCAGGACCAGACGAGTTGCTCGTCAAAGTTCACTCTGTGGCCGTAAACCCAGTGGATGTGAGCTACGAAACCGGGGACACTGGGTGGATACTGACTGCGCTAGTACAAAATTCCCCTCCTCGGACGGTTTTTCGAAAAGTTCCCTCGAGTGTTGGGCTGGGACGTGGCCGGCACAGTGGAACAGCTCGGTTCCGAAGTGAAGGGTTATGCGAAAGGCGATCGAGTCTTTGCCTTTGTCCCCGGCTTCACCATCACGGAAGCGACGACGGCCTATGGAGGATTTCAGCAGTACACCTTGATCAATGACGTGGCCGTGGCCAAGATTCCAGACAACTCTTCGTTTGATGCCGCGAGTACGATCCCGTTGGCACTCAGTACCGCCGCAGACGGTCTCTACAACTTTCTCAAGCTCACTAAACCATGGGACGCTCCCGTCAAGGACGAGTACTTGCTCGTATGGGGAGGTGCCAGTAGTGTCGGACAATTCACCATACAACTGGCCAAAGCAGGTGGGTACACCGTCATCACGACCGCGTCAAAGGCAAATCACGCGCTGGTGAAAGGATTGGGTGCTGATGAGGTGGTGGATTATAAAGACAAAGACGTTGTCGAGCAAATACAAAAATTTACCAAAGGAACCTTGAAGATTGTCTACGATGCAGTCTCGGACAAGAATACCATCCCACACGTCCTAAAGTTGCTACCTAATGGTGGAAAGGTCTCTTTTGTGCAACTTACCCCAGAGACTGCCGAGATTGAGAGTCCTTCCAACATTGAATATGCTCGCGTCTGGGCAGTCAACATTACAAATAGCAAGGAACTCGGCTCGCCACTCTTCCAGTGGGTGTCTAAAGCTCTGGCAGATGGGAAATTCAAGCCAAATCCGGTGCAATTGCAGTCTGGTGGTGTGTCTGCTGTACAGGACACTTTTGATTTATATGCAAAAGAAGGAATTTCAGGCAAGAAGTTTGTGCTCAACCCTTAGATTTTGCTGATATCCTATTCCAATCATACCATCACGTCGTGTAGTCCAAGTAATGTCCTTGTAATTGCTATTGCGTTGGTATTGAGTGGAAGTGACATCATTTCCACAGTTGCATCGAGCCAAGGATTTCCCCACAAAAGTACGCCTTCCACGTTTAGAGTGCAACACGTTATTGCTTTCATCATCATCATCATCTTCTTCTTCCTCTGCTTCGATAGTTTCATCACAGTCATACACTTGCGCACTCTCTCATCACAGTCACAAGCATCGCGTGAACCTTTGACGAGTATTCAGCATGTCGGCTCCTCCAGCATACGACGAAGTAATCGGCTCATCAGGTGGTGGTCAACCAGCACCACCTGCTCATCCTCAAGCGCAATCCCATGGCTACCCATCAGCGACAGATGAAAAGGCACAACAGCAACAACATCACACTCAACAAGATTATCACGCCTCGGCAGGGTCTTCGTCATCGAAAGGAGGAGATAAAGTACTAAAGATTTGGCATGCGGCGTCGGGAAACAGTCTCGTCACGGCAGCGGATGAAAAGACACCGATATACAATGTGATCGACTCTCGCGCTCCAGACGAACAGGAACAACGTCAACAATCCGACTCTATGCACTCTCAATACCAAGCGCAACAACGAGGCGGTGGTGGGTTGCAGCGACAGGATCCGAGTGGGTCGGGCGTTCCTGCCGACGTCGAATTCGCTCGACAAGTAGCTCAGTCCCGCGCCCAACCAGCATTCGCCCAACCACGACAAAAGTACGCCGAGATTTGGTTACTGCACGTCCGTCGGGGAGGGGACAGAAACGGTCCGATCTTGGCCACCATTAAACGACACATTAGCACCAAATCCGCCGTCGCCATCGAATTGGAAGGCGTCAGGACCGGGATCGAGCAGCATTCCGGATTCCCACACACGAAATACGAGTTCAAGTGGCGAGGCAAGGTCTTCAATTGGCAAAAGACGCATTCCGCGCCCGGAACCTCAAGATTAGACGGTGGGAATTTCGTGTGCAAAGATGGAGACAAGGTCGTCTATGCCTACTCTACCTCTGAAGACTCCAGATGCGACGGGTCGCTCTCCTTTGAGAACCGGACCGTCGACGAGGGACTCTTGGACATTATGACCATTACGGGATTCATCATGCGAGACCTCGATGACGCCCGAAACAATCCGTCCTACATGTCTGCGCCTTATGGAGCCGGCTACGGACCGTATGGCAATCCTTATTACGCAAACGGCTATGGGTTCTATCCTTCGCCAATGATTGGACTCGGGTTCCCATTATTATTGTAGTGTGTTTAAGCGTCGAGAAAAGAGATTCGTTTGATATACATGGCATGTGCACAAGTAGTGTAACAAAGTAATGATAAATCTTTCACCACGAATGACCCTTTATTGACTCCTGCTCAACTCTTCTACGAATTGTGTCGGGCTGAGAATGTCACTCGCGCCATAGACCACTCGTTTGTCCCTACCGGCAACTTTTTGTCGTTCAGACCAGTCGAGAAGATTGCCGTACTCGACATAATTGCCTCCGCCGACCATAAAGACAACGGCCTCGGAGAAACTCGCAGGACGAAGTGGTTTTTGTGCATTCTTTGTGCGTGGATCAAAGTAAAGGTATTCTTCGGTGATGTTTGTTTGTGATGTGTAACTCTGCGACGATTCAGGGTTCATCAGGCTCTCGACGATCCGAGTGACTGTAAGATTGGAGGACGAAGGGAGAAAGTTCTTGACGCCTGAAATGAGTGTGTTAAAGTTTTCCGCAATTCCAGCCTCTTGCATACGCGCCCCGAGAGTATTCTTCAAACTCGAAAAGCCACGGAACAATTGATCTTGAGCAGTGTTTTGTTGCTGTACGACGACCGGCGCGGTGACGATTGACATTCTCGTCAATTCTCGCACTTTTTTGACTGCTGTGAGTGGCGAAAGATCACAACCAGCTTCTACCAAAGCATTCTCGTACTCTTGCATGTCTAGCTTCTTGATCTCCTCAACACTCAGATAGTATATCAAGAATAGACGCATCTTATCTTGCGGTTGTCTCTCGGTATCCTTGATGGCAGCCAAAAGTTGAGCTTTGGGCATACGTGCAATGGTCTCCTCACTTTCCACAAATTTGTCTATACTTCGTTCTTGTACTCCTTTGAGAACGGCTGTTGCTATGGTCATATGCATGTCTAATGTGCTTTTGCGTGCTTGCATTTCTGGCAAGGCTTTTAGTGCTGCGTGCAAGTGTAGTGTCGTTCCAGCTTTGGCTGGATCGAGGTCATCCAGATCTGTGATTCCCGTTTTCCTGGTGAGCTCGGCTTTCTCACGAGTAAATCTGTCAAGCTCTACCTGAATATTCTCTGCTACCGATGGGAAAACAGTATTCGCATTGCTTGCCCAGAAGAAATCGTTGGTGTCCAGATCGTATGACTTCTTCTTTTTGTCCTCGCTGGAGGACAGGGTAACTCGATTCAAGCTCAACTGACACAAGTCGTGTACAAGTGCTTGATATGTCCACGAATGCGATACCATGGACACTAAATCTATCGTACGGTCGAGAATGACCAGCACAGGTCGTTGGTAATGTGTCGTCTGTGATGCAGTGTAGTTTTGTCGTGAGTTCATCACATAATCACGTAGACGGGAGTCCAATTTCCTAGCTACGATCTCCGCAGCATTACCACCGGGACAGCGAATGATGGGGATATTGTCCAAGGTCACAATTACAGAGAAGAGTCCGGTCACCATCTTCTCTATTGCCTCTTCGACCGCCGCCTCTGCAATACCTGGCGCATTAAGCATATGGAAAACATCCTTCTGGCCGAGACTGAACAAGTCTGGCTCGGTAACGATGAAATTCAGCGACTGGTCGTGCACTTGCTTGATGTTGCCGGCGACACCATTGGTGGCTGTTATTGCTGCCAGATCTTCCAATAGTGCTCGAGGTATGGAGTAGGAGAAATTGAGATACGCGCTATCATAGAGTCCTTTAATCAGATCGTCGGCTATCCGCTGTATGTTCTCCGCGATTGGCTCGACAAAGTATACAGCAGGGACATCAGCAATCGGTTGCCTGTCAGCTTTCAATTGCATATGAACAGTGACACCAGCTTCGCGAAGGTCGTTGACACGAAGTACAGAGGATATGACATCCTGACCTAGGCTATCGAACACTAGAACCTTCCAAATGCCGTTCGCTGTTGTGGGTATCGTGTCACCATGCAATGCCAGCAACCGCTTGATGCTTGCTATCTGAAGGTCGCGTAAGGACGACGACATTGGCGCAATCTGCGGCCAAGCGATTGTGACACGGTCGAATGGACGTTTAATGCGGTCTACGTCAGATGTAATGCATTAGCTAGTGGTATGATATTAGTGACGAGATGTGTCCTTAGACGTGCACAGCATCAAACGGAGGTAGTAGTAGTTGTTGTAGCTCAAAGGAGTCCAGGCAAGTCGTAGCTTCAGCCAAGATTCATCTGACGCGGCGGTACTTACTGCTTTCGACAAAGGCGGAATGATCTGATCAGCACTTGATCAGTAGCACCCTTCATTGATGCCAAGTACTACGTTTCAAACCAGCATTGGTGCTTTATAATGCTCAATAGATGAGTGTGACAATTCTCATTGCAGCAGTGAGAACTTGATATTGGCCTTAGCCGCTCTCAGAGGCTTCGAGCATTATCGAAAGGACCTGGATATAATGAAGAACATCTGGAATTAAATTATTTGCTCGTAAATCGTGCTAATGCGTCTCAATGATACGGCAGAATTCCTTGACCTGCTGCAGTGTACTCGAGAGGGGGATTTGGAAAAAGTCAGTTCTTTGGTGGAAAATTTTTCGGTAGAATTGAATTGTGTCGACAAGTACGACTACAGTCCACTCATCCTCGCCTCCTTGTGTGGCCACATCAAGATTGTCCAGTACCTTTTACAACACGGGGCAATATTGGAGCGAGATACATTCGATGGTGCCCGGTGTCTATACGGTGCACTCAACGATGAGATTCGCAATCTCCTACTCAAGTACGATGCCTCAACGAGCGTGGATCTGCTCCAACCATTCGCTGCCCACCTTACCGCCTTGCGGAGGGACAATCTGTCACTATCCACTTTCGACATCAGCTTTCGTAGCAAAGACAGCACTTTCAGGTCGCACAAGTTTTTGTTGGCTGCCAGATCTTCCTACTTCAGGGATCATCTGAAAACTGATGATCGATGGAGAGGTAAGCACAGTATAAGCTTACCATTGTTGGACCAGCACCTCGAAACGATTCTCAAATTCATCTACGTGGATAATCTTGATGTTGATCTGTCGCCTGAAGAGCTTCGTGAACTCATCCAGCTTACAGAGCGACTAAACATCCCATCACTGGCAGACTACTTCTTGGATTCCGCATCCACCAGTAAGCGAGAACGACAGCAACTTCAGTCACGCCAAGCACAGGACGATCTGGAAAAGTACGCGGCACAAGAGGTGATTGGTCAAAGCTGGATTATAGAAGGCAACCACACTGAAGCATTGGACGCCGCAAGAACAACAATGAAGAAGAACTGTAGTGTCGATGCGGATGCTCTATTGATGGTGCCTGATCACGCTCAGTTCAGGATGTATCCCGTGCATCGAAGCATGTTGATCAAGTCAGAATATTACCTCACAGCATTCACATCTGGCTTTGCCGAGTCGTACGAGGATATACCAGTATTCTCACTTGACACGTCACCAGAAGTGGTTGAAATACTACTCCAGTTCCTTTACGTGGACAAGGTTCACATTCCGCGATCTCTTGCTCTTGAGGTCCTCGAAACCGCTTCATTTCTGCTCCTGACCAAGGATCGGTCACTCAAGTCGTTGGCTGCCATTGCCATCACGGACGACGACACGACTCTGCCGGCAGGCACAGATGTCTACACAATCCTGCGGATAGCGTGGCAAACAGAAACACAAAGAGTGGAGCAATATGCTGCCAAGTATCTGGCGAGAAACCTGGACGATTACTTGTACAAGCAAGAGTTTATGGATATCATCGAGGAATCTGCTAATCGAATTTCCAATCGACAAGAGACAGATACTATCGAGCTCGTCGACGATATAAGGTTTTACCTCAGTCAAGCTTATGGAATATACCTAGAGATGAATCCAATCGATGAAAGAAAGCCAGGCGAGTCCGTCAAGGAGGATCTCTGGGTGCCACTAACGACATACGAGCTGCAATATAACGAACAGCTGGCAAAGCTTGACGATCTTTTGGCGTCTTTATCACTTGATGCATAGTCGTTCCCTTGACCTTATAGATGTACATCGGTCTGTTTATGCTATTGTAGCACATGCATATATGTACATATTGACAAAACTATGTTCCTACCATATTCCCGCTTTCTTATTAACGCTCGCTTATGCAGTACATTGTACAGAATGCAATTCCATCATATTCATGATTCGACAGTCTTTGGTGGTGTGGATTGTTTCTTGACTGCTGTCTTGACCTCGTCGTAGCGCTTGATGACATTCTTCGAATAAGGGTGTGTGGGACCTTCGAAAGTCTTTAGTCGATCAAGCCGAACATCACGAAGTCTGTTCTTTGGCAACATCGCGCTCACAGCTCTTTTGAGCACCTCGCCACCCCCCTTCTTATCCCTCAAATTCCTCATCGTGATTGTCCTGAGGTGACCAGGCTTAGTGGAGTGCGTGTAGTATAGATGTTGGTCAAGCTTCTTTCCTGTCACTGCCAATTTTTCGCAATTCGTAGCAACAACATAATCACCACAATCTGTTGAGGGTTCATAGATCGGTTTGTGCTTTCCCATCAAGGTAATTGCGATTGACGTCGCGAGTCGTCCCAGTACTCGGTCTTTTGCGTTCACTTCATGCCTGTACTTATGAGTAAATGTCCTTGTACATCCTTTTGCATCGCAGACTTACCAGACTCGAGAGTAGGCTAATCTCGTACTTCCTATCCTGACAGACATGATAAAAGCGCTTGAACCAGATACCACTGTCAGGTAATCGATGTTAAAATAACCACCATTTAGCAGCTCATTTGTTTGGAAGGTGAGATTTATGCTGCAAGATGATGGAGCTCCAATCGGCTCGAGGACACTTGTGATCAGTCGATCAGCACCTGTGAACCAGAGGCCACCTTATTGCTACGGGATCAGGACACTTGGACACGACTTGACATGGGATACTGTGCTCGAAGCCATCAAGGGGTCTCATGGTGCTCGGAATCTAGTTTAAATCATGACAATATCTTATGCTGCTGGTTGAAGTCAAATTTCCCGGATATCGCATAAATTGATGCATGTTGGGCAACGTGTTTCGCTAGATGGTTATCATGGAACCATCAAATACATTGGGCCGTTACAAGAGTCGCCATCTACGTGGCTCGGTGTAGAGTGGGATGATTCGAGTCGTGGCAAGCATTCTGGCACGTTCAAGGATCAGCAAGTCTATGTTTGTAGGCGAGGATGTGGCTCATTCTTGAAGGAATCCAAAGTCAATTTTGACAAGTCCCAAACCCTGCCTCAGGCCATCAGATCGAAATACTTCGAGGACTCTCATGGTCAGGATGAAGAGGTCTCGAACGTCGTAGGTATCTCCAAGCCTGTACAGTCGATCGGATTTGATAAAATCCGTGAGAGGTTTCGAGATGTAACACAATTCACCGAGCTCTTTCTGGCCAAACAGTGTATCGACCGACTCAGCTTGGACCCCGAGCAGATTTTGTCACGTAAGTAGAGACAGGCTGCGAATACTCCGCTCATATTCGGACAGAAGTCTCTGTTCTTGATTTGTCCTGGAATCTTATTGCTTCATTTGAGGAAGTCGTGCGTCTGTGTTTGGCGCTATCTTCAATCAAGATTCTCAAGCTCGAGTACGTGAGAGCGAGTGCTACATCTGATTCCTGACTAATGTACGTAGAGGCAACAGGTTCACGTCAACCACGCCCAGTGCCTTGCCGGATCATGTAGCTAGATCTGTGACGGACTTGAACTTGAACCTAACGCTTGTCGACTGGCCAGAGGTAAGCATTTCGATGCGAACTTCAGAACATCGCTCATGCAAACTTAGGTCAGTCGCATCATCACACACTATTGTCCTAGTGTAGCCACACTACACTTGGCATTGAACGATCTTCCTGACCCTTCTGATTTCACCGACACTGAACATATCACCATTCTAAACTTGCATGGTAACAACATCACAGATGTCCATCTACTGTTGACAAAATTTCGAAATGTGGAGGTGCTTGACTTATCGAACAACAAGATCAAGAACATCTTGCCAACAGACCCTGCCACAAGCAGGAACAGTCAAGTCAAGCACATCAACCTAGCAGGCAATCCGCTCGAGCAGCTCAAAGATGTCGCTAATCTCGCTTGTTGCACTAATCTGCAATCATTACAATTCACACTGACATTTGACGACAACAAGGATGAATTGTCACGATTACAACTCATCAAGTATTTGCCACAATTAAAAGTTGTAAACAAGACAAAAGTCACTCAACAGGAGCGTCAGGATGCAGAAGTGCTAGGTCGACCAATAGTCACGACGACGCATTCGATTGCCAACAACTTTGTCACGCTAAAACTAGTTTCTGAGTTTGGAACGATAGAGAAGAAAGTAATCAAGACGCAGACGGTGAAGCAATTGAAAGCGACTTTTGCAAGATTTGCCAAGTTGAAGCCCACCCAAATTGGTACTTTGGTGTTCAAACACGACGACGAGAGTGTAGAGTTGACGGATGATTTAGCCCAACTATCTTATTATGACATTAGCGATGGCGGTAGCATTCACCATGTACAGTAGACAGTAACCTTTTTCACCATAAACTTGTCCTGTATGTTTATATTTGACCTTGACCGCAATACTTTGTGCTTTAATACTTTCGTTGCGCTTGATTCTTCATATATTGACCTTTAACTTTCGTCGCGCTTGATTGGAGCTGCTAGACCATTGATAAGTCATCGAAAGGAGATTGAAGCCGGTACCGGTCTGTACACAATCTACCAATGACGTCTTGCTACGTTGTTCAATGAGGTGACGAAGTCATCCACGCCCGGGTTTCTTTTTAATGTCTGTCGCTTCGGCAGCATACGTATTCTCCTCCAACAAGACCTCCAATTGCCGCTTCAAATACCCGACTTGCGGTTCCACCACCAATAATCGATATTGATCTAAATCTTCCAACACGATACTGTGATTTGCCTGTTCATCCAATTTCAAAATGAGTTGTTTTACCGTCGGATCACTTTTAATTATCACCTCCCATCACGACATTGTACAGGTATTGGACGTACCATTCAATCAACACGCCCTTTTGAGCTCTCGGCATCTATGTATACCTTCCTTCAACCAATAGCAAACCTGTTATTGTACGTAGCAATTTAATCAACCAAGTCCGTCGCAGATTTCGATGATCGTATAGTGAAATGACAAGATAGTATTCGGCTACAAGCGTGACGTATGCACGAAAATTCACGCCATGTACCTCGAATCGTTTGAGTGTGTAAAAGTGTACAACTCCACACCACGACACGGATTGCCATTCAGCCATCAAGAGAATCGAAAGACGAGTCAAGCAACAAGTACAAATCAGCAACGCAGAAAGATGGTAACCTACTGTAGTTCACCCAGTAAAGTCATGATATAAGAACTAAACATTATTGAACAGGCATTTCTTCTGCTAGCTTGATATTTTTATTTATGGTTTATGCTGACGGCTTAAAGTTATATTCTTACTGAAAAGAATGGTTCAGTATTCGTAATGCTGCTGCTGGTAAGGATTCATAAAGAGTGGCGGATATTGATAATATTCCTGAGGATAGACTTGCGATCCGTCAGGATTGTAATAGACCATGCCGTTATTTGACATGGGTTGTTCATAGAATGGCATCTGAAGACCGGGCGATGCCATGGGGTAAGGATTGTACATTTGAGGTGGCATGGCATAATAGTTGTTGTAGTACGGATTTTGTGGTGGGTAATTTGAGTTGTAGTGTGAGCTGGGGTGTGAAGAGTGGCTCCCTTGATATGGTTTTGGAATTTGTTCTGGCAGATTTTGTGGTTGAGGCGGTCCCAGGGATGGAGGGGCATGTAATTGTGATGCTCTAGCCTCAAACACTGTAGGTACTGCTGGAATGGCCATACTAAAGTTGTCTGAGACTTCTCGCGCCGTCAAATCATGCTCTGAAGACTGCGCGTTCAGGAGCGGCTGATCACTTGGTACTGCGAATTCCATCGGAGGTGCGGAATGGCGAGAAGTCTGCATCTCGAGAGGGGATAGACAGCGTGAAGATCGTGTCGCAGGCTCTGACATCAAAGAAGTGGTTGAAGTGCTTGCTGCCGGATCCGTAGCGTGCGAAAGGATCATGCTCTGCAATTTGTTTTCAAGAGCCCCATTTGTACCAACTGTAGTGTGCGATGACTGTCGAGAGCGCATCTCGTGCCCGCCTCTGGTAGAATGCCCAGAGAACTGCGAGGAAATACTGGTAGCATGACTGCGTCCTCGCGAACCTCGAGAGACTCCACGGGTGAGTTCGTTTGGGTAGACAAAGGTGACGTCTCTTCCTGGCAACTTTATTTTCAGTGGTTGTGTCTCCAGAACGTTGCTCGGACTACTTGGTGCATCTCGTGGAGAATCGATGCTTAGCATTTTGTGCTTTTGACCATTGAGTCGCAGCCTGACATCCATCGACTTGTGTCGATTGTGATTAGATGTCGCTGGTGGCTTCGGTGTGTTCGTCAGACTCATAGTATTGAGATCATGCGGCAAGAGACTCGCCGATGTAGGTACATTAGTTTGACTCTCAGCCGAAATTTCTGGTTGGTCGCATTTCAGATTATCCGCATGGTCAGTCGTCGCATTAGACATTCCAGGCGTTCTTGACTCGGAGTCTTGCTTCAAGTGTTTTTTCTTTTTCGCCTTGTTTTTCGACAGCGCCACGGGAGGGCTTTGAGGCGGATTCGTGGGTGCTGCACTTTCGTTCTTTACAGGATGTACGTTCTCAGAAGTCTCCTGTGGGTGCATACCGGATTTCTCTTTTCTCGCCCTGTATTCGGCCTTTTCCTCCTTACTGAACTTTTGTTTTGTCTTCTTCGGATTTGATTGAGGTTTGCTCTGACTTGATTGTGAAACATCTTGTTGTGACTTCTGCAGCTCAACACTTTCGCTATTGGAGACAGGTATGGCTGGAAGACCAATTTCGACTCGGAGCGGCTCGCTATTGGCTAACGCAGTACGCTTCTTATTCTTCATAGCAGCCCTTTTTCGAGCTGATTTTGTTATTATGTCAACATTGTTCGCCACTTGTGCGCTCGAATCTTTGTCAACGACAGGCTCGACTATATCGTGTCTATCCTGTACTTGGGAGATATGAACATCTGCTAGACCTCCTGTGATGGAATCCAACATCTCGGTGACCTTTTTAGAGTCAAGCTCAGAGTCACTGGACTTTGCTGAAATGTTCATCTGAGCAGCATCGGTTTCTGCCTGTCTCCCACCGGACAATGCACTTCCTTTTACAGCATGCTTCGCCTTCTTCATTTGTTGCTGCCTCTCGTGTCCCAAAGCCATGCTGGGTCCTGCAAAAGAGGAAAGGTTGAAGGACGCGAATTATAAATTGTACGCTAACCGCAGCCTCAGACTTGCCGGCGCTACCGTACCGAATCGTCCTTTGGTCAAATTGGAGCGACTCCAACCTTCTGCTCACACAAAGAGGCGAATGCTGACTGTGCAGCAGCACGTGTGTGATCATCGTTTCATGAACGATCAGTAAAAATCATTCTTCACTCAAGCACTTGAACATTGTCCGTTATATACCAGTTCTAGGCTCTCTATAGCCCTTCGACAATGCCAGACGGCTTGATCTAATTCCCGTTGTAGACACTGTATAGGTGATAGTTCCTATCCTATTTTCTGTCTCTGTTTTGGGCATCATTTAGAAAATCACTGGCGTCCTTAGCTCCAGCATACTTGTGCTCTTTAGTGATCTCGATATATGAAGGCTACACAGTCCAATGAGTTATTGGACCTAGTCGGCAGTTCTCATAGTATCCTCAAGCTTGAGAATCTCGGGTCGAAAGATAGAGCAGCCAAGAAGCAGAAACCCATCATCACTAAGCCAGTGACACAGTCGAGCAATAGTAAGTTGATTACAGTGTTGTGAAGAGTAGTGGTAGACTAACCAATCCAGTCCGTTTACGATTAGACACATTCTTACCAGATCTCAAGGCAGCAAATGAAGCACTGCCGCAGGACTCTTCAGAACTAGACATAGAGAAACTTCACGATGCTGATCAGTACATCGAGATGGATCTGGGATTAGGTGTCTTGGAGGAGAAGCGTGGTGAAGACTCTTCCGAGGAGTCCGATTCATCCAATACTCGGGACGTCCTATCTACCTTGATGAAGAGAAAGCACGTCGCACAATCAGGAATCACCGAGTTAGCAGCAGTGGAACGAGTCGTGCCAGCAGAATCCAGTTTACTCTGTGATGAGTCTTTGAAGCGCTTCCGAGCTCAGTGCTTGCCAGGTGCCGAATTTGAAATGGACATCGTGCTCTCACTCATGTCACGCATATTGCTACAACTGAGGAAACGAACAATCAACTCTGACGTAATGACCATCACGAAATTGAATGTCTTGCAAGAGGACATGTACAAGCTCATGTCGAGGCGGGACCGCTTGATCGAGAGCGACGAGGGAAGACTGAAGCACGAATCTCTATATCTGCAAGAACTAGAACAATTAATCAAACAACCATGAGTTTGATCTGTTCAGCAAGTCAGATACCGTGCGACGATTTGAAGCACTATGCAGACAAAGACGACTCAAGTCTAGCCTGGCTTTATGGGAGGTATCTGAACAGTGGCACAAACGAAAACCAGGCAAAACCAGGCAAGTTCTAGTCTCGTGTGACTCGTCGTGACGGATTCGCTGCAGAGACAGCAAGCACTACATAACGCGATGCCCTCTAGTGTCGAAGGATATATTCATTTCACCATCAATCATGTCTGCAGATTGCAAAGAAATACCTGAATTTTCATCATTACATCCAAGGACCCGAGGCACAATTCAAGTAGCATAAAGTCAATGATGGCAACAGATGTGACATGGAAGGAGGCCATTGATTCGACCTATACCTCTAAATACTTCTGTATACGTATAACCAATGCTCAGCAGTGAAATCACCGATCGCACCCAATTGATTCAACTGCGCCACGTGAAAAGCGCCGCAATTAATATTATCCATTGATTCGTCGTCTGTGAGGAATTCTTTTTGTCGACAAAACCAAAACTTTACCACGAAACAATAGTGAGGGGAGTTCTGGAACAAGACACCACATCGCATTTGATGTGTCTTGACATGCTGTGAAACTCTAATTGTCAGTATCAGTAGTAATTTCATGGTCGTTGCAGCACTTCCATGCTGGCATTCGCTCATGGCAGCTGCACACAATGCCATTGCTACTCGTGCTTCTCTCAATTGTAGAATCACTTGCCATGGCCAGTCAGGAACCGAATCATTCACGTAGGATGCCTTGTTGAGCAAGGCTGGACAAGCCGGTCACTTCCCGGCTTGCACAAACGGAGCCTATGAAGATTAAACCCACGCAAGCCCTGACGAAGATGATCAAGCTAGCATTCCACGCGGATCTGTTCTTCGGCAACTTGGACTGGCAACAAATTTTCTTTTTTGATTCATCATAAGTGTTAATATCAAATATCTATATTGACGATGTTTATCTATGAGTCACCTCGTATGAAGGCATATCGAAGAGGGCATATGGATGAAGGCATATTGATGTTTAACTCACATCGCACATTGCATTCTGATTTCGTAAAGTTGTATATAGTCAGTAAGGAATGCAGAACGATTTATTGCTTGCTTATTGGTGTGCTTAAGGAGTCCCAATTATCGAGAACGCTCTTCAACTTCGGTGACCCTGTGAGCTTCCAGCACTCTGTGATATACTCCTTCGAGATGCTGAAAGGCTTAGCGGTCACGTTGGGGATGTATCCGGCCAAAAGGGCGGGATTGATTTGGGTTTTGGGAATCTTCCGTGCCAGGAAACTTCGGAAAGGCTTGACTCCGTTCCTCAAGAAGGACGAGTGGAATGGCACATCGATACCTTTGAGAGGAATCGTAGCGAAACCTCGTTCAAGCTCTATTCGCCCGCCAGCGACTTTAGCCTTCTCGAGACTCTTTTCTTTGCAGAGCTCAACAATCTCACTCAACTTTTCTTTGAGATCTTCCATGGTCATAGTTTGCATGAGCTTGTCCAATTCGATCTTTTGAGTTTTCAAGACATTAAATACATTAGAGAGCGTGTCCAATCCATGCAAGGACCCAGCAGCAATGTACTGCTGATTTTCCACATTGTAGTTCACAATCTCCACAAGCCATGACGTTTGTGATGCTACATGGTCAACGACATATCGCAATGCCGTCTCGTTGAAGGTCTTGCCGATTCGGCTTGGATTCACCGCCATCATAGCGTACTCGGAACGACCAAGGGAGTCTCGTGGTACTGCAACTTGCATGGTCATTCCGCGGTAGAATACGACATCCACTAGGGATTCGATCGGAATAACATTTGCGATCGCGGCAAGCGCACTGTACTCGCCGAGAGAGTGCCCACCAAACGGAGCATTCTGCTGTACGAGTCCTCGAGATTTCATGTCATCAAAAGCTGCCTTCTCCATGAGCGTCAGAGCAGGTTGTGTAAATTGTGTTGCAGATAGCAGACCGGTAGGTGAGATGAATGTGTAGAAGGTCGAGGAGTCCTTGATGTCCTTGAAAATTGGCATGCTTACGTTCTTGCCTTCCTCGTCAACAACCTCATATACCATACTAGTATAGTTCTTCTTTATATTTTGTCCACGGGGACCACCAAAATGGACTGTAAGCTCTTTAGGATTGTTCTTGACTATATTGATAATGGAGAAACCATAGTTTTCGAGGAAATGTCTGTCTGCTCGGTCCCAGACATCTTTTGCCACAGGGCTGGTCTCATAAAGGTCCATTCCCATACCTTGCTCTTGTGAACCTTGTCCGGTAAACATGTAGGCGGAAATTGGCTGTTCGACTTCAGCTGTGCCTTCCAAAACTTTGCTGCCTGTTTCCTCGTTGAACGTCTCAACCTTGATGATCTTCTTACCATTGACCATGCCTACATGGGACAATTTGGTTTTCAAATTCGTGTTTGGCAAAACCATGTCTAGGAAAGTGACCTCGTATGAGACGACTCTGGACGGAACGTTTTCTGCAGCAAATGTCTCAACAAATTTTCTGGTTGAAGCACTGGTAAACATTCCATGAGTAATTCCTGTAGACCCTGGTAGCTCTACGTAAGCAGAAAAGGTCGGAGAAACGTGTATCGGATTGTAATCACTCGATATTTGAGCATACGGCGAATTTGATGGGGGCGTCGTCGAAACCGAGCTGTAAATCGAGTCCGATATCTGGATAACACTATAACCTCCATTGGCAAAACTTACAGGTTGCTCAATTGGCGAAGCGTGTCGGTTCAAATAATCGACAACCGGGTTGCCGAATGATTCACCGGCTTCATATTCTACTGATGCGACCTGGATAATCTCCTTTGTAGACAATTCGAGCAGGACAGTGCCAGAAGTGGAGACATGACTCAGAAGGTCATGACTTTTGTACCGCAGAAGACTGCTCAATCGGAATGTAAGTGTCGTACCCAGCAGTTGTTGGTCAGGATTGAAAGGTTGGAACCATTCTTTCGAGAGCAGAACTTCGACATCTTTTTGAGTTTTCAGATGCATCTGCATGGGAGTTTCGTGTGACTTTTTGAATGTATTCTCGAAATCTGTGAAGACACCCCGGTATAAGAACCTGGTCAAAACTTGCATTACTGGTCTTCCGTCCCGGGAAATAGTGCCCTCAACCTCAACAGTCTTGCCAGATGGCGAGTTAGTCACTGCATTGATCTGGGCCGAAGTTTCCACCTCATCGCCTTCATATAACGGGGTGCAGCCTGGCAGTAGTCGGAAACCATTAGAAAGGTGAACCAACTTCAGCAGATCACCATCGATTGCCTTTGGGAAGATGGCTTTGATGACAGCCTTCCAGCCCACCACGATAGCGAAATCCATCGGCGCTTGCCTTTTTTTATCTCCCACTTTCACGTATGCCTCAGACTCGTTTCCAATCACATGACAAAAGTCTTCGATAGCCTGTCCATCAATTTTCACACGGCCACCATCGAACGTCATCGCATCTACTGTTGTAGCATTCAAGTCACTTGGAAGATCTTCATCGAACCACAATTTCCAGTAAAATTCCTTGATTCGATCATTTCGACCATCCATGACCTCACGAATCGGCGCGAATCCAACATCTGGATGGTAGGTGAAATTCAGTGTTAGGCCAAGCAGCTCGTGTGAGGCAGTCCGGTCCTCGTACATGGTGACTTCGATGGAATTTTGTCCTACGAAGGATGCTTTCGCTGCCAAGACATATTTACCGTGTCGTCGATCAGAAACCGTGACAGTCGAGCTCTTCAATCCAGCTGTTTCGTCGACCACGAACTGGGTATCAAAGCGAGGAGCGAATAGCCTTCGCATAGGATTGGATTGGAACGAAAAGCCTTGTAGTACGATGTTTGAGGTCAACAAAGCTCGCCGCCAAGAATACTCAGCACCTGCAAGTAGTTGTAACCATTCTTCAGCTTGCGGAAGGACCTCACCAGACGAAGCTGGAGGGAAAGCATAGACAGACTTAGCCGCTGGTTTAACATTGCTAATCGGAGAAGAGATATCGAGCTTCGTCGCGGCTCCTCCAAAGTACTCTATAACTGGTATCGAATCTTTATCCGAGTTGTAATACTTCGTTGTCAGAATTTCGATGTGTTTCTCGTGTATATCATCAAGAATCTCCTTGATCGGTTGATCGACCTTTGTGCTGTGTTTGACTGCCATCGGACCCTGCAGTATTGCGACTCGTCCAACATCTTGACCGACTACGGCTTCGACGTCTTCGGATTGCCACAGTGAATCCTTCTTGAACCAGACCTCAAACTGATCATCCATGACTGGAATGAAAGGCACTGGTTTTTGACCACGACGCTGACATAAGATGAGGAAGTGCTCAACGTCTTGAATGCTCATCAATTGCCGCTTACAGTCCGGGTAATTCTCGAGGACTCTGTTGGCTGTCTCCTCTGGCTTGTCGAGTAGCCCGAAATTCTGCAGTAGAGAAGGCTTGCCTTCCTCCTTAGTAAATCGCTCCTCAATTCGACGTATGAAATCCCCAGTCAAGTTTCTATGCGTAAGATTGATCCACCTTCCTTCGTGTTTCACATACATGAGCTCTATCATGCGCATTGCCACTTCATAATATGTCATGTCCTCGAGGTCGCAAGGTTCGCCAGCTGAATTGCGTCCGAACCATACCTTCTGGAAATCTGCGTTCAACTTTTTGATAATATAGTCCTTCTTTGCTTTGAGCGCTGCGATTCGCTTCTCCTTGCTCAAATTGAAGATGGTATCATCGAGCTCTCTCCAGAGCAGGATTCCACGAGTGGCTAGCTTGTGAATTGGCTCTCCAAGTTCAGAGCGCACTGTTATTACACCACCAGCTGCACCTTTATATGTCTTTTCCCAGTCTTTCTCATCCACTCCAGGGGCGTCGACAATAGCCTGCTTGGCGGGCAGACTGGTCTTGCATTCTAAAGCAGTCATGACTCGTGATGCTAGCAGAATTCCATCAAACGGCATTGGTGGAGAATTGTACTTCAGTGCCCATTCTCCTGTCAAGTACGGAATAGTGTCATCGGCACCTCCGAAGCCGGATCCTGCGAGTAGAATGATGTTATCACATCTCCTAATGGCCGAGTAATGGGTGAGTAACGGTGTGTGGAAATCCTCATAAGAATGATGACCTCCTGCTCGTCCACCAGTCCATTGCAGGATTATCGGGAAGTCCGGATTAGCCTTTGCGATGTTGATAACCTGTTGTATGGCATCAGAAGAACCGGGCTTGAATGAAATATGCTTCAGACCAGAAGACTGACAAAGTTCGTTAGCAACCTCGATGGATGGGATCCCAGCACCAATGGTGATACCGTCCATTCCGTAACCCTGTTCTCGCAGCGACTTGACGAGCTCTACTTGCCATGTGTAAGTCCTTGGATTGATATAAATGACGTTGGTCGTGATACCACTTCCAGGTAGAGTGTTCTTCTGAATCTTGCCGACAGCTTGCGTCATGGATGCCGGTGAGTAGTAACCGCCACCAGCCAATTCAATATGATATCCAGCATTCATTGTTGCTGCAACAAACTCCCACGAGATGGTGCATGGCGTCATGCCCGCAACCATAATAGGTGGCTTTCCGAGCAGTCTAGAGAATGGAGTGTCGATATAGGTTTTGCCCATCGAAGTTTTGACTAATTTGGGCGAGAACTTCTCTACCCAGTCGACTGAGAATTTCACTGCACCATCCTCGCGATCAAAAAGTTCGACTTTGCTGCCGATCTCATCGCCAACAACCTCGAACGCACCAGCAGCAATGATACGCAATCCCGTACCATCCTTGTTGCGATGTGTCAGGCTCCCTAAGCCTGAGCTTCCGCCCGGCCCAAAATCGATCACATGAGTCGGCTTTTCAAAGTTTGTCGCCGAGATCCAGTCTACAGGAAGGAATTCAATCATGTCAATCAAACGCCTCGTCAGCAATGCCGGTGTTGTTCCTTGCAGATTTTCACCATTGTCTGTGGCGAAGACTGGAATAGCCAAAGATTGGGGGAACAGAATCGATTTACAATCCTCGTATAAAGTCTGAGCAGCAACTTTGAGATAGTGACTGTGAAAAGGTGCTGTAATTGGCAGGAACCGATTCGTGAATTTTAGTTTGCGTTGAGAGAATGGAACCCGCCCATAATTTTCCGCTGGATCGGCCTTGATCTTTCTTAAACCCAAATTTAGACCATACAGACTCTGTGGCGGACCAGCAACGACGATACTTCTTGGTCCATTGACGAGAGCGATACTCACTTTGCGTTCCTGGGGAAGGTGCTCGTTGGTGATATCGATCTGCTCCTGTATGACGGCTTGATTGAGGTCGCGAATGCCCAGCATGGGGGTTGGCGTACCTTCACCAGCATTCAGGGAATCTTGAAGTGCATTAGGTGGTAATGTTGTCCGCGGGTATGCTTGTTGCGAGCGACAACCTATCCAGAACAGTAATTCTAGTGCTGTCTTGGCATTCTTGAAGAATGATTCCCAAGTATCAGAGCAGGAAATGCAAACAGCAGTGATAATTCCTTGCGAATGGCCAGTCACTCCCGACATTGAATCCCGGAGTGCGCCTGGATCCTTGCCAAGTACGCGAGCAGACACGACAAAGTTCGCGAGCTGAGTTAGACCGATTAATGGAAAGCTCACGGGTGCAGAGGTCAGATAATCCAGATCAGGTGTCTTGGCACTATCGTGGATCCAGTTGAGTATGTCGAGGCCTTTGCCATAATTGGCCTGTGTCGCAGGGGTCCTAGCTAATGCACCGAGAACTTCGGCCATCTTCTCCACGAACTCCATCACCAAGCCGTCGTAGATGTCTACTAATTCCCGTAATTCATCAAAGTATTCGTTGCTGCCTTGGCCTCCAAACATGCTAAAGATCTTGGTTTCTCCTGTTGCAACGCCTCGGAATAGTGCTGACTCATGTCCCTTGATTGATTTGCCGGAGGCAAGTCTTGCAGCGTAGTATGATTGAATCACTATTTGCCTATTGGGCGAGTCACCTGGAAGCGTACTTGCGATTGCATGAACTTCGTTTCCCTTGAGAAACGAACGTTCGAATTCGGTTATGACAGAACTCAGAAGCTCTTCGTATGAGCCCGGCTCATCCGAAGTCAGAGCTGCAAGCTTGCCGAGAAAACGTGCGACCAGTTCTGCCTCGCTACATGGCTCGCCGTCTTCGGGAACTTCCAGACCTGGTGTTGGCAGTGACAGCAATAGAGCATCCCGGGCTTGAGAAGCTAGGAGGAATTGCGACGATGGGATAAGTACAGCATGCTCAAGTGTGCCGTAGCGGATTGCTAATGGACGAGGGTGGGAAGCCTGTACATAGTTAGCAAGTTAGAAGCGAGCAAAGATTATGAACATACAGAAGCAGGAGTATGATATCCAGTTTCCGCCATATCAGTCTATATCCAGCTACACAGATTTGTAGTGCTTCAAACAATGACCGGTCCACAGGGCTGATTCTCCGAACGACCCTCTTGACGACGGTAGGTTCGATGATCTGGGCGTCGGAATCAGGTGCTTAAGAAGTCTACTAACTAGATAGCTTGGATTGGAAAAGTCTATCCAGATCCTGTTTTCGATTGGATAACTCGTAGGAAGACGAAGCAACTGTAATCGTTTACAGGATTGCAGCCTGTTGGCGTGGGAGGAGGTGGTTGTGGAGGAGTCTACACCCTATACCAGTATCGCAGCTTGCAGGACAAGAGAAGATGGAAAGAAAGTGGTTGAGGTCTTCTTTGGGGCAGTGGGGGTTCGTCGATTGGCAGGGAGGGAGGGACGAGCCGCTGATGGGCCCCACGGATTGGTGGGCAACCTGGCTGGGGGCTTTCTATTGTGGATCAGCTCCCAAGTCTCTCGAGACTGATCATGAGCTCGAGCGGCTGCCCTTTGTTCTGAGCCTGCTGACCTTTTGAATATCTCGACAGTCTTCACGAAATTCTAAGTGATGATACTAGTGTGACTGCAGCTGAATGATGCTTGTCGTGATTTCATTTGACTCGATGTCCAGTCAAAAGCTACGAGAGAAACTTAACCACAAATGTGCACAACTTCGTATCATGTATGGTAACAAGATGCGCAGCGCAATAGAGCAATCAGCTATATCTAAGCACAAGCCAGCCAAGCCCAGTATTTGCTCTGACAGCATAGCTTTTGTTGGCAGGGTTCATAAACACTACAGATCCCAGTATGTCAATACAGTACCTCATTGGTTATTGCAATCAGTAGCTAGAGATTACTCCATGTATGCTGCAGACCTGTTCTGAGCTCAGTGCAGGTAATGAAGAAGCAAGAGGATGGACCATGCGCCACAAAATCCAGCCTCTATAAGACAAAGCCCAACCTGTCAGGCCATGGCCACCAGCTGACGGCCGATTAGATATACTCGAAATCAACTTCAACGATCTTGTATATAGCAAGGAGCCTGTGATATCAGACGGTCGTTCCGTACCCTCTGAGCTATTCTATGATCCTTCAAGAGAACCAGTATCTTATGTAGGCATCAATTGCGTATATATATTCCTAAAGAGGCAGGCTTGCAAATGGGGCGCATCCCATCTCCTCTTCTGTCCTCTTTCCCAATAGACCAATGTAGAGCTCCTCCACAATCTGGCACGCCAATTGCGTTGAGATGGCGGATCTTCTTTCTTGTCCCCATGCGAATCGGATGGGTGCGTGGGTGGGTGGGTACTCTGTTTGCCCACAGTACCTGATTGCGTGAGTGAATGAGGGACTCAATGAACGAGTGCGTGGAATGAAACGCGGGCGCAAGACTCCATACAGTAATAGTAAGCGTATGATCTCTACCTTACTTGCCCTACTCACCTTCCCATTGTTCCATTGCTGCTAAGCATTCGTATAGACTCTTGCAGCCAGCTCACGATAATTGTCTGTTGCTGATTCTCGGAACTACCCACTCGACATCCTTACTTGCTATCATATAGCTACGAAGCCACATATCGTACTACGCTTGTGGTAGCGGATCAAAGATGAGCTTCTCAGCAGAGGTCGAGCAAGAGCTTTCCCATACGCTCCTGATTGAGCTACTGGCATATCAATTTGCATCTCCGGTGCGATGGTAAGAGCCCTTCATACTCCGGAGTCACACCAGTATTGATGTACCAGGATCGAGACTCAGGATGTTCTTATGCGAGACTTTGGTGCAGAACGATTGGTGGAAGTCGGTCCCTCCCCTACACTTGCAGGAATGGCCAAGAGAACGCTAAAGCAAAAGTACGAAGTCTATGATGCAGCAAAGTCCATTCAAAGAGATGTGCTCTGCTACTCATCAGATGCCAAGTCGATATACTACAATATAGAAGATGTGGTGGAAGAATCAGCTCCTCCGCCTCAAAGTACAAACACGCCTGCTGTAGCAGCTCCGACTTCGGCGCCGGTAGTCCAAGCTCCAATCGCTTCGGCAGCCCCTGCAGCTGGACCAGCACCAAGCATTCCAGACGAGCCTGTAAAGGCTGTAGACATCGTCCATGCTCTCGTTGCACAGAAATTGAAGAAGACTATAGAAGAAGTGTCTCTGTCAAAAGCCATCAAGGATCTGGTCGGAGGAAAGTCTACGATGCAAAACGAGATCCTAGGAGATCTTGGCAAAGAGTTTGGCAATACTCCGGAGAGACCCGAAGAAACGCCTCTAGAGGAGCTAGGTGCTGCCATGCAGGGCTCATTCAATGGTCAATTGGGTAAACAAAGCAGCTCGCTTATACAACGATTGGTGTCGTCCAAAATGCCAGGTGGTTTCAATATCACGTCTGTTCGCTCATATTTATCTTCGAAGTGGGGCCTTGGTCCTGGCCGTATTGAAAGCGTCTTACTTCTGGCACTTACCATGGAACCACCTGCTCGTCTTGGTGGCGAGCCTGACGCAAAGGCGTTTCTCGATTCAGTAGCTCAGAAATATGCCGGCAAGGCGGGCATAACCTTAGGAGCACCTGTTAATGCAGGCTCTGCTGCGGGCGGTGGTGGAGGCGGCTTGGACCCTGCACAATTTGCAGCTCTCACGAAGGATCAGACCGACATGGCCAAGAGTCAGCTTGACTTATACGCCAAATTCCTAAAGATAGATCTGAAGGACGGCGACAAGAAGTACCTGGATGAACAGGCTACAACAGCCGCGTTACAGGCTCAGATAGATCTCTGGGAGGCAGAACATGGCGAATTCTACGCAGCTGGAATTGCTCCAGTTTTCAGTCCACTCAAAGCCAGAGTATATGATTCGCACTGGAATTGGGCGAGACAGGATGCTCTGGATATGTACTTTGACATCGTTTGGGGCCGTCTGAGACTGGTCGATAGAGAGATTGTCGCTCGCTGTATATCCATCATGAACAGATCAAATCCTACTTTGCTGGAGTTCATGCAGTATCATATCGATCATTGTCCATCGGACAAGTCAGAGACATATAAGTTGGCCAAAGATTTGGGGCAAAGCTTGATTGATAACTGTAAAGAGGTTCTCAATGAAGCGCCTGTGTACAAAGATGTCACTTTACCGACAGCTCCACAGACCAAGATTGATGCTAAGGGCAACTTGTCTTATGACGAAGTGCCTCGAGCTGGTGTACGGAAGCTCGAACAGTATGTGCAACAGATGGCTGCCGGTGGTAAAATCACGAGTTTCGCTAGCAAGTCTAAAGTCCAGAATGATCTCGGACGAATCTACAAGATAATCAAGCAACAACATAGGATGTCGAAAGCTAGCAGACTACAAATCAAGACGATCTATGCCGATGTGGTAAAGGCTCTTGCTGTCAATGCTGTTGACCTCGAAGAAAAACCGAAACGTGGTCGTCGTGTCAAAAAGACTGCAACCAACGGACAGCAGGACCACGAGACCATACCGTTCCTCCATCTCAAGAAGAAAGAAGAGCACGGTTGGGAATACTCGAGCTCGCTAACTGAGATTTACATTGACGGGCTCGAAAAAGCCGCTCGGGACGGCGTATCATTCCAACATAAGTCTGTTCTGATGACAGGGTGCGGTGCTGGGTCGATTGGCGCTGAGGTCATGCAGGGACTGCTCGCCGGTGGCGCCAAGGTTGTTGTCACAACATCACGTTACAGCAGGAGTGTCACCGAATTCTATCAACAAACGTTCGCCAGATTTGGCAGTAAAGGCGCGTGCCTGATAGTAGTGCCCTTCAATCAAGGATCCAAGCAGGACGTCGATGCTCTCGTCGATTACATTTATGATGATAAGAAAGGTCTTGGTTGGGATCTTGATTTCATCATTCCTTTCGCGGCGATCCCAGGTAAGCCCTCTAATATTATTAGAAACGAAAAGCTTACAGGTATAGAAAATGGTCGAGAAATAGATAACATAGACTCGAAGTCAGAGCTTGCCCACAGAATCATGTTGACCAATTTACTACGACTCATCGGCGCTGTTAAAAGCCAGAAGGCGGCTAGAGGCTTCGATACCAGACCTGCGCAATGTATGCTTCCACTTTCCCCCAATCATGGTACTTTCGGAAATGATGGTTTATACTCAGAGTCCAAATTAGCTCTTGAGACTCTGTTCAACCGGTGGCATTCAGAATCGTGGGCTGCTTATCTTACAATCACCGGTGTCGTTATAGGCTGGACACGAGGTACAGGTCTCATGTCGGGCAATAATTCTGTTGCCGAAGGCATCGAAAAGCTCGGTGTACGAACATTCAGTCAACAAGAAATGGCTTTCAATATTTTGGGTTTGATGACTCCGGCCGTAGTGTCTCTATGTCAGCAAGAGCCTGTCTGGGCAGACCTGAACGGAGGTTTACAATTCCTTCCAAGACTAAAGGAGCTGACAAGTGAGCTCAGAGAGGAATTGGCCGAAAAGAGCGAAGTCCGCCGAGCCGTTGTTGCAGAAACTGCAATTGAGCATCAGATCGTAAACGGAGCAGAGGCAGAACGACTTCACAAGAAGCAGATCATTCAACCGCGAGCCAACATGAAATTCGATTTCCCGAATATCAAGTCGTCAGAGCAATTAGCTAATTTATCGCACTTGAAAGGTATGGTGGATCTCGATAGAGTAGTTGTGGTGACTGGTTTCTCGGAGGTAGGCCCATGGGGAAACTCGCGTACTCGTTGGGAGATGGAAGCATATGGCGAGTTCTCCCTGGAAGGTTGTATAGAGATGGCTTGGATCATGGGACTCGTCTCAAACAAAAATGGTGCTTGGATCGATTCTAAAACTGGAACGCCTGTTGAGGATCGAGAAGTCAAAGCCAAGTACGAGCAAGCTATTCTTGATCACTCTGGAATACGTTTGATAGAAGCTGAACTCTTTGATGGATACAATCCACAAAAGAAACAATTGCTTCAGGAAGTCGTGATTGAGAGTGATTTGGAAGAATTCGAGACATCAGCGGACACAGCCGCAGCTTACAAGCTAGAGCATGCTGACAAGGTCGAAGTCTTTGAGAATAAGGAGAGCGGCGAGTGGACTGTCAAATTCAAGAAGGGTGCGACATTGCTCATTCCAAAAGCACTTCGATTCGATCGTCTCGTTGCTGGTCAGATCCCAACCGGCTGGAATCCGAAAAGATATGGACTCGAGGACGATATTATCTCTCAGGTAGATCCCATCACATTATACGTTCTCGTTGCTACCGTTGAGGCTCTCGTGGCTTCCGGTATCACGGACCCATACGAATTTTACGAATATGTTCATGTATCCGAGGTTGGCAATACTGCGGGTTCTGGTATTGGAGGTGTTACGGCGCTGAGAGGCATGTATAAGGACAGATGGACAGATAAGCCTGTTCAGAAGGATGTCCTTCAGGAATCCTTCATAAACACTATGTCTGCGTGGGTCAACATGTTGTTGTTGTCTTCTGCAGGTCCGATAAAGACACCTGTTGGAGCCTGCGCGACTGCCGCAGAGTCGGTCGAAATTGGTTACGATACGATAACAAGTGGCAAAGCCAAAATTATTATTGTAGGTGGATATGACGACTTCCAGGAGGAAGGCTCTTATGAATTCGCTAATATGGGTGCCACGAGCAATACTGAGAAGGAGTTTGCTCATGGCCGGACTCCAAAGGAGATGTCTCGTCCAACCACAACTACCCGTAGCGGATTCATGGAGTCACAGGGAGCAGGAATGCAAATTTTGATGCAAGGCTCTCTCGCCATAAAAATGGGCGTGCCCATCTATGGAATCATCGGCATGACTGCGACTGCAACTGACAAAGAAGGCCGTTCTGTACCAGCTCCTGGACAAGGTATATTGACGACTGCGAAAGAGACACCTGCCAAGTTCCCTTCCCCCCTGCTCGACATCAAATATCGCGCTAGACAATTAGCGAAGCGTAGAGAGCAGATCGTGCAAGCAGCAGAGTCGGAGTACTCTTACCTTGAGGACGAAGTGGCGGCAGCGCTAGCACAGGATTCCGAGCTTGATGTGACCGCATACAGGCAGGAACGCGCCGATCACATTAAAAGAGAAGCAATCAGACAGGAAAAAGATGCTCAAAATTCGTACGGCAATGAATTTTACAAGAATGATCCCACCATCGCTCCCCTTCGAGGCGCACTTGCTGTCTGGGGTCTTACCGTTGATGATATCGGGGTGGCATCATTCCATGGTACTAGCACTGTCGCAAATGACAAGAACGAGTCTGATACTATTTCGAAGCAATTGGCTCATCTAGGCAGAAGCAAGGGGAATGCATTGCTAGGAGTCTTCCAGAAGTACTTGACAGGACATCCAAAAGGTGCGGCAGCAGCTTGGATGCTGAACGGTGCTATGCAGATTCTGAATACAGGCCTTGTCCCGGGTAATAAGAACGCGGACAATGTAGACCAATACTTGGAGAAGTTTTCTCACATCTTGTATCCAAGTCGAAGTATCCAGACAGATGGCATCAGGGCTGTGTCAATCACATCCTTTGGCTTCGGGCAAGTAGGCGCACAGGTCATTGTGATTCATCCTGATTATATCCTTGCAACCTTGGAAGCTGAGGCCTTGCAAGCATACAAGTCCAAAGTTGAAGCTCGATATAAGAAATCGTACCGGTACTTGCATGAGTCACTGGTCCACAACAGTCTCATCAATCCGAAGAAATCACCACCATACACACCTGCACAGGAAAGCTCAGTCTATCTAGATCCGCTAGCTCGTGCGTCAAAGGACAAGGCCGGCTCTTGGTCATTTCCATCTAAATTCCATCAAGCGAGAGATAACGGGCATACATCAGAGATCATTAAGAACCTTACTGATGCCAGTGGGGGTAAAAATGTTGGGGTAGATGTCGAACTTATATCTAGCATCAATATGGAGAATGCTACCTTCATAGAACGGAACTTCACAGCAGCTGAACAGGCTTATTGTCGTAAGGCACCTTCTCCACAATCAAGCTTCGCTGGGACGTGGTCGGCCAAGGAAGCAGTTTTCAAAAGTCTCGGTACAAGGAGCAAAGGAGCAGGTGCTGCGATGTTGGAGATTGAGATTGTACGGACGAACGGGGAACCCAGTGTCCACCTTCACGGTGCTGCAGAATCGGCCGCAAGAACAGCAGGATTGACCAACATCAAAGTGAGTATCAGCCATGACGAGCATCAAGCAGTCGCAGTCGCAATTGCTTCTTGAACCAAGCGATAGCGTCCATACAATCAATAGAGCTTAGCACAGAATTTCGTATCATAACATTTCAATAACATACTTCGAACGTCTTGATCCGGAGACAGACACAGATTTCACGCTTCGACAATATTGGGATGGAGTGGTACTCCACGAGTTGTTAGCTGAGAAATTGTATGATGTTTCTTCCAGGAATGTGTATTGCGGCCCCACTTGTCCGAGCTCAATGCAAGTACCTTCGAATACCTATTCTCACGCCTATACGAGCTTCAAGATTTATTCATGTGACGATGGTATATAGTCTCGTCATGTGCGGATCTTGAATCTGTCATTGAGCGAGCAGATAACAAAGCCGAACTCTGTTGACCTGGTCAATATCTTACTCCGGTATGGATGACACCGTCGCCCAAGGTCTGGCCAACAAGATATATGAAAAACGAAAAAGTGCAGCTTATGAGCTTGAAAGGTAAGGAGATCGATCGCCAGCGGTCACTAATGTGAATATGCTCAAACTGGCAGAATAATCAAACTTGAGTCAGAAGAGGCAAAAGTCCGAGCAATTATCGAACAACTCTGCACCGAATTTATAGGCACAGCAGATAGACCTGCTCGTAGTGCTTCCGGTGGCTTGATAGGTCTTGCTGCTGCTACCATCGCATTAGGAAAACACTCAGCTCGCTATCTCGATCTAATCATACCCGCGGTACTCTCGTGTTTCGCTTCACAGGACTCGCGGATTCGCTACTATTCGACCGAATCACTATACAACATTGCCAAAGTCGCTAAGGGCGAGGTCTTGCTCTATTTCAATGAAGTATTTGACATGCTCTGCAAGGTAGATATCCCAATCTGTCACTTTCGAAATTGACCCGATAGCTATCTGCCGACTCCGAGATATCTGTCAAGAATGGAGCGGAATTGCTCGATAGACTGGTATAACAGGCCACACTAGACAACTCTAAGCATACTGACTGGGCAGATCAAGGATATTGTGAGTGAGAAAGCTACTAGCTATATTTCGTTGTTACAGCGTCCTCACAGACGTGATCGAGACGATACAGAAGTAGAGGCACTGAACACGCATTCGCCAGATCTTGAGGATGATGATGATGACGACCACGTCCGTTCCACCGCGTTCTCATTATCGAAATTCATTCCTCTACTCTCAGAGAGATTATATGTTATTAATCCATACACGCGCACATTCTTAGTGTCGTGGATCACCGTACTGAACTCAATACCCGATCTCGATCTCATTGTATTTTTGCCGGACTTCCTTGATGGGCTCATGAAATACTCAAGTGATACTCATCAAGATGTGCGGATAGCGACTGCTCGATTGCTGGATAGTTTTCTGGAAGAGATAAAAAAGTCGACCCTCTCGAATAAGACGCCTGCTCGGTTCAAGTCTAGATCTTCTATTGATGGTACACCGAAACAGGGTGAGGCTGAGGACGACGAGGAAGATGAAAATCATGATTGTCAGGACGACATTGAGCCCTTCGATGTGCCGGTAGACTTTTCAAGAATCATTGCGATCTTGCTCAACCATATTAGTTCCGTCGACGAAGCAATACAGATTACAGCCTTGAGATGGGTCTCTGATTTCTTCGCAATCTGTCCATCAAATCTTTTGCCATTCACACCTAAGCTCTTGAGGGTCGTTCTGCCTGCCATTTCGCATGAGTCGACTGCCCTTCGAAGGTCTGCTCGAGATGTAAATGACAAACTTCTTGGACTCATCCGTGGTCTCATCGCTGGAGAAGGATCAGACGACGAAAATACCTTGCTCAATGCTGACCTCGAGGAACTTGACTTTGTCAATTCAGCAACTATTCAGCTGTATGGCTCATCCTTTCACATACCACGAATGACTGATATATTAGATTGGACGAGCACGAGGAGACCCGAGTGTCGGCCTTGGGATGGCTCATGGAACTAGTCAAATTGGCCGCAAAGAAGTCGAAGGAGGATCTAGGTCTTCGTGCTGAGATTCTGCCCGCGTTGCTGAAGACTCTCTCTGACTCGAGTGAGGCTGTTGTCAAGAAAGACCTCGAACTTCTTGCCCAAATTTCCAAGAATGATGATTACTTCAATCAGCTTATGGTCAATCTGCTTACACTCTTTTCGTCGGATCGTAATCTGTTGGAACAGCGGGGGTCTCTAATCATACGACAACTATCTCTGAATCTCAATGCAGAAAGGATATATAAGACCCTGGCAGAAAACCTGGAAAAGGAGACTGACCTTGAGTTCGCGTAAGTCTGCTCGTCGGTGCGACGCAATAAGTCCATTAATCTGTTATAGACAATCTATAGTACAACATCTCAATAACAACCTGCTGACCGCGTAAGATTAGTCTGATGGTCAGCGAAGCTGTGCTGACCTGTGCAGGCCAGAATTGTCAGATGCAAGAAAACGACTGCGACAACTGACCTCCACCGAAGGCAGCACCTTCTTTACAACGCTTTATCGTTCGTGGTCGCACAATGTAGTTTGAAGGTCCCTCCTAGTCTATCTATGCTGACTGCTCCAGGCTGTTGCTACATTCTCGTTATGCTTACTGGCACAAGCTTATGAGCACGCATCAAATCTTCTACAAGTATTTGCAGAACTCGAAGTTTCAGTGCAGGTCCTAGTGCAGATTGACAAGCTGTATCCATCACAAAGCTGCGCATCTCGAACATTGACACTGATATACTTTAGTGTGCAATTACTCGAAAGTCCTGTATTCATATACCTGCGATTACAACTGCTAGAGCCCGAAAAGCACCCATACCTCAATAAATGCTTATATGGTCTATTGATGCTATTGCCTCAGACACAGGCATTTCACACATTGCGAAACAGACTACATAGTATAACAACACATAGCTTTGCTCCGAGCTCAAAATCAAGCTCATCTACAAGCTCTCGTTTATCCAAAGGATCTGAAATTCACTGGGATAATCTCCTGAATCGGTTCAGAATGCTGCAAAATAGACAACAGGCCCAAGGGAGAATCAAGCGTAATTGGACGGAATAAAGGCACATCGCGGGCTCCACTGAATAATGGAGGATACAGACAATATAGGACGTCTTAATCTTGTGTACTGCAATTGTGGTTGTAGACGTGTCAATGAGCTAGCAAGCGATGCTGACTATTGTGCAGCATTCAGAGCTTGCTGCAGTCCGACCCGCCCCATGTGAGGGCATTGATCGTAGCCTGACATACGGCGGGTGTTGATACACGACGATAATTGCGCACTAAAAACGACTTCCATGACAGCGGTTGAGATAGCAGCAATAGTGCGAATCACGGAGTATTCGGGCAATCGCGTCCTGTAATTGTCCAGAGACGCGTTCTACCTTCCTCGGTACGGTAAGCTACATAGGCCCCACAATCGTGCCGCGATGAATTGGCTGACCGACCAACCGAATGACCTACCTGTATCTACCTTTCTGTTGTCAAGACATCGCGCCCTGTACCTCTCATACTGACTCGCCAGCCTTTCCTCCATCATGATGCGCTGATAGCTCCGGCTGTACTGTAACTTGCCTTCGTGATCGGGTGGTTGGGACTTCAAATTCACGAATGGAGGCCCTTGAACAGCAGCCAGAGCTTGAAGTAGATTCTGAATTTGGTACATTCTTTAAAAGCTTGCAGGAGCGAGATGGAACGATACGAGTATTTGACAGAAACGGATTCTACTCGATTCATGGGAATGATGCTAGGGGCGCGGCCAACGACATATACAAAACACAAGCCGCTCTCAAGTCAACGTCAGGTTTGCCCAGTCTGACTATTTCCAAGGCAGGCTTCGGTAGATTCTTGAGACAATGCTTGTTTCAGCGTAGTCTTAAAGTAGAAATATGGGAGAATCAGAGGAGTACGGGATGGCGTCCCAGTAAAGAAGCCTCTCCAGGGAACATTCAAGCAGTACAGGAAATGCTTTCGCCGGACGATGTAGACAGTGCCATTTTGCTGGCTGTCCATGTTCGGAAGTCGAGCGAAGGACTAAAAGTTGGAGCATGTTTTGCAGATATTGAACGGCACCTCATAGGACTCCTTGATTTCCTCGAAACGGACACTTACTCGAACTTTGAATCATTGATCATCCAACTTGGTGTAAGGGAATGCTTACTCAAGGACGACGCAGGGAGTGACATCGAGTCGAACAAGCTCAAGGCGGTCTTGCAACGATGTGGGGTCACTTGTACAATCTTGCAAGCGAGGGATTTCAACAACACCAACATAGAATCTGATTTCGCAAGGCTGTTGTTGGATTCCAATCAATTCCAAGCGGACTCAAAGAATACGTTAGCACTTTCCGCGGCATCTGCGTTGACGACTTATTTGTCCTTATTGTTAGACTCTGCCAATTTCAACAGGTTTGAATACTGGAACTTTGACCTCTCGACCTTCATGAAGCTAGATGGAAGTGCGCTCAAGGCCCTGTCATTGTTGCCCTCTGCAAACGATGGTACGAACAAAAGCATGCATCTTTTTGGCCTGCTTAATCAATGTCGCACAGCGATAGGATCGAGACTGCTTTCTCAATGGCTCAAACAGCCCTTACTGGACGTGCAAGAGATTGAGAAACGCCATAACATCCTTAGCTACTTCTTCGATCATAATGACACACGCGAATCTTTACAAGCAGAGTTGAAGCTGATACCAGATCTTTCGAGGCTATCCAATAAATTCAGAAGGGGTCTGGCACAGCTCGAGGATGTGGTCCGAGCATATCAAGTCACCACTAGAATACCAGAGATCATAAGCGCTTTTGGGATGAGTCAGGACGATCCTGATGCTGCGTGCTTGGAAGCTGCATACCTCATTTCATTAGAAGAATGTCGCAGGTCGCTAGAGAAGTTCCAGGATCTGGTAGAGACTACAGTAGATCTACAGGCCCTTGAGCATCACGAATACCTTATAAGACCAGACTTTGATGCAAGCTTGGGCAATTTGAAAGCGAAGATTGAAGATACCCGAGACGCGGTGAATGCTGAGCACGAGCGAGTCGCCGACGATATCGCTATGGAGAAGGAGAAGAAGCTTAAACTTGAACAGCATAGCATCTTCGGGTACTGTTTGCGTCTATCGCGTGTCGAGGCTGCCGCGATTCGACAGAACAGGGACTACAAAGAACTGCGTAAGCTTGTTGTTGTTTGATCTGTTATACCACTAACGAATGTAGAAACAGCGAAAGCTGGAGTCGTATGTGCTTGCCAAGCTTCACGTTTCTTCCACTGACGAGTCAGTTCTTCACGACAAATACTCTATCGACCCTTGCCAAAGCCTATACTGACCTCAATTCGCAATATTCCAGGCACCAGACAGGACTTGTTCGCGAAGTCGTTACCATCGCTGCGTCCTATTGTCCTATTTTTGAGTCACTTGCAACTGTGCTTGCACATCTCGATGTGATGCTAGCTTTCGCCAAGGTGTCCTTACTGGCACCCACAGCCTATGTGCGACCTCGGATGCATACGATGGGCACCGGCTGCACTGTTCTCACTGGGTCGCGGCATCCCTGTATCGAAGTTCAAGACGACGTAAGCTTCATTCCCAACGATATATCATTGATCAGAGGGGAGTCGGAATTTCTCATCATCACGGGAGCAAACATGGGCAAGTCAAGTTGTTTTTTATGGTACCCAGGCATGCACTAACGTCATAGGTGGCAAATCGACTTACATTCGTCAAGTAGGCATTATCACGCTAATGGCTCAGATAGGGTGCTTTGTGCCTTGTGATGTCGCTGAAGTTTCCGTTGTCGACTCCATTCTCGCTCGAGTAGGCGCTGGAGATTCTCAACTCAAGGGTATTTCAACCTTTATGAGCGAATGTTTGGAGACTGGAGCCATCTTGCGCTCGGCAACTGCAAACTCATTGATAATCATCGACGAATTAGGCCGCGGAACAAGTACAACTGACGGATATGGCTTGTATGTTTAAATTCTGTAAAAAAAAATATGCACTAACAAAAGCAGAGCGTTTGCAATTTCGGAGCATATTGTACAAAAGATTGGTTCGCGAACCGTGCATACACGATCCATACAGAACTGACGCATTAGGATGTTTTTCCTTGTTTGCAACACATTTTCATGAATTAACAGCATTGAGCGATTCGGAACCCACAGTAAAGAATCTACACGTCTCAACTTATGTCGATTCAGCCACGGAAGGCATCACTTTGCTTTACAAAGTAGTGGAGGGTTCGTGTAATCAAAGCTTTGGGATACATGTGGCAGAGTTGGCAAGATTCCCAGCGTCAGTGATTGCCATGTCAAAGAGGAAATTGGAAGAACTGGAACAACCCGTCAACGAGGACAATCAGAATGGACGGAGGACGCGAAGCAAGCTGGACTATGCTTCCGTCTCAAAGATTCTGCAGCGCCTGTCAAGCAATGGCACGCCGACACTAACGGAGCTTCGTAAGGTGGCCGCCGAAGTATTGGCTGAGTAGCCGTGTAATCAATATAGATTAAAGGATTATAATGTGATGTTTGATGAATGTGCAAATTCAGTACCGTAATGATGCTACAGACATTGATCAGTGATTGGTACGCCTTTGTCGACGTCTCCAAGACTGATCACATGCACGTGCATCATAGAAATCTTCCCACGCAAATTCTACACGCGCCCGAAACTTGGATATAAACCTCTCTCAGGTACAACTCACAACATTATCATTCACTACGACATAATACCACGACTTGTTCTGGAGCGCAGTAGAGACCTGAGAATGGACAAGTGAAAGATAGAGAGAACGAGAGAAGAAGAGTGTGAGAACATGAAATGACGAAACTTACTGTCTTCTTTCAATGCCGATCGACTGTGACGACACCCAACCGCTCCTCAAAAGGGGGTATTACTTGCCAGTAAAAACAACAATTTCCTGATCTCTTCTCACACAATCTTCAAATTCTCCTCTCTCTCTCTTTACTTGTCTGTCTTCTCGTCATTTCCAATTCTGTCTGGGGCAATACTAAAACATGGACAGGACGACACGAGAGACGAGATTAACGGGGGCAGAGTGTTTTCCCTTAAATGATGAAAAAAGGATCGTAAATCCACTCGCAGTTTCCACTGTAGCTCGACGCTCAGAACGAACCTTCTAGTCGAGTCGATGACGGGGTTGCTTACAGTCTGATTCCGGAATTCTCGCCCCCATTCTTTCGTCTCTCGTGTCGCGCCTATCACTTGATGTAAAGTAGATGTAGATTATTATGATATATTAGAGACTTGTGCTATATACAATGCAGTTTTGCCAACAACGTCAAAATATTCCCTCATTATTCCTGCGTGATTGTGTCGTTGCTCAAACGTGGTGTCTTCATTATTGATTTTGGGGAGAGGTCGTCACTAGGGCGTCGTAGCGAGGGATGAATGCAGACCTTGTATGACGCCGGGTCGTTGTTCCATGTTGGCCACTACAAGAATTCATCAGTCTACAATTGTGGGAGTAAAACAAAGATTTCATTACCCCATGCATTGACTTCAGGAAATTCCGCAGCGAGATCGATTTCGAGACGATGGGCCGTGCGTGTCCAAGTCAAATAAGAAAGATCCGCCTACAACCATCAACGTACTGTGTAAAATATTGTGTGGTGATGTGTTTACAATGGTGCAGAAATCACCGACCAGCCAGACGGCTCGTTTCGTCGTCATTAATTCATCCACTTGAAGATCCAATAGTTCCGCTTTATCCCACAACGCTTCCCTCGCCTATCAAAATCAATCAACTATTATGGATAGGGTAGAGGGTGTTGACCTCTGAGAGTCGGAATTCGAGGACAGAGTATATTCGTCGCGATTCTTCCGTGTATCGTTTAATTGCCGAGGGAACATACTCGCTCGCGTGAAATTTAAACCAAAATGCCTGTCCTTGCTACCCAATTAGTCTAAAATATCTTCGAGATGGGGTACAATGGTACAATGACAGAGTGACCGGAGACTTGCAACATGAGCCAGGACGTAATCATCGATTGCGCCCTCGTATCGTCCGGCCAAATATCGTGGTGATGGTCATACGTCCTCACGAGATAGAGTAATATCGCACCCGACTCCCAAACCGCAAAATCGTCCGCCCGGTGGTCCACCAAGGCAGGAATCCGCGCGTTCGGACAGATTCGAATGAATTCTTCTTTTCGATGATCGCCTTGTTTAAAGTCGATAAATACCGTCCTATACAAGAGTCGCAACTCGCTCAACACGCACGCCACTTTGAATCCATTAGGTGCTCCCCGATGCGAATACAACGTAAAGTCGTATTCTCTCTTACTTCCCCCTCTCGCATTCGTCGTCGTCGTCGAGACTGGTAAAGAAGGTGTATGGTTGTCCCCTTGACTTGAACCTGGCATTCGCATTCAAGCCAAAAAGGTCAGGTCGATTTACAAAAAAAAAGCCTTGATGATTGTCAAAACACGTCTTCGTAAGTCTCTCCTCTTCGATCGTCCAATATTGAATATTCGTACAGCGTCGCGAATAGATTAGGAAATGTCGTCTATTGACAAGAAACGAAACAATCAATCAAGAGGAGAGAAGAAGAGCGGGATGGAGAGCGGCAGGTACATAGATAATCTTGAGCTTTTAGGGGCGGGCGAAAAGGCGGGGAAAAATGACCGGCACGGTTGACAAGTTGAGGAATTTAAAGAAAAGGTAAAAGCAGTCGACCTTTTCTCCGTTGACTTGCCACTCTATAATGTTTTGTAGTATATATGTATATATATATATGTATATACAATGTTGTATAATTATTACACATCTTTACAATAATACATATTCCCCCAAAAAAATAGCCCGCTCATCGCTAATGATGCTCGTGCTGAAATTGTACACAAGATATACCCTCAACTCATGCAGGTCCTTTCGACGGCCCAAATGCATTGATCTAGCGTGCTCGTTTGCGCCAAGAGAGTCCGCAAGAATTACACAACCTGACACCCTGAACACCAGTGCGCCATTGCGTCGTCTCTGTCGTGCCACACATGGTGCACCGGAGGACATTTTCATCCGGCATTCGTACGACAGCGGGCGCTTTGGCTCGCATGGTGCGGAGAGCTTCGAGCCGCTCGCGAAGGATCTTGTTTGTCTTCCGTGCCCTCACAAACTCAGTCTGCCAGGAAGTGTGTCTCGATGAGCTGATGTCATTAAACAGATCAGGCACCGAGATTGGGGCAAGAGAGATCTGCTCCATGCACGAGCCAACGGAACCTGCATCCGATAAGATGCTGGGACTCGGACTGCCGGTCGGAGTGATGGTCATGTTTTTCCTCTTGAGTGACTCTCCAGGCTCGAACGTCAGATATGTCCGGACCAGCAGAAAGTCTGGAGAGGCAGTGTTTTCCGTGCCAGGGTAAAAGTACGAAATACAAGGTAAACGCTTCCCAAAATGAGGATACTTTTGTACACAGCTGTGTCGGATCGAGCCAACGATTCCTGAACGTGCTAGTTCGAGTGCTTGAGACAGACTCTCGTGATCGGCTTCATCAACAATATCAGACAGACGTGCCCCAAGAAGATGAGCCAGAGGAATGCCAAGCAGTTTCGACGAAGAAGCAGTGGAGAAGAGAATCAGACCATCTGTGGATGTCCGAGACCAAAATTCGTTGTGTGTAATTTGCCCGCCGTAGTCGCGGGACGCGAGGGTGCGTCGCGCTCGCGCGCTCATCACTACACAACGCTCGTCGAAAGTCGCGCTGCTTTGCAAGCACTGACCAGCAAATTCTATCCACTGATAGGATCTATCGCTATGCCGGAGTCGCGCTAGGAGAGTCAGAGGGTAATTATGGACGGCATTATCGAGAGCTTTTGTGATGCTTGACAGATCGGCTGGATGTGTCAGGAAGGAGATGTGTTGACCTTTGAGCTTTCGTGGTGTGTAGCCTAAAAGAGAGGAGACGGAGGGCGATACGTACATGATCATACCCTGTGTCGAGAGCACGAATACGACATCGCGGACCTCGCGCAATAGGAAACGACTCCACAATCGACGATCACTGTTCCCCCTCGAGAGCAAGTCATCTACGACGAGTGAATGGGAACTTCTGCTCGGTCGTGGCAGCTTCAGTGGTCGAGCTATCCTTGGTGTTAGTCTGTAATCGACCTCGAAGGCTCCATTGGGAAATCTTGTGATGTTGTTGGGAAACATGTCTGCATTGATCTGCAAAGCGACGACGAAATCAAAGGTTGGTGCATGCTTCGACGAGATCGGAATTATCGTCACGACATTCGTCCAACTTTTGGAGGACTTTAGGTAGTTTGTCAGCGTGACCTGAGACTCCTGGCCGAGTGACAGATCTTCCATCATGATCTGAACGGCCTTGTTGTCGGTATGCTCTCGATACGCGCCAGCGTCTTGCTGTCCCTTGGGGTCCTGCATGAACCTGTGATTTTTACCCCGGACCTCACTCATCTTGTACTGTGTCGTCGTCTCAAAGGCGGGCGATGCGTATATCAACGGCATATCTTCCTGTCGCGCGTCCGACACACTGAACGCACAAGACATGTCAATGGGAGCAATAAGGAAAGACGAGTGATGCTGTCGCATTGCCTTGACCGCCATGTGAAGCCAATCTTCGGGTCTCTCAGGCGGCTCGAGAGGTATTGCGTCTTCCTCGTCAGAATCCATCATTTGTGTGGTCTGCAGACTGCGATTGTGGTTTGTGTAGTTGGGGACAAATTAGATTGCGGACAATGCCTGCTCATGTCGCTGCTGATGATGTCTATACATGAATCCCCTCTGAGCAAGAAGTTGAGTTTGAATTGTCTCGATATATATATATCTCTTTTGTACAGCCACTCAGGTTGAAAGTGGAAGAGATCTGGAGAATGCGGCTATTGTCAGCAGATTACGCCGTTCGCCCTAGCCATTCGCTTGACACAACATCTGCGTGAGGTTATCGGCTCTGAATGATTCAACAAGTGAGTAGTGATAAGAACAAGAGTGGTACAGACACGAGCGAGGAAGGAAGCAAGTGAGTAGGTACAGTAGGTAGATGGCAAGTGAACGAAGCGAGTGTGGTGGTAATGAGATCAGTCAGTCAGTCAGACAGACAGCAGACAGCGCGCTCTCGGGATGGGAAAAGCCGAATCCAGTCGAGAGCTTCAGCAGCGATGGAGACTCCGTTTCAGAAGTGTCTGCTCCCACTCTCTCCAAAACTGCCAGACCTCTGCCTCTTACCATCATCCCTCTGTGTAGTATAGACAGTTCAACTCGAGACTACTTTTAGCGACCACCAGATAGCAAGGGAAAGAGAGTCTCCGGCAGAAAGTGAAGGAGATCAAAATGTCCATCAGCTGTCACATCCTCGACACCACACTAGGGAAACCGGCGAGCAACGTCTCCGTCAGATTGAGAAAGGGCGACTCGATGGTCGCGCTGGCCTACGGACAAACAGACGCAGACGGTCGCGTCACCGTCTGGCACTCACTCACAAACGAACCCCTCGAAATCTCCACCGAATCGACCTCTTACACCCTCGTCTTTTCCACGGGACCGTACTTCCAGTCACAAGACATTCAGCCCTTCTTTCCCTCTGTCGAAGTATCCTTTCTCGCCCAACAAGGGCAGAAGTATCACATTCCCCTCCTCCTCAGTCCCTTTTCCTACTCTACCTACAGAGGTTCATAATGATGATTACTACCATCCTGTCATCTTGTATATTAACGATATCATATGAATATTCGTGACTTATAGTCGAAATATTTCAAGAGTCCATGTATGCACTACATGAATCCATCAGATCAGAATGAATTCAATCTTGGATAGATATGTATATACTACATGACAGTATGCAGTGTCATTAACTTATTCTATGGCACAGTCTTGGCCGCTGCCACTACCTGGCTATGCTGGCTTCGTGGTGTCGATTGACTCGATGCTCGATTACTATTGCCCGCATTTCCCCGTCCACCATCCTTCACAGGATAACCCATACTCCGACCGCTCGTCTGCAACGGGCGGAATCTCACCGGCACCACCTGCGAATACGTCGCCCGTACCGCCTGCGCAATCGTCGGTGGTAGCGTACCCACGTAAGAGGGAGTAAATCTCACGAGTGAATAATCCGGTCGCACTCCGTTCGGCAGCAACTGACCCGGTTTAATGTCCTTTGTCGTGATGGCCTCCTGCAGTCTACTCGACGTCCTCTGAGCCAACGACTGCTCTTCTTCCGTCGGCGTTGAGAATGGTCCTGCCGCCAATCGTGCAGTCTGTAATGCCGACAGCTCCATCAGCATGCTCGAAATGTCTTCCTCCCTTTGCTCTCGTGTCTCAAAGGTGTCGAGCAAGTCATCAGCAAAGTCAAATTCTGTGGATGATTGTGCGGCTGTAACGATATCGCCGTTCGCACTTGCTGGTGTCGCCTCTCCATTCGTGGCTGGGACGACTTCTCGTGCCTGCTGACGATGCAATAATAAAAGGTGTCTTGTAGCTTGACTGAGCGTGGCTTCGCTACTGTCCAAATCTGGTCCAAAACTTTCATTCTGTGAACGTAGTATAGGCCTTGTCGTCGTGAGCGGTTGTCGACCAGCATCGAGTCGCGATCGAGCGGGTGCAACCAGCGGACTCTGATATAGATCCTCCAAAGCTCTTGGCTCGTTCGCAGCCGTAGGAAGCACATCAATTAGTCGTACGTGAGATGGTAGATCAAGCTTACTCTCATTTGCAGAGAGATGGGTCATAGAACTGAAGAGCGGTCCCACTACTGTACTCGCAAAGAGCGTCTTGCCTCGGTCTTGTCTATCAGGGAATGCTCGAGGCGTCTCCGAAGGCTCTGTCGGCGTAGCCTCCGTCTTGATGTCGTCCTTCTGGGCCAGGCGCACCATGGCAGAGATCTTCTTATGAGTTTGTATGATAGTATTGCGGGCATCATGCTTTTTGAGTGTCGGTAAAATCGCATCAAGTACCTGATTCAGATGATTCAAGAGTTCGTCTAGACTTCCGTACTCGCTCGAGCGTAATTTGTCCATCAGTGAATGCTGCACTGCTTCACTTTTGAAAGTGAGCAACTCTTGTGTATTGCAATCGCTAATCTGGTCAACGAAGCAAAAGGCTGGGAAGAATAATTGTACCTTGATAGTGTAAACATGAGATCGCTAAGGATAGACGACAGTGTGTAGGATTTCGCTTCTTCTTTCGTTGTGACAGACTCTCGCTTCCTCTTCGTTGATGATCTTTCTGAAGTGCCATTCTCCGCGATGTCAACTAATTGCTAGTAAGAGAGATCGGATCAAGGACTTGCGTAACATACCCATGGAATGGACTCGTGATGTACTTGAGTGGCCGACAACAATTTTACCCTAGCTGAACCGAAGCTTCGCAAGGCGTGCAATGCGCGTAAATTGCTTCACAAATTCGCGATATACCTGGTGAGGCTATCGGGCAAGGCCAATAAAGGCTGGCGCCCAGGTCAAGAACTCTTGAAAGGTCACCGCTGCGGCCGCTACCGTGCAGCCACAACAATTGCAAGACATTTATCTCCCAGTCGCAATGGCCATAGTTGGACAAATGCTCATATAGGCAAGTCTAAGCAGATGTGCATGCAGTCCCAGCACAAGATCAAATTCAATGGTTGGTAGTATACAGAGTTTTGTCTTCTATCGAATGATGACTTCCTATCGCCTCAACTCAAATCGATCATATTCGCGCCAACCAGGCTCTCGTTGCTCGGGAGCTGCTACAGGCAAACTGTCTTGACGTTTCGGTGTCCTGTCTTTATTCGTCGTGACTTCTTGGGCCTTGATGTGCTCCACTTTTCCATCGGCATATCTGACATCCACAGAGCCATCTTCATTGCCAAAATAAGCTACTTGAGCCATGCCTGCAAAGATACCACACTCCACAACTCCACAGAGTGACTTTACGTTCTGCAGCAGCTGGACCGGGTCAATGCCAATCTCGAAAGGTGCATCAATGATAAAGTTTCCATTATCCGTGATGACCGGTCCAGCCTTGGCTTTTCCTCCCATTCTCAGTGCAGGATTGATCGCTCCCAGTGTCACGAGATCTCGAATGACTTTCGCATGTGCCAAAGGCACAATCTCAATAGGGACACCTTGGTGCCATTTCTCGCCTAGACGCGAGCTGTTCTTTCTATAATCCGCTACGATGACAAACTTTTTCGCACATGAAGCTACCAACTTCTCCTGGAAAAGACAGGCACCGCCTCCTTTTATGCACTGAAGCTCCGAGTCGACCTCATCTGCTCCATCAAAGGCGACATCGATGACAGGGTGGGCGTCGATCTCGCCAAGTGTGAGACCACCCCCAGTGATGAGTTCTTTTGATTGGAAACCCGTGGAGATGAATGTCATGTCACCTGTATCGTCCCGCTCCAGTATCCTCTCTACGGCATATATGACAGTCGATCCAGAACCGATTCCGATGACTTTTGCATCGGCGGGGAAGTGATCCTCCACAGCTTTGCGAGCGGCTAATCGTTTCGAGGCCTCTACCGGCTCCAAGCATTTCGGGTCCGGAAATGTTAGAGTTATGTTTTTGCGCGGCTTATGTGTCCGTGGAGCACTGGTATACATCGAATCGTTGACCACAAGGCTGTCCATTTTCGGAGGACTTTTCATAGATCGCAGTGAGCCTAGAGTCGCAAGATTTCGAGCGCTGGAGGTGCTTATCGCTCCGGGACGGCCTGTCATGCGGAATAAGGACGATGTCCGGGTGAACAAAAGTCGTTCACAGCGCTTCTCAAGACAACGAACGTAAATTGTAAGGTGAATCGACACCGGCGGTGCAGATAGCAACGCTAGTCGTGTCGGTTATGACCGAAGAAGAGGTTCGATTGTTGAGATGGCCCCGGCCCTCACTTTGCTCGAGTGGATCTTGGTTGTGGCTTGTTGTTTCCCGATGCCTGTCCCGGCTCCACCTTGTTCTCCTGCACGGTCGATTCCGGCAATTGCTAGGCCTTTGATGTGTGCATGCAACTAGCAAGTACTCTAGAAGTACTTTTCTATAAACACGTCAGAAAGGTAGTGTATTTCATAGCTGCGCTGAGGCTATCAAAAGTCTGGGAGGTAGGGGAAAGGCGGTAATGTATGTAAAAGCTGTGATGAGGCTGTCAAGGCCTGAGAGGCAGGAGGTGCGAAGGTACTGCAGCTTGTCTACATAATGGGCATTCCGGCTATGCTTGTCAGTAGAGAATTGCAGAGGTGAGTCGGCCCATACCTTTGTCCTGGTCCATTCCCCTATACAAGTCCAACAGAATAGATGACCACAAGGGGTTGCTGTCGGATCTTGCATGTAGCTAAGACATAAAGTGCACTTGCGTCCTTGTTCATCCAAGAAAGGCATGATAGCGTCATCTTCAAGATTTAATGTACTACTTTGAGCTTTATTGAAAGATGCGTGAGAAGCATCTGATGCTGGCAAGAGGTCACTTGATATTTGTATTGCAAGCCGGGTGAGCATCAGAAAGCCCAAAATCTCGTAGCCCACTCGGTCTGAAGATCCTTCCATTTTACGCAGAAATATATAGCGTAAACCTGCCAGTCGTCTGGACATTGTATAGTACGCTCCTGTAAAGTAGAAAATCGCCAGATGCAAAGTTGCAAAGTTCTGCACCGTGAGGTATCCTTGTAGGACATCCAGAGTCTCGAGCACCTTCGAGTCCTGTTTCACAAGAGCTCTAAGCTGTCTTTTAATGTTTGGCCAAGATCTTGCCACGATATATGGAAGTAGAGTAGACGTAGTCAAATACGCAGCCCTTCTGCCAGTGCTTGGCAGACTCAATCCAGTGGCATCAGTATAAGTAATGTCACAGTATTCTTCTCCCAACGTGGCTCGTCCGAGTAGGGTCGTGATTGACAAATACAAGATGCTCGCAAGGGTAGATATCTCTTCGAATTTACCATTGAGCGTTCGAGAGCCAAGCACTCTTCTGCACACTGATTGTATCTGAGAAATGAGGACAGACACATAGTATTGATCCTTTTGATTCGATCGTATGATATCTGCCCCGGACGCGAATTGCAGTGGTGAGAGATTCAAGACTCGCGCAGATGACATGCGTGCTTAAATACCGACTGTTGAGAGTGTTGAAATGCTTTCGATTATAACTCTGAACATGCTATGTGTGGAGGTATACAGTCCGCCGTGCAGGAGAAGTGGTGCTTCGAAAGTGTCCTCTTATTTTCGTTGTTTAGTATAGTGTCCTGTTCCGCGATCGCTATTGCTACAATAGGCCGGTGCAAGAATGCATGTCTCTGATCGGTCGCGTTCGAAGTGAGATGGTAGCAAACGACCTTAGACGGCCGTTATGATTTGTACAGCTGTGTGATTCCTCCAAGTATTCACATTACCCCAGAGCAGCGCGGCCACAAGATCTGTACACCGGGTACTGTACTGTAGCCCAGATGAGCGGCGGATATGCCGAGGCCGCTTAGTTCGTCGGTCAGAGAATACGACACGGGCATCAAGCACTGAATCGAACGCGGCAGCTACGGGTCTCTACTTGAATCTACGCGACCTGAAGCCTACAGACCACGGACACTTCAATTGGAGCTTGACAGCTGTCTTGCAGAGATTGGCCAGCATAGTAGCCCTCATCTGTTAGGCTTGCCAGAGACTCTACAAGTAGTCGATCACCAAGCAAATTCTGCAACGTTGCTGAGTCTGGCTTCAACATAAGAAATGCCAAAGACATTGGTCTCAGTGAACGGTCCGGTCGAAGACACCAAAGTATTCAAAAGCTGACCTGTTCAAGGAAAGTATGTGGCTATCACTCATACCATCGTGGCCTACGCGGCGTTCTTTGGTGCACTTATCGTAGGCTTGTTGCTCCATTACAAGAAGGTAGGTCTGATCGGCCTTTGTGAACCGATATCTGATACTTATGCTAGATTGTTCAAAACGAATACTATGGCTACCCGCAAGAATGGTTTCCGTCGGTCTCTGCGACGATAGGCGATTTCTACCCTGAGCGATCGGTCTTTCAGGTATTCATTGCCATCACATCCGGGCCACGATTTGCGTTGATTGGGCTGTGGTACCTCTTGACTAATCGTCCGGGAGTGCTGCCAAAAGCAACAGCCATTATTGGTCTATTTCGAACGATTCTTTGTGGAGGCTGGGTCTACGTTACCTCATCTGACGACCACGGTTGGCATGATATATTCATGATCAGCTATCTAGTCGCGACAATACCGTGGACTGTAGGCTGTCTATTGACAGCACCTGCGAATCCGAAAGCCATGCAGTACAGGAAGAGAGCAGCTATACTTTTTTTCGGTACTATGGTGCCTTTGATCTACTTCTTCATCCAACACAAGGTTCACCAAGTTCCAGGAGGTATGTGCACATCCTGCTAGCTGCTCGTTTCTGACTTTTGCAGCCTATACTATCTATGCTTTCTTTGAGTGGTCACTGATAATCTATGATGTGGCCTTCGATGCTGTAGCTATCCTGGATTTCGAGACTTTCGAGCTACAAATTGTAGACGCTAAAGGTCAACGGGTTGGGTATAGTCAATATGCTAAATTACCGATGTAAATCACTCATGCCCACACTAGATCCACGTCAGATAGTCAAGCTATCGAAAAAGAAAGGTACATTCCTCGCTGATCGATTGTGCCTTGATTGACCGTGTCTAGGAAGGTGAAGGATCGGGCATTGGTTGACTTGCAGACCATGAACCGCTATGACGTTCTCGATTTCATCGGCAGAGTATATATGGGTGTCAGTTTTTGTGAACATTATCTGGAAGTCGCTTACCGGAATAGTTCTCCTTGTGGAGCATATGGACCTCTCTTGGCCTGATGATCTGGTATTTTCCTTTGTGGAATATGGGAATATCCGGTTATGAAGTTACACTGCTCTCAACTTCCTTCCCTTTCTTACTGGGCATCCCTTTGATACATCGTGTCTTTGTGAAATACACAAAGTTCTTTCATTTTTTGTCTCTAATGGGTATTGCAGCATACAAGGTTGACAGCCCGCGCGATCGATTGCTCGTGGTCTCGCTAGCCAACATCATTCAATCTCTAAATTGGTCATCCTTGTTTCATTCGAATCGTCATCGACCTGCAATGCTGCAAAAAGACGCTATTGCATTCGGATTGGGTTTGGTGTTGTCTAGTATTGCGAAGATGTCACAATATGCCAATAACCCGGTCTGGCCTATCATGCATAGCGAAAATGGTGGTCTTAACAAAACAGCGCTTCTGGTGGGCATTGCAGCCACGCTTGTGACACGACCAAATAAACTCGATAATCAGCATGACATCGTAAAAGGCAAAACCATCACAAAATCAAATTGGCTTCTCAGTTCCTTAGGACTTGGTGGGATCTTTTTCGCGTTGCATTCGCTTTTGTCAGACTCTAGCACTATAGTCCTCTGGGTCTGGGACGGTTTCCCAATCCGAGGGCCCTTGGTCGTACCACACGGTGGTTTTACAATATGTGCAATGATGGCAGGCCTCTATCTCGGAGTGACACAGGTAGCGCTTGTAAGCTCATGGCTGACATATGGTGTTGCATGCGTAGGTGCGATACTCCTCTATTCCTTCCATGGTTATCCAGGTTATTGCGGCGGCATCATCCTTGCCACTTCACTGATGGCTTCTGTGCCCGGTTTGTTAGCTTCTGCGGCACAAAGTTCCCCGGGTAGGACTTTCGGCCTGGGCTTCACAATATACAATATCTTGTGTTTAATGCATGTCTGGATCGTAGCATATGCTTTCGTGCCTGCTGGTCCGGTCTTACGAGAACGTACCGACATTGTCATGTTAGTCATGATGTTGTGTATCGGATGTGGGTATGTCAATCTTGGGTCATTTCGAGTCGAGAGTTCTCGGGCGCAAAAAACAACTTCCTCGTCAGCACCTTCTCGAAACATATCTATGTTCAAGGTATGTGCGGGACTATTTGCATCTCTCACCTTCATGATTTCTTATGCGAGATTTCCGACCTTCGACTACGTGCCATATCATGCAGAGGACAAGTTGTTCACAGCTGGAATCTGGACAGTGCATTTTGGACTTGACAACGACATGTGGGCGAGTGAGACAAGGATGCGACAAATCATTCAGGAACTTGAACTCGATGTTATCGGATTACTGGAATCAGACACACAGAGAATTATCATGGGTAATAGGGACATGACCCAGCAGATCGCCGAGGAAATCGGAATGTATGTCGACTTTGGTCCGGGACCAAATAAACACACGTGGGGAGCAGCTCTTCTATCAAAGTTCCCAATCATCAATTCAACCCATCACTTACTGCCATCACCCGTGGGTGAGCTGGCTCCTGCAATCCATGCCACACTAGACGTCTTTGGAACCTATGTCGATGTGATTGTATCCCACAATGGTCAGGAGGAGGATCCGGAGGATCGAAGACTTCAATCTACCATGCTTGGTAAGATCATGGAAGAGTCGCCAAGACCATTCGTCTTTTTGGGTTATGTAGTGTCGAGAGTGGGAGAATACCCTCAGCGACATCTGACAGAGAACTCTGGGATGAATGACATTGAGCCGAGTGATTGGGATCGGTGGTGCGAATATATTCTTTTCCGTGGTCTGAAACGTGTCGGATATGCGAGAGTCCATCGATCGACAATCACTGACACTGAGATACAGACGGGAAAGTTCGTCCTGCAAGATCCTGCAATACCTGCTTCGTATCATCGTGTGACTGAGGATCAGGTTCCGGAAGGTTACAGATACCCTGCTATGTTTAGGGGAGAGGTAAGGTTTTCCAACATCAGGGCTGGGATTACAGCTAATAAGTCAGGGTGTACGAGATCACAGATACAACAATAACGAGGTTGTTCAAGAGCCTTGGTATTACGACTAAATATGGTATCGTCTTCATCATTCCTTGCATAAAAGAAAAGAGTTATCAAAATCAGGACATCTAGCAGTAGTGCTAATGTAGTCCTTGCCAGTCCGGTACAGGAATCTTGAGATCTACAGCTGTAGATCAGCTATTTCAGCCTTGTTTCGGTGTAATGGCCATCATGGCTATCTCTGGTGTAGAAATCACTCTTCCAACTTCCAAGGTTTGCTTCCCAACCTTGAACACTTGAGTCGGCTCCACAATGATCAGCCATGACATGTTCCACGCACGTGATGATACTCATGGCCGTAATCTCTCCACCCGGGTCGAGCCGGTATTGCTCATGGAGTCATTACTCGTACCCACCCAGCACTTGTACCCTCTCAACAACAACTACAAGTTGACCCCTTTCAAAAGTTCCAAGTCTTGAAAGCATCACGCCTTTTTTACGATGGACAGGAAACAGAAACAAAAGCAAAAGATGGATGGTGAAGGAGTAAATCTGAGCACACCAATCTCCATAAAACCACCTTTAAAGACAATCCACGCCGACGCCGTCCCAAGTACCACCTCCTCGACGTCGACTCCTGTATCGAGTACGGGCGCGAGGACTCCGGGGACACCTAGTTCTTCATTACTGTCTAAATCGATGCAAAGTAGTTTCAAGCATGAAATCATTGAATTCGGAGGTCACGAATCGCCTTCCCCAGTCATTGTCTCTACTTCTGGACACGGCTTTCAATGGAACCGAGATGGTCAGTCCCCCAGCCCCTTCCCTTGACGACTTGTGATGGTATTGACGTGGGTAGTCTTTATGAAGGATGAGTATTACTATTCCGGTCATCATCACGCATTCAAGCAACAACAACAACAAGATGAGTGGATCGTGGCTCATGAAATTCATCTCGATGAGGAAGAGGACTTTATGTTTCAGTGAATGCCTGATGATGGTGACGCACAAGTGAATTGAATTTTGCGATCGGTCAGAGAGCGATGCGCAGCACGAATATGGCGTTTTAAATGTGATGTGTGATTTATACATGTGGTTTTGTATATATACATTCTCAAGAATATGGCAAATATAATTACAAAAGACTTTCATTGCGTTGCCGTTGGCAAACGACTATCGTAGCCAGGGATTCTGTCTCATCTGCTCCCTTTCGTTATCACGCTGCTTCTCGCGCGCCTCCTTTGGAAAGTACATTTTTAAAAAGTTCAAAAGAGCATAGTCGATGTTTGTCGAGTCTGCAGCGAGGACGTTGTCACGTCGACATATGGGACAGTGGTTCTCCCTCGCCAGCTGTAACTTGATGAGACATCTGACGCAAAAGACGTGCGAGCAGCTCAATCGGACCGGCTTGATGGTGATTGATGTGCACACGGGACACTCAAAGTCGTCCAACTGTGGTACGACGGCCATGATGTTCGTGGCGAGCGCATAGTACATCGCTTGAGCTAGACCATTGTCGAAGAACGGATCCGAGGCCATAAATTTTGGAAAAGTCCGTTTGACCGTCAACGCGGTCCTCTTGTCAAACTTTTTCAGAATCTTTCCCATGGCTTGCTGGTTCATGCTGTGAAATTTGATCTGCTGCATTATCGCCATGTTCAGAGTGTAGAATGTGTTGTACAGTGATCGGCTTTTGAGTGTCTTGCTCGAATTTGGAATGATGTTGGCTTTCTGGACCTGGTCTACGAACCAGATCAACTGTTTCGCGGCTTTTTCAGGGGTATGTGATTTCCTCTGCAGCTCGGAGCTAGGTCGAAAAATTCCGGCGTCCTCGTAGAGTCGGAGAATTTGTCTCCACGCGACCATGTCGGGATTCTGTTTGCCTTTGTTGCTGGGTCGTACAAGATTCGAGACTTGAATCCCCAATTGATCAACGTTCGCCAAGACTACAGCCTTCTCTCGTGATTGCAGATTGTCGATCTTGTCCACTTCCTCGCTGAGCATATCGAAGAACTCCAAATCAGAATCAAGTTTGATTTGAATCGTTTGCACATTCGTTTGCCCTGGTATCGTAGCATGTTGATCATCCTCACTATTCGTGGTCGCTACTTTGACGTTTGGTGTTCGACGGGGACTTCGAATTGCTTTGTCTCTATGCTCGAGATGCATGGTCTCAAGACGCTCCTCTAGATCTGCATTGGCGACCGGATCGTACAGTTTCAACCTCGGCGAGTCTGGAGGCGACTCTGTAGCATTCGCCTTCTGTAGCAAGTTTCTCAGTGCCTTTCGTGTTGTTGCGCTCAATTCTTCGATCTGCGGTGTATTGATGTCGACTGTGAAGCAGATTCTAGGCTCGATCGATCTCGTTGTGCCATCGAACTGATACTCAATAGTGGCAGTCGGTGATTGCGCAAGACCAGACTCATCGGCTGTCGATTCGAGAAGATTTCCGATTGTCTCTGTATTGAGGCCAAGACTTTCGAGCTCTTTCACCACCTGCATCCGTCAATAGCCATCGACATGGAAAACGTGCACTCACTTTATTGATACATTTCTGACCAGTCAGTCTCGAATCGCAGGAGATTAAAATGTTGATGTACCTTGAGTGATTTATATTTGATGGCAGCCTGCTTCCACTCCTCCGGCAAGTCTTCGTCCTCGAGAGCTTTCTCAAACGACTTGCCAAATTTCATGTCTCATGCCACGGACTGCTATATCTGAATAGAAGTTGCAAAAGAACGTGATGAAGTCTTGAGATTGTATGAGTCGTGGAGCGCTTACAGCGAATTGGGAAACTCTTGCATTGCCCGTAGTGGAGGGATATAGAATGCAGCCAATCAAATCGCGTAGACGGAGAACATGGCCAAGCTGATTCGCTTAATTGTTCCGCTTTCAGATGATTCAGCAACTTCTTCACTTTCAGTCAGCAAAAATTGTGTCAACTGGCCAATTGATCTGACTGCTGGCTGCTGCTGTTGCATGCTGGGCTTTACTCTGACTACAAAACAACTTGTGCAACTGTAATGTTTGCACAGGAGTGCCTGACCATATGCCTGAACACTGGACACTTGACAGTGGCAGAGGTGTCAAGATATCTCATCAGTTCACATGTGTACAGTAGCAAGGCTCAAATCTTTACAGTCCTCAATCAACTCCTAGCTATACTTAGAAAATGGAAGCAGCTCTGCAGTGATCTGTCTACTGATCAATTTGCGTCATCTCATACAATACACAAGGTAATCTTCTAAGAAACTGCCTTGGATACCTACCCACCAATATGATAGACAGCTCTGTTCCTGCTATGAAGCATCGAATAGCAGTAAGACATCCTGCTCTCGAGTCAGCATACAAGGGGCACAACATGTCCTCTCCAGATACTAGTCTCACATCACGCGAGACTCCGGACAACGTATGGAGCATTGCGTAGCGCAGCTGGCTGGCAGACTGTCTAGCTCTCTGTCAATTCCCTGTTCATATCGGTAAACCTCTTGATAAACATGTCACTCTTGAGTGGCCTGTACGCTGGAAGTCTCGGAATCCTCGCTCGAGCCGCTCAGCTCGCCTGGTACGTCGAGCACGACCTGGTCCTCCAAATCGGTCAAGCCCAGTGTCGAGTATTTGGCCTCGCGTCGTCTCTGAAGCATCCTTGTATGATATGCCACATTGAGCCTAAATATCTGTCAATCCAAATGTCCAAGAGACGATGAGCGACCGTCTACTCACACGAGTGATATGGCACTACCAAAGAGGTTGGCTATAATGTCCACCGGATCGAATGTGCGTGCAGTCAGTCGAGACTGCACGAATTCTGATAGGATACTTGATACTATCAGAGCTGTTGCAGTAAATTGCAAGGCTCTCCTTTTCGACAAGTCCAACGTCCAGTATAAGGATAGTCCCATCAAGAAGTAACAAACTAAATGTTGTACCTTGTCGTTGATTGGCAGTGCCTGGGATGCGGCTATGATGCCAAGATAGAGACCTGCCAGAGAAACAATGACGAAAATGCCTGCAGGTACTTTCCGTACATGCACGGTGCTAATCATGTTCATCATTGGCCGTGCTTTGCAGTAGTGATTTTATCAATGCCAGGGTATCTTTTGCGCAACAGAACAGCGCTTGAGTCGGCTCTGCTGCTTCTATACGGTGTGCAGCTCGTAGCTCGACTACAACGTACAAATCAATTGCGCTGCTGCGTCTCCAAGATTTTGCCCTGCTTCAGCCTAGGCTGACCCTCATGCGTCACTTCAATTCGAGACAAACAGCAACAGTCGCGTTCTCTGAGGTAAGTCGATGCTTAGACACAAGTAGGTAGCCTGTCGTCTGTATGAAACAGAACGGGAAAGTGCCATCAATCGCACCCCCACTATAGTTGACGAGAGTGCAGCACGGAATTCTACGCGTTCAGACAGTTCTCCACTGCGAATCCCAAATCCGCGATCTTGCGGGTCATTTAAGCTTTTAATCACGTGTTTACCGAGCACGAAATGTGCAACCTTGAACGATACAACCTTTCACAGTTGCGACCGTAGACACACGGTCTTGTGAAGCATTTCAGACTATATTTGCATACAAGACTTGTCGCAGTCTGCAGAATCGATCTTGTATATAGGCCATTTTCGCAAAACCATGTCTGCCTCACAGTCTTTCACATAATCATGTCGTAGCGAGACATAGCCCATAATCGATGTCTGCATCTACTTCTCGATGCAAGTGGATCAACAATGATGGAGCCTTTCTCAAGAGCGTCGCACAGCAGATCGCCGAAGATGCTTCTATAACCTGTCTGACCCTTGAAGACAAGAATGTCTTGAAGGCATCTTCCGAGACTACAGACTCCTGGACAGGACCGAGCACAACAGATGCACTTGCTGGAGCATTTGCAAATGGACTTGCCTCTGAAGCATCTGCACCGTCAGATGAGGTAGATGCGATCACGTCGCTCTTCCGGAGTCGCTACCTTGTTTTCGAAAATAGCATATATGCCGATTTGTTTCCAGAGACTTCTGATAGCAACAACATTCTCGTCAGTCCATACCAAATTCAAAAACAGGCTGCTAAGATTGAGGAAGAGAAGGAGGCAGTATCTCGGGCGACCGCCAGTCGAGTGCGCGGAGAAGATGATGACTATGATGAAGATGAGGACGAAGAAGAAGAGGATGTCAAACCTCAGGTCAATCGACCCATGGAGCAAATAGCGCAATCAATTTCGAGAACACACACACCCAGCACAGAGAGACCCCGGCAGAATGGACACAATCGTGTATCTGACAGACCCGGACCCTCGAATCGCAAGGTAGAGGCGGCTATGGAGGATCGCAAGAACGAAAATTCCATCTTGCGTTTCGAGGTCGATTCGTTCTATCATACATTGGAGTATGATAGACACGCTCTCTTGGAGCAGAACACACTTGAGGCCTCGGATCGACAGGTAGAGGAGGAGAGCGATCCTCTCGAGAAGGAGAAGCTTAGTGCCGTCAATTTTGGTGCAGCTAATCTGTCGCTGAAGCATTTGATCTCGAAAATAGATGCATCACGAGAACAACTTGCCATGAGTGACAACGAACTTCGGAGCTTGCTGTCAGAAGTGAGGAAGAATCGATCGAAATGGGCGAACGAGGACAAAGTTGGACAGGAGGAGCTGTACGAGGCAGCAGAGAAAGTTGTACTCGAGCTCAGAGGTTATACAGAGCACTCCACAGCGTTCCTGAACAAAGTGACCAAACGTGATGTGCCAGACTACTACAACATCATCAAAACGCCCATGGATTTAGGAACCTTGATGAAAAATCTCAAGAATATTCAATACAAGAGCAAAGCAGAGTTTTCAAAGGACGTCATGCTGATCTGGGACAACTGTCTAACATACAATGCAGATGTAGCACATCCACTGCGAAAACATGCGTTTGCCATGCGTCGCAAATCTGAGCAATTGCTCGCAATGGTACCTGAAGTCGTTATTCGCGATCGTGCAGAGGTAGAAGCCGAAGAGTTTGGTCTTTTGGATGCAGACCAGGATGACGAAGATGATGAAGACGAGACTCCATTGATGGCAGGCAAATCTACCAGAGGAACTTTTGGGCCAAAGTCTACCAAGGCGAAGAAGTCCAAGTCAGCAAAGACAAAGTCAGAAAGCACGGACACAAATGGACACCTCAACGGATCGGTTGAAGATTCTGCTCGGGAAGGCTCACAATCCCCGGAACGCCTTTCACAAGCCCAAAAGACTACGAGCGAGGCGAAAGAGAACGGACAGGACGATACTGAAAAGCACACAACACAGAACGGTAATGATGTGGAAGTCGTCGAAGAGACAGATGCAGCGTTTCAAGTGTGGCGAACGAGGACTAAGATGACAAGAGCTCGTTATGCTGCTGCGAGACAGAAACGTAACAAAGGTGATGCCCTGCGACCGGATGAACCAGCTCTTCGGATCAATCCGTATTCGCTCGTCGTCATGCCCCCAAACAGCTCTGTTACCGCTAAACGTATGCTGGAAAACGTACACGACCTCGATACCAATGCACAAGCATTTCAGTCACTTGGTTCTACAGACGAACTGCTACTGCGAGAGTATGAGGCATGCTCATTGCCAAGAATTGATAGCACAGCCGATGAACATGCAGCGAACGACAATTCTTTCATCGTGCGAGATACACTGCCCTTCGAAGCTACAATCGGCGGTCTGAGCGAGAAGATGCGGGCGACAACACTAGAAATGAAGAATATCAGACGACTATGCAAGAAACTCAGCACGCTGAAGCTCATGCAAGATCCGACGATGGCCGCTTTCCCAGCAAGTTACTTTCGACAACTCATGGAAGCCGATACCCCACTGAAATTCCAGGCCATTGAGCTTCAGCAAGCTGGCTTCGACGTCCAACCCTGTGGAGAAGAATTGGCTCATGCCTTGATGCAGAGAGTATCGGCGCAAGTCCTATACCACGCCGGTTTTGAGGACTTTCAACCACAGGCATTGGAGTCCTTTACCGAAATTGCCGGGGACTTTTTAAAGACGATCGGCAAGGTGATGAAGGATTACACGGAATCACGACAAAAGTACAGCAACGAGGAGACAATCAGGCACGCCCTATTCGAGGTCGGAGTGGAGGATCTCAATGTCCTCGAGGACTACGTCACTGAGGAGATCGACTCGCGCGGTGAAAAGGTCGTGGCACTGCACGACCGGCTGAAGAAGTTTCTCAATGACTTTATCCAGGGAACGGTGGACGGGGAAAACGGAGACAAGAACTTGTTTGATGAGAATAACCAGGACGCGTTCGTGTCGGGCAGTTTCGGGGAGGAGACGGGCGAGGACTTTTTCGGATTCAGAGAGTTGGGTCTGGACAAGGAATTCGGCCTCTCGTCGCTCTCGGTGCCTCTTCGTCTCTTACAGGGTCGTCTGGGACCCAGCGGAAGGATAAATTCGACAATGGATGGGGACGCACACGGGACATTACGCTTCGATCGACGGTTCCCACACGTCACCAAGGACGTGGTCGCTCGCCAAATCGCAATCTTTCAACCTTTTTTACAATCCAAATTTCTCTTGTTGGAAGAGGACGATGCGCCATACTTGGTCGAGGATGAGGATTTACCCATGCGTCAACGGAAACCGAAACCCAGACTAGGACCCACCGGGAAAATCAGTAAGTCCTATAACTATCCCCCTTCATAATCATGTTGCTAATGTCGAATTAGCTAGTGCCATGAAGAGACCCATCAAGGATCCTACCAACGTGTCGCCTAAAAAGAAGAAGAAATTGGAGAGGGAAAGTACGGCCATGTCACCCACCGCAACCTTTTCTCGACCTGCTGCATAATGGTTTTCTCTACCATGTCTCAAATTCAGGCATTTCTCCTCATTACCATGTACCATATAGCATTTACGTGAAATATAGCACACACAACAATATATACAATCATGATACACCATTTGATGCGTGCGAAAAACTGATGATGAAAAAGTAATGCTACGAATGAAAGAGCTCTCAGGAAATCCGTCTTTAGGATAATCTATGAACGATATCGAGGATCTCTGCGACATTCACCGTGGAGTCCAGGAGGTTCGGGTATTCTGTAAAGTAGCAATGAAAGAAAATTACTCGCAAGGACAAGATATCGAGCTTTTATAATCATGCATGTCTAGACGACCCGTGGATTCTAGAACTAACCAAAATCAGTACATTTTCTCGTGATGGGCGCATGTGGTATCCTTACATGAATAGCTTTTCCTTGAACTGCCATGGCGGCTTCCTTGAATGCCTCTGAGAGGGTTGGATGGGCGTGACACGTCCTGTAAATGTCCTCTGATGAAGCACCGTACTCGATTGCCAAAACGGCTTCAGCAATCATCTCTCCAGCGTTTGGTCCCATAATGTGACATCCGAGAATTCTATCAGTTTCTTTGTCACAGATGAATTTGACGAGACCTTCTGAGTCGGCATTCGTCTTGGCTCTCGAGTTTGCTGAGAATGGAAATGTGCCGACGTTGTATTCTCGTCCTGAATCCTTGACTTGGGCCTCGGTGAGGCCGACCCAGGCGACTTCTGGATGGGTGTACATCTGAATGACATCAACAAATAGCTCGGAACATGAGCGAGATTACTTACGACACTCGGTATTGCGCCATAGTTGACATGACCATGACCAGTCTTGATCATCTCTGCAACGGCGACTCCTTCTTCCTCTGCTTTGTGTGCCAACATGGCACCAAAAGTAACGTCACCAATGACACGAATATGTGGTACATTAGTTCGGTACTCGTCGTCGATGATGATTCTGCCACGGTCGTCCTTTTCAATACCAACATTCTCTAGACCAAGACCTTCTGTGTATGGTCGTCGACCAATTGCGACGAGACATACATCGGCAGTGAGCGTCTCTTTCTTGCCACCCTTGGCTGCTTCGACCTCGACAACAACTTTCTCGCCATCGACCTTTCCTGACAAGACCTTCGTATTGACTTTGAGCTCGATACCCTGCTTTTTCATCAATTTTGTGAATGCTTTTGACATGTCGGTGTCCATGCCAGCTCCAATCGCTGGCAAATATTCGACAACCTGCACTTTGGCACCAAGCCTGGCCCAGACCGATCCCAGCTCGAGTCCAATGATACCTCCACCGATGACAACCATATTCTCCGGAACCTTTTGTAGATCCAAGGCGCCGGTTGAAGATACAATCTTGCGTTCGTCAAATTCAATTCCTGGGAATGGAGTCGCCTCTGATCCGGTTGCGATGATGATGTTCTTTGCGCGTACCACAACGTCCTTCTCTCCTTCAACAGCCTTGACATCAACAGTGTGTTCATCGACGAATTTACCAGAACCCTTGAAGTATTGTACACCATTCTTCTTGAACAGATACTCGATACCTTTGGTTAGACTTGATACTGCACCATCTTTGGCTTTCAGCATATTGGGCAGGTTGAGCTTGGCGTCCACCACTAACACGTCAATATCAGCTATGCGACCCCATATTGAAGCATACCATCAATTCCTCTGGCCTTCGTGTCATGCATGACTGTATGATATATATGTGAATTATTGAGCATTGCCTTTGAGGGTATGCAGCCAACATTGAGACAGGTACCTCCGAGCGCACCGCGCTTTTCTATGCAACCAGTCTTGAGACCATGCTGTGCAGCTTTGATGGCTGCTACATATCCTCCGGGACCGCCACCAATGACCAAAACATCTTGAAAAGTCAATCGTTTGCGGCGCAAGATCTTCTGTACTCACCTAATTCCTCTGCCTCAGTCGCATACGTTCGTCTTGCGAGGATCGAAGAACGGTACAATTGCTGAATAGTCTTAGCTTCTGTATTCAAGATGTCCCAGATGTGGCTGAAAACTTACAGCTCTAGGCCTCAAGACTGATTTTGTCGGCAGACGCAACATTACTGATATGATGTATCACCAGATCTTGGTATCCTGAAGATATAGAAAGACTAGGTAGTCGATAAGTTACCTAACGACAAGGTATCTTGTGTCAATGCACATTGCTTGGTAACGGAACGCGGAAACTCCAACCGAAATCATCCCACGAATGATCCGATGGTGGCGATCGTTATCTCGAATCTCGTCGGCTACGAGCACTCCCCCATAGATTTACTACCCTACCGGACTATCAAAACTAAAAGACAAGTCTTTGCATATCACCTCTTGTGCAAACAGCATCCGTGCTGCTGACATTTTATCGTAACAAGAGTCCACCATACAGGCTCCGGGAATCTGAATCTCATGGACTTCCATTCACCACTACGTCGAACATCGCCTTGTCAATATATGCTCAGCTTGAAAGGATTCACTTGTGCGCATTGCGAATGATCGCATCAGAGCTGCCTCATAACAAAGGTCGTGCACGATGTTACAAAAAGTCAAGAGCTCACATGCGACCGATCTATTGTACAAGCAGATACAAAACGAAGTCTATGCGAAAACGATTCATCCACTTAAAGCTAGCAAATTGATTGCTACCGCCATCGAAAACGGCCATGAACCACCAGAATCTCATGTCACAAGTAGACATAATCTGAGGAACCTCATCAGGAGATATGTCAAGAGAGATATGAGTTCACATGCATCTGATGAGATCGCGAGATGTCTAGCACGAGGTCTCGTAGATGAATACACTCTGCTTCGACCTATCGCGGACGAGTACATCAATTGTCTTTTGAGTACTAGAGTACCAGACACAACTGCATTGGCCGAGAGAGCTAGTAAAGTGAATCAAGCCGCCCAGTTTCTCATCAAAATGCACTCGAATGGTCAGGGTAATAGAGTCTTGCCCAAGACGTATGATCGTCTACTCGAGGCCGCGTATGAATGTCTTGACCACTGTCGGCCCGCGACAATCATCGCAATCGCCAGGGAATGCAATGTACCTCTCGACAAGAATGTCAGGAGATGGAATATGCGCCTGCAAAAGGTGGCAATGACCAGACCGATGCACGTTCTAGAGTGTTACCACGAAATGGCTCTTGCAGGAGTACAGATTGACGGATACTCGATATGTATTCTATTGAGATGTCTTCGACACAGAACTGATAGTGATGCTCAAGTACAGCAATTTATAGGTATAGCCCATACCTTGGGACTATACAACGAGTACGTTGCCATGGAAGAAATGAACCATCTCAAAGCACAGAGAAAATATCAGGCACTGCTGAAAGTGTTTGCGGAATCGTATGGACCGGAAGTCCTTATGCAATTTGGATTCCTCAGTCCTCGCTCACCCAGTGAATCCACAAAAGACCCGAAACTCAAAGTCACAAACGAGTCTCTCAGCTTGATGCTCGATGCACTCGTACGCTTGAATCCGTCGCCAAAGAATCTCCGACAACTCTGGTTGGCGTATCTAAAGTTCAGACGATACAAAAAGGAATTTTGGGGAGACGTCTATTGCACGAGCATCTTCATCCGAGCATTCTCCAATTCTCCAGAGACGATTGGAAAGGCCTTGGTCATCTTGGAGAGGATGAGGACAAATCGGGTGAAGCCAAACGTGGTCGCATTCACCAACGTCATTGACGGATTTGTCAGGAACAACATGATGGACTTGGCTGCCAAAGTACTTCGATATATGCATGCAGATGGCGTCGAAGCCAACGAGTATACATGGAAGATTCTCCTCCGAGGATACCTCAACGTCGGCGATCAAGCTGCTGCAGAGACTTGTCAGGAAATGTTGAATCGTCTACGAGACAAGCAGCAGAAGCACACGCCGTAACTCTTGATGTATGAAAAGGTATATATATGTAGATGAAATATTTACTTGAACAACGAGCGCTGCTCTTGCGTCTTTTCCTTTTCAATTTGCGCCAGCTTCTTGGCAGTCTTGCCACTTCCACTGTCCTTGCCATGAAACTGGTGAGACATGTGCTTGAATGCCTCCTTTTGATTCATGTTTCTGCCAAAGTCATCGACGTACTTGATCTCAATATTTGGCTTGTAGTCTCTAAACCTCTCCTGTGTCGCTTTGGCTTCGATGGCATCCAATCTTCTGTTTTCACTTGCGGCTAGAGCTTCCCGATCACGCACAGACATGTTTTTGTATTTAGGCGAGTTGCGCAATTCTTCACGAACTCGGCGCCTTTCAATCTCGAGATCAAGCAGGATCTTTTTGTTTTTCGCCAACCAAGCTTCTTGGGACTGGTTCGCAATGTTTTCGGAACCATCTGATTTCAGCACACCTTTCTGACGTAACATGGCCATTGCTGCTCCTACACCCTGGTCAAAGGTGGCTTCCTCCTGTATACCAGTCGTCGAGATCTCTACTTGCGTTTCTTCTTCCTTGATATCGACAGCGTCTGGCATAGGCTGGTCAAGATCAGCTTTGATCACGTCCACAGGCGATGCTTGTTCGTGCTTTATCCGTGGTGCAACTACTTTTATGTCTTGGAGGCCACGGGTAAACTCTGTGGTCTCGTCCAGCACCAGGCCCTTAGCGTCCTGCGACTCTGATGGTTCTAGCGCTGCATCGCGTGTAGTGTTCAGTTCTGAATTCAGACTCGCCAATCTGCGAATTCGCTCTTGAGCCGCCAATCTTCGCTGCTTGGCTAATGAAGCTTGCAAATCATCGTCATCTACCAAATTTTCAGAAAGGTCTTCTGTGCGATCACGATTTGTGGTCGGCCTGGCCTCCGTGTCGTTATCTTTCGGGTGATCACTCCTACTTTTACGTAACTGCTTTTTTTTCTTGGATTTCTTCATTTTGATGGGTTCTGCGTAGTCCGAAATGGGCTGACCTCCAGTACTCAACTGCTCGAGAGATACAAGTATCCGTTTCGAAGCAGTAGAGTCATTCTCGACCGATTTCGATTTAGGCTGCTGCTGCTCTTCGGACTCAATGATGAACCCGGACTGCCTTTTGGGCACGGCATCCACATCCTCGTCATAATGTCCAAGGATCCTTCTCTCGCCGGTATTTTCGTCAATATCATCATTATCCTCGTAGGTAGTATAGACAGACTTGCGTTTCTTATCCGCTAACTTGCTTTTCAGTGCCTGACGCTCATCTAATTCAACATTGACAAGTTCGTCTTGTGCGTCGTCATCAAGAACATCCCCGTCTCTGAGTGTTAACACGACATCTCCTCCTTCGACAAATTCTTTAGTGTCGTGCCCAACTCTCAGACCACGCAAGTCCTGTGTAGTGTATTGCTCGCTTTGTTGTGGCGCAGCTTGTAATTTGGTGATGTCTGATCTGTTCTTAGGTGCAGACTTTGTGCGACGAATCCAGTCAAGCGTATCCTCCTCGCCCGAGTCATCTGCCAAGGTCTTGCCTGCGAGCTTCCTATCACGTTCGGCTCTTTCTCGAGCCTTCCTCAAGCGTTCTGCTATATCTCTTTTCTTCTTGTCACGAGCCTCTGTCTCCCTACGTTCATTGAAGTTTTTACTGGCAATTTCATCCTGAGTGATGCTTGATTTATCTCCAGTGTTGTCTTCTGAAGCAACAGTTGTGACCTTTAGTGGTTTCAAACCTAGAGAGACACGTAATTTGTTTGTTTCTTCTATGGATAATCCATCATCGTCCGCCATTCTGGATCTAGCTGAACGTGGCAAGTGGTCGCCAAACGATCTACTCTAATAACATGGCAGGCAGTGTCACTTTACTGGTGAGCTTGAGCAATTTCAATTATCACTGGAAAAGATACGTCGGCATGAATAAGGCAAGAGTAATAGCCATTGCTAATTAGTATCATCAGCATCCTCCAAGGGACTGACAATCATTACTGGCTACCGGCAAAATATCGGAAATGTTGGCCAAAGCACATAATGGCTCACTATTACAATAACCTGCATGGAGCGCTTTTGCGAACTGGACACACAAAGTTTTCTTGCAAGTAGCTGCTGTCGACCGGATCAATTGTACTGCGTAGTAGAATACTGAGCGAACGTCCACATGAAACCCAAAGCACCCTTTTGGCAGTGTATTTCTGGAATCAGCCTCCTTGCTTTGTGATCAAGTAGCACAAAACAGGAAGTTTTCCAGCTGATTGCTGTGCTTTTACAAGCAAGAAGTGGATAACAGTTTGAACGCAGAATCACGGCAGATCTGAGAGTCTCTGTAGCGGCAGCATACAAGTGCTCACTTTGTACCCTTACCACCAGGCAGTTGCCAGGTTATTTCCTTCCCAGGTTGTCTATACTGGGGACCTTCATTCTATCGACCGTGATCAGCTGCAGGAGCTCGTGATGTCCGGAGTGCGATCTCCAGGATGAGCCACCGCAGCTGCTGTCTGATAGTCGTCCCAGATGACAACATTGGCAGTGCCGGTCCACTGCAGATGAGCAGAGCTTGTCACTAGTACTGCTACCTAGTCACCTGGCATCCGAATGCCATTGTAGCCCTAACCGCCTCTGCCATGATACAGGACAGCGCCATGACCACAAGGTAGTCTGAAGAAGGCATTAGTCCATAGGCTAGTGACATGGAACATCTAGACCAAGAGTCTCCAAATCAAGGACATATTCACGACCTTGGTTCAGACTGTTCAGAACCACTAAAACGGCATCGTAGGAAGCCAAGCATGAACCCATTACAGACACTCGTCCCGTTCGAGCTTTCAGCATTTGATAATGGCACCGAGAACATTACTAGGTCTTTACGAAATCGGGAGGAGGAATTGCGCGAACGTTACAATGCTTTGTTCGAAAAGCTAAGATTTTGGATATCCGAGGGCTTGAATGGTGAACTTGAACGTGCTGAGCGAGCGTAAGTTTCGTGCTCATTTGACGATATGTCATGATCTAGAACACTCATATATAGTATGGTAGCCGATCGAGCATGGATAATCGAAAAAGAGCTTGAATTGGAGGATCGTCGTAAGAAAATCGTCCAGTGTATGGAGTCTGTTCGAGCCGCTATGCAATTGTAAGGACACAAGATCCGTGCAAGAGCAACTCCTGATTTGTGCAGGTTGTTCTGAGCAATGCAAATGCGCATGCAATTAAGGGAACAACTAAGATTGATGTGTGACTGTCATGGCTAGCATGATACCACAATTAGCGATTTGGTCGGGTGCTACAGCTGCAGTACCGCCAAACCTATATAGCCTGCAGTTCGTACATAGTCCGCACAACTACTTCCAGATTGTCGAAAAATGCTTGTAAGCTTACCCGAGCCATTCTAGTGGACGCGCAGGTGAATGTGATTGAGAGCTCTTCATCGATTACCTCGAATATCTTGCTGACCTCGGAGGGTTTGACTTCGCTGTCCGGCTCAAGAGATCGTTTGGCAATCTGAGCCAGTTTGCTTGAAGGAAAAGGGACTTTCACCACCATGACACTCGTCATCGGTAGTTTTCGCTCCAGATTCACCGCCGAATTTTCGTCACTAGCTACTGCCTTATGAGGACTTTGTCTTTGTCTCTTTCGAAAGTTTTGTACTACCAGATTCACTAATCCATTCCCTCTGTGTTCTGCGCATTGACTGGCTCAACAAGCTCTACGAATCGTGTAGTGGTGCACCATGCAAGGTAGTACATAGAGCTACACAGTGCATCTTGAACGGTTGCAATTGCTGCGAGCGAGTGTTGTCTCACGTGCGGGGTTAGGATCTAGATCCGCTTAGGGTCACTCGGCATGGAAAAACTTTTGGTTCGTGACTTCCTGAGCAGTGGTTCTAAAAGAGGAGGAGTAGAGTCATCACAACAGATTATATTGATATCATCTGTAGAGCTTGCTGACGAGTCTGGATGATGAGGAAGTCAACTGCTGCTTCGAAAGATGATAGTATTACAACTGGCTCGGGAGGGACGAATGGTCGACAACAACAACAACAACAAGGCGGCTCATATAGTTCAATCGTCGGCTCTCTGCAGTCGCAAAATGGCACCGAGACGCGTACTGCGCGTGGCGACAACCCGTTCAAGTATGGCAAGGACGAAATGATGCAAGTATATTCCTCGATGGTTGCAAACGGTGACAAAGTCTCGCATGCCCCTCTGGATTTCGAGCGCTACGAACAAGTTTCCTCCTCAAAACCTGTGCAACCTGTCAGCATGAGCGAACCCAATGAAGAAGAAAAGACCCTTCTTTCTGGAAACATAAACAGCGAGCAGAAACCCCGCCGTGCAGATCTACCAGAAGCACGACAAAATGGTAGGCGTGATAACAGGCAAGGTGGAGGACCTCGTGAGTCGAAGAAGCATGAGTACCGCAAAGCTACAGACGAACCAATACAACGTGGTGTTCCGGCATCAGGTCCCATGAATGGCAAGTCCTCGCATGACGTTGATGACTCTAGCAATTCTATCGAAAATAACAATGATTCCGCGCGCGAAGCCAGCCACGAACCACCACGGTCCCAATTACCTGGGCGCAATACGAGTCGTCTTGCAACACTGGGTGTTTTCGACACCAACACTGAGTCTAACGGGGCAAAGTGGAAGGATGAGAAAGACGAAGATGTTCTTAAAGAGGCTATGGGCTATACCGATGCTGGGAACCAAGAGTTTGACAAATTGACCGATATGTATCAGAATCAATCGCTAGGAGCCTCTCAACAGTCACAAGCTTCTCGATCGTTCACTGAGCAGTATAAACCTCTTTCCAATGGATTGCCTGACCTGTTTCCGAAAAATGCTAACAATTCTGCTGGCTTTACACAAAGCCAACAAACATTGCGGGGTGGATTCCTGGAGTCTACTCCTAGTCCCGGTTTACCGATGCGACAAGATCCGCCAATGACTCGAGTTATGGTGATGCCTGACAAACTCAAATGGCAATATCGCGACCCTACCGGTCAAAATCAAGGGCCTTTCTCCGGACTCGAAATGCATGATTGGTACAAAGCTGGTTTCTTTCAGCCTAATCTGCTTGTCAAGCGGGAGGAAGACGAAGATTTCGAGCCACTTTCGATTCTTGTTCGACGAATTGGGAATCAGCGTGAACCCTTCCTTGTGCCCTTGCCATCTCGTGTCAGTGTGGCTGCCCCGGCTCGCACTGGTAGTCAAGATGGAAAGGATTCTTGGCCTAATGGGCAAAATTGGTCCGGAGGTGGACAACCTCCGTTCCCTCAATCTTTCCCCTCTTTTGGCACGACACTGACTGCTGAGCAACAAAATGCTTTGGAACGTCGCAAGCAAGAAGAGCAATACTTGATGCATCGGCAAAGAGAATTCCTACAACAACAGCAAATGGCACAACAGATGGCGGCTCAGAGATTATTACACCATCAGCACCCTTACGGTCACAATGGTCAACAATTTGGGTATGGTACCGAACGCCGTGGTTCGCCGTTCTCCAGCGGAAGTGAGAGACAAGGCTCGATGAACTCTTTCGATCTGGGCGCAAGTGCAGGAGCAGGAGCAGGTAACGCAGGATGGGGAGGATATACGCCACAAAATCAAACTGCTCAGAGAGGCCCATACACGGATTTTGGGGCAGGCATCTTCGATACCCCTAAATCGGAGGTGGCCGAACAATCTTTCAGGGAGCACGAAAAAGTCGCAGGACAGCCGCGCGACGAATTCAATAACAATATCAAAAAGCACGATCACACAGTCAATACCATATTTCAACAAAAGTCGGGTCAAAACGACTATGCATCTCGCATGGCTCAGCAGGCACAGGCTATGCAGCTACAGGCTGAGTCTGCGAGAAAGGAAACCAACAACAATAGAAGTCCATCGGAAGCAGACAGTTCTTTTGTGCAAACACAGCGATCGTCCTCAGTATTACAGGACGAACCGACCGAAACCTCTTTTGACAACAAAGCAGAGCACAATAAATCAGACAACTCTAACACAGATCTTCCCAATGTACAACAAGGTTCGCCCGGGCTCGCGGACTCGCCTTCTGCATCTCATACAGTGCCGTGGGCAGCTGTCTCGACGAAAGGCCGTTCACTCAAAGAGATCCAGGAGCTCGAAGCCAAGCGCGACGCCCTTCGTCGTCAGGCTGAAAGAAAATTAGCACTTGAAGTACAAGCTGCCGCACAAGCACAAGCCGAATCACTTGCTTCACAAACGCCAGTAGCACACGTTACACCGCTGAACTGGGCACAGGATTCTGCTACTGAATCTGTTGGTTCTCCAAGTGCCGCATGGAAAGCGTCTGCCTCGACACCGGGAAAAAAGACTTTGGCACAAATTCAGGAAGAGGAAGAGCAAGCACGTAGAGCGAAAGTAGCAATGCTAGCAAAAGCTGCTGTACACCAACAAGGTTCTGTTCAGTCGAACACTGCCGCTATGGGTGCACGATATGCCGAATCGGCCATGAAAAACTCTGCGCCTTCATGGTCAACTGTTGGAGCTGGAGGACGAGCGTCTATTCCGGCAACACCGCGTGTCGCCGAACAGAAACTGGCGGCGGTAGTACCAATCGCTCCGAAAACACGAACTCCAGTGAGTACGGCAGTTGTGATTCCAACGCGACCGAGTGATCCGGACGCCATTTCGCCAGAATTTCTTAGCTGGGCACGGTCTGCTCTCAAGGGGCTCAACCCAGGCGTGAACTTTGCCGAGTTCTTGCAGCTCCTGCTCTCCTTCGGTACTGACGGTGGTAAAGATACTCGGGAAATCATCAGTGACAGCATTTATGCTAACTCAGCCACTCTTGATGGTCGTAGATTTGCAGACGAATTCTGCAAACGAAGAAAAGAAGATCTAAAAAATCCGCATGGACAAAATAAAAGCATTTCAGATTTGACTAGCACATTGGCATCAGCAAGCGCGTCTTCAAATGGTTGGAGCGACGTCGTAAAGACGAAGCCTGTCAAGCAGGATCAGGAGGAGGAATGGAATACTAGTTTTAAGCTGCAAACAAAGAAAAGCGGTAAGCGAAAGTGAATTTTAGTTTTTGCGTTTAAATCGGGATTGCTCAATCATTCATAACCATCATGTTCATCTTTAGTTATAGTTAGGCTAATCGAGTACTGTAGTTTATATTCATCCTCGTTCACAAGCCAGCTCATAATCGCAGCTTTACAGTATTTAAACCGAAGTTTTTGAGTCGCTTTACTTTCGTCCCTCGGGAGCTCCGTAACGCGAATTTACGCGATGGCGCGCTATTAATGACACTCTCAGGCCACAACATAGTTTGCCAAAGACATATATGTCGGGTAGTAGCACAATTGCCACCGTTAACACTGTTGATTTGACACAATGGCGGTCGATAATGAGGTCTTATTGACATTCTATCAACGACTTTACCCATTCAAAGCTTTATTTGAGTGGTTGAACCATTCACACATTCCGAATAAGTCCTTCATAAATCGTGAGTTGGCTTTTACGTTGTCCAATGACGCATATCTTCGGTATCAGTCTTTTCCAACTCATGATGCATTGAAGAAAGAGGTTGTCCGGCTCGTGCCATCACGTTTCGAAATCGGGCCGGTTTACTCAGCCAATCCTCGCGACCGCAAGACTTTGAGAAAAGCTGCTTTTCGACCACTTGAGAAGGAGCTGGTGTTTGATATCGATTTGACAGACTATGACGCAATCAGAGCTTGCTGTAGTGGGACAGAGATTTGTCACAAATGCTGGCACTTTATCACATTTGCAATCAGAACTATTGACAGTGCTTTAAGGGATGACTTTGGCTTCGAGCACATTTTGTGGATATATTCAGGTAGACGAGGTGCTCATGCTTGGGTTTCGGATCGACGAGCACGAGAGATGGATGATACGAAGAGAAGGGCCGTCGCTACATATCTTGAGTTGATCAAAGGCAAGAACGGTGTGGACGTAAGACGTCCTCTACACCCTAGTGTTGCACGAAGTCTAGATATCCTAAAGTCATCCTTCAAGGAAACTGTGCTTGATGTACAAGAACCTTGGCTAGACTCGAAGGGCGCTGACAAACTTCTCGAGCGCATACCAAACGCCGAATTACGTGAAGCGTTGAAGAAAAAGTGGTCCACCCAATCACATAGATCATCAGCTGCAAAGTGGGCCGATATCGATAGTCTTGCACAAAGTGGAGTGTCGAAGTCCTTGAATCCGAAGGAACTGATTCAAGCTAAGCAGAACATAATACTCGAATACTCTTATCCTCGACTCGATGTAGAGGTCTCGAAACATCTCAATCATTTACTCAAAGCGCCCTTCTGCGTTCATCCCGGCACGAACCGAGTATGTGTGCCTATAGATGCTGCTGATCCCGAGGACTTTGATCCCTTCGGCGTACCAAAAGTTGGCGAGTTGCTCAAAGAGATTGATGCATGGGATGCAGCACATCCGCAAGCTGAAGAACAAATCGAAGGTGAGCACCTGTCCACGACTATGCGCAGTCTTGCTAATTTCTGCAGATTACTGCAAAACAAGTCTAAAGCCATTCGTGGACCACTTTAGAAAACATGTTGCCAACGTACTTGCGGACGAGACGAGAGACAAAAAGCGAAAGAACGCGAGCTCCTTGACGTACTAGACAATCCAAGCTGCATTGTATTCACAAGCTCAGTCGTCTGCATGATCTAAGTCGTCCTCATCTTCAACAGTCACACCGGTCTCAACGGGTTCTGAGGGCAGCTTTCTCTTTGGGATGACTGCGAGGAAAGCTTTTTCCCAGTCGCGAGTCCTGCCATCATTAGTCACCTCTTTTCAGCGTGCGGCGTTTCTCCTACTCTAACCATCGAGACATGATTTCGAAAACATGATTTACAGTCAACACTTTGCGGCTAGCCATTTGTATATAGTCCCCAATGGGTAATCTTGCTGTTCTGATTCCTTGTTCGGTAGCCTTGTCTTGGCACAGATTCTTGTACCTGTTCTTGTCCACAATCCCACCAATGATGTATACTTTCGATACATCAATCTCATCGATCGTGTTTTCGGAATCTGCAGAGAGGTAGATTAGATCATTCTTATCGATATTTGCAATGGTACTCGAACCACCATCCTCGAGCGTGGTCAGGTACTCTTCAGGAAAGGTCTGGACTTCTTTCCAGCTCTTTTGCTGGTCATTGAATACAGTTTGGAATCTGTGGGCAATCTTTGCATTCCAACTGCTCATGTATATTCTGCACATGTGACGGGCCACCCTATTTTGCGCATAGCAGCGTGTCAATTGGCTACACATGCTTATGATTTCTCGATCTGCCATCAAGTCGTCAAAACTACAATCAATGATGACTCGCAATCCCGATTGTTCTTGCTTCTGTGGCATCTTTGATCTTGGTTTCTCGATGTCACCATTGGCGACAGCGGTCTTGAAGGCCTCTCTCTTGGCTATTTTTTTCTCTTTGTTGCGCTTCAGACGATCTTCGCGACCCGCTTCCCATCTCTGTAGTTTTGCCAGCTTTTTCTGGGCATTCTTGCTGAGCTGCTTCGGGGCCTCGGTGTCTGTAGCCGTGCTTGATTGTCCAACAGATTCGACCACTTCTGTTTGACTAGAGGCAGAATGCAGCTCATCTACCTCTGCATTGCTCCGTGGCTGCTCGTTGTTAAGACTGATATCAGTCATATGCCACCTGAAAGTATGGCTTATTTCAATCACAAATTCTACGCCTTGCCTGGGCTATTCTCGAGACATTCAAACAAGATGAGGACGCGTGTCCTGTACGTATGCCATGTTCATGACTCGGCTTATTTATATGGTATATATGGCAGCAACCAACCTGATTATACTCTGATGTATGGCAGTCGTTAGAAGTGCCTGATCAGGGCTGATCAGATCAGATGTCAAAACCAACCTTCGAATTCAAAGACGAGTTGAACGAGCAAATTTGGCTTCGAAGCGCGTGTCCGGAGCCTCTTCGACCTCAACAATATTGGAAGCTCACGTTCGCACTCTTCGTGATATTGCACAACGATGCTTCGGATGAACCAATAGCAACATTGGAAGGGAGACTATCGGCCTTCGCCTGAATCCTGGTAGATCAGGCACAGCGAAGTGCTCGTGTGACTAGTAGCAAGCCAAGTTGTATCACAACTACATTCATACTCTTCTGGCCCCACACGAATCATCAACAGCATTGGCGGGCTCTATCTGACAGTCCCGAACAAACGTTATGCCTTATCGTGACGAGTCTCTGGTATGTATCGAGCTGGGCTCGTACGAGACAAGAGCGATCTTCGGTCTCGCTGAATCTCTAACACCACCGAAACTCCGTTTGAGGACACAAATTGCACGAAAACCTGATTCCGACGAATACATCTGTGGTCAGGAGGATATATCGGCACTATCCTCTTCGGGAGAGGCCTTTGAACTCATCCGACCGCTGACTGGTGGTCATATTAGCGATTGGCCAGCTCTAACAGCATTTCTCAAATACGTCTTGCAAGTACTCGGTAGTGAGTCTATTGAGACACAGGTCTCAGAACATCCAGTAACTCTGATTGTTCCTCCTCAATGGTCTAACCACGATCGCGAGAAAGTCACACAGCTGTTTCTGAGAAACTTCCTGAGACCGGCATTTATGCCAATTGACATGGCATTCGCTAGCTTGTATGCCTGCAATGCGATTACAGGAACAGTCATTGATGTCGGTTATGAGCAAACCAACATAAGTACTATAATCGACTCAATTTCGAGTCCGTCAGGCCACAGATCAGTGCCGCTAGGTGGACACACGATGACGACGGGTTTGCTTGAACTCCTACGCAAGAGTCCGCCTCTGGACCAAACATCCCAGCAGCCTATCGCTCCGGAAGCTATCAATATTGATCTTGCAGAGGCAATCAAGTGCTCGGCGAGATGCGAAATCCTGCCCGGCACGTTCGGTTCTAACGTGATGGCATTTCAAACGGATGAGCCAGAGACAAAAGAGGAGGGCGTCTTGGATATCGCGGCTGTCATAGCCTCAGGTAAGACTAGAGAATATCTGGCACGTATACAATCCGGCAAAGACATCAACGGCGACAGTCAAGCAGAAGTACCTAATGCACAGCTTACACATAATACAATCAATATTGGAGACAAGACACTAGTCGTAGGGAGTGAACGATTCAGGGTTGCTGATTCCTTGCTAGAGGACGGCCCTTTACTGGACGCAGTCTACGATTCAATCGCAAACTCGAATATTGAGCCTGCACGTCGGCGCGAACTGTGGGAAAACATTGTGGTAGTCGGTGGAGGGGCGAGGATCAAAGGCTTTCGGGAGAAGCTGATCCAGAACCTTCAACTGCGTTTTGGGTCAAAATTGGCACAGGCTTCAACTGATCCATATTCCCCAGCTCTATACAAAGCCTATCCAACCACGATACGAAGCATAAAAATACCGATTCATTTCCCGGAATGGAATGGGAAGAGTGAGGATGAGGTCAAGAAGGGAATTAGTGAGGAGGCCACGTTCCTTGGCGGATGTATCATTGCACATATCGCCTTTTCTAGTTCGGAGACCTCAGGTCCCGCCAGACTTTACAGCACGATGGCGGATTATAGTGAATCTGGACCCGTGGTTGATATATGATAGATTTCAAGTATATTATAGTGATAAAATCAAGATGATTGGTGAGGCATCTGTTACAGTACGGTCCTTTCTACACTTCCTGAAAACCATGGTCATGGTCTGAACTTGGCCGCACTGAGTCAGGGAGTAAAATATATTGCTGGATCTTGAAGTAAGTGAATGTGAAGAGCCATATTGTGATGATGGTTGAATCGCCCATACGTTACCTTCTGAGCTGCCCGTACTTCACTACTATCCGCAGTGGGCTGCAGTCTGGCAGCGCCCAGCCCGTGGACTCTATCGATCTTGCTGATCAATCCTTATGACGTCGAGCTTATCATGCTACATTGGATGTATTTCTTGCAAGCATCGCTCAAGTTGTACATTGGCAAATTATAGATGCCAGGGAAACGTAAAAAGGATAGGAAAGATAATAGAACTGGCAAGAACAAAGCAAAATCGAATGACGCTTCAAATCGTGGCGGCCAACCTAGAGTGACTTCCAAAGTACAGCCCAAAGGTCGGTAGTCTCGTCGCTGCATAGACAAGAAATGCCATTGACTCCTTAGATCGAAAAGATGCACCGAGAGTCTTCACCCTCAAGGACGAGGCAGCGAAATCGACATACCGATCATCGAAACGATTGTGGCAAGGAGAGGGCCAAAAGTTGCGAAATTTGCCGGTCGAGTTTGTGAGGGCTCTTGAAAAGTACGACCCGGGACAGTATCTCCGAGAGCAGATCGAAGCAAATGCTCGAAAGCATGCTGAGGCCACAGAGGAATCTGCTTCTCGAGATGAGGTCTCTCTCACGAAGCAAGAACCAACACGATTGGTTGATTCAACAGACGACTCATCGATAGTGAATGCTGAACTGACGGATATCAAAAACGTGAAACAAACTCACGATGCTTTTGGTGGTCAAGAACTCGAATCAGTTGAGAAGTCTTTGAATCTAATAGCCACGGACAATTTGATTCCTGCTGCTAGCGAGGCGGAAATAGCAGGACAAGGTACAGTTATGGAAAACCTTGACCATGACGTGCTTGATTTAGATCATACTAAACATGTTGCTGCAACCTCCAACGGAAGTTTGTCTCGCGATATGACTGTCATCGAATCTGAGTTCATGCCATCGACGTCAAGCAACATTGATATGGTACTGAAAAACATGCTTGAGCACGAAGATCTCGAAATGGAGACGCCTGAAGAGCATTCAGAAGATCAGGACATGAGTTTAGAATCGGAAGACCCGCAAAGTATTGCCGAGACGACAATCCCTCTACAAGAAACACCGTCCAGCACAGATGCGGAACTGTTTGTGGTCGATGTAAAAGGAGAGGCTGCCTCGACGGACCACGATCCATCTGACAACGAGGAAATTTTACTATTCCGTCCCAGACAACCAAAAGAGTCGCGAGTCGAAATTCGCACAACGCTGTGGGCAAGAACTATCAACGATCCTGTAGTCATAGATGAGCTTGACCCCAACACATATACTCCTCCAGCATTCGTTCATGCATTTGAAGACAAGGCATCGAGCAAGAGGGGTAAACGCGGTGGTCGAAAGAAGTACGAGAAGCAACAGGCGTTTGCAAAATCTGCTCGACGTGACGATATTGATATCATGTTTGACTATATGGATAATGCCAATTGGACAGATGAGTCCGAATCAGAAGAGGACAATGAAGGCGCCGAACCACTCATAAACCAGTTGTTATCTGAGATGTCAGCTGCTGATCACCTTCAAACAGAACTTACTGTAGGTGGGACCGAAAACGAAGAATCATCTTCGTCCGACTCAGGAGATGATAGTGATATAGATGATGATCTTGAGCTTATGATTGAAGCAGAAATGGAGGAAATGGAGTTCGATCTGGGTTATACTGGTGGTCGCAGCCGAAAGGGTGTTCGCTATGGCGCTGATCGTGAACTTGTCGATCATGCATTGTATCATGAGGACTTCAATGTGTTTCAATACAATTCGTCTGCGGATGAGCTTTCAGCTTCGGGTGCGAGGAAAAGAGGACTGAACAAATTCATGGACGACCTTGATCTCAGCAACGAGGAGCTCGAGGCATCACTTATAGCACAATGGAAGAAGGACCGTGGCTCAAAGAAAGCCAAGAAGAGAGATAGACAGCGTTTGCACAAGGATGGACTCATCGGAAAGAAGGCCAAGAGGGCTAGGATGTCTCATGAAGTGGACACGCACTCGAGTGGTGAGCTCGATGGATTCCATCTGCACATCAAAAAGTTTGTCACTCACACCGATTATGCAGGCATCGAGGAGTTGCCTATGCCAGCAATGGACAAAGCTATCAGAAGGGCAGTACATTTACTATCACAGGCCTATGGCCTCAAGTCGGCGAGTCAAGGAAGTGGTAAAAGGCGCCATATCACCTTGTATAAAACCAAGCACACTGCACAGTTGCCAGACGCAGATTATTTGGAGGAGACATTGTTTCGTGCCAGACGAAGTCTTGGATTCAATTCGAAATACAGAGACACACTACTGCCAGAGGCCGCTCAGAAGAAGCTCGGGCGATCGGGCAAACCTATGCGAACTGGCCGATCAGGTGGCAATGGCCCGGGTTCTCGCCTGCGTGATGGTGATCTCGTTGGAGCTGACGCACCAGAGATTGCCATCGCGAACCGGGGCAGACAAATGCTCCAGAAGTTGGGTTGGTTGCATGGGAGTGGATTGGGTGCGGTTGGCAAGGAGGGGATAAATTTGCCACTGTTTGCTACGATCAAGAATTCGAAGCATGGACTGCAGTAGGCAGGGCTAATTTCGAAGGAATGTGCTTGTACAGACTTGGAAGAGGTAGAATAATGTATAGAGAATTAGACATGACATACACTTGTGAGTCAGGTATGTCTATATACACACACATGATACACACCACTACACCTCGACAGTCGCAAAGTTTCGCGTCGTATAAGAGCGAGGGAAGAGGCTCGTGATCGTTCATTCTGCCGAGCTTCCAGTTCTGGCCGAGAGATTGAACCGAGCTCAATTCGTCCTCACCTCACACACTCACTCTTACTCAGTCAACTCTCCACTTCGATTTCGTGGTACACTTCAAGTCACTCATTCTTCATACTTTGTCTTGGTGCATCGTTCAAAGCACCTTCTCACGGCACTTCAACATGCTTCGAACTCTGCAGAAGACGAGAACTCTGAAAGCAGTGCATCTTAGATGTTCAGCCTCTACATGGGCCAATGTCAAAATGGGTCCACCAGATCCAATTCTTGGTACGCCTCCTTACTGGACATAGACGAAGGTTCTCTAACCAGTGTGTCAGGTGTCTCTGAGGCATTCAAGGCCGACTCGAATCCGAAGAAGATCAACCTTGGAGTGGGAGCATACCGAGATGACAAGGGGAAGCCATATGTGCTACCATCGGTTCTCAAAGCCGAACAGACCATAATGAGCAATCAAATGGACAAGGAATACACAGGCATCACTGGTGTCCCAGCATTTACGAAGCTTGCTGCCGTCTTGGCATATGGAGCTGACTCATCTGCCATCAAGGACGGTAGAGTTGCAATTACACAGTCGATTTCTGGTACTGGAGCTCTGCGGTTCGGAGGACAATTCCTTGCCAGGTGGTTCCCAAACAAAACTATCTACCTGCCAACTCCATCTTGGGGAAACCACACCCCGATCTTCAAGGACTCTGGACTCGAAGTGAAACAATACAGATACTACGACCCAAAAACGATCTCACTTGACATCAATGCCATGTTGGAGGACATCAAGAACATGCCGAATGGGTCGATCGTTCTATTACATGCCTGTGCCCACAACCCCACTGGTGTCGACCCGACAAAGGAGCAGTGGCACGAAATCTCTGATGTAGTCAAGTCCAAGGGACACTTCGCCTTCTTTGATATGGCGTACCAGGGATTCGCATCCGGAGATACTGTAAAGGACGCCTACGCGCTCCGATACTTTGTAGATCAAGGGCACTCTCTGTGTCTCTCACAATCATTTGCAAAGAACATGGGTCTCTATGGAGAGCGTGTCGGAGCCTTCTCCATTCTTTGCGAATCTCAGGAAGAGCAAAAGCGGGTCGAGTCACAGCTCAAGATCATTGTTAGGCCAATGATTTCGAACCGTATGTCCTTTCAACAATATGCTTTTCACAGCTAATATGACTCAGCCCCAATTCATGGCGCACGAATCGTCTCTGAAGTTCTCGGATCGCCAGAACTGAATGAACAGTGGTTGACCGAAGTCAAGGGAATGGCTGATCGAATCATCACGATGCGACAGGCTCTCGTCGACAACCTTGCCAAGGCTGGTTCACAGAGAGACTGGTCCTCAATTGTCAAGCAGATCGGCATGTTCTCGTTCACCGGTCTGACTGCCGACCAAGTAGCGTTCCTCGCAAAGAATTATAGCATTTACATGACCAAGTAAGTATCTTGGCACACTTGCTAGATGGCACTTGCTAACAACTCGATAGGGACGGCCGTGTCTCCATGGCGGGATTGAATTCTGGCAATGTAGAGTACTTTGCCCAGGGTGTACACGAAGCAACAAAGTAATGTAGAGTATGAATTGAAAAAAACATTGCAGGCGCGTTTCAGACCTTGTTCTAGGCTCATAAATTGTTACTGTGACTCAACGAATCGGGCACATTTGCTTTTTGATGTTTTGCTATATGAATACTTGTGCATCACAAACCTTGCGTGCCGGATATATGACCCACACAATGGAGAAAATGGTGCAGAAAAAGGTCGTTGTGATTGCTTGTTGTGTTTGTTGCAGTATATAGCATATTAAGATTTGATACAGACGTCTCGCCATACGCCCAATTTCCCCTTGTCCTTTCCAGTGTCCCGTAAATTATATATGATATGAATAGTAGGCCGAAAAAACGACGACCCTTTTTTTTGTCAGACTCTTACAATATTCCTGATACATGATACAATTCTATAAAGATTTCTCGTCGTCGTCGTTTATTCGTCATGAATGAAATATAAATATACAGAAAAAAAAACTTCCGTCGTCATATTCCGTCGAAATGTCGTGCATTTAATCGTGATGGAGAGTCCTCGTACGTCAATTTCGCAGGGGAGAATTTATTGGCGTCGAAGCGACCGCATGCGGCGGGAGCAGGAGACGGTGAAAAGTTGAGGAATTCAGAGAGATTGAAGCCCGCTCCGACGGGTGTGTTTACGGCGGAACTCGCCCTCATGGGCGGTGGAGACGAGAACTCGATGGCGCGATTGACGCGGCGCGACTTTGCTGGTGAAGGTGAGGTTGCGAGGTATAGGAGCAGGTCGGCACCCTCTTCCGTGTCGGCCTTGTTTGTGCGAGATGATCGGAGATGCGAAGGTGGTGGAGTCGAGGGTGGAGGTGTGCTGTAGTGTCCATTCGGAGACCGAGGATCGATTCTCTCTCTCATGTTTGATGAGGATGCACGATACTTGAGAGGTGATGACGCCAAGTCAGGTGAGCCATCTATTGGGCTCGGCGAGCGTTGTCGCTTCAAAGGAGAGGTCTCTTGTCGCGTTTGGTCAATGGTCTCGTGAGTTGTCGCGTGTTCTGCGCGGTGAGGAGACTGGCGAAGCGCAGAGCTGGATTCATTATGTCGAGAGCGGTTTGGCAAGTCGGGCACCAGAAATTCAATCTCTTTTGGCGGTGAGCCGAGGGTAGAGTGGTCTACAAGGTCGGCAGTGTCGAAGGCTCCAGGATGTCGCAGTTTAACTTCGCGCTCGAGTTGTGGTTCAACGCTTCTGAACGGTAAATTTTGCCAGGAGCGCCCAACCTTGAATTGAGCGATTTCGAGTCTGCTTCTGAGCATACGAGTTATCTATGATGAATTAGTGACGTGATACCTGTAGGCATTGTCGATTGTCACGTACCCTACCCAACTCGGCTCTGCGTAGGACCTTTTCCTTCATTGTCAAAGTCGTGTCCTTAGAGGTAGCAGATGACGCAGAGTCATCGGCGGGCGGTTCCGAGGAGGACATGTCGTGATTGTCGCGCAATCCTTAAGAATTGACGAGGAGTCTCTATCAAGACAAGAGATGATCGATTGAATCCGCAACTTTGCCTGATTGACACGTTGGTTGACGCTGACTCGTTGTTGAAAACTCACAAGAGGAGGCAGGCTTCAATAGCTACTGAGCAAATGAAGCGCAACCTCAGGACGGGAATGGACGAACCGGTTTCGTGATTCCCGAAAGCGAAAGACGCGGGCGCGAATTGGGGAGATGTGATAAGAACTAAACACGATAAAAGAACGACTAATACGATCACAGACGAGATATGAAATCACTAGCACGTGTAAAGGATTTTGCGGCTGCTTTTTCCGCTTTAGTGCAATCAACCGCCACTCATGATTGGATTCCAACTCCACTTCACGCAATCCAGGCTCTCGTGCCTCCCAATCATAGTATTACACAAAGCATAAGGTCATTGACATTGGCGCTTCGAGGTCAGCCCTACCAATATCTGTATATCTCACTTGCCACCTAGGCTGGGTAGTATCGCTTGAGTCTGCCTCGCTCCCCTGCGACTACAATGCTATGGTCACTCGTTCTCTTCCTGGTCCGAGCAGTCTTTGCCTCACACCAGGCGTTTCTCCACAACAATGCGCGGCCGACGAAAGCAGCCACGATACCATTCAGATTGAGTTCAATATATCACAGGGGACTCGAAGATCGTTATAGAATACATAAGAGGCTCGATATAAGCAGGGTCCGCTTTGATGCGGCGACATCGGGTGACCTGACCCAGACATATTATGTCACGCCAGGCAAGAGTGATAACATAACGGCTCTGAAAGAGCACAGCCACTCCTCTATTGCTGACTATCATAATGTTTTGCGAGCATCTTCATACGATCCTGCTGTGGCGTTCAATCTGCACAAGTCGCATGATAGATGGTATGAGAAGGAGATATCGATACCAAATGTGACAGACCGATCGGTGGTTTTGACTCTAGCAGCCATGACTTCCAATGCCTATACTGCGATACCACATACTGGCGAATGGATCGATGTCGATGACGGCTATAACTCCACAGGACCTTTCGGTTGGGACGATGATGGACTAAGAGGACATGTATTTGCGAATCTGGATAATAGCTCGGTCATCATTGCTTACAAGGGCACCAGTCTCACTGGTGGTACAGCTCGCAAGGACAAGAGGATGGATAATCTCATGTTTTCTTGTTGTTGTGGTCGCATTAGTTATCTTTGGAGGACTGTATGCGATTGCTACGAAGAGACGTTCACATGTAATATGACATGTCTTGAGCGTGAACTGAGAAGTCCGAAAGGATACTACCATGCAGCGATAGACATCTACCACAATGTCACACATCAGTATCCCGGAGCAGAGATATGGACGGTTGGTCACAGCATGGGCGGGGCGATGGCATCATTGGTTGCGCAGACTTATGGACTTCCTGCTGTCACTTTCCAGGCGCCCGGTGAAAAGCTAGCGGCCAATCGACTAGGATTGCCAATCGTTCCCAAGTCATTTGGATATAGCAATGATACCGGCTCAGACGCGGGCTTCGCAAAGAACATCTGGGCATTTGGACACACTGCAGATCCCATCTTCATGGGTTCGTGCGGTGGTATCACGAGTCTGTGCTGGAGTGGTGGCTACGCTATGGAGACGCATTGTCATTCTGGCCTGGAGTGTATTTACGATGTCGTGTCTGATTTTGGCTGGCGACAAGGAGTAAACACTCATCGAATTGTCAACGTGATCAATGATGTCATTCTCAAGTACAACGACACGCCCACGGCAGAGCGTTCGGATGAATGTGTTGATTGCTTCAACTGGAACGGGTGAAAGCACTCTGAAATACAAAATCTTGTTGTGAGCATAATAAGGTGTCGAGTTTAGCGTAGTGGCAGGTCAGCATAGTTTTCGTTCCTAGATAAGAGGAGTCAGGTTGTCATCTCTCTGGTAATTGCTAGGCATAATCTTTCTGATATCTTTCTGATAATTTGTGACCACAACAAAGGAGAGGTGAAAGGCCGAGAGGATGAGTGTGTGTGCTAGGAGAGATGCGGTCCACGTAGCGAAATTGCAGTTCTACTTATTGGCTCCACAATCAGCAGCTCTACCCAGCTTGAATGCATCTCACGGACAAGATCCTTGGTACAAGCAAGAAACAATACGGTTCCTAAACTATCAACATTCTGCTATCTCCGGCCTCTCTACCGTTTTTGAGAAATGATCTAGCATGAATGCACCATGCCGCACCACATTTGATCACTACATTCTCATTCACGAGTTGTGTCTGTCAAGGTGACGGAACATATCAAAAGTGACGAGCGACAAGCTTGACTACGCAGCAAAATCATGTCTGCATAAAGCTATGTTGCCAAAGGATTTCAATCCGCTGGACCAAGTACTGAAGTAGAAGCAACATATCGCACCGATGAATCAAGCGAGCAAGTTACTGCGCTACTTATATGACCCAGAGCCGAAGAATGATTCGCTCGAGAAAATCATTTGTTTAGGTTGTTCTTACGAGAACGAGGCGGACTCTGATGTTCATGGGAATCATCAACGAAGCACTCTTTGGCCTAAGCGCTTCCTCCAGGACCATGAAGCTCGGTTTACGTTCACGTATCGCACGGGATTCGAGAAAATACTGCGTAGCTCCAGCGAAAAGTCGTTGGCTGTCAAGCTTGGCAGAGACGGCTTCACAGCTGACACAGGCTTCGGTTGCATGATTCGCAGTGCGCAAACACTGCTTGCAAATTCGCTATTGACGATGCAACTAGGGAGGGATTGGAGACGCGGACTCAGACAAGATATCGAGGCACAGATTATCAGCATGTTTGCTGACGATGTAAGAGCACCATTTTCTATTCATCGATTCATCGAGCACGGCGCAAGCTTTTGCGATAAGCCTCCAGGACAGTGGTTCGGCCCGAATGCTGCTTCATTGTGTATCAAGCACTTAAGCACGAAATTGCAAGACGCCCCTCTTGTAGTCTACGTGGCAGCCGAACAAGGGGGTACAATCTACGAGGGATCTGTATTAGAGATTGCCATGATCACAGGCGTCTTCAAGCCTGTCCTCATCCTTGTGCCCCAGAGATTGGGCCACGATCAGATCAATCCAGTCTATACCGAATCGCTCTTGTCTCTCTTCGAAATTCCACAATTCATGGGCATTGCAGGCGGACGTCCAAGCTCTGCTCACTACTTCTTCGCTCGCCAAGCCACTCACTTGTTCTTTCTTGATCCGCACTATCCCCGCGCAAGCTTACCTTTTCATGAAGACCTGTCACTATATACCGAAGATGATCTTGACAGCGTTCATACCGTGAGAGTGCGTCGAATGCCTCTCCAAGATGTGGATCCCTCGATGCTGATTGGATTTCTGATCAAGGACGAAGGGGATTGGGATAGCTTGAAGCAGGCATTAAAGCCTATACACGGTCATACGCAAGTGGCCACTATCGAGAAAGGATACACTCCTTTGGAGCGATACGACAGTGATCCCGAGAGTCGCACTTCTGATGTTTTCTCAGATCGCGAAGGACTTCAATAATAAAAGCACTCGCGGAGTACTGCAACTAAATGATGGTCCGAGGAATACGACGTCTGAGACATTTTGGTCCTTTGTTAGCGCATGATCACTTCTTCCATGGCACCACATCTTCATACCACGATTGTGCTTTGTTAGGGATGCAATTGTAGCACTTCTAGATTCGGGAGACTCAAGTAGCAGGACCGATGCACTTTTCTGACCAGTGTCGCACGGCAGCATCGAGTGCCCACATTCTTCATGCAGAAGTCATCAGTCAACAATATCAAACAACCCTTCGAATACCCCGAACCAGTATTGCTATCAAAGCATGCGGCGAACGCAACAAAAACCACTCAAACCGCAGAGCCGTGGTTGCCCACGCCATACTTACAATTGCGAGCGCGGCTATCCCAAGCAATGGTTAATCACTGGTCAATCGCACTACTCTTAGTACTCGTAAGATTGCTGTTCGCCTCGCGCAACCTTGATCAGAATCTGGCTGCAGGTCTGGTAGATCTCAATGCAGCTTGTCGAGAAGTACAGATCGCTGCTTCGACCGCCGTTTCGATGCCACATTATCTCGCCCAGGGGACCAATTCGATGGTGCAGAGTGCTGTGGTCGATGCAGTCATGGCTTCATCGGTCGTACTTCAAGGCGCCTTGACTGCGATGGAAGCTATTGTTCTGTTCTTCATCAACGCATTCAAGTCAACATATCTATGTCTCCTCGAGCTTGCACTAACAGGTACAACGGTGGCTGTCGTAGATGCTGTGGAGACCATCGGCCAATCACTCAACGCGACACTACTGGAGCTTTCTAAAGAAATCGCATCAGGTGTCACAGATGCTAACACTGCTATCTCTAGCCTCGAATCTGCTGTAGAAAAGGCAGCATCCGTTTTAGGCTTGAAGATAACGCTACCTACTGTCAATATACCTCAAATTTCTCGCTTGACGCAGATATCTATACCGACATCATTCAACACTGAACTTGAGTCTATCAAGGGCAGTCTTAGCTTGGACAGCGTAAAGAATGCTACAGACATGGTCATTGAGTATCCCTTCGAGAAGCTGAAGATCCTTGTGAATGAATCTTTTGCGAATTACAGCTTCAATCAGAATCTCCTCACAGTACCTGCCCTGCAAGAATTGACCTTTTGCAACGGGGGCGACCTGGATAGATCTTTCGCTACTTTCAAGTCTGCGGTGTTCCTCACCTACCATATTCTGATTGTGCTCCTAGGATTTGCGATTGTCCTTGCAGTACTGCCACATGCATATCTGGAGTGGTGGAAATGGACCAGTCTGAATCTGAATGCTACCATAGCACAAAAGTCAATCACAGGTGCGAACACTGAAGATCCGATTGACCTAGTTCTCATAGCTTCCAATCCCGTCTCAAGTCTGCTAGGAATAAAGCTTGCATCCTGCTTTAGCACACAGAAATCGAAGAATCTTGCACGATGGTTCGTGTCCTATATCACTCATCCGCCGGTACTCCTCATGTTTTGGTTCGGACTTGCAGGGCTTCTAGCTTGTATGCTGCAGGCCATCATGCTCAGCTCCCTGCGGCATGCCAGTCCTGCGCTCAGTAAAGATGTGGGCAATGTTTCTACCATGGTGTATGAGTCCATCTCCAATTCATCAAGACTTTGGGCGGATGAGACAAATTCTCGGATAGTCACATCACAGACCAACTTGAACAATGAATTGTTCAGTTGGATTGAGACCTCTACGACTGCTGTGAACACGACGCTGAACACTTTTACTGATGAGCTGACCGCGACACTAAACTCGACATTCGGGGGAACGATACTGTATGACCCGATTCTCAAAGTTTTGGATTGCATTCTACTGCTCAAGATTGCTGGCATAGAATCTGGCTTGACCTGGGTGCATGATCAGGCACATATATCTCTACCCAAGGTGCCGACTAATGCGTTGGCACTGAATAGTTCGGATGCAAATAGTATGTTTTCTGAAGTGGGCAGTACGAGTACAGACCGAGTAAAAGAGGTCATTGCAGCAATCGTCAAGGTGTGGCAAGCATCTATACGTCAGGAGGCAATCATTGCTGGCTCATTACTTGCTTTCTGGTTACTTGCTGTTGTTCTTGCATTATTCCGTTGTCTCAGGGACAGCAAAACAACTCCAACGCGAACCGCCTTCACCTCATGTTTCGCGGACGATGTGAAGGCATGTATTTCACGACCCAAGGCGATGCAAAGTACAATGATGGATTCGTCCTCACAAGATACAAGACGATCACTTGACCTTGAAAACATGTCAGAGACGTCAACCTTGAGGAGTGTACGCACGCCTTCTGGCAGAAGCATCGTAAGTTCAGTTTGGCACCTGCAAACAGGATCAATAGCCGGACAATGGAAAGAACAATCTGTACAAGATACCACAACCCGAGGACCAACTCTCCATCACAGCGTTCATGGCATCTTGGGATAAACTTGCAGAGTCGGACATGAATGAATTATGACCAGTATTGGCGTTGAGCGGTCAGTGGCATAACGTATAATTGCGTATACATTACCTTTTATTTGAGCTAGCTGATCATGAAGCTTATATAATTATGTACACGTGCACGTTTTCTCGAAAGTAGTATATGATCTGAATACTCTCCACAACTCATCATTTGACGTGATGTTTTCATCAGACGGCCAACATCAAATAATCGCCATCTATAGGGTACATCATCACCAATCATGTCGACAGTACCGTCTCTTGCGAGACTGACATTCCGAATCTTTCAGAGGAATTGCCGCCTCATGTCATACAAACCCGCCCCTCCTTCGCCTCCTGAATTACCTCCGGCACTACAAAAAGAATGGACGAAATTACAAAAGGAAGCAGAGACGAAAGGACAACAAGTCTATTTCCACCCGGACGTCCGTCGGAAACCGCGTCCTGAATTCGAAGGGGAACGGAACCCTGTTACGGGAGAACTCAACGGTCCGAAAAATGATCCTTTACGTCATGGAGATTATTCCTATAATGGACGATGTACCGACTTTTAAATCCCGCCATCCCCGTTTCACCAGTATCATTTGCGACGAGCACTCCTTTACGAATTACTTTCAATTAACAAGGTGAATAAAGACATGAATAGCGAAATGTAGAGGCAAGATAGCGAAACCTTTTATTTAAAATCGTCTTTTTCATTCTTGTGTAATATCTATCTAGTATGCTTCATCATGCGCTACTGCTTCGGAAAGTCACCGGGCACATGCGTGTCGCCCGGCTTGTTGCCTTGTGCAGCAGCCAAATCCTTTTCAAACGTTTCATTGATGGTGTTTAACAAGTTGTGACCATCTGCTGTACTTCCAAGCACGGATCCAAGAGATAGAGACGAGCCTCTGGACGGCGGTTTTCGAAAGTTGTGTCGGGTATTGACATTGAACGCTGGGGACCCACCCGGTGAAGAAGTACCATCGCCCAAGTCCATGCTAGCACCCCTACTTGGCGTTCGTCTCGCTCGTGCCTTTTCGCCCGTCGATGGCTCGTTCAATTTGGTGGCGAGCATATCCACTGAGAGCGTATCAAGCGCAGACCGATCAAACATACTTGGCTCATGTGATTCTTGCGGTGTTGCGGCGATAGAAGCGCTTCTGGAACCTCTGCGCGATCCGACCTTGTACCGTGCTTCATTAGACTGCGTGCCGACTCGTAGGTGGGGAGCCACATCATACGACTCCAATGGCTCAGACACAGCGTCGGGCGCAGGGCTCATCAAAGATCCTTGTCGTGAGCGTGGTACCCGGAATCGTTGTGCAGCTGGATAAGGCGAACGAGCATCATCGTGAGTTCCTACCGTAGCGTGAACGTTGGGTTCGAGGTCATCAGTAGTCAATCCGGGTGTGACAGTACCCCCTAGTATCTGCTCAGAGAGCGACATCTTTCGTACAGGCTGTCTGGGCTGACCAGGTACAGACGGTGTATTTGCGCCGGAGTTTGTAGCCGAAGCTCGGAATGGATGAATTGTTTGAGCTTGAGCTGACTCGGTTTGCGCTCGCGAATAATTGAAGTTGGAGGCCGGCAGTGCACCAGTTGTACCTGCACCTGGTGCAGGAAAATATGGTGAAATGTATGGCTCCGGTGTGGTAACCTCGTTCACCTCGGTCATACTTGGCAGTGGCAGGTTATTGAGGTCTCCATACGTCGCAGTGGCTTTCCTTGACGGTGGTCTCATTTGTCTACCCTTCCGAGCTGATGTGTTTTGTGAGCCTGGACTGCCGGGCAATTCTTGAAATGCAAGCGATGAAGACCTTCGAGGACGATTTTGACCTCCGTTGACTGAATTACTTCGCGACACAGTCATGTCGGCATTAGCAGGTTTGAAGTCTTCGTCACCAACGAGGGTGGAATGTGTACCGTGAGTTTTATCATATTCTAGATAGGCGTTGTCATCCAGAATCTCTTTGTCGATGAAGTGCGCGGCTGATGAGTGGGCCGATGCTTGCTTGAGATGAGAGTCATGTTCGGGATAGGATACTGGCGTACTGTCTTGCACAGCGCCAGGCGAGCCATATGTTGTCGTTGCCAGTCGCCCGGTTTCAGTGTCTCGCAGCTGGGATGATGGCTGTGCATGGAGGGCGGCAGAAGCAGCAGCCCATGGCGTAGCAAATCCGCCTGTGTCGAAGCGACCGGCAGCTGGTCGTTTGGCTGCCGGCTCCTGGAAAGTCACAGTTTCCGGGCCACGGAAAGGAGCTTGATCTGCTTCATCATGATCAAGCTCGATTGCAGAAGGAGGTACGGACAAAGATTGAGATGCTGTATTGCGATTTTCCAATGTTCCTGAGGCTGGTGTACGAGTCTGATATTGGTACAATGGATCTGATGCACGACCAATGTTCAAATACCACGACAGCAGATCTTGATAAGTCTTTGCCCTGAAAGTCCAATCACGGTCATTGTGTAAGCCGTCGGCCTGTTTGCCACGAAGAACGATTCGATGTACTTTATCGGTCTCTTTCGAGATATTCGCAATCTCACATTCCGGCAGATATACTGAGAATGTAGGTTCCGAGTCTACTCGCAGATCGTTAGACCGGAATTCATGCAAATATCTGGATGGTGAGATGATGTAGAACGCCGTTGAGTAGTTGTTGAGATATTTGGCTTTCTTTTCGAGCCACCCATCACAAATTGGAGCCGTCGAAATATGGTCCTTGCCAGGATAGTGCATGGATTCGAGCGAGCGGGCAGGTATCGCAGGATCGACAAGCAGGCCTTCAGTATACTGGCGCTTTACGAAATGAGTCCAGTCTGTGTTGAGGTGTCCAGCCAGAATACCCTCCTCGACCTTCTGTGACATTACAGCTAATTCAGCGGCCTCAGTGGACACAAGGTCGTTGTACTTGGCCAGGACCTTTTGAACTGTTTGGACAACTACGTTCTCAAGGTCTTTCGAAGATTGTTCGAGGTTGATTATGCTTTCACGGAGGTAGTTTTCCTCTCCTAGAGATGATCGCAAGTGTTTTCGAGTTGCCAAGTCCACAATAAACGGATCCTGATCATGCGATACCTTGCCGTTGTTCGCTTCCCATGTAGAAATTGCTTCGTGGAGAGTCGCCAGAGACTTCTTGCTGGTCTTCAGTCCATCAGCCAGATCGTTCTTAAAATCATCGCCAAGACCTCGAATGTGATTGACACGCTCTTTCAGATGCTGCTCGGTATGTTGAAGCGTCGGAATGATGTCGGTCTCCAAAGCGGTGATGATATGATCTGAATGAGTTACTCGACTTATCATCTGTTCATGCAGCAGATCGCCGAGTCCCTGTACGGAACCACCCCTTTCAAATAACTCATACTTTGAGAATGGTTGGGGTACAGCTTCCGCAAGTTTTCGTAATTGCTTGTTATGATCAACCTCAGCAGCCCTGATGAGGTTGAAATGATTGCTCAACTGTGCCAGTACACCTTGCCAAGCTAATTCTGTCAGTAACAATTGTGCTATGATTGTAGCATTCACAAACCTTCAAACCTGCTGGCTAGAGGTCCATTTGGAGCACTCTTGTGAGGTATGCGAGTGCTCAATACTGAATCTGCCTCAGACATTACTGAACAGGGACCTTGTCTTATGCCTCTTCAGATCGATCTATCGTAAATAAGTGTTCTTTGAGCTGTCTTAGCAAGCGTATGATTTGCTCACCTATAGCTTCTGCTAGTATATGCCTTATAGCCAGACTGACAAACGCCGAGACGGTTGGAAACGTTTGAAACTGAGCATCATCATCTTCATCTATACCCGCTCAGATCACCCCGAGAAGCACGTGAAGGCACGCGCGTCATTATCAGCGTTTGAGTGTCGGAGCAGAAGCTGCAATCAGCCGTTGGAAGCTGCGCAAGCACAAGGGGAGCAGACGATCAGGCAGCAGACTCCTCCTCCTCCCTCTCCCCATTTCGGCACCCGCACCAGCCCTCTATTGCGCACTTGCCCACCTACCCACTCACCCACCCACAGTTCACTTGACTCATCCTCTTTCCAACTCTAATCACTTCAAATCTGGTAGTCCAGGATATACAAGTCATACTTCAAACCAGTCTCCAGAGATTGCAATGAAGTACAATTTACTCAGCGGCCTCACTGCTGCGCTGCTTGTGGGTAGCGCACAAGCCAAATCTTATCACGCCCCACTAAAGAAGGTCAACCTTGACGACAAGGTCAGCACACTCGACTTTTCGAGTGAGCTCAAGTACCTAGGACAGAAATACCTTGGAGTACGACCAACTCAGCACGTTGCACAAGTCGGCGCAGAGTCTCATGGATTCGATGCTGAAGGCGACGTCTCTCATGGCGTCCCACTAACCAACTTTGCCAACGCCCAGTATTTTGCTGAGATTGGGCTCGGAACACCACCACAGCCATTCAATGTTATCCTAGACACTGGTTCATCCAATCTGTGGGTACCTGGCAAGTCTTGCTCGAGCATTGCATGCTTCCTTCATAAGAAGTATGACTCTGACGCCTCCTCTTCATACAAGGCCAACGGCACAGACTTCGAGATCCGTTACGGTTCTGGTTCTTTGTCTGGATTCATCTCTCAGGACACTCTGACTATTGGGGACTTGGTTGTGAAACACCAGGACTTTGCTGAGGCCACCAACGAGCCAGGTCTGGCCTTTGCCTTTGGAAGGTTCGATGGTATCCTTGGTCTTGGATATGACACCATCTCGGTCGATCGAGTCGTCCCACCCTTCTACAATATGCTTGATCAGCTCGATGAGCCTCTCTTTGCATTTGCACTAGGCGATGGTTCAGATTCGGATGGTGGTGAATTTTCTTTGGGCGGCGTCAACGAGGACAGATACTCTGGCAAGATAACTTACCTGCCAGTCCGAAGAAAGGGTTATTGGGAAGTCAACCTAGACTCCTTCTCTTTTGGAAAAGAAACTCTTGACCTTGAGGACACTGGTGCTGCTATTGATACCGGTACCTCACTTATTGCCGTTCCCTCTGATGTTGCTGAACTACTCAACAAGGAAATCGGAGCAAAGAAGTCATGGAATGGTCAATACACCGTAGACTGTGCCGCCATCGAGACCCTTCCTCCTATCGTATTCAACTTCTCTGGTCAAAAATTCCAATTAGAGGCCTCTGACTACATCCTCAACCTCCAGGGTAGCTGCATATCATCATTCACGGGTATTGACATTCCACCACCACTCGGACCTATCTGGATCATCGGTGACAGTTTCTTGAGACGTTACTACTCGATATATGACCTTGGCAAAAACAGAGTTGGTCTTGCCAAGGCCAAGTAAAGAGGTATCTCCCGGATCTTGCCCCGGGACCTCATGTCTCTGATAATCTTTTGGAAGACTGTTCAAGGAGATAGTTGTGGCATACTTTGCTTTAGCACGAAATAGCGATTATACTTTGAATAGTATCGATACGAATTCATGAGTTTTAAACAATCAATAATCAGTTTTATCCTGCTATTCTAGCTAGTTTGTGAGGTAGATTCTTGACATATCTGAGCAATCGTGAATAAAATGTCCTGGACATCCCTTTCGCATGACTTTGCATAATTTTCTGCTGATAAGCATCTTGTTAAATAGCTGTGCCATAGATATCAGAGCTCATGGGAGATGAGTGATTAGACCGGTGGTAGACCCATTTTTACCCGGACTTCTCGCACCACGAAGCACAAAAAGTACTGCTAAGAGGAGCTCCAGTAAATATCGAATGAGAATTTGCTTTGCGACCAGGCTTTCGTAGACGAACCGCATATCAGAATACATCGCCTCGCGCTCAAGGGTCTTGTGGGTTATCCGCTCTTGAGGAAGGCAAAATTATTGTCTAGAAAGCAGAACAAATCGCCCATCATGCAACTTTTCGTTCGTGGTGACAATACATTCACCGTCGACGTCGACAGTTCCGCGTCCGTCTTGGCCACCAAGGTCGCCATCGCAGAAAAGGCAGGATACGCAGTAGATGCCCAGCGTCTCGTGTTTGCCGGCCACCAGTTGGACGACTCGGCCAACCTCGCGGATTACGGTGTCGAGGCCGCCTCGAGCATTCAATTGGTCTTTAGACTCTTGGGAGGTGCCAAGAAGAGGAAGAAGAAGACGTATACCACCCCAAAGAAGATCAAGCACAAGCGAAAGAAGGTCAAGATGGCAGTGCTCAAGTATTACCAAGTCAACGACGATGGTAAAATTCAGCGACTCCGACGAGAGTGTCCTGCTCCTTCATGCGGTGCCGGTATCTTCATGGCCACCCACAAGGACAGACAGCACTGCGGAAAATGGTATGTCCTATAAAACTTCTCCCATCTTTGGTATGAGTTCATGTACTGACTTTCTAGTGGTCTCACCTTCATGGCACAGGCTTAATGACCTGATACTGTAGTATAACCACATATTACTGTTAGCTACAAGACGTCTCATACTATCTTTCTTGTTCCTAACTGCGTTCATACTGAAATGATTTGTGACCGTGTGGTTGCCTGTACGTGATGATCGTGTCAAAGTTGGTGAACTCCTTTTGCGTAGCTGAAGAATTGTCACGCGTTTGACCAATCGATAGGATTGATGGACAGCTCGCATGCATGCGGTCGATTTCCTTGGCATATGAGGGCATTATAAATTCATTTTTACGACAGACGGCTAGAAACTGTTGGTATGCAGCATGTGGCATGCTAGGACTAGTTTTATAAATCAAGTCTCTGCTAGACACTCAATTCCGACCAAGGGTAAATTTACCACGCCTGCCTTTCTCTTCCTGCATAGGAATACCTCGCTCAAACTTGGCTCTCTTGTCTTCCAGTTCAAGTCTTTGTTTTTCGAGATTGTCTTTCATTTCCTTATGACGAGCATACAGCTCTTCTTCGGACTGCTTGAGCTTCGATTCCTTCTCCTGCACTTTTTGTTGGAACACCATCTTCATCTCGTTCTCCATCTTTGCAAGCTTGGCTTCGTGTAGTATGCGTTCTTCCTCTAGCTTTGCCTGTGGCGATACCTCCTTGAAGACAGACTGGTCTTGTGAGACTCCCATCTGTGTCAGCTTTTCACTTCTGTAGTTCTCATATAGCACATTCCGTGTGTAGTCCTTCAATTCTTCCATATGTGTTCTGATCAACATCTGTCGCAATTTCGAGAAGTCGCAGTGCTCTTCATTATCAACCTCAATGACGCCCCAAGGATACTGTCGCCCGCGAACAGATTTTCCGGCACTATTTTGCACAAAGCTGTTAGATCCAACAACTGCAAAGGGTATTTTGCTCATGATCTCTTGATTTTCCTGCAAGGTCTCTTCATCATCGAGAGCATAACGTGGAGCTTGGAAGATGCGGATCTTGTGGTAGTCAATGTCCGCTAGCACGCGAGCTTTGAAGTTGATGATCTCTTGTTCGGTCATTGTGTCAGCTTTCGCGATCACTGGAATCAGATTTACCCGATGATGCAGGCGTCTCATGAATTCAATCTCGATCGGCTTTAGTGCATGTCCTGTGGGGTCGATGAAGAAAATACAAGCGTGAATCCGGTCATCTCGAATATTGCTGCGATTGGCGTTGTTTTCTGCCTCAAGATAGCTGTCATAACCTTTCTCGATACGATCGAGAATTGGCTTCCAGCACTCTTCGTTGTTTATAAACTCACCAAATCCAGGGGTATCGACTACGGTCAGCTCGAGTCGAACGCCATCCTCGTGAACGTTCGCAGTCATGCTCTTTGTAGCAACGGTCTTCTCTGTCTTGTCTGCTCCTAAATTGTATTCCTTCGGACCATATGTCTCGTTGTTGAGCAAGGTATTGACCATGGTAGATTTGCCAAGCCCAGACTCACCGACAAGCATCATAGCGAATTGGAAGCCCTTACGGACTGACCGCCTGTGCCATTGATTCGGGAGATTCGCAAAGCCAACGAAACCAGTGAGCTTCCGCTTGATGACGTTCGATGCTGGGACAGGAGGTGGAGCGGCTGGCGTGAATTGCTCTTCTTTAGCAGTGAGTCTTTCCTGATCTGTCAGTGCTTATCCCTATCATGTCCGTGCTCGTACATAATCTTCTGAGTCTGCAGCTGTCGGTGGAGCTTGTTCTGTGGGTTGTGTCGAAAAGGCTGCGATGGGACTTGCAGGGACGTACTCCTCTTCCGCAGGACTCTCAGCTTGTCGTGTCAGTGAACCAAATTCTGAATCTGCATGCGTGACTTACACGACATGATGTGTCAACGACCACCAACAGGTATATGCACAGAAGGGAGGAACTGGAATGAGCAGGGGATGTGGTCGTAGTTGGTGAGACTGGGAGTATCTATATAGGATGAAAGACCAGGAGTGTCAGGGCTGTTTCAGAGCATGGGCTACCGGTGCTGAAGAGGAGCGGTGTGATTGATTGATTGATCGACTGACTGAGTGAGTGATTGAGACGATTGATTGATTGATTGAGTGCCGTACCGTAGCGTGAATTGAGACGCGCTCAAGCGATCTGCTGTCTGTCTGGCTCCTCTCTTCTCTCTGCCTGAAGCTCTCTCAAGGTTGCTGGCGAGCAAGCAAGCAAAGCGGCTTCTCTCAGTGGAGAGCATCTCGTGGCTTCCACATCGAGCTCCTCACAAAAAGTTGGAAGATCTCAACGTTTCCAAGACTTTACTCGCACAAAAGATGGTCTATAGGCTATGAATCAAGTGGAGCTGTCGTCGTGTCAATCCTGCAGACCGTACGACCTTGGTCTGCTTCTCTGAGAAATTCTCAGTGGTAGCGAGGAATGGGAGATCGTGCTCAATACTTCTTGGAACAGAGCATCCCGGAGTTACTCGACCTCCAAGAGAAGAAGATATTTACACCTCTCGAAATCAAAGCAATTACCAGGAAGCGAACTTCTTTCGAAACTGCTTTGACCCGTAAAATAGTGCGGAAAGCTGACTTCTTGCGATATGCTGAATACGAGATCAATCTAGAAGCTCTTAGGGCACAAAGGGTCAAACGCTTGCAGATCAAAGGCAAGAAGTCAATCTCGGACTGGGCAGGACCACGACGTATATTTTTCATATTCGAAAGAGCCACAAAAAGGTTCCATGGTGATGTCAATCTCTGGTTGCAATATATCGAATATGCGAAACGGGAAAAATCCAATAAAGTTCTTGGCAAAGCATATACAGCGCTGCTGCAATTCCATCCCACCAATCCGCTCGTCTGGAGCATGGCTGCGAACCATGAGATGAACTGGAATGGGAACATGACAGCCGCGAGAACGCTCATGCAACGCGGTTTACGTCTGAACACTGGTGCTGCGTCGTTGTGGCTTGATTACTTCACGATGGAATTAACATATCTGAGGAAGATCTATGCACGACGCCAGATCCTTGGCATCGATCGTGCAGAAGTACAACAGGAGGATATCAGTAGCGCCAATGCCGAGGACGAGAACTTGGAATCAATCAAATTACCGACCATAACACAAGCTGAAATGGACGGTGATGAACAACAAACGGCACTTGCAAAAGATGTCGAAATGTCGACTCTCGCAACTGCAAAGGATAATCCAGCTCTGCAAGGCGCAATACCAAAGACAATCCTGAAGTCTGCAATCAAGGCGATGCCACAAGAGCCACAGCTCCTGCTGAGCTTTCATGAGGCATTATGCGAATTCGCGGATCTTCCATTCAAAGAAGAATTCGAACAGCAGATTATACAAATGCTGTCGGACACCGCCTATAAAAGTCATCCGAAGGCTTGCTTCTTACGCAGCATTCTTCCAATGAGCATGTTACAATTCAACGTCAAGTATCCAGACTTTCCTTCTGCATTCAGAGATTCTTTGGTGAGGTACAAACAAGCGGAAGAAGATTCCACTTCAATCCAGGATTTGGTCAAGCATTGGACACATTTCCTCATCACAACGTTGCTGGTAGTCCCCGATCTGGACAAGAACTTGAGGAAGGCAATCTGTGCTACGGTCCGGGCAGCGTTCAGATCGGCAGATACAAGCTCGTCTATTTACAAAACCTGGATAGATTTTGAGCAAGTCCATGGCAAGCCAGACGCCGCCGAGAAATTGTTGATTGAAGTGAAAGGTAAATTTGAGCATTTTTCCGAGAATGATTTCACACAAAGACAAGTACAATGACGATTTGGGTACTTTAGTATGGCATATGATACACAGCATAGTCTAGCGTACTCAGCGATGGCGACCCAGATGAGCATTTCAATGAACTTTACCTTATGGTCGAGTAAAGGTTCTGTGTTTAACATGACGCCATGTTAAGGGAAATTTGTGTGCTTTGTGTGCTTTGTGTTCTTTGTCTCCTAGCCGTGCTTGATGCGGCGAATTTTCCGTATATATCGTATAGTGCTAGAGACGCCGACCAGAATGGATGACGTTTGAGTGTATTTCAAACACACAAAGGAAGGGATCCAAGGTATAACTTCAATTCATCGCAAATCGCTTTGTGAATTGACAAAATAGGTTCCTTCAATAGTAAACCTTCTTCGTAAGTATCTTGAAAATTGTCGCACACGTTCATTCGACAGCTGACGTTGAACTAGTCCAGAACAAATGGCAGCAGTAAAGCAAATTGTCGAAAAGGCCATTTCAGAAAACGTAAGTCTAGGGTCCACGATGGTCTCATTGAAGTTGTTTATTGATGAATGAATTAGGCCGTGGCAGTGTTTAGCAAGTCTTACTGCCCGTACTGTACAGCGACCAAGGAGACTCTCTCAAAGTTTATCAAGAATTACTACCTCATCGAACTCGATCAGGTCGAGGATGGAGCCGACATTCAGAACTATTTGAGGGAAAAGACGGGTCAGAGTTCCGTCCCAAACATCTTCATCAAGCAGGAGCACATTGGTGGAAACTCCGACTTGGCCAATTTGAACAAGGCTGGGAAACTAAAGTCACTCTTGGCTTGATGTATCATCCCAACACTTTGAGTCTTTCCATGCATCAGAATAAAGAACTGGTACATTACATAGCTAGATGAACCAATTGAATGTCCTTTACATTGTCTTTTATATCCCTTTGAACTGTGCCTATTACAAGTTGTGATTTAAGGATGCGGAGAATGTGAGCAAAGAAAGGTTCGTCAAATGTTTCGATTAACATGATTGCATTCGCGAACGCACTACGACTAGAATGGACAATTGCTCAATTACACATCGTTCCTCATCTGAAATCCACATCATTCTCATAAACATCATTTGACCATCAGTAGTAAAATTGCCCGTCCTCGCCTTCAGAGTGAAACTGACTCGAAGTCGTCATGGCAGGACTGATCAAGGACGGATTGACCCACATTTCCTGATCAAGTACTCTCGGGGAGACTTCGAGGCCAGCTGCGTAACGAGCGACAGGAGCCACGAAGCGAGGCGTCTGCATCATGTTCTTCTCGAGTCCGTGATAGTGCTCTTGACGACGCATCGCCGTTGTTTGTGAGTAAGTCATCTGATCCGGCTGCTGATGATCAAAGTTTACCGACTGTTCGTTGTAATAGTGGTCAAACATGACGGGTTGACCCAGACCAATGACCTGTTGTGGAGACGACGCCGATAACTTTTGCGGAGGCTGTTCAAAGTTGTAGGTTGATGGTTCAGGAGAGGCTGATCCAAAGTCTGAGCTACCGCCATAACTATCACCAGTGTCGGATTCGGCACTGGATGTACCCTTGGTGGATTTCCTCGCTGTCACACCCTTGCGACTGGCTGATCCCAGGGTCTTACCACTACCTCCGACACAAATTTGGCGCTGTTTATGACGGTTGAGGGCATCCATGCGTGAGAAACCTTTGCCGCAACCACATACAAAGTCCTTGCCTGTACCATGAATCCGTGAATGACGCACCAGGTCATGTCGACGGACAAAGCCTGCTGCACAGAATGTGCACCTGAAAGGTCTATCTGCTAGATGGGTCTGTATGTGGGATTGGATGTTGTACTTTCGACCGAATCTGCGCATGCAGCCTCCGTAGAGACAGACGTACTTGCCATCGACAGGATCCGGGCCCGTCATCAGGCTAGACATGGTCTCTGCTGGTATCTGAGTCCTCCTCGTCTTTGCTGGCGGTATCTTGTCGTTAAAAGTATGTGTATGGGCGTCCTCGTCGATCGTCGTGACTTGCCATGAAAATTGCGGTGATGAGGGAGGACTTGGAAGGGTTTGATGCTGCTGATACATGTATTGGGTGTCGTAGAAGGATGAGTAGGGGTTTCCTGCCTCTTGAAAAGGAGCTGTATGATTCATAATTGACAAAAACTTGTTGCTACCAGAGCAATAGACGAAGAAGCAAAAAAGGACAGCGGAAGCACTCAGGACCAGCCTGTTTGATTCGCACTAGTGATCTCGAGTGAAGAACGAAATGACTTTTTTGAAGGTAGTGATACTGGCGCGATGCAAGAGGATTGTGCAACCTAGCAACGGTTTGCACAACCACATTCGAGTCCTATCACATTCTTCGTGGCTGTGGTGACGAGATATGACCTGTTCAACGGACCCGATGCAGGATCGACCGCCACAGACGTCCTCAAGGTAAGCTTAAACCCGACAAGAGATGAGATTAGACGCGGAATTAAGCAAGATACCATGCATTAGAGGCTACATAATCCGATTTCTGGACAGAGTGTGCGTCATAGAACCACCTGCCGAATGTCTTACCTATAGTTAGCTTGCATGCATATGTGTGTTGATGATGCTATTGGTGTGAGGCGGGCGATATACGGTTGCCATGGGCATGCTGGTGGAGGACGCACTTTTTGAGCAGAAGATTCACGTGACTTTTGGAAGGCGCTCGTGTATGTCGTAATTTGCGGGGTTAGAGATGAAGAGCGGAAGCCGATGGGACCGATTTCCTTGACCGACGCCTTCCGTGTGCTTGGTTGGGCGTCTCAAGTTTTGGTTGCGCATTTTCCCAGCCGCCTCCGTTTTGCGTCTCCTTCTTTTGATTCATAAGACATCAGACTTCCGCCTGCTCACGCTCATAAACAGTAGGCAGTACAATCCCAGAGACGTTGCCTTCGCGCACAAGTGGCTAACAATCCTGCCAGACACTGTGCAACAGGGTGACAAGGTCAGAGTCCCGATACCCATCGAATGCCACCTCCTTCCGGCATCAAGAGGCTCTATTTTCGTATATGGGCCAGCGCTAGTGATGCAAGCGAGCTAACGACGATATCATTCTCGTTTCGACCAAAGGACACGATCGAACGAGTGAGACGGCATCAATGGGAACGCAGAGATTTACAATTTGTCCTGCTCGGCAGCTTGCTCTTGTTTGCCGTCACGATCGCGGAAGCTCCAGTTTTGTTCAAGCTAGCGGCAATGACTCTCCTTGGCACTCTGCTCCTGATTCCAATCACCTCGCAATTCTTCTTCCCCTTTCTACCGTGTGCGACATGGCTCATCTTCTTCTTTTCATGTCGGTATGTTGAGTCAAATAGGCCCTCAAAACACTTCTGACAAGACTAGTTTTATTCCTTCATCATTCCGTCCACCAATCTCAGTCCGCGTCCTGCCGGCTCTGGAGAATATATTATTTGGTGCCAACATCTCCAACATATTGGCTAAGCATACCAATTCTGTACTCGACGTACTGGGCTGGCTGCCATATGGTGTCATTCACTTCGCCGCCCCTTTCGTCTGCTCGGCCTTCATGTTTGTTTTCGGACCTCCTGAGACGGTGCCCATATTCGCTGCGAGCTTCGGATACATGAATATCATTGGTGTCACGACTCAGATCTTGTTTCCATGTTCTCCTCCGTGGTACGAGAATCTATATGGCCTTGCTCCAGCAAATTATGGCATGCCTGGCTCACCTGGAGGTCTTGCTCGAATCGATCACCTTTTTGGCGGAAATGGTTACACCACGACCTTTACCAACTCTCCAATGGTCTTTGGCGCATTCCCGTCTCTGCACTCTGGATCCGCCACGATAGAGGCCATGTTTCTTGCACATTGCTTTCCAAGATTGAAACCCTTCTTGTACGCATATGTGCTCTGGATCTGGTGGGCCACGATGTATCTAACACACCACTACTTTGTAGACCTGATTGGCGGCTCGATCTTGGCTGCAGCGGTCTTTTATTATGCTCAGAGGAATCACCTGCCTCAGATACAACCCGGCAAATTGCTACGCTGGGACTACGAATACATCGTCAGGGGTGATACGAGTGAAATAATCAACAATAAAGGCGAATTTTCGAGACTACCAGCAATAGATACAGATCTCGAGTTGGGAACCGAGGGCGATTGGGCCCTCGGCTCGAGTTCGTCCGTCAGTTCGGGCACTACGACGCCCGTGACGGAAGCTTCTTCGATCGGGTGGCAGTCAGATGGACCCCGAGCACAAGACGACGATATTGCAGAGATTATTCGTCAGATTCCTCCGCCACGATCAAAGTCTCCCAAGTCACCTACCAAATTATCGCTGTCGAGTTTCAAAAACAGTCCAAACAAGGGCAAGAAGCAGGCCCTCGCTTAAAGTGGTCAAAATCCCATACAATATTCATACACACCTGAACCTCACGAGAGGATATACACACATATATACATACCGCCCATCGAGTCCTAAGAAAGGTTGTAGATTGATGGCACGATGACAGCTGTCACTATTACACCACGAGCCCATCACATGAAAAGATTATATATCTTTTTTTCGAATAATGCATAATACACACACACACCGTCCCTTTTACGGATGTAATAAGAAGGACTTGATCACTCACATATGTCCAATTTACTCATCTTTGTCTTTGTTTTGCACGAAAAAGAGAGGGTCAAAGGGAGGGTCAAAGGGATGAATGCTAGAAAGCGATTTGCTATGTTGGTTCCTGCCAAATATACACATCATCAACACCATTGTTTGAGTCCTATAGAAAATGCTCCATTGCCCTCCATTGTTACACCCATCCATTTCCTGTCGTATTTACGTCCTCGATCCCCTTGTTGTAATCGTCCCGCAGTTTATTGCTCGAGCTGTAGTTCGAGTTCATTGGCAAAGTCGTCCATGTCACTGCCAGACTCACTCGAAATCGCCCCATCCAATCCTATCCCAAAATTACCGTCTGGATGAGGATTCTTGTCCCTCTTTGCGGACGGAGAAGGACTCGACCTCTTCCTCCTCATACCGACATCCTCTTCTTGCTCGTCTTTGTGAATGTCTATCGAGTCTCTGTCTGAAGAGGCGGCCGACATGGAATTTGCTCTTACCGAGTGAGCGAGCCCCGATTTGCGCTGCTTCGCCATGTTGCGTCGCTTCGATAGTGGGGAGCGGAGAAGGTCGTTCTCGCCATACGACGATTCAACGTCGCTCGAGTCTCGTGATCGCATCCGTTTATGGGATCTTATCATTTTCTTGCGCGTATCCGTCCGAGAGTCTACAGACGAGTCAGAGTCGTCTGAAGCTTCCGTGGTGGCGTCATCTGACACGTCACCGAGAAAGTCTTGTATTTCACCTTCCATGTCTCGCCAATCCATCGTCTTTGACGTCTCGTCGATGAGTCGATCGGTAAAACCATTGTCTGTCATGAGAGATTCCGTATCTGAATGTCCGTCCTCGATGGCAGTCAGTTCATCTGGCTTGGGAATCGGTACGTGGGGAGCATGTTTGTCGACCATGAAAGGTCGCTCGTCCAGTCTTTCAAACTGCAAGGTGGATTTTGTGAGCCACGAGAGGTACACTACCTTGATCCACGGATACGTCTTGTACATCTTTGCTTTCTCCGTCAGATTGTTTCGAGTAATATCAGGTCCAACAATGACATGCGTCGGACGCTCCTTGCTCCTGCTATCGAGCACGCGGGCTCCAAACTGTATAGCGAGTTGTCCGTGCCACTCGCGTCGGGGATCACGATCACTTCGGATGAGCCCGCTGAAGAGGATAATGACGTCCTGCAAGACGACTCTCTTCATCTCGGGTAGGATGGACTTGACGTCTGCGGCCAGTGATCGCGATCGACGACGTGGCTTCGAGTCCTTTAACTTTGCAAGGTTTCTGTCTTTTGTGACTTCTCCAATCTTGGCATTATATGACTTGTAGAAGTCCTCATGGAGTCGTTTCAGTGTTTTTTCTAAATGGTACAATTCAGTATCATCTGCTTTCAGTACTCCCGTTTGAGCGTTCGCAGTGTGTTCATTCGCGGTCAGGGCTTCTTGTCGTTTGGCCAGTGGCCGTTCCTCGACCTGTGCTTCGAGCGTAGCAGTCTGAGCGTCAGCTTGCGCCGCCATTGTCGCAGCATCATCAACCACAACGTTGGAGACCAGCGTGGCAGTGGTTTCAGGGTCCTTTGACACTATTGATTCTGATGCTTGTACGCCCGAGAGTATCTGTGGGACAACTGGCCTGTCATGTAACTTTGGTAGGAAGCTACTGTTGATGTCTCCTATGCCGACAAAGAACTCGAATGGATTGACCTTGATGAGATTCGGTGACCACTGCCAGACATCTCCTCTATCGTCCATAATCACGACCATATTGGTTTCGACTGGAAACAATCTCTGAACACTCTTCTGTGTATTGCTACCATTCTCATCTCGACTCAATATGCGCGACCCAAAGTAGGAGCCATCCGGATCGATCACTTCAGCTATTTTGCGAGCATACGGTTTCGTGCCCATTGTATAGATGTGCATCTCGTATCTCTTGGAGATTGTGCTGAAGAACTGCTGTAACCCGGGACGAGGCTTGACATAATACATAGGTGCATGAGGTCCTTCTTCAGCGATTTTGAATTGTTGTACATCATGCAGCGCTGCATGATTGGGGTTTTTCGGATCTTTAAGCCACTCGCCGACAGTCGGATCGACGGTAGTTTGAATGACGCATTGATCAAGGTCCACGATGAGGGAGAGTTTGGAAGTCTGTATGAGACGCTTCGTTGTTTCACGCTCCAATCGGGCAGCTTCGCTATAGGAGACCGTAAGTCCAAGAGTATCATGCGACATTGCAACAGTTGCTCGGGACACATCTGAGTTGCCAAGATAGTCGTCCCGTGTCAGGTCTTTTCCACAATTCGCGCACATGCCGGCGTATTGGATCTCGTGGCTACATGGCTCAATCACGGAGAACAACTCGGTTCTGCGATAATTAGTATCGTCCTTTGACGCGTAGATAAAGGTCACGTACGTAGCATCCTTTATTGTGTCACCTTCCGCTATGTACCAGAAGCAATCTGAACCTTCGACGGGACTGTCGAAGGTTTCCACAAATATGCGTGGAACTTCCTTGTCCTCGCCATCGTCCTGACTCTCGACTGCAGTGCCAACAAACTTGAATGTGAAGACGGGTTGAAACTTGTGGACATCCCTACCGAGTTCGTGGTCCAAGGAAACCACTGTCAATGGATACCGCAGCCCGGGATAGCCGGTGATAATCTTCCTGCTGGGGGAATTCATGCAACTGTAGTATTGACTCTATTACGATGCATCGCTCTAGCTCCTTGTGACATCTGGCTTGTCGATTGACTAGTTGGCTGGGCTAAGTATATTGGGCCTCGTTATATAGCATCATTCGACTGATGAGATCGATTGCACAAGCTATGAATTGGATGCAATGATGTTGCAAAACATAGTCATAGGCTAGGGTGGATCACGCACTTGTCGGTAGGTACTCTACGTATTGCAGCTTGGACCAGGCAGGTAGTGGAGACTGAGTTGCCGGGATGGAGTCAGGCAGTCAGTCAGGCAGGCAGGCAGGCAGAGCTTCAAGCTTGGGAAGAACCTTGGGAAGTCTCGCCCTCCTCTCCCGTCAGAGGCGTCCTGGGTCGATTAGCCGAGTTTCAACCGGTCAGCACTAGGTACTGTCTGGGATTAGTCTCAAGAGACAATTCCAACTAATGCACCAGCAAGAAACCGCTGGATTGAATCTACACAACGAGTGTTCGATGCCATAGATCAGTTCGACCCACTGTCAGAAGCGGCTGTCATGGAATATTGAACAACTGCTCCAAAATTCATTGTTGCAATATATGTGGTCACTGCATATACCCCTTCCATAAGCTCTTGCCTGGAGCAATAGAATTTCTTCACAAAACCATCGCGCTAGATAACAAGTATATTCACAAAGCATGTCCGCCTATCTTCTAATTTTCGCTATACGATAGTCCTCCACGAGTCCTCTAGCATGTGCAGTATGATTGTTGAGCTTCAGGAATGCCTTTGTAGCGTCTCCAGCGCCATAGTGGGCTCGAAGCAGACCCTCGCCACCTGGATGTTCCTCGGCATATGCTCCAACCTCAACAACATATCCTTCCAGGATGATGACTGGCTTGTCCAAGAACTTCTCCCTTGCTTGTTGTAACGTCATCTCAGGCAGATCGTCTGACGTACGCGAGAAGCCCGCGAGCGGCGAGTGAGACAGTGCGACTCGAGCACGAGCACGATCAATGTCTCGAGCAGAGATCTTCCTGATCGATGGCACTAGAGCAGTATAGCGATGCAGCATGTAGACAATCCATTTTGTGGGATCCCAATCCAAGGCCTTGATCCCATTTCTGTAATCACATGGGAAGGCATGATGATAATTATGGAATCCTTCGCCGTTGGTGAGCATGGCGAGGACAAAGTTGCCCCTGGCGGAGACATCTGTACTGTAAAATTGGTCCCCAATGTAGTGAGCCAGACTGTTGATCAAAAAGGTGCAATGCCATATGGCCACCCTGGCCACCAGTCCTCCCCACAGAAATCCCATCCAGGCATCGTTCAGCCATAACTTGCCCACCACAGCCGGCAAAACGAGACCGTAGGTCAGAGACATTGGCATAAAGTACTTGTGCTGCAAAAGCACAATGACATCCGAATTGAGATCCGTTTGGTCGATGAGTTTGATCTTGGGATAGTGGGGTTTCGCAAAGATCCAGCCCATGTGAGAGTGGAAGAGACCTTTGTCGGCCGAGTAGGGATCACTCTCCGTGTCCGTATATCTGTGATGAAGACGGTGACGGACCACCCACCATTTGATTGAACCCTGAAAAGCCATAGTTCCCATGATGGCTAGCAATATCCGCAATGGCATTCGTGCTGTGAAAGAACGATGGGACCATAGTCGATGGTAGCCTATTGTGATGCCGAGTGTGGCCAGTTGCCAATTAATGTAACAAAGAAGATACGGCCGCCAGTCTACCGGACGATACCAGAATGCCAGGCTAGCGAGAACGTGTATGGAGCAGAAAAGAATGGCATTTGACCACCAAATTGGAGCTTGCGCCTGTTTCGTGGCCATAGGCGACAGTATGGTGGAAGGTTGATTTGGTAATGGCTCGAAAGAGTGTCGGGTCGTCCTCGTGGAAGAATGCGTTGTCCAGCCGTTTTGCGACGAGAACAGGCCTCGAGAGAAAGAAGGGAAGAGACTCAGGAGGGTGACGGGGTGGGAGATAGCGATAGATGTACGCAAGTAGGTCTTCCTCGTACAATTTTAACTGTAGAGTTTGAAATTCACCGAGGTGGAGCGATTTGATGGGATCGATCCCTAGTTCGGGGGAGTGGCTCGAAGGATCGGGACGGGAGAACAGAAATTTGGGGGAAGAGGCGATCGGCTGCAGCTGCACCTCGACAAGTTACCGTACCGTATACCTCCCTCTCCACCCCGACTTTCCTCACTCATTGCCTGCCCTCATATAGCTACAGCTCTATAAGTCCTGGCTATAGCTAGATCCGAGCAGGCCATCGAATAGTCCAGGCAGCAGTATATATCAGCCATTTGGTATCTGATAGGGAGAGCTGGGCAAGAGAGTGAGGGGCAGCTGTGGCAAGTAGGAAGGAATAAGCATGTGATTGTCCTGGATTTCAGCCTGCTGGGTACTGTACAAATTCCTTGCTTTGCTCAATCCTGTGTGAGCTTGGATTGGACTCTGTTCTGCTGCTCCTCCTTGACCTCTACAGAGTGAAGACAGGCTTCACACAAGGATCTCATAAATTTGTGGCGTTTGCGGGTCGGTCGATCGGATCAAGCCACCCGCAGTGCTCCAAGAACTCGACTCCATCCGAAGTTATGACCCTGCTATTCATTCAGCTATGAACTAGTCTTGACCGTGTCCTGCCTGCAGCGTTGTGGCCCTACCATAGGTCCGTTTCGCTTGCCAGTCACAGAGATTAAGGTTCGCCTGCAATAATATCTTTGATGCCGAAAGGTCTAGTCATTCCGGCGCCCAAATCGCAGATCTGATTCACAAAGGCGCTGTCAGGTATTCACTCATGCAATAGAGTATCTTTGGCTATGAGTACAAGGCAAAGTTGACGGCGGAGTCTCTGATACAAGAACGATCCGGCATGTACCACTTCAAGGGGTCTCTGACCGTCGGTCAAGTCAACCGCTTCAAAATTGAAATAGATCCAGATGTGTTACCCGGTGCCCTTGGTGTCGAGTCGCTGGCTGTTCGGGTCAAGAATACGACTTCAGCTTTGATGCGTCCTGCATATCTGACGGGCCCATATATACTCTACGCCTCTATCAAAGAGCAATCGTATCATCACGACACACCACTGGAAAAGGGAGACTTTCCACCACATTTTGATGCAAATGTGAAGACAAATTGCAGCAGATGGCAGAACGTGCCGATTATAGCCCCGTCTGATCGAAAATTCAACAAAAGAACGTTCGTGATCGAGATTGCCTCTCAGACCATATTCTCTCCCAGTGCAACCACGTATTTCGAGGTGACCATTGGCACAGATAAGGAGACTGTTCGTGCAGCTGCCAGGCACGGCAAGCCTATCGATTCCAGCATGCCAGGTTTTCATGTCTCGATGCACGATACTAGCACGATTTGGGACATGCCTCCAATTCAGCGCGACCATCCAGGTCATCACACGTCGCTCTATCAACAACCTCAAGCGAGCACTCCAGTGAAGATCGATTCGGAGGGCCACGAATACGATCATCTTGTTGTCTTGACTCATGGTATTCATTCGAATCTGACAAACGATATGCTGTTCCTGAAAGACGAGATCGAGAAGACTGCTTGTAGGAACGGCGATCGAGTCATCTGCAAGGGTTTCGCGGGCAACGCATGCAATACTGAGCGTGGAGTGAAATGGCTTGCTGAGAACGTTGGAGAATGGGTGTTGCGAGAGACGGGTTGGAATTCTGAAGGTAAGGATGCCATCAGAAGTCCGAATCCATACAAGAAAATCAGTTTCATAGCCCATTCCTTGGGCGGATTGGTGCAGATATATACTCTTGGCTACTTGCAGGACAAGACTCACGGCCGGATATTCAGCTCTGACTCGATTGGAATGAAGCCTATAAATTTTATCACTCTAGCCACTCCATGGCTCGGAATCTCTGCTGAGAATCCAGCATACGTCAAGCTAGCACTAGATTTTGGATTTGTCGGAAAGACAGGACAGGATTTGGGTCTAGCAATCAAGCCACTTGGTGAATACCAAGTACACGATCCTAAAAACAGTGGGAAAACTGAGCACATACTAGGCTCAACAGCCACAATCAAGTCTCGTGATCCACTGCTCAAATTATTGTCTGGCAAAAACACACCATCTCATCAAGCGATTCGACTGTTTGAGACTCGCACCGTATATGCCAATATTGAAAATGATGGTATTGTACCATTGAGGACTTCTTCACTATACTTTTTAGATTGGGAGGGCTTTTCAGCTGAGAAGGCCAAGATTGTAAAGAAGCTTGAGGAGCGCAAATCCACACAAAATCACGATGCTTGGAAGGGTCTTGATGCGGAGGTTGTTCATGGTCTAGATGAGGAGGGTAAGAATCTTGCGGCGGTAGAGGCAGGGGCCTCCAAAAGACGCGCTGATGGCCTGACCCGGAGTACAAAGCACCAGGATAAAGACTCGAGGTCGTCGAGCTCGAGCGACGAGTCTGATGCTACTGTAGAGCAGCATATTCGGGATTCGCGCAACCAGTCAGAATCGGACAGTGAGACACACGTCGCATCGGTAGACGCGGGAAGATCGAGGCAAGGTCCTGCTTTTACACTAATGCCAGCGATTCATCTGTCAGAGGCCGGGCATGACAGTGCAAGTGCTCAGAATAGCAGCAGTCCCACCGCATTGCATAGCGAGTCTGAAGGTCATGGAAAAGCCTTGCACAGCAGTCCATCGTCAAAGCTCAGGACTGTAGCACATGCACTCAACTTTGCCGGCATGATTCGGCGTATAAGCGGGACGCACGAGAGATTAGGCTCTCTTGACATACCCGGGTCGGAGGCCGAGAGCAAGAACGATGTCGGTAATTCTGATACTGCACTCCAGTCCAGAACACCGGATAAAACTCCCAAGCAGTCCAAGGTCATGGCAAGTGGACCGTCCGATGAAACCGAAGATGCCAGTCATACGAACGGTGGATTGTTAGGTCTCATCAAGCCTAGTCAGACTCACAGGAAACCGTCCAGAGCATTCGCTAGATCACAGACGGTGGCCAAGCACGACGAACACAAAGGCGATGGACAAGTTCATCCGGAAGAGCCTACACGCACTAGTTTCTTCCGATCTCTGGAGAGTGTCTTGAACCCTCCGATGCCAACACTCGATTACATCACCGATCCAGCGAGACGTGATCCGATCGAGACAATTATCGTCCACGACAAGTTCTACTACCCGAGCGACATCCCTCCACTGAAGGAACTACCCCGACGGACCCCCACCAAGAACTTGTCCCATCACGACAAGAAAGCGGAAGACAAGGAACGCACAAGGCTGGAGAAAGTAAAGCTTGAGGAGGAGATTGCTCGCGCGTGGCACGAAGACATGGTCTGGCGAAAAGTTCTTGTGCGATTGAAACCAGATGCTCACAACAATATTAGTAAGTCGCTTGAATCACGTTTGCGTACAAAGTAACATGTCAGATACTAACCTTTCGATAGTAGTCAGACGGACGTATCCAAACTGTTACGGTTGGCCTGTCGTCGATCACCTGGTAAAGCATCACTTTGGAGACTCTGCCAAGAAAAACAAGGAGATGCATGACGAGAATGTACAAAAAGACGAAAATGATCCCCAAGCACTATAAGTGAACAGTCTGGGGAGTGGACGCTATATGTATAGAATGTATATGTGTATATATATAAAGGTGAATGTAAAAGAGTGGCAGGAGGTTTAATAGTATCGATCACTTTTGAATCTACTCGACTCGTCGGGGAACATTTCACGATAGAGCAAGACGGCATCCTCGTCACCGACTTGTATAGACTTTGTCTGAAAACACTTGAGATCCGTCTTTCGAAAGTGAAATTTTGATCTCGCCAGTCGTAGGGCTTCAGTGGCTTGATACATGCGGTTCATGCGGGCCAGAGCTTCAATGTACGTCTTTATCGCTTCAAAGTCACCATACACGTCTCGTCGCGCGAGCGTCCTTGAAGATATCCCTTCATTACACAAACTTCGCCACGTCTCTCGTTCGTTCCAGACTTGTTGCAAGAGAGTCCAGGATTTAAAGGTATAACAGGCCGACAAGGCGATTTGAAAGGAATGTCTGCCCTTTCGATGGGAATTCTGGTATAGTGTCCCACCGCTCCAGTCCCTGACGAATCGATCTTTTGCTTCAAAGGAAGGGGCAATGGTCATGTACGTATCAATCAATTGCGTGCTGAGCAAGTGCGGCGACGAGTCTTGCAAAAACCGCATCATTCGTTCACTTTCGCGAAGGATAGTGTTGCTCGTCACCGGACTCTCGTCGATCCACACGTCCTGTGCCGACACGACCTCCACTTGACCGTTTGAAGTGTCTAGAACGTCGAGTGGCCCGAATGATTTACGGACCTTTGCGTGCGCATAGTTTCGAAAGAGTAGTTGATAGGTAATTGCGTCCGGCTTCCACAACGGATTACGGTCTCCCATCCTCGTCATTTCTCGCACCAGAGTGCGTGCGCGTACAACGTCCTTCGCTCCAATACAGGCAGATAATAGACTGTGCCATGTGATTTTGTCCATTTCGACATTATTGCGCAACATGGTCTCTGAGATACGCCATGCCTCCGTAAAGTAATCTTTGCGTGCTGCGTATACATGAATCAGTGCGTTGAACGTCTCCCTTGTCGGTGTCAAGCCTCGCTCAGACATCTCCGTGTACAGGTCTGCCGCTCTCTCGGCAGACATGGTCGGGTCGAGTGAGCAGGCGAAAATCATCAACGAATAAGTATGGGCGTCCGGTGCAGTCTTGGTGGACTTGTACTTCAAATCGTCAAATATCGAGAACGCTTGACTCACTTGTCCGGCTCGGATGCAAGTAGCCATGAGGGAGGTGCTGACTACGAGATTGGGCTCGACTCCCTGCTCTTGCATGTATTTGTACATGGCGGACGCTCTGGGCAAGTCTTTGACTATTGCAAAGGCCTTCATGAGATGTGCGTAGGAATAGACTGACGGTGTTAATCCGGCCTTGCGTTGGGAGTCAAACATTTCAAGCGCATTGTCGACTTGCGACAGAGTCGCATAAGAGTCCATGAATAAGTCAAATGTAAATCTGTCCGGACTCATGGCTTTCAACATCTTACGACCATACTTTACTCGTTTCGCATGTGGCATACATTTGAGTACTTGATTGACTTCGATGGTACGTAGCTCGTTTATCTTGCCAGAATTGACGAGCTCATCTGCGACCTTTTTCCAGGATATATTGTCGGGCTGACTTTGGTCGATAGACAGCTTGCGAGACAGTGCCAGTGTCAAGCCAGCCGTCGGAGGAGGAATCGCGCTCTGCACTGGCCCAGACAGACTCTCGTACATTGCAGCAATCTCAGTCTCAGTCGCTTCCTTCGCTTGCCTTTCCGCCGAGAATTTGGCAGATCTCTTTTTCACATCCTTCTGCAGCCCTTTGATGTATGCTTCGAGCTTGTCGATATTCTGCACAAGAGGATCCTTGGCTCTGACAGATGCAGACCTACTGGGCGTGCGTATAGTGCGTGTCAAAGCAGGGCATAGATATCGCGGGACATTGTGACCTAGCATACAAGGGTGTCCAAAGGTCGAGGGACTCTCGCTGTGTAAGCGAGCTGTAAATTCCCCTAAAACTGCTGGAAGTGCAGTCGTCGAATCTCGACAGGAACAAAACCGAGTCACCTTATGCTTAACAGAGACTATGACGATCGGATTGTAGTCATAGTGCTGGTAACAATTTCCAATGCTCAAAGGTTGACAACTTCAGAAACTTCCCAAGGTGGCTACAAGTGGCGCATGACAACCGAAGCCACCGAGATCGTCAATCTGTCTGAGCTCCTCTTTAATTTTGTCTGCAATGGCAAAAGACACAATCAGCAGACATGTAAGTGTATCTCGACTCTACAGTGTGGCAAGTGGATTGGTAATAAGCATCATTGCCTTGCGCCGACATCAAGATTCAGATCTGTTACACAACCTAAAGTTCTTCGAACAATTTGGACAATTTGACTTGCGATAAACAATGTCCAGTCCGTTTGGAAACTTGCCGATTCCTGGTAGGAGGGATGATTCGCCATCCCTTCCACACGCGGGAATGACTGCCGATGAGCAGCAACAGTATATGATCAAGACTATCAATCGCTTATCGGAAAGCTGTGCTTTCAAAACTGTCCTCTCGGGTGGTGCAGGATTCGGTCTGGGTGCTCTGTTTGGTCTCTTCATGTCATCGCTTCAGATTGAAGGAACTGACAGCAAGATCTACGATCTACCCTTCAAGGAGCAGATGCGTGTGGGTTTTCGAGATATGGGCAAGAAGTCCTTCTCCACGGCCAAGAATTTTGCTGTCGTAGGCTCACTTTTTGCTGGCAGTGAATGTTGTATCGAAGCTTACAGGGCGAAGAACGATCTCTATAATTCAGCTAGTGCAGGCTGTTTCACAGGCGCGGTACTCGGAGCTAAGGCTGGTCCATCAGCAGCTGCCTTCGGGTGTGCCGGTTTCGCAGCGTTCAGCACGGCTATTGACTATTACATGAAGAGCGACTAGATGACGGTCCGATACCTTTCAACAACACGTTACCAAAATTTTTCAGCGATGTCCAGACGCAAGGATGTCTAAATGCATGGCATGTGCTTGTGGTATGAGACATTCTGTAAATTTGCTGGACGTCATTCTCACGTTCACATTCTGGTATGCGCAGTGGCCAGGATTATGACAGATCGATCTAAAACTTTAGAAGCAACCGTGGACGCCGCATGGCCGTGGAAGTCCGACAAAGCCGAGCAATGCACGTGGTCCTTCCTGGGTAGTGGTACAGTATGTACCTGGCTTTCCAGTAGCACCAGCTGACGACTGATTGTTCGGCCCTCACGTCTTCTGTCGTGCTTTATTACAACAATCATGGTCACCAATCACCGCTAAGTCCCACAGTAGGAGTCAGTCGAAAAATTGCTTTGACATTTTCGGATGATTGCAAGCACAAGGAGCACAAGAATTATTTCTTGTTTGGCACTGCGCAAAACGATGGGCGCTTCTCGTTGTGGAGGCGACGTGCATCTTTGTCACAATCATGCAATCATTAATGAAATCAAGTCTTGAATACAACAACAAAAGTGTTTCTACCAAGTACATGCATCATCCATCGTGGTTGTGTTGCATCTTACTTTCCAGTCTAGAAGGTACCATATGACGTGTGTCGGGCAGACACGTTCGAGGATCTTCAGTAGACAGGTTTCAAAGTGTCAGGCTAGAGCATGTCATAACAATCCTGATAGCAAAGTAAGGGAAAGCAGAATCCAGCTTCGTGGTTTGGAAAGATTGATGACAGGGCCTGTGCATCCAGACCTTGACGATCGATTTTGGGTGGCTTCCTTTCGATCCGGTCATTTGGGAACAATCGGTCATCTTCTCCAAGGAAGCAATCTGACAAACGTCCGTGTCTCAGTTGAGAAATAGTTCAGCGGGAACCGAATTAGGTGAGGCTTGGCGTTCTATCGGCATCTGGAAAATCAGTCCAACCAATCAGGAGGGCGGAAGTGGAGAATTCCCTTACGGGAACTCTTCCCGGTGTGCAGAAGATGGAAACGCCACACACCAGCACTCGCTCCGAACGGCGATTCAAGGTTTTCTTTGAGGCATGGCTGAAGAAGCCACTTCCGCAGCGAACTCTGGGGCCCAAGCGACCACTTACCGGATGCGAAATACTTGGCCCTCGAGATATAAAGTTCACCGCTTCGCTGCATCCCAGGACTTGTCCTCACCTCAACAAGCTCAAGCTCTCCTGTTCATCAAGCATCATCATGCAGTTCGCACTTGCTGTAGGCCTTCTCGGTGCAGTTCAAGCTGCGGCTCTTCCAGCGAGCTCAGTCTCAAGCACGACTGCTCAAACCACATCAAAACTTGGCGGACGTCCAGTCTTCAATGCCCCAGTTGCTGCTGCCGACACGAACGTCACAATCGTTGACCTTGGAATCTCCCCGGCCGTCAGGCGAATTGAGGTGAAGCCGAACCCAAACTTCACCCCAAATGTTACCAATGTCGTACTTGCGGCTCATGCAAAGTACGTCGTCATTGAGGAAGCAATGTTGCTGGAAAAGCGTGGGCGACCAGTCTTCAATGCTCCGGTGGTAACTACAACAACTGCAAAGGCTGCTGGACGGCCAGCTTTCAATGCACCTCTCGCCGCAGCAACGTCCTCTAGCAGGGTCATGAGCTCAATCGTGAGCTCAAGTATGAGCACAACTGCTTTGTCCACGGCAAAGTCCACAAGTACCTCATCAAGTACAAGCAGCAAACCCACAACAAGCTCAACAACCTCCTCGACCTCGACCAGCTCAAGCTCGACCTCCACTTCGAGTTCGACCTCAACCACTAGCAAAGCCACGACGAGTCTTACGACGACATCTACTTCCACCTCCAGCTCCACTGCTAGTTCTACTTCGACCTCGACTTCGACCTCGATCTCAACGACAAAGTCATCGACCAGCACAACTACCTCGAGTAAAACGTCAACCACTTCTAGTCTTGCAACATTGACACTTGCTGCTACCAACATTCAGCTTGATTCCGAGTTCCTCTCAGAAATCAAGATTGGCTCTAATGGAGATACAATCGACGTGGTGATGGACACTGGCTCTTCCGATCTCTGGATGTTCAGTTCTGACTGCACAGACTGCAGTGGAAGCCACGACTACTACTATCCTGGAAAGTCCACCTCCTTCATCAACACCACCACTCCGTTCTCGTTGGGATATGGCGATGGTTCTTCGACATCTGGTCTCCTTGGATTCGACACTGTGTCTTTGGGAGGTGTACCCATTCAAGGACAAAATATTGACGTCGCGCATATCATTAGTCCGAGCTTGCAGTCGAATGCCATGAGTGGCATCATGGGACTCGGATTTCCTAATTTGATGGCCGTACAACAATCGGGTTTGACTACGCCAATCACCAACATGTTTAGGCAGAACCTCCTTCCGGCAGCCAAGTTTGGTCTGCAGTACATAAAGTCAAACCACTGGTCGTACAGCGGTGGCGGTGGAGCTTGGACTTTTGGTGGTATCGACAGCAGTGTGATCAGAGGTGCATTGACTACGGTCAAGTTGACACAGGCGGCTTACTGGAAAGTCGCACTCGACAGCATCTCGGTGGGCTCGGCATACTCGTATGCGCCGACACAGCAAGTGATTATCGACTCTGGCACCACTTTGATCCTTCTCGACGCGGCCTCGGTGGCTCGCATCCACGCTTACTTGCCGGGAGGTCGGGTGTCGCCAGACAATTCTCACTATCAAATCTTTTGCAATGCGTCCGATGTGGCGTACAAAGGATCTCGAAACGCTTATTTCCAGCTCGGTGGGGTCAAATATGGAGTCCCTGCGTCCGATTTGGCGTGGTACCCAGAATCATATGCTCAAGACTATTGTTACTCTGGCATCCAGCCGTGGGGAGGCAGTTTCGGAATCTTGGGCGTCATGTTTCTCAAGAACGTCTACGCAGTCTTTGATCAGACAAATCAGCAGATGCAGTTTGGTGCCAGGACCGATGTCGCTGCACTGACTGACTGAAGAATCTGTTCTTTTTTGTGCGAGATAGAGTCCTGAGTGGATTCACTCGTCGTTGGCTGTCATTGTTATTTGGTCATTATTTTTTAGCTCGCATTCTGCATCGGCGAGGACTTGCGGCATTAGCGTAGACTTGTGTTTTTATAGTTCAGGATATCCAATCACTCTTTTGCTGGTCAAGTACATCTTGTATTGCATCTTGTCTCATGCTTATTCTTCCAATGATACGGTAGGGCTACGGCTAGTTGTGGGAGTAAAGGGCTGATTGAGAATTGCGCCATTGCGGCCCCTCAAACTCTGGCCGCTTCAGTCATCCTGTGAAAGTCAATTATCAGGAAGTCTCTTGCGACAAAGCTTAAGTGCTCATCTACTTGCTCGTCAACTACATGCATTTGTGAATCTCTGTCAAGTCGCTTCGGCCCTTGCTCTGTTTATCCTGGACAAATAAAGGTCGAGTAAATGATACGCGAATTTAGTTTCTACGAGGACTAGACCATGATCGGCTTGAACGAGCCCATACTTATCGTCGGGGCCGGAGCTAGTGGGCTGGTCTCTGCCAAAGCACTCTTGTCAGAGGGATTCACAAATGTCACGATATTCGAAAGGAGAGAAGACATTGGTGGTGTATGGCTGTTTGATGATGACAAGCCGATCGAGGGTGGGTGCAATGTTCAACGATTCCCAAGTCCGATGTATGATTGTCTCGTGGGAAACATCTGGTACAAACTTTTGGAACTCGAGTCGCACAAATTCCCCGTCGGGACACCAGACTTTCCGACCCGCCAGCAGATGCAACAATACTTGGAGGACTATGCGAAAGAACTCAGGCCGCGAATTCGATTGTGTACCAACGTCAAAGCAATGCACAAAGAGGGCCCAGAGTGGGTCATTCACTCACAGGAGACAGCCCATGCTTTCAAGAGGTCAAAGCAGCGTTTCGCCGCTGTGATTCTCTCGTGCGGCATCTATGATACCCCTGATCAGCCTGAAATTCCTGGACTACAAGACCTCAAGGAGATGTATCCAGAAATAGTATTTCACAGCAAGTACTACCGAACCCCGAAGATTTTTTCTGGTCAAAAGATACTCATCATGGGCAATGGTCCAAGTGGTATCGATATCGCTGCACAAGCAGCAGACTATGCACAGGCTCCGATTGTCAGAACCATACATGGGCCGCCAGAACATGCCTGTTTGCCTGATGAGCGCATAGTTGATCTTCCTGCGGTGGCTAGCTTCGATGCAGCTACGAGGAGCGCTCGGTTGACGGACGGACAGGTCATCTCAAACCTAGATCGAGTCGTCATTTCCACAGGGTATCGTCACAACTATCCATTCCTGAAAGTTCTCAACGAGTCTGACAGACCCTTGGTGACCAATGGCGCTAGAGTACATAACTTGTACAAACACATCTTTTACAGGCCAGACCCAACCTTGTGCTTTGTTGGGCTGCTGATTGCAGCGATCCCCTTTCCTGTGTCTGAAGCACAGGCTCTCACTGCAGCAAGGGTCTTGTCAGGTCGTCTAAATTTACCGTCAGATGAGGAGATGCAGAAGGATGAGCAAGAACGTTTGAACGAGGTTGGCGATACATACAAATTTCACAAGATGAGATACCCTCTCGATGCAGACTATGGTGACGAGTTGCGAAAGTGGTGCCTCGAGGCGAAGCCGCCGAGGGTAGACGAGAAGCTGCCTGTTTCTTGGACTGAAGAACGTCGAGCCTGGCGTAGGAAGAATCTGGAGATGAAGATGGAGAGTCTGCGGCAGTATCGCAATCGTCAGACCTTGAAGAACTGATGGGGATTTGATCGAGTTTAACTCTGCGAATAAGAGGAAGAACTGTCAGTTGAGCGAGGAACGAATCCTACATGAGAACTATCTGATAGACATACTGGTACCTGTCATTCGTCCCCGTGATCTGGAGAGTATCTGTCTACCCAAAATAGTCGATACAATGTAACATAAGCGTTGTGTTCAATATACATGACGTCTCGTAGTAATGAATAGTATATTGCAATAGCACATATCGTTCTGTCAATTGATACTAGCCTGATCAGACGATTCAGGTGTGGCTATCAAAGAATGAGTTCTGGCTTGGTCGGCACGTGAGTGTGGCGCATATATCGCACCGCATTTTGGACGTACAGGACCTCTGTACAGCATTTGGATTGATACACTGAACTGAAGCCAGCCAGCAGAAGCATTTTAATGATTGTGATTTATATTATTCGGAAGTCCATCAGATCAGTGATCGACAAAACGAAAGCATTGTGATTGAAAAAGTTGTGCTCGCACAATGCCGTCGAAAGTTACCAAAAGCGATTCCACGCCAGAAAGTGTGCAAAATATCGTCTAGCCGTCGACTATGACTGATGGGAAGTAGAGGATGTCGAGGTCAAATTACTGGAATGGATGAATGATGACGCCCATTTCTCGATGTGTAAAACATACCCGACCCCATACTTCAACAGTCATTGACCACATAGTACGCAATTTGCATATGGCAGACTACATCACTCTCGTCAACGGACTGTCAGGTGTGATGTCAATCTTCTCGAGCTTGAACTACTGCCTTGGACCGAGCACTTCGCACGGATACATATACGCTGCCATGAGCTGGATTGCACTCGGCACGTTTGCGGATGTAATGGATGGAAAAGTGGCTCGTTGGAGGCACAAGTCATCACTGGTCGGACAGGAACTGGACTCGTTGGCGGATCTCGTCAGTTTCGGAGTCGCACCTGCAGTGGTAGGATTTGCCATCGGATTGAGAAGCATGCTGGACATGCTTGTCTTGACATTTTTTGTGTTGTGTGGCTTGACACGTCTTGCGAGGTTCAACGTCACAGTGGGCAAAATGAAGAAGGACAAGACTGGCAAGATTGAAAAGTTCGAGGGCACCCCCATTCCAACTTCACTCTTGATGGTTGAGGTCATGGCCTTTTGGGTTTACAAAGATTGGATCCTGACCGAAGTGCCGTTCGGTCACATTGGACAGGGTGCTTTTGTGTTTCACCCAGCGACACTCCTCTTTGCACTCTTGGGCTGTACGATGGCATCCAAATCGCTGAAGATTCCCAAGCTCTAAGGTCAGAGTGCACGAATTGATGGGCAAGATTTGGAACTGTACAATAGATAAAAACTACACTACACGAAAAGCATATTCACATCACTTACATTGCCTGATTGAGTACGATCCTGCTGCAATGATACGCTAGGTAGGCAGTGCCGCTTCTCCGTATGGACGATGAGCGTGCAAGATAGAAGAGAGGCCAGAGCGTCAATTGTTTCATCACTTGCAGGAGCTGCGTCATGGCCATCTCGGGAGCGATAGACACAATGGGCGAGACTGAAGCTACCGTAAGCTCGAAAATTTTCCCCGGTGAGAGTAATTGTGTGTGTGTGGTGTGCGTACACGGGATCTGTCTGAAGAAGAGCGAATGTTAGCCACAGATTGACGTGCTTGAACATTCTTGCGGGCACTGAACTGCAGCTCATGGAGACGAAGATGCTCGCTTTAGCAGCTGCAGCTGCTCCACCAATAGGTATACGTATACATAGAGCTAATGAGATGTCCTTGTTAATGATGTGGATTCATACACGTACAAAGTTGCAATACTGAGGAGACTGTATGCAAGACACTATGAAATTGACTACATGGACAGCACTGTACATGTACGTAACTCAGATATGGCTGACTGAATTCATCAAGTGTAGACAAGTTCTCGATGCATGCAGCTGCAGGATATCACTCTCGGAGAATGCGACGGGAATGAATTGTGAAGTCAAGCGAATCTCTCCTCGCTTCTTCCACAATCTTCCTGCAGCAGCATCAGCATCAGCATCAGCCGCAGCAGAGCTTCAGCAATCAGGAGACAGCTCAGACGACTCACTCTCTCCCCACAAAGGAAATTGACGCAATCCACCAATCACATGAGAGAAGGATGGTGGACGAGTGGAAGTTCTAGTTTTCGTGGATTTTCATTCCTTCTTTTCCCGCTCGTTCTTCCCTCTTCATCCTTCCAAGGTTCCTCCGTCAATTCCTTCACTTTAATCTTTCCTTCATCTCTTCCTTATCCACCACTCTGGGAGCTCCAATAAAGGCTTCTCCTCCTTTTGCTTCTCCTCCAATCGGCCGCTGCGCAAGTCTCCTCCACCACCACCAGCCGACGTAGAAGCGGTCTCCCGATCCTGCTCCCCCCAAAGAGCAGAACAAACTGCCTACTCAGTGGGCAAAAGTAAGCAATTTTGATTGTGTGCGTGTGTGTGTGCCCAAGCTACTGACCCTCCCCAGTCGTCAGGGTTACACTCACACACACACACACACACACACACCCACGCAACACAAAACACAAGCAAAGACAAGGACGCACACACACACACACACACTTCACACTCTCGCTCACACATACAATTCATACATTCCATACTCACATTAATCCCCCTCTGCCAAAGGACGACACATACACACACTATCACTGTGACAACGCGACATTGAATCCTACGCTCGCTAAGCACACAGTCGCTCATTCTTCACTCGGCATAATCTGGTCCACTAATCAACGGACTTTGCCTCCTCGTCACTCAGTCATAGTACTCGATTGATAGAGCTCGCTTCACGTTTGCTGCACGACTTAAATCTTGCTTCGTACAGAAAGTCTCATATCTGTGCTAGGACACACTTCGATAAATCTCCTCGCTCGATACTTAGGACAGATTGATCCCAGATCGTGTTTCGCTGGCGAAGCATCGATAGTGGAAACAGAGTCTACACAACAACCTCCATATCGTTTACGATCTAACGAGATCTCGGTCATACTTGAAACGAAAAGATGTTGCCAACCGGCAGGAATATATCCTTCATCATATGCTCAATCATAAGTACAATCAGCTTGGCTTCTGCAGCGGCCACTTCTGAGGGATGTTTCGCGGGCGATTCAAGTCTTTCAGCTCCAATAGCATATGACTATCAATCCCAGGGTTATTGTATGAACCTCTGCATTGCTGGTAACTATGCAGTCTTCGCCATGACCAATGGCAATGCCTGTAGTTGTGGAAATTCGTTGCCATCCACCACATCCACTTCCTGCAACATACCCTGCACAGGCTACCCCTCGGATATATGTAAGTCGATACTCGTCCTGAATGAATGTTCCAAACTGACTTTCTAGGCGGTGGTACTAGTGCCTATTCTGTCTGGCTCACCGGTATCGGTACACTATCTGGTGGGTCGGGATTAGCAGCTGCTTCGGTGGCCAAGAAGTCCTCGACCTCCACGACCTCCACTACTGCAACTTCGACTCCTACATCAACGACGACACCTATGGCTCCTACGGTGATCTATGTAACGACGGCCGTGGTGCAACAGGGTGTGACCGTCATCCAAACAGTATCAGCATCGACACGGGCTTCCACACCGAGTGCCTCTGCTTCGAGTGCTGCACAATCGCGAGCCAGCAAAAGCAGCAAATCAGGCATATCGGGCGGAGCCATTGCCGGAATCGTCATTGGGGTCCTCGCGCTCGCAGCGATTGGTGCCGTCGTCGCATTCCTCATGTTGAGACGTCGTAATAAAAAGTCGGAGGACTTTGCCGGCGAATACAAAAGACACATTGAGCCTGCCGGCGCCGGGGTCACGCGCCAGCCCTCATCACTCGACAATCGGTTGGACACCTCGTTGGCTGTACGTCGAGACAGTGCAGAGAGTCTGGCGGACAATCAAGACTACTCGAGGAAGATTCTGCGTGTGGTCAATTGATGAGGATAAATTCTTGATAGGAGATTCGATGGGCGCGTGGTCAACTTTTTGTTCACTTGAGGGAAATCCTTTTTATTCGGGTGTATTGCGAAAAAGGAAAATCAGTACTGGCAGGGCTAAATAAGAAAGAACGGAGGGGAAATTCGTGGGAGAAGCCGGAGTGGTTCTCTTCTTTATTGGGCTTGGGATTTCGTCATATAACACTCATTATTCATATCTTTTTTTACTATTTTCCTTCAATGTGTGCAATAGAAAAATCAAGGCATTCATACAGTTTTTCACGTCCTGACTTGTCGCAATACATCGATCTATCGCAATGGATTAATTCATTCTCGAATTGTGCCCAGCAAGTAGCTCATGCTTGGTTTCCAATATATTGCTATTCATTAAACGCCCATGCTATGCTTGCAAAAATAGCCATTTTTCCAGTCTCTAAATTGATCGCATTGCGCACCTTTGTGTCTCTTTCTTCCTAGAACTTTGAGGGCGTAAATCATGACTTTTTGTCCCACGCTACATTCCCGTGAATCGGCTCTTATAAGTTTTGTGCTCACAACATGCCACTGAGTAAAGACTCGCCATTATGTGTCCGTCTGATGGCTTCGGCGAGGACGGAACTGATATCGATGACTTCGAGTTTATTGGTGGCGCGGTACTGTTCTTTGGTGAGTGGGTAGGTGTTGGTGACGACAATCTTGTAGATGCACTCGCAGGCCTGCATCTGTGCGAGACACGTCCCTTGGAAGAGACCGTGCGTGGCCACCACGTAGACTTTTTCCGCGCCGCAGTTTTTGACGAGGTGTTCGGCCGCGGCGACGAATGAGCCCGGAGAGTCGCACATGTCGTCGCAAATTAGGGCAGTCTTTTCGTAGACGTCTCCCACCAAGGTAATCATGCGTTCGTGAGGAGTCGGAGGGGTCAATTCGTCTTCGTCGTCGTCGGAGAGGGAGTCTGTGTCGATCGGGCCCGCCAGGGCGTGACTTGCCGAGTGATGCTCCGAGATGGTGCTCATGAAGGATTGTGTCATTTGGTCGTTGGCGTGCTCGGAGGAGGACTCGTCAAACTCTGATGGCGCAGAGCCTTGGTAGTCTTCGTCCACGACATGGCCTGAAATTAACCGTGCAGTGTGGACCTCTGTGTACTGATCATAGTTCAATGCTGCCGCCCGTTTGTGAGGTGATAAGTTACGCCTCGATTGAGCGGTCCTGTTTGTTCGATTCGTCCTTGTCGTCTCTTTTGAGACGGCAGATGCGATACTTCGTGCATCGTCAGAATCCTCCATTCCACCCTCCTCCTCTGTGTCCTCTTCATCCTCCTCTTCACCGTTCAGTGACCCCACAGTCGAGTTCCCAGCATAATGCGCCGGCAGCCACGGAATTTGCGGTTTCCTTCGTCTGTCGGTATGTATGAGTGCAAAGTTGACCTTCAATGCATCGGCCATGCTCGTGACCCTCTTGGCACCACCTGGATTCTTGGAGACTATCACGACATCTCGCCATCGATCCACATTCTCCTTGATCCAGCGAACAATAGCTGGTTCTGCATATAGGTTGTCCACAGGTACTTGAAAGAAGCCCTGCATTTGTGAAGCATGTAGATCCATGGTGATGATGTGGTCCACTCCGGCTACCATCAATAGATTGGCGACCATCTTCGCAGCGATACAACCTCTGTGTTTCTTTATCTTGCTCTGTTTGACGTATGGAAAGTAAGGAAGTACGGCGGTGACCCTCGAAGCACTAGCTCCCTTACACGCAGACAACAGAATCAGGAGCTCCATGAGATGATCATTGACAGTCTGAGAACCAGATTGAATGACGAAAGTGTCCGTGTCACGAACAGACACACCAATCTCGACTGAAGTTTCATCATTCGAGAACTTTTCGAGAGTGACTGGAGCAGGATCAACTCCCAATCTCGAGCAGATGGCTTCTGATAGGCTCGGATGGGAAGATCCAGCCAGGATCTTGGTCTTCCTCATGACACTCCAGATTCAAGTTATATGTCGTCTGGACTGCAATCCAATGCAGTTGTCTTGACTCAAAGTCAGCTTCATCACGAAGAAAGTCCTGTGACTTGAATGTGTCTGTCCAAAGGGAAAAGGCAGAAGTGAGGCTAGTGTCAAGAAAATTGGGCTCCACATGAGTACGGGAAAGATAGTCAAAAGAGGCAGATCTAGCCGTTACCGATGGCATCTCGATCCTCTTCGAATTCGTCTGTAGAATCATTTTTGATTATGGTCGCGGACCTGATTAGCTGTTTATGTAGTTGACCTACTTTTTGTTGAATCTATAGCTGTAGTAGCCCTGCATAAACTAACCTGTCTTGCATCTGAGGTGTATTTGAGCCTGTGTACTGCATAGTGATGGTAGTTTCATTCACGAACCGATAAAATCACGCTGGATGTTCCAGACCTATAAATGGGTTCATCATGTCTTGGACCTGTGCTTACGGACGAAGCGAAGTATCCATCTTGCATTGGCAGTATTCTGCGCTGCCGCGACTTCGACCTGTATTTGTCCATTTGCTCCAATCAAGAACTGGACACATGTATTAGGTCGACAGTGACGCTTACAACGTACCGTCCGAGAACGTGTGAGTCAAGACTACAAATGTAGTCAATAAGTTAGGAGACTTCTATTCGACCGACAACTCAAGTATCAGTTTCCGAGCTTGAATCACTTGTCTCGTCGTTCTTTTTGTCAGCTACTGTATCACTGATCTTCTCCTTGACCTGTTTGGCACGATCGAATTGTTCCGTCGTGACATCTTCGACTTCGTCTTGATTCTCTATTTCGTCCTTCTCCTCTTCGGTCTTGTCAGTCGGAGTCGTACCCTCACGAGCTTCCTGTCGTTCGTGACGCTCAATGAGTCCTTCCGCAGTCTCCAGAGCACGGCGCTTTGCACCTCCCTGGAGACCTTGTAGATACGTCAGGAGACTGTCGAACCTCTCTTGGGGAATCATCTCTTCGTCATATACGTGCTTGATCAAGTAATTTTGCCTTGGTTTCGAGAATTTCCACTCCTTTCTCGCTGAACAGTAGAGAGACAAATACTCGAGAGCAGCACTCTGAGCGGCCTTGGAGTCGGCTTCTTCCTTTTTCGATCGTTTCGCTATCAACTCGTCAGTACATGAGCACGACGACCTCACATACACGTCTTACTCTTGGTCTTTGCCTTCTTCTTTTGTTTATTCGTCTTTGCCTTTTTATCTGCACCTTCGTTTACATTATTTCTGGACTGTTTGAGTATTGACTTAGATGGTTTCTGAGGCGGTAGTGCCTCGCGTTTCCTCTTCACGCCCGCGAGACCGACATTATCTGCCAAGTTTGCAGCCGCTACTGGAACATCTGATTTAAGTTTGAGAAATTTCTTCCACGCCGGTTCGGAGGTCGTCATTTACTCGGACTAAGCTGAAGGCAGTTTATGCGTGCCTTTTGCTACACTTTCAATCAATCTGTCGTCTTTCAGCTGGGAAAGGTAGCTGTATCTTGTCGAACAACTATCGAGATACCCGACTGCAAATAAAAGTTCGTGGAGAGTTTAGCACGAAGTGGAACCGGTGAGCCACCCGTGCAGCGTAACTAGGCAGTAGTAGCGCACACCTGCAGATCCAGCTCAAGCGACCTAGGCCTTGACGGACTATCGATACAGCGGACACCACTATTCAGTGCACATACAATTTATCAGGCAAGTACTAGTCAGCTGAGGTGTGCCAACGGAAAATTGAAACCGTATAATAAAAAAGTCTTACACTATCCAATTTCACTTGACTGATGTGATAATGAAACATCACGTTTCAGTGAACGGTATAGACTCTATAGAATAACTCGATGCTTGAAGAAATGAATGCTTGGCCCTCACAAAAAAACTCGAGTCCCTATGTATTAGCTCAAGCTCCAACAGCTTGCCACTCTAGTTCCAGTCACTCATGCGCTTTCGCCATAAAATCTAGCAAGGTCAGTTTCGAGTCATCAATCTTGAACTGGTGCATCTTACTTTTTCAGATATGCCTCTGCTTCCGAATATTCTACCTTGACCTGTGTTAAAGTTTTTTGAATCTTCTCCAAGGCGACATCGTCTGCAATCGAGCCAGACCCATCGGCGTTCTTCTTTGCGCCGTAATGTTGCATACATTCACAAGAATCCTTCACCTTTGTCAGTCCGAGGGCAGCCGAGGAGCCTTTCAGGAAGTGTCCAAGACTAGAAAGCTCGGGTAGATTTCTCGAAGCGCTAGAACTATATCAGCGACTTGTCGAGCCAAGGGCACGAAAGGAGAACATACAGCGCCTCCTCGATTTGTGTGAATGTGGTCTCTGCCTGTTCGAAATAATTCCATACTATCGACCTACTGAATTCCCTCTCGTCATCGTCATCCATCTCCAAGAGCTGGTCGAAGATAGCATGGTCGACGAGCTCGTTTGATTCTTTAGCAGGCATCGGTCCGGCAATCTTAAGCTCTACAAGTTCTTGTTCGAAATGAGAGGTCGCGTTCAGCTGATTCTGTGATGCAGCCTTGAACTATACAACTGACGAGTCCTCCAGAAAATCGCGCAGTATTGAGGGGCCAGCAGCACCGAAAGTGATGTGACGAGTTGAAGAGTCAAGATTATGGGGATGGACGATCCAGCTGACAAGCGGAGTAGAGATACCGAGACAGTCGACTGGAAATTTTGTTGGCAATCGAGGGAGGACAAACGTCGACAGAGGACTAAATGGTGGTGAAGGGAGAAAGATCCAAGGATGAGCCGTTTCGCTGTAACTATGCAGAAGACCGATGACAGGGAGAGTAGGCGGACGGGTCGGTATTAGCTGGTGCTCACGTAGGCACACACTTTGGGCAGGGCAACAGGGTTCAGATTTTCGTGGTGCGCATGTGGAGTGAAATGGGCGAAAACGGGGGAAACGGCTCAACTCATGTTATTCGCTTTCTTTCTGCCTTTACGTCCACTCCTCATCCCGTACGTATACACACACAAGCAACACTTCCCACACATACATACACATATTCTACAGAAGAGAGCATTGGCCAAGGTAGTAGACACGGATGCCGTTTCGTAAGCCCCTTCTTGTGTATCTAAATTGTCGTTGCAACTGACGACTCTCTTTCCGTGTTTAGCAATTCATGTCAAGTCACATCTACTTGTTTTTTGTATGCTTTCCCTCGCACGACCCAGGCCTATTGTGATGATAGCTCAAGATGTATGTTTAATATATTGCAGATTCAGAGTTTCCGACTTGTTATTCACTTCCGTTCTGCTCTTCATAGCTCTGGTTGTATGTATTTGGAGTGACATGCATATGATTAGATGCAGGAAGGAGGTTTCAGCTCGGCGTCCAGACAAGTGCTGGGGTGGCTGGCATCTCATCAAAGCCTCGAAGCCAAATGCACAGAACAGTGGAATCCTTCACTTCCAAGGTTTCATCTCCAATTTTTACCTTTTTTTTTCACAGCTGTCGCCCTCCTGCATAAGGTTGACTCGACGGACGGAACAGCGTCATCGCACGTGATATATCGTTCTCCACCACCGATATCCAACCTGACTGTTCCGTGGAGTCCTGGACAAGTCTGTAGACACCCTAGGCCTATAGCTACGAGCACACGATCGAGTGTAAGTGGCTTCACAGATGCATGCAGTGCATGGCTACAGAGCGATTCATCGTTGCTCAGAGGCATTGCATGAAATACACCGAGCATGTGCGCGCATGTGTGAAGGTCTAGCTATAGCTCCAGTAGAGCGACGATCACCAGTCAGAAACCGTGCATCTGTCTGGTCGATCACTTCCACGACTTTCGTGGAGCATTCAACAGCACAACACTTGCTTGACACTGATCAATGATTGGAGTGCCCAGGTGCTCCATGTACGTACCGTATGGGTAGTCTACGACCATTATACTTCATCACTTGATTCTGCCAGTTTCATACATGAATGGAGAGTCCTTACATTCGTATTCCAATAATTACACATCATCATGAATAGTGCTAGACGGCCAACGCAAAAGCTCTCATGTCATATAAAGTCCTTGTAGACTTTGATCTTTCCCTTCACCGCAATGCCTTGGAGAGGCTCCTGAGCCGTGTCCTCTGTCCTATGGGGTTCAATAGCTTTAGACTCTTCAGTGGCTTCAAAATGCTTGATGTGATTCCGTTATCATCAATCTTGGTTTCAAAAAGGTCGGTATCGTCCTCGTCATCATGAGCCTCGCCGACCTCAACCAGATCGTATGATTCCCCTGAAGTCTCGCTGACACTTCCAGATGAATTTCCTTTCCTTTTCACCAGCGATCTAGCATACTCCAAGTCACGATAGATGTTTTCAATAGCAATTTCCACTCCATTCTCATTCCTGATTTGTTGGCCAATCTTGTCTGCTCGTTCAATGATAAGTCGGTCTGAAGTACAAGTGTTCAGGGCACTGCAAAGCGAATTTACTGTCAGACTGTGTAGACAGATACCGACGCCCAGTTCCTGAACTCGGCCACCAAAGAAGTGCTGATCACCGAAGAACGGCTTGACTATGGTCGGTATACCTGCTCGCAGGGACGCTCCGAGAGAGCCAGCCCCGCCATGATGACATACTGCATCGACTTGAGGGAACAGCCAATCGTGGGGAATCGAGTCAAGAGACAAAATATCGTCCCCGAAATTCTGTTCACCATCGTCGCCTGGCACATTGGCTTGAGACGAGGAATCGTGCTCTTTCACTCTCTCGTGTTCATGAGTCTGATCATCTTTCAGAGGAGACTTGGAACCACTTTTCGCCAAACTCGTGTCTGATGGTCGGTGGCTTGATCTCGCCGACCATCCTTTGACCAATATACATCGCACACCAGCTTGATAAACTGCATCAATCACAGCTTTGGTGAGTGCCTTTGGGTCAGATACAACAATAGAGCCAAATCCAATGTATACTAGCTTTTTCCCCATAACTCGAGACTTCGTAATGAAGTCGACAACCCGTTCTGGAGGCTCCCATTTCTTTCCGTCTTTATCATCCGAACCGTCCAAGAACCAGTAGCCCGTGACTCTTATCCACTCATGCCAGTCTCGTGCGGGTGGCACGACCGAGGGACTGAAATTGTATAGGAAAGGCACCTTATGTTGAGCCAACTTATCGTAATCCGTGGCTGGAATGTTCAGAGTCTTTTTTCGCCACCGATTGACTTGTCCTGATATCGCTTTCCAAAAGAGATGGTCGAAGGCAACATAAGTCAGGGCATTATAGCTACCACCACGACTATGGTCCGGCACTGCGAAGGCATGCGGATAGACCCTCGTCTTGCTCCATGGCATGGTGAAGGCTCGATAATACGGTACACCGAGTGCTTCTGCGATGTGTATGCCACCCATGGCACTGGGACTTTCAATTAGGACATCAGTATTCTGACATGCCTTCCATGAGCTTAGCAGCAACTCATCGATCCAACCTCTAAACTTCTGGCTGGCTTCTTTCAGGAAACTATATGTGAACATGCCGTGCTCAACGCAGATAGCCATGAGCTCAGCTGGATTACCTTCCACAGGCGCGAACTCAATACCATGACTCTGTACAAACTCACGGAACTCTTCGTGAGTTGCAATTTTAGCCTTGTGACCATCTGCAATCAACCCTTTGCATAATGCAACATAAGGTTGAACATCACCACGCGAACCTATTGTCAGACAAGTGAATCGCAGCTGCTTCGCTGGCTTAAATGCCAGAATTGATGCTCCAGGAGAATCAAACATGATAGCCGGTACATCGATAGCACATTCTGACAAGGTATTTGGCAGAACATCTGAGATTCCGAGATCCCCCAAAGCTTTCTCCAGTGCTACATGTTCATTCTGATCTATTTCAGCTTTCAATTCGATCGCTTCTCTTCTCGCATTTCTGCGTTCTGCCAGAGCATCGAGATTTCCAAGTGCACCATTGATAAAATCTACGCATTGATCACGTTCCGAGGATTGACTGAACTCAAAAAACATGTCCTCGTGTGCTCTTATGGTCATCACAAGACCTGAAAATCCAAAGGAGAAACCTTTCTCCTTTTGTGCGCTTTCAATATCTTTCAGTGGCACAGCGATGCGTTTCTTAATGCCAGGCGTCAAGTTCCTGAAGCAGATACGTTCGTCTGATACATAAAGATCGCCGATCAATGGCATGGCTTGCACATAAAACGGCTTATAAGCCTTGAGCAATCTCTCGTCATCAGAAGCACCGAAACGTGAACGAAAGGAAGCCGCTACTGCTTCATCCATCGCAGGCGCATCCTGAGAACTTTTGTTTGGCAGGAAAGTATTGATAGGGTACTGCAAAACCGATATTGGTACTCTATATGCCGAAGTTGCGATTGTTCCTACTGTCTTGAGAGATGAATCAATGAGCCTGGTCATGCTAGAAGTTCTAGAGACACTCTCAGAGGTATCTGCGGGTCGGCCTGGAGTCTCTATTTCCTCCTGTTTCGTACCACTTGCCGACACAGATGTGTCCTTCTTTCGAAAAGGAATTGCGGCGGACAGTGACCGACGTGAACGAGCGCGTTGGTCGATCGCATTCCTGGCCAAAAGCTCAAGATTTTCCGCTTGAGATGTGTCTCGAGCTCGCCAAGCAACCAGATCTTCACTTGCTACAGAGGTATAATAAAGTGGAGCAGCCCTGCTTGTGTCTACCACCGGCGGAGCTATACGAGCATTTTCCGTCACCTTTTGTGGTTCAAAGTTCTCCTGAGTCCATCGAACCTGATCTTTCACTGTGGAGATGATCTCTGACGGAGATGACCGCAGTGAGAAGAAATACTCATTGATAGCAAAAGTATCAAAGTCATCAGCGATCCGAATTTTCATGGTATCAGTGAAATGTAAAACATCACTGGCTTCGACATCGAGGATTGAGGCGAAAGGTATTGTGATCTTCACACTATCACCATCGTTTTTTAGTCTGAAGATCACCTTTCTTAGTGTCTTGATCCACTCGTTGCAACTGGAAGCCGTGTCTGTGCTTAGGTGATATTCTTGTTGGCTCGTCACCAATTGAAATCCGAATGCAGAGCTAGTGCTACTATCGAGATCCGCTTCAGCAGTCATAGCTTGCCGCAGATCAATGTAACCACTTGGAAAGTATAAATCCGCAGCATCATCATAGTAAGAAAGCAAGTTGTTTTTGAGAATAAACCAATAGCGATGTAGTCGGGAGGTCGTCCTGGATCTCTTTGTAAGGTAGCCCGCCTTCACAGTGACATCTTCCCTTTTAGGCATGTAAGCATAGAAGCATAGAGAATGTTTCATGATGTATAAGTGTCCCTGTAGCATCACAGATTTCAATAACCAAGCTGGATAGTGGCTGATCAATTGATCTGCATCCCTGAGGTTAAATACACTTTGTAGCAGATTGGAGAGATCGTCACGCCGAAAGCTTGTGCTTGTCTGTGTATCGCGTTGTTGTATTGTTTCTCGACTGTCAGCAGGTTGAACTTGATACTTGTTGTACTCCAACTGATCTTGCAATGATTCCGAGACACTGTTTGTCAATGGAAGCTCCAATCCTTGCGGACCCAAGTCGAGCACATCAGGTTTTGAGTAGGTCGGATCCTGAAATAAGGGAATGGTGGTTGCATTCTCCAAGGTTTCAGAATCCCCGGCAGTATCAACTGGCAAGTCAGCGGCCGTAGCTAGAATCTACATGCCCCACCATACCTGATCCGAATTGCATGAAAGATCTGTTATTCTCATGATAGATCGGACGAGCTACGTCCTCGTCCAGAGATGACATCCCACGAGCGCCGTCCCAGCCTGCCTTTATTGCAAATGTGTTGAGCTGCCCAGATGTCGTGCTTCTTCGGGATTGTTTCGTGCGCGAGCCGCCACTACTTGAACAGCTCTACTGGGAAAATGAAAGGTTTCATACCGTAAGAACAAGTATGAAAGGCAATCAGAAGATATGACTCGCCATGCGTTGATATTGGAGCAGGTACTAGACAAGTACTATTGCACACTATGCTTCTGGGCGCTTATAGGCGTTGGTAAAACGCCGCCGGCTCCTTAATTGACGGCCGATCCGTGCATGTCTGGATTGCAGTATTGGCTACGTATACGTATACAAGCTTAAGCTTAAGGGAGCTATAGCTACCAATTGCAAATGCCCGAACGAGCTCTTGCTGCAATGCAAGATGCAACAGTACGTTGTGATCTGGCAATGAATGATGAGCACGAGAATGAGGTATTCACTATGCTCATTTCACCAATCGTACAATTCTATATATTGTTCTGCAATCTTATGCTTTTGAATGTTAGGATTGAGATACGCTGTAGCCATGAGAATTAGAGTAGTTATCACTCAACCGAAAATTGATACACCCAAATACTTCTGTTCAGGTTGAGTACTGAGACATTCAACAGCCACAATAGCACAATCGTGAACTAGAGGTCATGCAATTGGCGTGAACTAAATTTGAGTCGAAATCGGCACAGTCAACCACAAAGGTTTCTTTACCATAGTGCGCTGTCGTACCAAACGTCAAAGCGGTGTATGTCTTGTCTCTGAAGAGATGTCCGAATGGTCCGATGAGCCATAGAACCAGGACCGTTCAAATGGATATTACAGCATTAGCAGGACTTGATTTGACAGTGGATGAGAGAGGTGGTTCATAACTGCACGGAAAACAATCAAACGCAGTATTGATCTGTAAGAATAGATACATAAGAGTCACTTGAGAATAAGCTGACTGGTGTGAATATTGGCTTGAGATATACATAAATGCAGTACTCGAAAGTAGGCTTGCTCGGAAGATGGACTCGCGTATTGTTCACCTCGATTATTGGAACGCAGAACACGACGAGTCTCATATCGTTATAAGGGCTCATGCGCTAACGGAGCGTAGTTAAATATGATCTATCGGTACACTTAAGCGACTGGGTTAGGATTCATTCTGATTATGTTAGTCAGCGTTTTATCTTCTAAAACATGACAAACCTTCGCTTTCCTCCGACCATGTTGGTGACGTTAACGAATCGTCTGTTGTACTTGATTCGCTTGAGAGCACGACCCTTTGGGTTCTTTGGCTTCTCCTGTTTCTCGACTTTTGGTGTTTGTGACTTAACCTTTCCGGCTCGTGCCAAAGATCCGTGTACCTAGTCCAATAAATATGATATTCATCCCCGTCACATCAGCACCTCTCAGACCAGCTGAGAAGTCTGGAAGACTCGCTAACACACCTTTCCCATGTTGTCGAATGTTTGATTCAGAACTTTCATGATTAATGTAATGATGTGAAAAAGCTGAGCTGCAGTGTGAGGCAAGACGACTCAGGGAGAGCTCCGACTAGTTCTTGATCAGAGACGCTGTTTTCCTGCCGCACCAGTCTCCTCATTCGACCTGACACGTACGACCCTACTTTATTCTGTAAACCCGTGGCAAAGGTTCATCCACCATTCGTGAGGCTGAAAATTTGGATCAAGTCTCCATTGATCACCACCGGCCTTCAAGTGTGGTGATGATACGGTAGCTCTATACCTACTAATGATACGTATACGCATATAGATACAGCTATTGGTACACCTTCCTTTCATATCATCTCAGTGCCTTGGAAATTCAATCCTGCCTTGATCAAGTTGATTTGCACGGCTGCTGAGCAGTGACGGCAGATCTATTTGATCTTAGAAGTCCTTGGGATTTTGAGGCAATAGAGGACTACTTGTCGTCCTGACGATTGTGTGATCCTGCACCGGGCTTCGAAGCCATTCTATATAATTCTAGTGTATCGCGGAACAAATGAGTGTGACAGCAACATGTCTAAAATGTAAGAGAAACGATATAGTCGTGGTACAAGCAAGGAAGGACTCATATTGCCATGACTGTTTCTTGATATTTGTCAAATCGAAGTATAGAAGAGCTATTGATGCTTTTCGTCTCGAGCTTCAACCTGGTCAACGAGATATCAAAATGATGCTTGCAGTCTCTGGTGGTCTTTCTTCCTCGGTCCTAGTGGATCTCGTCTATACAGCTGTTCGGCGAACACGAGGAAAGCATGAGATGCCAATAGTCTTACATGTCGATGATGTAGATTACACTGGCAACTCAAGTGCTCACATTATTGATGTCTTAAAGCGAAAATACCCGGAAATGCAGTTCCTCGAAAGAGTGCTAGACAACAGTACTACATTTAGTGGCACTGAGACAGTTACCACCACAGTGAGCACTTCCCAAACTGATGATAAAACACAACCAAAAAGTCAACTACGACAGTGCATAGCGTCTCTTACTTCGAAAACATCGCAAGAGGACATGGTCGCACTATATAGAGATCGGCTCATTCTAGAAACGGCTCGCGAGCAAAACTGCGAGGCGGTTTTGTTTGGAAACTCAGCGACATCACTTGCGGCCAAGACTCTCTCACTTACTGCCAAAGGCAGGGGTTATGCCTTGCCATGGGAAACCGCAGACCATTGCTTGAGTCACACCGGCATATGGAATATCAGGCCTTTAAAGGGACTCATGCAGTCGGAGTTACTGATTTATAGTCGGCTGATTCATTTCCCGGCCGATCTCGAGATAGCTGTCAAGTCCGGAAAACCAAACAGTATCGATGATTTGACGCAACGATATTTTGTAAACTTGGAAGAACAATTTCCAAGTCTCGTGGCCACGGTCGTGCGCACGACAAACAAATTGGTCGAACCAGTTGCCCGCGAACAAGCTCTTGGAGATTGCCAGATTTGTGGTATGAGTTATCGTCATGGAGCTCGAAAGTGGCTGCGAGATATTACAGTCAGTCAATCCGCACCAGAAGAATCTGCAATTGAGCCTAGCATACATCGCGAAGAGACTGCAGCCGAGCCCGAGAATCTCTGCTATGGTTGCGTGGTTGCCTTGCGTGGGGCTAAAGGTGGATTGCAATGGCCAATGCTTTGTGATTCAGATGGGACACAAATCACAAGAAATAACGACAAACGGAGTATCTTGAATGAATTTGAACTCGATGATGCATGAATGTAAACACAAGAAGGTGTGAGGCAGCAGTCGGCTACAGTAAACTTCCAGTTCCGAAGCATACTCACCGTCACGCTTGAACATCCTGTAAAAGGGTGAACAAATAGCCAAGTAGTTCCTCGGGAGCATGCCTGAGGGCATTATGCAACCACCGATTGGTCACCAAATCCTTCGCGTTTGCCACTACTTGTAGGCTTTCTATGGCGAGATCAATCTCGACATACATATCCATGATATAACAAGACGTTGCAATCGGCACCTTATTGCTCCCAAGCCGCTCAAGGTTATACAAGGGCTCCCAGCTTTCCTGCGCAAGACGCTCGGCCAGTGGCTTTAGAGGTCTCAACTGGCTGTAATCATCAAACATCCACGAGAAGATGTTCTCTCCGAAGAAGTAGATTGGTTTATCACCAGTGGGTTGGCTCACAAATTCGGGGTATGTTGCCAGAACTCGCTCCGAACTCCAATTAGATGGTTTCTCTGATTGACAATAAATGGATTCATGTAAGATGGCATAAATTGGATTAGAGTCATAGTGCAAAGCATTTTCAATCATTTCCCTTGATTTGAAAGTCAGTGTCTGGTATTGGTCTAGGTCGCTTGCAAGTCGTGAAATGATGTTGTGCAGTCGATCCATGCCGCCGTGCATGCCCAATTCAATGCCAATCTGTCGAAATCGTCGAGAAGTCAGGGTACCTCCATTCGGTGTGCTCAAGGACTTCCCTGCATGCGTTGCGTCATGATCGTCCAGGAACCTGACAATTCGCCTCACACGAGAGACGTCGATGGGATAACGTTCGTAGTAGTTTTCGTTGAAACGAATCAGTTTCTTTGCCAATCTATAGTAGACTGAATCCGGCTGATCGTGGCATATTGGAGCTATTCCACCAGTAATCAAGACTGCATTCAGACACTCTGGGAATAGTGAGAGATAGGTCAATAGGCAGAATCCACCAAAGGATTGTCCAAGTAATGTCCAGCTGCTAATCTTGAGCTGCTGCCTGATAGACTCACAATCATGAACAATGGAGTCTGCACGGAAATGTTTACAGTATGCGACTTGTGCATCAAGATCTCCTTGTATCAATATCGTCTCGGCATCTAAAGGGGCCGACATGCCAGTCCCGCGTTGATCCAGCAACAAGACGACGTAGCCCCTGTCCACAAGGACCTTGATCATGCCAGAATTGCTCGGTACCGATGAACTGCACTCAAAGCCCGGACCTCCTTGTAGATATAAGAGACGAGGAGCCGAGGCCACTTCCTGATCGCTTGCCGTTGTGCGACTGCATTGACGCACAAAGACCGGTATCGTATCACCATCGGGCCTGGAGTAGTCCAGAGGACAACGGAAATGCCTATCAAGCACAGATAGTCCAGGAACTCTGTAGGAGTCTTCCGCAGGAACGTCCGCGACGGTCTCGCAAGAAGTCATTGTACACGCAACTTAGTCAGACCGCTTTATCTATGGTTCGACAAATCTATCCGGGATGCAGCGAATTAAGGGACGCGTCCGATACTGGCCGGAAGATGGTGCTTGTAATTCTGGGTCAAGTTATAATTGTGCTTACTCCAACAATGGTTGACACCCTCCTGACATCAACATTTCGATGTCACCTCATGTTAGATTATATCAATCTATTGAGAACACGAGTCCGGCGTGGTAGATCAGTCTGCAATTGTAAACGATCGCTAGCAACTCATTGAAGCTTCAAACAAATCGTTGGCCAAGAATCGGAGTCTCCGTCCCCACAATATCGCACACAACATCCAAATAGAGCGAGTGCAATCGTACCCATCTCACAGAGACATTCTGTCGAACCTTCTGGCGATTGACATGGTGTGGTAATGAAGCATGAGTCTATTGGGTCTCATTTGGCGAAACTGAAGAGCATGCTTCGTAAACTCACTGTATTCCTTGGCACAGTGCACAACGAATGAATGCAAGCTGTTCTCGACTCGTTGTTTATCACAAAAGGAGCAATTTCTGGCGAGAGCTGCTTACACTAAACAATAAGTTTCATGGCTTTTCAGATACTAGAATGGACCTATCGCTAGCACGGATGCTTGCGGCTATGGCGGTTTCCAATGTACATGAATCTCAAGATTTCATGGCATACTAAGCGAGTGGATAATGGGACGAGTGAGGAGGTGCCTGGACAATCACCACGCTATTGACTTTGGGAGCCACCAGAACGGAGTTATCGTAATCATCTTGCGCCGTCAATGTTGACGTATTATTACCTGACAATTGCGGTCGAGATTTAGTCCTTTTCAGCCAGGCCGAGCATTAATTGTGAGCAGACTGATTCCTCTTGAGATGACTTTCTATAGTCAAGACTGTCTTCGAAAAACCTGGATTGAACATGTATCATCTTGAACCTTCAAGAATAGCAAGGCTGGCTTCTTCGTCCGATCATTGGTCATGGAATTTGTACTCGTCGCTAAAGCTACCTAGGTAGCCATCGAGGCGCGGTACAACAAAGAATCATGGGGCAGAGGCTGATCAACTGCCGAACTGACAAGCGCACCTTAGCGGATGCGATTCGGGAGTGCCGGAGACGGGACATCAGGAAGTGGCAAAGATCACCGAAGCAGGTCCTAATCCTCCAAGAATGAGAAATCCCAACATTACGGCAAGTGAAGACAGCTGCAAGAACGGTCGGCGACGCACTTGCACACTTGCTTTCCGATGCTTGCATATGGCTTGGCACAGCATACTTTCTCTTAATCTATCTGACGCCGCACATAGCTATACATAGTCCGCTGGTGAAGCAGGAGAAGAAATCACTCTTGTGACATGGACTCGCTTGCCTTGTCGTCTCCACAATGCAGCATGCAAGGTATCTGTAAGCAAGTCAGTTTGACATTGCTACTGTCCCCAGAAGCCAAGGCACACCGCACCTGCGTCCTCAACTACGAGTATACGTCAGAAAAGTCTCATACTTGAAGTGCTTCGCTTGGATTTACTTGAAATTGAGATCCGGAGCGATCGGTCGTCGTCGCGGGTAACTGCCACCTGATGCAACTGGTGTGAAACATTACCTACAGCAAGTCGGTGAAACCCCTGGCTTAGTGGCCAAGGATTGGTCAGAAATCCATCTGATGTGGCTCGAGTGGGAAGTGGGAGGGGTGGTTGGAAGCGAGCAGTTCATGCACCACAAGTCAGAGTTCTTCCGCTCAGCAAGCAATTGAGCCTCACATTACTGAGGTCGTCAGCTGCAGAGTGAATTCAGTCATTTTGAAAGGCCGGGATATTCTTGGCCACGGTGTCCTTCGTACCGGCGATCCCGATGGTTGAAAATGTACTGGTGAATGAAGCCTTTTCATTGGTCAGACGAGGAGGGGTGGGATCGAAATACTTCTGTGGCGTTTTCTGAGGGTAATGGAGGCGATCATGCCCTCAATAGTTGTCTGGGGTAGCTTTCCCCGGATTTCTACAAATACCCAGACGTGCTGCCCTTTGCACAGCGTTTTCCACATCTGAGTCACATCAACAAGGCCAGTCAGTGCCTCTCACGGGCTTTCTATCACATCTTGATCCGCAAGACAGCGAACAATCAACAACATGAGTGAAGACTTGAGAAGACAGAGGACCGGCGAGCTCGAGTTGGGAGTCACAGAGGCCACCCAGAGACACATCCCACGAAAAATCGTTCGTGCTCCCCCAGCTTCACCAGCCCGTATCGCGTATGAAAAGACAAGACCTCGCTTCTTGCGAGAAATGGCTGCCGAAGCTACTGGTGTATTCTTTTATGTGTTCCCTGGAGTTGCTGCCACCGCAAGTTTATTTTTCTCGTCGCTCAATGCTGCCGCACTGCACACAACTGCTCCAAACGCTGCTGTATTCGGATCCATTTTGAACGTTGCTTTCGCTTTCGGCTTTGGTATCGCTTTCGCCATTATCACTTCTGCTCCAGTGTCTGGTGGTCACTTTAACCCAGCTATCACTGTATGTTTCGTCTTGTTCCAGGGCTTCCCTATCACGAAAGCCATTCGCTATATCTTCGCACAAATCTTCGGAGCGTTCTTGGCAGGCTTGTTCATATGGGGCATGTGGCATCAACAATTTGCGGCTGCATTAGCAGAAGGCATCCCTGCTGAAGACATGATCCAGGTGTTCTGCGCGTTCCCCTTGGCGAATCAGACTTTGGGCTACTTGTTCTTCATCGAGTTCTTCGTTGACAGTTTCATCGGTCTCATTATCTGGTCAGTGCTCGATCCTGCGAATCCGTTCGTCTCGCCAGCTGGTGCACCTTTCACGATTGGTCTCGCATATACCACCATGGTCGTTGCCTTTGCTGACATCACTATTTCAACCAACTTGGCGAGGGATCTCGGTACCAGAATGGTCGCAGCAGCCTTCCTGTCAACTTCTGCATTCACTTACAAGAGTTACTGCTGGATCGGCATCCTTGTCAACGTCCCTGCGACCGTGTTCGCTGTCACATATTATGAATTCGTCTACAAGGACACAATGACGCACATCAATGAAGGTCATCTCAGTCACCCTGAGGATGCCTATGGTGATGGAAGTTTGGATGAGAAGGAGGCCGGAGGTCTCGCTGGTACTCGTTTGGGCCGGTTCTTGTCTAACCGTCACTATTCCGGTGGTTCGACTGACATGCAACGAGCAAACTTTTCAAAATCATCGGAAGAGTAAACACGAAATTTGTAACCTCGACTGGCCTTTCGAAGATTAGTCAAGTACTACTCATATCCATAACATTATGTAGCTATACAATATTTGACTGTTACATCGTGGTTCCTCGATCAGTAAAAAGCCTGTTCCTTTGTTCTGATGTCATTATTGTTGTCGCGGTCCCATCAGATCAAAATTTCTAGGCTAGTCCTATCCATCTTGTCCTGAACGCGAAGCTGCCATGGCTACTAGAATGACTATAGTGCTAAACAGTGATTTCAGCAGGGATCGAGCTAGCACTTCTATGTGCCACGTATGCAGCGCTCGCGTTCAGACTTCTTTGGGAGCTCCATCAGAAATTAGTGAAGTTCTGTGGTGCAACTTTGCTACAATGCACCCGAAGGGCTATATTCGACCATGCTACATTACTTCTTAGCAGAGTTGGAAGTGGATAAGATAATTCTCAGTTCAGTATTCTATGGAGTCGACCAATGAGAGCATAAGCGCACCTCAGCCTGTGATTCCTGTCGAATCGACAATGTCTGCGACTATTCCCTTACTAGCAGCGGAAAATGCTTCTACTCTTTCTCCAGATAGTAAAACAGCCAGGCATGACCAACCAATAGAATATAGCGGGGATTCTGGAAACGACAGTATGTCGATGGAACGGAAAGATCTAGCGATACCTGCTACAGGCATGACCACCATTGACAAGTCCGTCCAGTCCCAAGAATTAGCTTCTCCAGCTAGATCTCCTCTCGTGGATACCAGTGCGGCCAAGAACTCGCATCAGCTGGACGATACAGCGCATACTTTAGGCGATGCTCTGGCCGATCCATCCGTAAGTGCAGAGCAGGAGCTTGGCCAGACTGCCACAACTGTCGTGCCTGGCCGAGATACTATCAATTTGCCTGCGCCCAGCGCCGTAACGCCGACTCTAGGTCTGCCCCCTGGTGTTGATCTTCAAAAGCTCTTGAGTTCATTCGCGAATCCTGGGATGGCTGTGGCAGTCGCATCCGACGAAGCCGTACCCTCCGAAACAGCTGAACCACCTCCCTCTGCAGCAATTCCTGTCAAGACCACTCCTGCTGTTATCACTAACACCACTGCTGAACCTTCAACACCGTCCGTTCCATGGCAACCACGACAAGCACCTGCCTCATTACAGCAAGCACCTTCCAACCAGCCATCCGATGATGCCGTGTATGAACAGTTTCTTGTAGACGAAAAGAGGATTATGGGTAACACTGCACCTCACGAGTTTGAACCTGGTTCGAGACTTTTTGTCGGAAACATGAGCATTGAAACAACTTCCAAGCGCCAAGTTTTTTTCATCTTCAAGAAGTATGGCAAGCTTGCACAAGTCTCCCTCAAGACAACTTATGGTTTTGTCCAATTCCTTACCTCTCGTGAGTGTCGAGCAGCGATGGAAGGCGAGCAAGGTCTCGATCTTGGAGGTAAGAAGCTGCACCTTGAGGTCTCAAAGCCTCAACCGGCCCGTGGTGCACCCGCAACGACCACTCAGTCTAGGAGACGTTCTCGTTCGCCAGTACGAAGGAATCAAGTGAGCCAGAATCGTGATGTGTATGATCCCTACGGCCGTTCGCCTCCGCCTAGACGTTCTAGTCCTGGACGTTACCACGTTCCTCAGGAATCCCAATATTCTGCCAGGCGGTCACCATCACCCAGAAGACATGCTCCTGTGATTGATGAGACGCCTCTGCCGCCTCGTTATGGCTCACAAATACCAGAAGTGCAAATTGTCGTTCCAGATGAGGCTGACAGGAGTTACATATATTGGGTTGAATCATCAATTCGACAAGCTAACATAAAAGTTGAGACCTTATTCCTCTCACCCCGATTAGGATTGCCTGCAGTTGTTCGTCAGATGGCGAAAGAAGGAGTGCTTGCGATTGTACAGTGCGATCGACATTTACAGATGGTGAACAAAGTAAGCTTACAGATCTTCGACAGATCCCAAGGTCAGAACAACGTTCGCTTCGATGAATATGCAGGCTTGGATATATCGACGGCAATCGGCTTGTTGAGACGGTCTCAACAACAAGCTAATGTTGCCCCGAGAGCGGCGCCCCAGCAGGCCAATTTAGCTGCCATGATAGCACAGATGGATCCTGCATCTTTGCAGCAGGTGATTGGCGCATTATCGCAACAACAACAGCAACAGCAGCAGCAACAAGCACCCTATCAGCCGCCGGGCTCGAGCTATGGCCCTGGTCAATATCCTTATCGTCGTTGAATACGGTCACTTGATGTAGTTGACTAGCACGAATAGATTATCAATCAGTCCTTGTACATTGTATTCAGTCTATCTGGACTTCTATTTCGTGGTGTCATGGCTACTGGTGATTGTATCGCGATCCAACGCGAGTGCATATTCTTGACTCTGCGCACGAGCTCTTGTTCAATTTCGATCCGATTTGAGCCTTGTAATTGACTTTCCTCAAGTCGCAACCATTCCTCATCGCTCTCGCTAACAAGAACCACCTCAAATGCTCTGCGTGCTAATATATTTGCGACCACGCACTGATGACCATAAGTCTTCAGTGCTGCTTTTGCCTTCGGAATCAATAGAAATGGGTCAGTTTCCAGTTTGAACGAACAGATAAAAGCCCTAGGCGCCCACTGATCCTCAATCAATGCTTGCAGAACTTTCGGGGCCTTTGCCAAATGCAGCTCTAAGGATCCTCCGGTGCTCTGTATTTTGTGCTCTGGCAATTCCGATGCAGGCACGACAAAGTCTGAAACCGCCGCGGCTAGGTAGAATAGTACATTGGAAGAATGAGGTTGCAGGAGCAGAGCGATCTCCTTGAGCAAGTACAGATAATCCCCAATGGTCGTAAAGTGTAACTTATACAGTGTTCCTTCCTCCTTGACCTTTTGGAATCTGTTCAAGATTGGCTTGATTTGTGCCTCGTACGTCTCATCGAGAACGACAGAGCCATCCTCGTTTGTCCTCAAGTGGTCCAAGATGCTTGTGGTCGAATGAGAAAAGGAGCGAGAGTATGGTTGTAAACTGAATTGTCGGTGTAAAAAGATGACGGCATAGCCCTCCTCGAGAAAGTACTCGGCGCTGGTACTGCCTCGAGTACCAGCACTAAAGTTGTCTATGAATCTGACGTTACTTTTCTCTAGCGGTACCGTCGTCCCACCACTGGTAAGTAGCACAATTCGACGACGTTGAGAACGTTGATGTTGAATGAATTGCTCGATTGAAGGTCGATTGAAGTCGGGGGTTACAGCCTCCTGCAGAGCATGAACGGAGTCCTCCATGATACACTGCAAAGTCTTTCTATACCTCTCAATCCAATACTGGGTTCGAGGTCTATTCCTTGCGATGATGCACCTCCGACTGGACATGGTCAACAGTCAGAATCATAGCCTTGTTCCGCTCCATTGCTACGAAGCTTGCAACACGGAGATCTATGTGGAGCCGGTATAAAATGTTGTAGCCGGTGAGAACGATATCTGAAGTCCACCACCAACTCAAATATGATGTCCAGAACGTGGAAGACATATATTTACACTACTTGAGTGATGTACCCTGCAGAGTTGTGAGTTGTTCATTATGTCTGCAGGAGAAGTCAAAACTAGTCACGGCGGCATCCCGACTGCTCCGTTCGTAGAAACCGTGGAGGACTTCGTTACTACATTAGAAGATGTCGACCGTGTCCTGCAACAATTCCAAGAAGCTATAGCAAAGTATAAATTCATGCAAGAGAGTCTGCAGAAGACTGCGGCAAACTTGAGCGAGAAGATACCAGACATCACAAAGACTCTGCAGACTGTACAATTTCTTGCTACGAGGACGGACGAGGATGAGCCATTCATTACCAATTTCGAGCTAAATGATACCTTGTACGCTAAAGCATCCGTACCAAAGACTGAGTCAGTCTACATCTGGCTTGGTGTAAGCAATTTAGGTGTCTTCATGTGATCCGAAATTGACGTTTACAGGCAAATACTATGGTGGAGTATCCCCTTGCAGAAGCAGACGAGATGCTTTCTGGAAGGTTAAAAACTGCGAAAGACTCACTCACAACGACAGAGTCCAATCTAGAGTTTCTCAGAGAACAAATCACAACCATGGAGGTCAATATTGCTCGAATCTACAACTGGAGTGTCATGAAGCGGCGTGCAGAGAAGGAGAACCCGTGATCTGGAAAACGTATCAACGATCAATAAAAATCAGCATAACAGCGAAGCGGAGACTTCCTCTATGCAGATTTTACATGCGACAAGGATTTCCCGTGATCAATAAGACCGAGTCTAGAGTCAGTCCTCTGTCGTGATCTCGACAATAGAAGTGAACGAGTCGCTCCCACAATTATATGGTAAATCCGTTCAGTCTACCTGAGACACCAACGCTGTGATGATCCGCATCACATCGACAGTAGAGCTGCGACAGACTGTGAGTCGTGTTTCAAAATTTATCATAATCATGCAAGCACGAAGACTCCCTCATAAGAAAGTCGCCGAGGCTTATTGGGAGAGCCACAGATATGCATATATGGTTGTTTGTAGTATATGGTCTTCGACCTCGACAGTGCCTCACTCCCATGTTGTCTCCTTGATTCAGCACTCTGATCGTGACAAGACTGCCTTGTATCTTTTATTTAGCCGAGCATTTCTGACTTGCGAGGCCTCATGATATTGTATGTGAAGATGGAGTACTGATCTCGTCGTGATCACTCGAGATTCAAGACCACTACGGTAATCTTCCACGCTGAGCTTCAACATGACCAGATGACGGCATTACCACTCTAATCTCAATTCCAGTTGATCCATTGCTTGTTGACTGTATGCATGAGATATTGACGATACAATGCGGCAATACGGCAAATTACATTGGTACTCACTTTTGGAACTTTCAAGATCCGACTTTGGAGAGTCAGGATGACATTGACCATGACGTGCTGTTTAGTGCGGGAAAAGCACGTAATGGTACGGCAACTTATACACCTCGCTTACTTCTCTATGATTCGGCACGTAATTTCGGGAGTATGGCGCGAATCAATGCGTTGTTTGAAGAGCCAGAGACAGATACGGGTGACTTGCAAGTGATTGCTTCGGATCGAATACCCACACATCCTTTTCAAGAGAGTTTGGAGGAGTCTCCAGTTCCTGATGGGAGATTGTTGAGTGGAGATAATGTCCGGTACTGGAGTGATTACAATATGCAGTTTCACCGTCCGAAGAGTTACTTGCCGCTCGATTCATTTGCAGACACGACGCAATTGAATGACTTTGACGCTGGTCGTCAGGCATGGAACAAGAGAAACCACGAGAATGATGTGTTGGATACAGACATCAGGCCGTTTCTGGAAGAATGCGATTCTTTGCAGGGATTCAATATTTCTTCGAATCTAGTCGATGGATGGGGCGGGTACACCACCGACTTGATTCTAGAGTTGTCGGCAGAGTTCCCCAAGGTTCCACGATTACTCTTTGCCACTTCGACGGCCAAGACTAGGGCGGAGAACCTGTCTCTTGGGAATGTATTATTGGCTATTCACGAGGAAATCGATGCCATCGTTCCCTTTGACACGATCGAGTCTTGGACGAGTACCGCCAACGCCGCCAATTGGATCGACACGTTCACCTTGCCATTCAGAACCAAGGAAGACAAGTTGAGCATCGGTGATGTCTTGTCTGTCCTCACGCCAGGTCATAAATTGCTCAGTCCCCGATTATCTGGACAAGCGCTGGGACCAATCACCAATGCACCCATCGATCGACGATTCAGCGTGCGTAGAGGGCAGACTGAGGCGGGCCTACAAAGTGAATTGGTCGACGGAGGATTGACCACCACGTACAGTCACGAGTCGCAGACCGAGTACCCGTCCTCTTTCCCAGAAAACATGCGGCTCGACAAGGTTGTGGCGACACTTGAAGATTCTTCCATGGGTACTTCCAAGTACCTGTCGAAAATAAGAGAGATGATTGGAGGCATCAGAGGGGCAAAGGGATATAGTGATAGGAGAGATCTCTTGGAGGAACTAGTAGAGCTAGAGGGGACTTATAAGAGCGAATTGATGGAAAGTGAAGCATCTAGCGACGAAGATGGATTCTAAGTATCTCGTCACAGGAATTGCACAAGCGCATCGTGGAAGATCGGACGGTATTAAGATGAATTAGGAAATGCTATGCTTTGGAAAAGTAATGATTCAGATGAGGGCCGTGGCCATGAAGATTGCCCAGACCAGGAATATAGGAAAGACCAACGATATGGTTGGTAGAGTGAAGTCCATGGCCGACGAAAGAGCAGTGACAGTCGGAAGCGAAACTGTCGGAAGTGCTGCAGTTGTGCGTACTGGTGTGCTCGTGACAGTCGTCGTGTAATAGTAGGTAGACATTGGCGTCGACGTCGTGGTCGCTGTTGGACTTGCCGAAGAAGACGTCTTTGCAGGATACGAGGTGGGACCTGCGACGACGACTGTAGCAGTCCGGTCATTGATGACGGTAGCCGTATGGTCATTGACGATCGTGGCCGTATGCTCATTGACCAAAGTAGCTGTATAGTCATTCACAACCGTGGCATAGTTTGTCACAGTCTGATATTGTGTCTGTACACTATAGGAAATCGAGATGGCGACATCGGTGGTATTTCCATTCGTTGCTAGTGTCTGGCAGGCCGAAGAGACTTGGATCAGTTCCTGATATTGTGCAGTATAAGACAATGAGTGGCAACATGAGCTACAGATCTCGACCTGACTCATGAATGTGGTTGAGCATGAGCACCTCATCTGATCGCGGAAGATATTTGCATAAGAACCACATGTCGTGAAGAGCACCGTATTGACACTAGCACAGCGAGCATTGCACTGACTGAGAGTGACAGGCGAACCGGTCCAGCCGGCAGATCCCGTAGAACCACCACCCAGGATGATCATGTTACTAGTATTCGTGGACCTTTTCTCAGCGAGCTCGAAAAAAGCGACCGGCCTATCATCACTCAAGACCAGCGTGGTTGATACTGTTGTGAGGAGGAAGAGTACGTATGAAAGCATGTTACAACGTGCTGATTGAGTGACCTCATCTTGCGAGTGCTTCTGCAGGGCATATATACTGTGATTTCTGCTCGTCGACAAGGAAAGCACAGACCCTGCTTATCTGAATCCTCGAAAGATCGTAAAACCTTGTTTGAGCACCAGCCACATAAGTAAGCAAGTCATGGGCTGTGCGCACCGCTCTTTCGCCAAGCCAGAGATAGATTTCAAAGGACTCCTCGGTTCTTCTTGCGAGCTTTGGCCTCCTTTTTCTTTTTGTTGTTCGACTTCTTCGGGCGGATCGGCACTGGCGTTTCACCATCAGAATCAGACAGGTCTAAATCGTCTAAAGTCAATTCCAAACGTGCTTCGAGTTCTTCTCTTGTGCCATACTCGTCATCCGACACGAGAGAAGCAGGTTTCGTGGATGGCACCGATGTGTGAGCAGAGACAGATTCCTCCTCGGGCTTGTTGACATGTTCGTCCGCAGACTTTGCTGGTCCCTTCTCCTGATAGGGCTCATCTAAAAGTTCTCGTTCGCCTTCATCTGCGGTTGCAAAAGACGCATCTGAGTCGTACTCAAGACCAAGCTCCATGGCCTCTTTCTTCATTTCCCATTGCAACTTTTTAACCGTTTGGATGTGTTTCTTAGACTTCTCGTGCGATGAATATTGTTTTTCTGATTTGAATGTTTTACCACAAGCGACACACTCTATCTCCGTTTCCCATTCTTCATATGCTTGCATCTCGTCATCAGCTAATTGACGATCGTCCACCTTCTGCCAAGTTTGTTCTGTGAACTCTGTCATATTGGCTCTATTTGCTGCCCTACTCGCTTCGGCTTGAGCCTTTCGAGCACTTAGTAGTTCTTGTTGTCTCTGCGCTGCCGAAATTTGGGGTTTGGCGATAAATCGGTAATCTCTCTTCTTCATGTACGATATGAGCTTATGAATGGTCTCGTTGTAGTCTTGACGTTCCACTTGTCTCAATTTGGCATTTTCCTTTTCCATAGCACGTCTTGCACGCCGATCTGGTGCCCTATGGTAGGCATACTGTTCTGCCCAGGAGAATGTCTTATTCGAATTGAAAGTCGTCCAGAAGGTGTAAAAGTTTCGAACATCATAGTCATCACTTTGCGTGCCGCCGAATGACGGAAGCGTAGGAGCATCGATGTCCTGTTGCTGACATGCTTCAAGCTCTTCGGAGATGATGGTATCAAACAACTTTCGAAGTATTGTGAAGAAGCCGCTAGGTGTGTCGTTCAACGCTGCACTGGTCACAGCTTTGAAGTAACCCATCAATTGTTCTGATGACAGTCCTGCGATATCGTCCGCAGTGTAAGACATCCCATCGGCATCGTCACCCCTGAGTATAGAGTCCTTGTGGCGATCATACCATGCTCGCTCATTCGCATCACCCAGCACTTCATAGGCTGACTGCGCGTCTGCGAACTCTCTCGTTGCCACTTCAACATTCCCATAGTTCCTGTCCGGATGCCATTTCAGAGCAGCTTTGCGGTATGCAGTTTTGATTTCCTCATCTGTAGCTGTGGTTGCAAGACCAAGGACTTCATAATAGTCCCGCATGTCTGGTTCTTCTTCGCCTGTTTCAGGGGACTCGCGCCGATAAGCTTCACAAGATCAGGCATACATCTAGGCGTGGCAACGGCAGAGACAGCTAAAGGCTTGACTAACTAAAACTGTAATATTTGCTTGTTCGAAATTTCATGTACGAGCAAGCTCAAATATTGTGGGGCCTGAGCACTAAGTTACCGTACCGGTACGTCTAGAAGTGAGTTATACTGTATAGAATTGTCTATAAGGGCACATCATTAAAGCATGAGGTGCAGCATTACGCGCTGATTACCTGCCCTAGACTATGCCTTCGATCTCATCATCACTGAAGTCGTCTATAGCTGCTTCGTGCATGTTCTGCATATCTTCGTCAAATTTCGCTAGATTGTGTTGCATTTTGACACTTACATTAGGGGGTGCAATTGACGGTACAAAGCTTATGGCAATATAAGCCGCACCAAGCAGCATCAGATATAGACTTGCGAGTATAGAAAGTGCCTATTCTGGCTCAGTACTTTGATATCTTGCCATGTAGTCCGTGCTCACATTGCGAAATCCAATCAGGGTGCCGAGAAATACTGAGAATACACCTCTGCCAAGAAAGGAGTAGAGAAATGATGCATATTTCTTACTGAATGGTTGCACGATGTCAGTGATTTCGAGAGCACCGATGACCCCACCAAAAGCAATCATAAAGAGTCCCTGGATTGCTTGATCGAAGCCAGAAGAGAGATCTACGAAACCCACGAGAGCCACAATTATTGCTTGTAATATGTTTGCCAACTTTAGTACCTGCTCCAAGTTGTCCATATCTATGCCTGAGTACTGCTGACAGCAGAACTCTATCACAATCGCTGCTCCGCGGTACTACCCGCAAAGTCGCAGGAATTGAGATGCGCACAGCGGCTGTGTATAAAAGTAATGAATTTTTGAAGTGTGGGGATTCTAACAATACTTCCAACTAAGGCAATTTTTGACATCTGAATACGACAATCTCTCTGCAATCTCAATCATCCTCACACCACTCGGATATTTGATACGCACTCGAAACAAATTTGAGACAGTGCGCGAAACGAGAGACGTTGTATGCACAAGATTATGCAAGGTACTACGAGCCACATCTAAACATAAGCACTGCAGCTGTGTTGCGAAGTAAGCATATTCATTACACTAGCTGAAGCTAGCGATGAGATCAGGAATAGACTTCGACTTGAAAATCTACAGATTGGCAGGGTTTTCGTATTTGACTACCAAAGTGCTGTCATTGCCGACTTGCTCGAGGTTTACTGATAATTACTTCAGGAATCCTGTCTCGTGTCCAACGACGGACTTCAGCGGGATCTGCTTGCCAGCTGGGATGTATCACTTGAATGATTGTTGTTCTGATACTCCTGTGCGGCCCGAAATGTCTCGAAATGCAGCACTCTAAGGCTCTCTGATATCACAGGCATTACGCATGAAGGGGAACGCCGTGAGATTAATAATACATCAGTGAACTTGCGCGACCTCAGAGCTACCAAGGAAGTGTACAAGATGCGGTCGGAAAATTCACACCTAGCGCAGCCTTTGACAAGATGCCATACAATAGTCATGTAGCAACCTCTTCCCGCTCGGCAATATTAGGCATCAAGAAGCATTGACGTCTTGCAGAACGAATACACTGATAACCAGAGCATAAATTGGATTGATAAGGCCAGTACTCCATACAGGACTTGTAGGTCTGACGCAGAAATTGTTATTAGTCCGCTGATCATCAGGCTCCAAGTTGTGAATTCCTCCGCGCGATTCGACACCAACTATACAGTGGTGAAGAGGCGGCTCCAGATGTATGTTGTGCTTTATGAGCCCCTTAAATAAGTTCTTAAGCATCCTCTTGAAGCAAGACATAATCTCGTTCACTATCGCCGAAAGTCAATGTGTCTCCACTCCTCAGCTCATAATATCGACTCTCAGGTACTTCTTTGTCGTTGACATAACTTCTGTTGGTGCTTTCCAGATCTATGAGGTATGGTTTGATTTGAGTTGTGACATCGCCATAGTCATTCGTTTTTCGAGTTTGACGGAATTGGAGAACAGCATGTTGCTTGCTGCAGCTCTCATGATCTATAGGTATGTCCACAACGAGCCTGTCCCTTCCGAATAGGTAGGCCGATTGATTACTTATACGATACATGTCAACTTCTTTCGAGCCTTTGTAAACATAGAGTCGCCACTTCTGCTTAGGTTTACTAGCCTCTGGTGGTTCGTGATATTTCAGCACAACCCCCTCCTTAGTAGTCTTGGATTCAGCAGCGAGTGCTCCTGACAGTGCAAAATTTGGCTTCTGCTTTTTTGCGATGCCATCCGTATTGTGACCCGGAAATGCTCCTCGATTATATTGATCAGCTTGTGCTGGTAGTGACCGGGGCGTCCTGTCCTTTGGCATGCGGAGACGAGTACGGATAGGTCGAATGACCACAGGCGCATTTGTATTCCACTAGAGCATTGTTGAACTCTGTAAAGCGATTCTAAATTCACCTCTTTCGGGGCTCCGCACACAGTGTTACCTTACGAGCTTTGCGAGCATTGCGAGCTGATCGGGTGGATTTGCCTAGAAGTTACCTTGAGATATTATACACAAGAGACTATCACCTTGGACTGTTCGTTTTCATCGAATCGATCTGTAGAGGTCACTGCGTTGTTGGACCAATTTCTGAAGGTGTCGTTGCATGCGATCGTTGACCAACAAAACGTCGTCGAGACTTTCGGGAAGTGTTCGAATATCTTGTAAAAGTGTTTCGTGATTTGACAAATCATCTTGAAGTGTTGCAAGTTCTTGTCGTTCCTTGATCACAAAACCTATATCGAGACTAGGTATTCTTGCCGTTGGAAGGTGCTGACAATCACGACTAGCTTGCTCCTGAATCGTTTTGGTGGCATTAGAACGTGCTGCCGCATCCTCAGTAAGTCTGATCAGTGTTGCTGGGGCTACCACCTTTCGGCTTACAGTAAGTTCCTCCGCAGTCTCCAGCAGTGCGAACGAATCTTTGAGCAGTGACTCATGGATAGCGGCTGTCTGTTGCAGGCTCTCAAGATCCTGGACATATGCCAAAGCTAAACTCTTCGATCAATAACATAGACTTCCATTCTTGGCGGTGAATTACCTGAGGATTGAAGGTGCAGACGTAGAATTTGTGAACCAGGAGGCTGCTTCAAGGAGATGAAATTTCTTGCTCCTAGCATCAATTCCGCATGCAAGTAACACTTTCTGCAGAGAGCCGATTTCGACTTCCAAGTCAGAGCTAAGTGATAGACGAGCAGCATGAATCTTAGTTCTATTGGATAGACTATCTGCGAATCTGCCAGATTCAATAATTAGAAGATCTAACACTTCGTCAACATTTTCGACTGCTTCTCTTTTGCCCAGTATCTCTCGTATAAAGGTTTGAGCCAATTGCAACTTTCGATTCGAAGTGTTTTGCGACATAATCGTACTGCGGGCCTGAGTCGTGCTACGATTGATATGATTGCAAAAGCGATGCGCTCAATTTTCCATCGTGTGAGAAATCCACATGCATCAAGGTGATACAGCACATTCTAACGTAGTTGAAAGGAAGGTCATCAGTGAAGATTTAAAGTTTAGCACCCCTTTTCTCGATGTGTCGGAGAGCAACAATTGCTAACGTATGTATTGTGGAAAAGGTATATCGCAAGAGTGCTAATGCGAAGCTACGGCACCTACTGGTTTTGTACTGTGATAGTGGGGAACATTTCCCCATCAGGTTCATTCACGTGTACCACATTCACTGTTATAATTAAAGTTCTACCGCACACGCCAACCGCGGTGCTGTAAGGACTCGTATCGGTAGGGAATGACATTGCACTTAAAAGTTGTCCATAGATTTCGAGACGCTCGGACCGGGTCATAGCTCATTCCTCTTGCAGTCGTTCCGCCCAACTCAATCGATAGAAGTTCAAGAGAGTTGGACAATATTGATAACTACTGCAGGTGTAATTTCACCCTGCATTGTTTCATACAAATAGATTGGCCATTCCGATAAAGCGGTCGTCTCAACAAGTCATTTCAGAACTGGACACGTCTACACATCTCATACCACAATTGCATCTATACCAATAGCACACTCGCACTGAGGGACAAAGACCACACGCGTAAAACGACGACGCTTTACAACATAACTATAATATGCATCTGCCCACCATAGCGGCGATACTATGTGCGGCATATAGCGTCTTTGCACAAGACGAACCTATATCAGTCTTGATCGATAGAGGAAATGATATGCTTGCTCGAGGGCGGACGAATGACGCCCTCACAATCTTTTCAAGCGCAATCGCGAGGGACAATAATAACTACTTGACTTATTTCAAACGGGCTACAACATATCTGGCCATGTCTCGACACTCCGCCGCGCTCAGCGATTTTAACAAGGTCCTCAGTATCAAACCAGACTTCACTGCTGCTTTGTCGCAAAGGGCCAAGGTTATGTCAAGTTTGGGTCGATGGGACGCTGCCACAGAGGACTTGTCAGCCTTGAAACCACAGCCGCAAGAGGCAATCGCTGATGTGAAGCGTGCCAGACATGCCGCCGAGCTGGCAGCCAAGGCACATATCGCTCAATCAGCTGAGACGTGTATAGAGCAGGCTACTATTGCTATCTCGACTGCATCAGCATCTTCCGCACTGCGCAGATTGCGAGCACAGTGCTACGTTATGAATGGCGACGGCGAGTCTGCGATAGCCGACTTGGTCTTTGCCACCAGAGTGAACCCCTCCGATGCTGAAGTACAGATGCTCAGTGCCAATCTGTTATTCTTTGGCATGGATGATGGAGACCGAGCTATCCAGCAGGTAAAGACGTGTCTACATTACGATCCGGATGCCAAGGCCTGCAAGCAGACTTTTAGAGTCTTGAAAAAGTTGCACAAGATACTCACAAGTGTACGACAAGCTAGGGAAGCTAAAAAGTGGGTAAGTGCTAAGAAAGCACTCAAAGGTACGAATGAAGATGCCGGACTCATCGAGCTGGTCACTGCCGAAAAAGAAAGATTGCAAAGCAGCTCAATGCTGAGTCCAAAATTGCACCTTCAATTGATAAACAACTTGGAAGTCTTGTCATGCGAAGTCTTTGCGGAGACGAAAGACCCAAATGCTCTACAGACCTGTAATAGTGCACTACAGATGGCACCAGATTCCGTTGTATGCCTAAGAGCGAAAGCCAACATTCTGTTGAGAGAAGAAGATTTTGATCAAGCCATCAGTCTCTTGAATCAGGCAAACGATCTCAGTGGAGGTCAAGACAACGAGATCAGGGAGCAGCTTAATCGAGCACACAAGCTATTGAAGATCAGCAAGCAAAAGGACTATTACAAGATTCTAGGGGTCAGCAGAGATGCAGACGCCAAGACCATCAAGAGACGATACAGGACGCTCACAAAGGAGTTTCACCCTGACAAGTACCATGGTGAGCTCACTCCGGAGCAAGTCATCAAGAAGATTGAAGGCATCAACGAGGCATACGAGGTTCTGTCCACACCTGAGCTTCGACAGCGATTTGACAACGGAGATGGTACGTAATCCCAGGAGATGGCTGACGAGATTTGCCGAGTACTGACCGACTGATAGATCCAAACGCACCCCCTGAGCAGCAACAGAATCCATTCGCACATCACGGCTTCCAACAGCACGGAGGTCAGCATTTCTTCCACCAGCAGGGAAATCCATTCGGTGGCGGAGGTGGTGGCGCCAACTTCAAATTCTCCTTTTAGGATTTCCAACTTTTGCTGACAATTGGTCGCAAACTTTTTGTACAATCTCACCTGCAGCAGCAAGAATTACCTCTTGTCGATCATGACTCCATCAGTCTGCCACACACCTGGGACTTGCGATTCATCGTGGCATGAATGCACCAATAGTGGCCTTGACAAAATTCCAGATATAGAACCAGAAGAAGCAATATCAAAGTGTGCTTTGCGTGAATAGATCCATGTACATGAACTCGTCATTCCAGTCAGCAGTGATATGAAGCCAAGGACAGCCGTGTGTTCCATAGTGAAGGCCACGGAAGAGGTTATTACGACGCCTCTATGGAACGAGATGGTTGAACGAGTCCGCTGCAGGAGATGGAGAAAGAGAGAGAGACAAACAAGATCGGCCCCATTGACAGGTTTGGCATGTGTCAGACACTGGTTAAAAGGCACAAGAGTCGTGCACCAGAGGGAGGAGCAGTACCGACTGCTAGAAGATGCCCAGATCCGGAAGGAGATCCGACACACAGGAACATGGATGCTTTGTTCCCTTTGATGGAGAGGGAGACCAGAAACCTAAAATTGAGAGAAAGAGAAGAGAGACAGCCTCGAAGATTGCTGACCAAGCTGGCTATAGCTCGGGTGAACCCATCAAGTGGCTGTACATTTGTATGATTCTCAAAGAAAAATCTGGAGGCTTTAAGCTTTCAAGTGCGGATCGAGACGATCATGAGCGGCCATTTCGACCGCTGGCCATGGAAAACTCTAGCGTTCGATGCATGTGCCTACCGTGGCTTCTTACCAAATCATCTGCTTCGAAAGATCGCGGTGGAAAATGATCCTGCGACTTTTGGCATCGTCAGAAAGCCGCGAGCCAGACTTAATTAGCTCTATAGGTAGTCGTGAGAAAATTACCTGACTGGCAGAATTTTGCAGGATGAATCGTGTCTATAGCCCAAACTACCCACGACTGCCATAGCTGACCACTTTTTGTCCCATCCGGACGTACGGATACTGTTGGAGTCGAGAGTCGGAAAAGATGGACGAACGACGAGCCACAATCCCCCAGGCTTATCAGCTTGACACTTTTAATTCCCCTCAGTAGCCTTCGCGAGCCGGGAATCCAAATGCCACCACCCCAGCTCCCAGCACATTGGGCGTGTTTGCACAGGCAGCTGATGAAAGCAGGCGCCGGCTGTTGTACAGCAATTGAGGGATTAGTCAAGGAGAGGGCGGGTCTGCGGGCGGACGCTGGAAGAGAAGAGTGCTTCAGGCAGATATGCTGAGCCGAAGTACACCCGAACTGGCACCAGTCAAAGTGTCAAACATTTCCTTCCTTCCTTTCCCTTCCTTCCCTTCTTCACACTCCCAAACCCGCTCACTGGGCTACGGTTCTCGCGTCCCCCCNCCCCCTCCCCCACCCACCTCATCCACTCTCTCTCTCTCTCTTGAGCAGATGAATGAGAAAGACGAGACTGACTTGTCGGATCCAAGAGGCTTGCCCTATCTCGTTGCCACCCGTTCCAATCCTCTGGGCCTCGGAGACATCAACTTCCCTTGACGAATTAACTCCAAAGGACCTCTACTCCATCTCCAAAAGCTGTGCCATCTATATGTAGCCTCTCCTTCGCACCTCTGCTGCACTCTTTCAATCTCGAGACCACCTGCCCACACTACTCGTCTCTATCTGTCATCATTTGCTCTACAGGAATAACCGGCAGGTCTAGATACAGTTCTACGGGTAATAGTCAATCTCGAAAAAGTGTCTACTCCACGCACTTGGAAATACATCCATCCACCCACCTTTTTTCCAGATACCTCTCGGGGAGGCGACAGATTACAGACCATGAGTGACTCGCCTCGAAACCAAGATGAGGAGCATCTACAGAAATGTCTCGCCATCATGGAATTCACCGAGAGCGAGCTCAAAGCATTCTTCGAAATCCCTCCTTTACATTCCGAGGACGGCCAAGATATTCCTGCCGCATACGTCCGAGATCGCTTGTCGACGCTTGGTCTCCAACCAGATGCGCATGCCGACTACGATATCGAGGTCTTTGAGGGCGCCCAGGAAGCGTACAGAGGAAGTTACCCAATGCATGAGTTGATATGGACTTACCAATGTACCATGGTCTTTCCCGTCCGAGAGGGCACAACCACTCGAGTCTGTCGCTTAGAAACACCTTGGACCGAAGCCATCGATCCCTTCATCGCTTGGCTGTATAGCAATGACGAGCAAGATTTATACGATGCTCTGGATGCCGGAAACTCCGCGTCCGATACATTCGCTCTCAGCTTTTGCTCACTAGTTCGCGCGGCTGGTTGTGTCAACCACAAAATTCAAGGTGTCATTCGTGCTCTCTACGCTGGTGAAGGGGAAGAGTCCCAGGAATGACGACTTGCTCTTGACAAGTTTATGCACTGCACCGGTAACATGCTAGCCCATGAATTCTTGGTCACTACCATCAAGAGTAATCGACCACAATAAGCCGGCCGTCTAGAGTTGCGAAACGCCTTCCGGGTTTTTCAAAGGGCCGAGGAGACGACAGTGAAACACGACCGCCTCGCAGCATTGAGTGATGTATCAAAAGTACGAATTTGATAGACACTTTCAGTGTCCCCACAATCTGGGCGTGGGCTCGGTACCACTCCAAAGAATTTAGCGCGATCGCCATGGACCAATCAAAAACGCCGCAGGTCGACCCTGGTTTGGGTTCTTACGAGATCGCGGTGTGGCCGCTCGATCAAGTGAGTGTAGACAGAATGTCGCAAACCTATCGATTTCCATCGACAAAGCTGGCACAATCATTGGCGCCAACCATACAACCGTCTCAAAATGATGATCCGAAGCGACCGGTTTATCTGGTCACAAGGGCAAAAGCTTGAAGATTGCCATCAGAGACAGCTTATATCTGACAAGATTAGCAAATCTGTGTCTGGTCGTTTGGGAGATGATCTCGAACCGTGACAAGCCATTCAATCCTATTGCGACAGGACGATGCTCGAGAGTCCCACCTGGTTGTCGGGCATTTGATGCGACACAAAACAGGCGTGCCACAAAAAGGTCGTATATGGCTGATGTGAGATCAGGCAAAAGGTCAGGATGGCTTGGATCATCCATGTGAATATGTTACTATATTACTTTAATGATAATATCATGTGAAGGGATAAACGTCCAAAAGGTGGCTAACTACCAGGTATATCGCTTGTGAGGTTGTGTTTTTGCCTGTAAGATGAATATCGTATGGATGTACAAGTCTCTCGGAGCTCAAGTGACTCAGCTGTGAGGTATGGCGGGTAGAGATTGCTGACTTTTCACCTTGCGCGCCAGACAATTCAAATCAAATCAAACCAGCAAACATATTCCCAGCCACAAACTACAAGAGACACGTCCAGCCATCATCACGCGCTACTCTCTCTCGACAACACTCGAGTATTTGGATTATGCTCGCGACTAGTCTCTTTAATTCTATCGGTTGACTATACGCTTTATCGACGCTGAACGTCCTGCCATCGAGCAAGTATCACCTTTGACAAACGAAGAAATGGATGCCTTGCTCGATGCATGAATACCATCACCATGACATTGACTCCCTACGAACTCGAACGGCAAGCACGACTGCAGGAAAATGACAAGTTACTGGCTAGTCTCGGATTGAACCCTCTTCCGAAGCGAAAAGGGACGGGGAGACGATCCCCGACGAAATCAGTAAAGAGTCCTGCTACTCCCCGCCCCGACCGTCCTCGACGACAATCCTCCCAAAAGACTCTGTACTCGTCTTACTCTCCTCCACCTCAATCATCACTGCCAAAGTCCAAAAAGCAAGCATCGCACGGTCGGTCGACAGGACGAGACCACGTCGTCTTTGAACGAAACGGTCGAATCTACGACTCCATCAACGGCACGTCGTGTCACCAATGTCGTCAAAAGACACTCGATCGGAAAGAGACGTGTACGGTGCCGGGCTGTACCCTCATGATGTGTTTTCGCTGTCTACCGAACCGGTACGGCCAACAAATCGTCCCCTCACTCACGACGACGACGGGCAGTGCGGGATCCTGGGTTTGTCCCCGTTGTCTCGGCGTCTGCAACTGTTCCTTTTGCATGAAAAAATCTGGTCGCGCACCGACTGGGATATTGGCCCCTGAAGCATTCAAATTAGGGTTCGAGAGTGTCGCCGCCATGTTGGCCGTCCGTGGTTCCCCACTCGACAATCCCTCCTCGTCGTCGCCGAGAAAAGTCTCTCGAAAGAGGAAAAAGAGAGGAGAGTGGGACGAGACGAGCAGTGACGAAGAGGAATCCATCGTCCCGGTCGAATTTCAAAAACAAGAGGACGACGACGACGACGATAATCATGAAAAAGAGTATATTGTCGAAGCAATCGTCGCGGCACACCTCATCAATCGAGAATTATACTTTCAGACGAGATGGGCCGGGTATTCAGAGGCAGAGGATACCATGGAACCATACGAGACTGTATACAACATTGCCGCCATGGACGCCTACGAAACCGCCGGTGGAGTGGTCGAGTATAATGGCCTACTCGTCCCCGTGGCCGAAGCACTCATGTGGCGTGCAGAGTCCGTCGCAGTCCTGGTCGATGCCTTTGAGGATCGACTGCAACAGGTGTCAAGCGGTCCGAGTCGTAGGCAAAGTCGTCGTCGTACCACGTGAGAATCAATGGATCCATCTCTCGCACAAAAATTCACGCTCGAAAAAAGGTCATGTACATGAGAAACCCTTGTGTACGATGAGAAAACACTTTCGCGACTTGTGTGTAATTAGTTGTATAATTTGTACTTTGTGTCTCGAGTAATACATATTAAATCTAGAGCTCGATATCTCTTGCTCGTGGATCGAAATCATAAGGTGCAGTCTCTCCGTCCCAGCTCAAGTTGCCCTTCTCATCAACATAACTGCCAGTGTCCTGAACCACGAGCTTGGCCTCCGTCCTGGTCCTCTCAATCTCGCCGTGGGAGACTCCAAGAGAATCTTTTGGTACCCACAGTGCTGGGCACTTTGCCGTCAAGGAGGCATGCGTGTAGGAAGGCAAGTCGTAACCGGAAGATTGTTCATTCTGAGTGAAGTTTTCGAATTGTTCTGCTTTCTGGCGTTCGTCGACCGCATATTCCTGGTCGGGATAGAGGGTCGTGTCAACAGGCTTGCGCGAAGGTTTCTGCATGGTAGCATTTGACGAAAGGTCGTCCATCTCTTCAGCAGCGACAGATTGTTGTGATCGTGATGCTAGCTCGATCGGAATGACTTGAGACAAGTAAGAGAAGGCGTTGTTCAACTTGATATGGAAGAATATGGTCGCGATTAGTGCGATGACCATGAGGACAATTGAGCCATAGCTCTTGCCTACGGAAACGAGACCAATCATGCAGACTTCCAAGAAATAGAGACCCACCATTGTCTGTTGTAACGCTCGCGGGTATAAAAGTCCCATGGTAGAATTTTGCAGGGAGTAGACATAGGTAAAGTTGTGCTTATACGCCAAATAGAAGAACGCAAAGGTAAGGGCTGAGAATATCAGGATCAGAGGTGCGATGAGCGAGTATGTCAGAGTAATCATAGCCAGGAACCTAGATAGATGAGTCGTGCACTTACAGTCGGCCGGGCCATGACTTACGAAAAGGTAGGAAAAACGGTGCCGAAACCCACTGACGGCAGATTGTTGAATCGTGCCCACTTCTTTCGAGGCGTTCCATCGAGGAACTTACCCAAGACAAGGTAGACAATCAATGGCACGATCTGCGCAAGTGCTCCCGATGCGATTGCCAGTCCTTGTAAGATGATGTATGCAATATAGAAGTTTGAGGACGTTGGCAACTTCGATGCAAGGGTGGTAGTCACTGATCCGGGGTTGGCAATGATTGTTGGGATTGCAGATGTCGCTGAGCTGATTACAGTGACGACAAGGAAGACCTGAACTACCAAGAACGTGAAATAAGAATTGGATACAGCGTACTCAATGCCTGACTTGGTAGGGATACCGGAGGTCTTGGCACAGAGCCTGAGAATGATCGGTAAGAGAGCCATCAGGACTGCCAGAAGTATGATGGGCAGATACGAAGTGATCAATCCCAACAGGACGGCTGGACATTTGCTGATGAATCTCAAGAATGGAACTTTCTGTTCCAAGTATGTCACATTGCTGAGAACTCCGACAAAAGCCACTGGCACAGCCCAAAAGACGATAAGAGCAACGACAAAGGCACTTGTGAGCGTGCTCTTTAGCATTCGAGTCTGCCATGTCAGGCCCATGTTGGACCAGACAATGTCATGAGGCGCAATCTCCGTGTATCGAGGATGCATGGCGTAAACCGTGCCCGAGCTTACTGATTGATAACACATCTGTGCAGCAGCTTGATTGTGGAACTCGATGAAACAGCTATTCATCATCTTGAAGGATTTCGAATCACCTTGCATGCTGGAGATCTTGGGATTCAATTTTGCGAGCTCTTCGTTGCAGTAGTCGATTGTGTCCACCTTCTTGCCGATGAGTCCAAGAAATCCAAGCTTGTGAGTCGGCCTTTTCTTCTTCGGTACATACTTCGATGCAAGTCCTCGACCTTGCTCGCTATCGGTAAGCGCGTCCTGATCTTCCTTTGTATTGCCCTTGTTCTTGAAGTGTAGCTTATTTGCCAGCTTGATGAGCTTGATTTGTGCAGCTTCTAGCTTGTATGCTAGCTTGTCTCTGGTCTCAATCTCTTTCTCGAGTTCTTTCAAATCTCGATTCATGTGGACCTTCTTAATTCCACCTGGAAATCCTCCAAATAGTCTCTGCATGACATCCTCGGATATGTTCTTCTCGGGTATTTGCGTAATCAGAACAGTTGTAGCTTGTGGGAGATGAGCATGAGCGGAACTCGTAAGATATTCGAGCCTGATTTCGAGGAAATGTCGATATTCGCGAAAGATCATGAAGCACACAAAGGCAATGAAGATCCATCCCATCAGAACAGCACCACTAAATGCGTCAATTCGCGATCCTATGGCAATATACGCAGAACTCACTAGAATCTGCCTGTAGAACCAGAGATATTCGAGATCGAGATGACATCCAGTCCTGTCTGACCTGCTGGACCTGTCGCATATACTGGGAACAGTACCGGCCACAGGATAACACATCCAGCCACACTGATTATGAGCATGAATTTCATGTACCTCAAGAACCTCGGGGTGCATCAGCATAAGTTTGAGCAACATTAATGGACCTCATACAGATAGCCGTCAAGTCCCGCAGTGTGAAGCAGAGAGTGATCTGAGTCAGTCGCAAGTGGCATGAGCCAGGAGAATGGACCGGAAGGTAGCGGTTGGACTTGTCTTCGCTTAGGGACCGTCGCAACAAAAGTCTTTGGTTCGTAAATTCGACGGAATCTTTTCCTTAGCATAACAAAGAGTGTAATCATCACTCCAAAGACTACAAAATTGATCACGAGCGCTATCAGGTCAGGTTCTGTTCGCTGGCAACCAAAATTACTTACACGTCAGAAACTGCTGCAGGGAAGTACCCTGCGCCGTGCTGGTTGAGCTCGACATCCTGGCCTCAAATCGAGATGACTATAAGACGGGCGACTCTAGATATCTCTCACACTCGTAGGACACAGCTGTCGTGGTGATCGCTGCGAAAATGGCAGTCGATGGATGTTTACAGGAATACCAGGCGATTACTCGTACTTCATGAAGCAAGAGAAACAAAAAGATTGGCACGCAGGAGTTCTTGTCAGCACAGGAGGTTTCTTTTGATTTCATTGGTTGTTGTGCCAATTGATCAGAAGTTGCAACACACAGACTGCGCCACATGTCATCAAAGGCTTGCTTGGGCTCAGCAGCAGCTGAAGATGCAAAATTCCCCACTTGCAAGGATGGAAAGGCACCAGCTGTGGTCCTGCAGTTGCAGCAGACTTCTAGCTGCTACTGCCAGCTTCATCTGAAAAGGTCATCTTCCTACTATCGTTCCTTCGTTGTTGTTGTTGTTGTTGTTGTTGTCGTCGTCGTTGTCTCTAGACCTGACTGAAAGACCTGGGTAAGATCATGTGTAGCGAATTTGCGCAAGGCATACCGATGGAGCAGATCTGGTGTCGCATGCGCACATTGCACACACGAGTTGTCATCACGTGTTTGACCGTGGCTGGTGAAGGTTCGCTGGGTAGGTATTCGCATCCTGACTTACGTACTGATGAATGGTCGACTCGAGTCTATACCTACGAAACTGATTTGACCACCGATAGTGTTGGTCTCGCAAGTCCGAAGGTTGTAAATGCATTATCAAATATGTATATCAATGATCTGCTTCTGCCTTCATACAGCCCGCGTATCCACTTTCCCCATCAATACACAAGCTGGCCATGCAATATGTAGCTAGAGCTTCTGTACATATATCACAGTGTCCATCGGTCCAATCGAGGCACGGGTCTCTACCTCTATGACCTCATTCGGCGCCGCTTCGAGGATCAGACCATCGACACACACGACTCTACGCTTGGCATCAGTCTCGAGGATCTCAAGCTGCACTCGTGATGCCCTGTAGTACTCAAATGCCTCTCTGTTTATCTGTGCACCTCCCTTGTACCCATCCATCAGCACTGATCCTAGCTCTGATCCACTCAACGGGCCCATCCGCACAATATCGACTTTCGCATCGCTTGCCGTGGGACTGGCCAGGGGAGCGATTTTCCAGTCTGCCTCTAGATTTGAACATCGTGTGATGAGACAATAGGAATGCTCCTTTTGACCTATCCGCATGTTGCTACCAGAGCTCGAAAAGTCTGGGAACTTGGTAGCCGAGGACAGTTTAAGGTCGGCACGATAGAGATGCGGACTGGGCGATAAATGCTTTTTAGCCACTTCCTGGAAACGGTTGTTGCCATATCTTGTCTTGTACTCTTCCAAGTCGCAATCGCGCACGAGTGCAGCATGTAGTGCTATACTGACCACTACAGCGGCATAGATTCGTTCATTGCGACTGCTGAACTTGACAGACATGATCGGTAACGGCAGGAAATTGTTCTTGAATATCGCTCGAATCCCTTGTGCAAGGTTATAGATTCGCAAGGAATTCGACAAACCGTTGCCACTGCCATTTGGAAGAGTACATATCTTGATAGAAGTCCCTTTTTGCTCAAAGTGCTCGTTCGTCGCGAGCCCGTTGATCACTTCGTGTATGACGCCATCTCCACTCAAAAGAATAAAGATAGTTCCCGGTGTGAATTGACCGTTTCGAGCCAGGTAAGAAGCCGTCTTTGCATCCTTTAGCGCTATGTGTGAATGCTCAACCTTGAAGTGTCGCAGTATCGGCAAGAGGAGTCGAGTGTATGTTTGTACTGCAAGGCCCTCACCCGAAGCTGGCGAGGATAAGACTACCACGGGGGCACCTTCTCTATTAAATTTGGACGGGTCCACTAGGTATTTGGTCATGGAGCCCTGGACTTTGCTAGCAACCTTGTAGTTGAGAGTTCCGTCAGAGGTCATCGAAAAGAACAGGTAACCTTCATCCTCTTTGCAAAGGAGTATTGGCTCATCCACCTGTTTGTTCGAGCCCTTTCGATTCTCGAAATTGAGGTTGATGGCACTAGACCGTCGGCGCACTTCACCTGCATTGAGTGACTGAGCACTGCTGCGTCTCCTCGAGGAGTCTGCTATAATCGAACTTCGGCGCACTTCTGCCGCTACAGGTGCATCGGTTGTGCCATGCCCATCCACACAGCTAGCTCGACGAGTGCCCACTGCTAGTCCACCGAAATTCATCGTTGCTGGCACAGCCTGTGTTTACCAAGAAGCTGTGAGCGACGAAGGATCTGGTTCTACAGCTTACCGATCGAGACAGCTAGAACACCGGTAGACAATCAGATCGTATGCTCTACCGCTCTTGAACAGTGGGCAGTACACACTGATGAGAAGATATATATCAGCTGGAGGACCTCGACTGTCTACTACCTTGACCCAGGACTCAAGCAAGAGGGAGAATTATGCGGGACTGAGATGTGTGGCCGGATCGAGCAAGGACGGGCGCGCGCGTGGGGGTGGGGGAGAGACAATCTTGGAATCTTGGGAAGGAAGGAAGGAAGGAAGGAAGAGAAACCTTCCGGACTACCTGAAGGGCAAAATACCGTCATAACTGCCAAAGATTCCCGCTCGACTCCACTGGACTCCAGCTGATTCATACCATGTCATCGAGTTATGTACCTTGACAAGTTTGACATTCGCTAAACACCGAATAGACAGGAATACACTTAAGACTGTTGCAGAAAGTCTCACTATTCTTGCTTCCCGATCATATAGACGAAGCTGAAAAGAGACCAAATAGGTAGTTCTCGACTTGCGTCTTCTCGATTTGCAACTGTCACTTGTACATCAGCTGCTGCAGCTGGCACGCACCTCCTGCACTGCTCCACTCTGCTTAACGTCAATTCACATTCAATCGCTCCACTGCGCAATCGGATTCTTTTCATGATATCTTCCTGACCGTACATACCCACCATTGGCATATCATCTGGACTGCGGACTACCGCATAAAGAAACTGTGTCTATATGCCCCTACACTACGAAGTTTGTGCGGCGCCACGGAAATTGATCTGCGTGTCATTAGCACTCCTCAGACCTCACTTCGTGACTCGGAAGTGTACGGGCGGTTTATAGCACTCCCGTGGTGGATCATGGCCAGGCGCTAGACTACAGTAGGTACAGTACCAGCCGGCTAATTTTGTCCGACTCCACATTTGGTTTCATGGAACGATGAAACAGACACCAAAAGTGTCCATATTGCACAGCTAATAATAGTTCTTATAGCTATAGACGCATATATAATGATAGCCTGGAGTCTGTTCTATATGTTGGTACTTAGTAAAGTTACCATTTACTCATGTTGAGCTATCTACAGGTCTATGAAGTAGGTCAGTTTCATCGTTCAATCGAACCAAATTTGGGACCGGACAAAACTAGCCGACTGGTACTGTATGTTGAGTACCTAGCCAATTTGCTGGGCCACTCCTCTGGTGCCAGCTGGTTTGGCTGCTTCGGGCGACTATGAGGCTGATGTGCTACTTGTGCTCGGCGTGTGCCTACCGTACCGCAAAGTCTGTGAAGATGAAATTGGTTCCCTTTGAGTGAAGGGTGACACATCTACCGTACGGTCTGTGCTCGGTTGCAGCCTTTTCGGAGCTGAAATTAATTCATGGGTGACAGCGGAGCACATCTATTGGTCGCTCATCTGTTCCGTTTGTGAAAGGCCAATCTTGGTCAAGATCTCACACGCGCGTGGGCGAATGAGAAGACCTGAACAGTCGGACGCCCTGCTCTAAGCAGGAGCCTACCACCTTTGCCATCCATAGGACAATCGCATTGTTCTCTTCAATGCTTGCTACATTGTCTCGATCGACAGGGCACTTGTGAACTTAACTACAAAACAGAGTTTCGTCCCCCCAATAGCTCTTGGGTTCCGATCCTCTACATTTATCCGATGGCCAGTTTCTTCAAGTCGTGTTTCCGACCGTGTCTTGGAGATGACACGGCCGCCAGACAGGCGCCGAAAGACGTGACACAGAAGACTCCAACTCCAGGGCCAGGCGAAGCACCGCCCACGCGACGCGAGAAAACCTTCACAGCGAAGAGAGGGCTATCATGGGCCGACTTCTTGGACAGGTATCGAAAAGTATGACATGGCACGAGATGTTTCCTATATCCGACTAATGTACGGTAGGGAGATGTCGATCCGACTGATCTGGCTGAGGCGCCCACAGATATGCCAGAGGATGAGAAGTTTCTTAAAGCGAGCATGCCACCTAACGAGAAGGAAAGGCAGCTAGCACTGTGAGGCGAAAACATTCAAGCCCGTCTATGTGCTGACCGTGAAGATATAAGTACAATTATATGCAGGAGCCAATCTATCACGATGGACAGCCACCCGAAGGTGTAGAGCACACTGCTCAAGGCGATACCCTATTCCGTATTGTGAATCTCGCACGAGAAACATTCAAGGTCAATGTTGCTCTGATTTCATTATTGGATGATGATTGCCAATACTTCAAATCCGAGGTCGGGTTGGAAAGCGTGGGTATGCGCGACCTAGAACAGGTACCACGAGACATCTCTTTCTGCGGTCACACCATTCTGAATCGAGCTCCACTGATTATCCTGGATGCTAGTAAGGACTGGCGAATGGCTAATAATCCTTTGGTAGCAAATCCCCCGGGAGTCAGGTTTTATGCCGGCGTTCCGATCATTGCACCAGAAGGCTACGCTTTAGGCACACTGTGTCTGCTAGATCTCTCGCCACGCACAGAGTTCCATGGAGGTGCAAAGTTGCAGGAATTCAGTGCTTTAGCCATGCAAGAGATTCGATCCCTGTATGAGCAGAATCAACAGGCCAAGATCACGAAGATGAATGACGTGCTCGCTACGTTTCCAGCACCAAAGCATGCTCGTGCAGGCTCTACCCAGGTTGCCAGTGCACTAGAGCTCGAAGAACAGCGTCTCAGGATGCGACAAGAGTTCACACCAGAACAACAGCAGGCTGTTTTCAAAGCGGGCAGGAATCAGGGACTGAAGGTCGTTGCGAAGACTGGTGACCTGAATAGTGCAGCAGCAGAGCGAGAGGCTCTGCAGAGTAACAATGTGGCTACACAGATCCTCCCAAGTCCAACTGTCCTTGCTCCACAGGGTGATCACATGTTGGGTCGTCCCATTGGAGAAGAGACGCAGGCACCAACGTCAGCACCAGTCCCAGCACAAGCCCCAGCACGAGAGCAGGTCACGCAGCGTCAGCCAGCACAGACTGCGAGGCTACAGCCAGACAAGACTCAGACCACTGTCGTACAATCTGGAGCCTTGCAGCCACAGTCTGCTGCCAGCCAGAACCCTTATGATCTCTCTGTGCTCCTCATCGCACAGACGCTCAATCTCGATCTTGTCTACCTCTTGGCTCTCGACCAGAGCCCGAATGGTGGTATCACCACTCGTGTCGTCAGCTCACACGGACTGGCTACTGACCCCGTCTTCGACGCGGGCCTCCACGGTCGTGCTCTGAGAAGCAAGTCTGGTCTTCTGTATGTTCATCCGGATCCTGACTCTGAGGTTGCTCGAGAGATGGGCACGTACATCTCAGGTATGCTCGTCCCAGTCCTTCAGCTGAGTGGTGGCGGTGGCTATGTGCTTGCTGCTTTCACGAAGGAGAAGAGCCAGATCTTTGTTGCAGAAGATCTGAAGTTCTTGCGAGACTTTGGTATCAGCTTGATGAAGTGGTTGCTGGCGGCAGATGCCAAAGAACTCGAAAGCTCGAGCGCCCACAACGTCGCTGCAGTTGAAAGCCTGCACAACTGATGCGATTGTGCTCACACAAGATCGTAACTTCGTCCTCCCCTCATTGTAGTCACTAGTGTATCTCTGTCATCTAGAATTGTAACAAAAATCTTTTGTATCTGTTTAATGCACGAAGTATCAGGTGTACAGACCGTTCACACTCGTCCTACTGTCCTCAAGAATAGACTGGCTTGATGAAACGGTGATCCTCTGTCCGCTTTGTGATCGTGATGCTGTCGCCGATCGAAATCATGCCAGTTATGTCATCGAATACTGGCAAACATCAGCTTAATGAGTGCCAAGCAGCTCAAGTCTCACCTCCGTACATACCAAAGACCGGCGAAGATGCCGCATCGCCGTGATCAATCTTTCTGTATGACCGTAACTCCTTCAATGGCTGAGTGCCAATCTTGGCTGCCAGGTGATCAATCGTAGTGATGACACAACGGCCACAACGAGCTGTTAAGTGTACCATATGTTTTCGGCGGCCGTCCTTGGAACTTATCATCAATTCGGCCCAGTCGTCCTCGTCCCAGGCTTCGCAGCCATCTATGATGATATTTGACCGAAATCTCTCCATAGGCACATTGATGGTCATTGTTGGACGACTATTAAGTTCATCAAGTGAAGTGTTAGAGGTCAGCAGCAGCGGAAACGCTGCGTGCAATGCCGCTTCGATTTGTCTCCCATTCTGAGCTGTTGCTGGAGGCATATTGCCAGCGATCGGACGTGGCTTGTCAGAACGATAACATAGTTTCACCTCGTGTCCGGGTACCTTGACTATCTCCTTGAAGAATGAACCTGCAGCTGCGCCAAGGTCAAGCGCATCAGCATATGGGTAGAGCCACAGCTTGATCACATCCTTCAGTCTTGTATACTCTTGTCGATTTGGCTCAAGATCCACACATATGGACAATCCACTGGGTGTATGTGTGATTCGAAGACGAGAGCTGTCTATCGAAGGCTGTACATGTACTAGCGCGGGACACTGCTTCAGGTCGACAGTCACAAAAGGAGAGTCTGACGTCTTCTTGGATACTATAAGGAAAGTATGATCATGTAACAATCCCTGAGCGCAAATCGTCGCTGATTTCAAAGAGATCCCACGACAACTTTTTATAGGGTAGATCACAATGTCCTGTATAGTACTCGCAGTCATTGACAGGACTTTATCTGAGAAGAACTCTTATTTTACATCTACAAACCTACAATTACAGAGGTCGATTGCTTCAAAAGGAAGTTTCAAAATGACCTCGAAGTTTGGGAGATGCGATCAATTGTGACAATCATTATGCCTAGGGCTTATTGTAGCTTCAGGCAACTGCATGTGCCATCAGCCACGGCAGAATCTCGAAACACTAAATGTGATGATTGAATCCAGATTCAAAGTGCGCAGAAAAACACTTGGTACAGATCAAGTTTCTCCATCAACAACGACAAGCAACTCAAAAGGTCAGGCTTACAACAGGATCGCTTGTTGTTCATCAGCTAAAGTCAAGTCATGTTCATTGTGATTAGACTAGTGCGGTGAATCATGATCTGCACGGCTGGTCGCCCGCGGAAGACGGGACGGATCTGTCGATGTTGTCAGTGGCGCTCGAACGTTGGAGACAGAGAAGGCAAATTCTTACTGGACCGCGGAATGTTAGGTAACAAGTATTCGCAGGGCATGCATGCACATTATCGGACATTATCCTGAGCTTCCTTAAGTGAAAGATTCTACAGTTGGGTCCATCGTTGAAGCACTGTCGATTATGTCGGACCACAGAGAGCTTCCGGGATTCCGAAGCGAGTACATGCAGAATGAACGGAAAATGTACAGGAAAATGTTCATAATGTTTTTCGTTCTGCTTGCAGCCATCATCATGGGTATACTGTCGATCTACTGGGGAGCGGATCACAGTCTACAATTCAATATGCCTGCGGCGACCGTTGCGATCATCGATCTGGATCGTTCAGAAGTAGGGACTGCGATGACTGCGTATGCACAGCAGTTTCGCGCAATGCAAGGCTCTATGTCGCTTGGTTATGTTATCACTCCATCCGGGCAGTATCCTAACAATATTGTGGCACGAAGTGCGCTGAAGAACGAAGACGTAGGTTTCACTCTTCACTGTTTGTATCTGATTGCAGAATTGACCACTATAGTTCTGGATCGGCATAGTTGTCCAGGCGAATGCCACGACGTTGATGAATTATGCATATCAAAACGGTAATTCCTCTTATGATCCGACAGGTGCTGTCCAGGTATTATATGAGGAAGGAAGAAATGCACTTGTGATTGCGGAATTCGTTCTGCCTCAATTAAATATGTTTATGCAATCTTTCGTCGCAGAGTTCTCGAAGCAGAAGCAAGCGTCACTACTTGCAACAAACACCGGCAACGCTGCAGCACTAGCCCTGCAAGCACAAGTGCCTATACCTGTCAACTATGCAACATTCAATATAGCTCCAGCTGTACCTTCTACGGCCGAAGCTGCTACCGAAATCGGAACCATTTATCTGATCATCATCAGTTTCGTCTCGGTACTTATGTTTGACAAGCTCAACGAAGCTATGATGGGCAAGATTAGACCTCGAGCGTATATGATTTGGAGGGTCACCATTTTACCCGCCGTATATTTCTTCTTGAGTCTGCTGTACGTAGCACTATCCTGTGCATGGATGATTCGATTGGACAAGTTCTTTGGCAATGTCGGATACTTCATCTTCTGGATGCTTTCGTGGTGCTCGATGATGGCATTTGGTTTGGTGGTGGAGAATGTCAATAATGCACTCGGACCACCCTTCACTCCAGTCTTCTTCGTTTTCTGGGTCATTTCAAATGTGTCTACCGGCTTCTACCCTGTTGAGCTTCTATCCAACTTTTACAAGTGGGGACTCGCATGGCCCTTGAGGCATAATTTGATCGGAGCCAAGGCAATCATCTATGGGACCAAGAATGTCCTAGGTCTGAACTTTGGTATCACACTTGCCTGGGTATTTCTAAGTCTTGCACTGTTACCGCTGACGGTAAGATTGCAGATGCACAACAAGAAAGCCATACTTGAGAAGCAGAGGAATGAAGTGTTGGAGAGGAAATATGGTTCAGAAGAATCAAAATCCTCATCTTCTGAGAGTTAGTAGTTTTTCTTGACATTTGCATATACGTAGCGTTCAGCGAATCACAAATGACTATAGCGCAGATAATATGAATGGATATTACGACGATAGATGTGGCAGCTAACAGTGCTAAAGCTGTATTGATACGTGGTGGTACATTATATTTGCTTTCTGAAAATTTAAAGACCTATATCTATAGCAATTACAATACCTGTGGCAATGACAATAACAATAGCAGGCAACCATCTGCCTGAAACCAGAGGATTGCTTGAACCACTTTAACCTTCTTGGAGGTGGCGGCTGCGGGTGCGGCTTGGAAAGGAGGTTTTGGTCAGATTGCTTGATTGGGACCTTGGATCTTGGGAAGGAGGCCTCCCTCGGTTTATACATCCACAACGCTCAATTCTGGCATCGCAGACAACCACTTCCTATTCTGAAAATACTCTGCCTAGCAGCACGACTCGATACAAACTAGTGTTGCGAGGCTGGTCACGCTCTCGAGTGACGATATTCTATCGGAATCGATGAGCTCGATATTGTCCGCAGCCACGATCGAGCAACGCATAAATAAGGGAGACATCCTTGTTGTCTATAATGGATCAGTCTTGCGGCTCAATTCATGGTTGGGACAACATCCTGGCGGTGACAAAGCCATTTTGCACATGGTGGGACGCGATGCAACGGATGAAATCAATGGTTACCATTCAAAGGAGACCATCAGGAGGATGAAGTATTACGCGATTGGAAGGACGAAAGCAGGCTTGATCTGGCAGAATCGCGTTCCGCCCATACAAGGTGGTTTCTCGAGGACGCAGATACCTGGACCCGGCAACCTGGAAGAGGACTTTGAGGATGAAGGCATAGTCATGGATGGATCGTGCGAAAATAGCGACTCCGAGACTACCCATGAGCTGCCTACGAGGTCAATCCGACGACGGGACACTGTACAGAGGGCTAGTATACTCGCAAAGATGCCAGAATTGGACTCTCTCAGTGTACATCAAAAGATGGAGATTGAGCGGGATTTGGCGAGATATCCATCACTTGATTCCACGACACAGGCAAATATCCAATCACAGTATCGTCAATTGGCAGATCGCTTGGAGGACGAAGGATACTATCAGTGCCGCTATATTGATTATGGCAAAGAGCTTCTAAGATGGTGTCTCTTCGCCGGTGTTTCTGCCTATTTGTACCAGCTGGAATGGTACAAGTGTTCCGCAGTTTTCCTCGGGATCTTCTGGCATCAAGTCACTTTTGCTGTACACGATGCAGGGCACACGGGAATTACACATTCACCTCTGTGGGATGGCCTGGGTGCAGCGACTATCGCTTCGTTCGTAGGAGGGCTAAGTGTTGCTTGGTGGAAACGAAATCACAATGTCCACCATTTAGTGACAAATCAGCCAGAGCACGATCCAGACATTCAGCATATGCCCATTTTCGCAATCACACCCAGATTACTTTCCAACTTGCGCTCTACATACTATGAAAAGATCTTGGACTATGATGCAGCTGCCAGGACGCTTGTCAAAGTGCAACGCTTCATCTTTTACCCGGTCATGCTGTTTGGAAGGTTCAATTTATATCGACTCTCGTATGATCATCTACTCTTCAATCGTGGCCCAAAATCTAAGCAGGCACAATTACTCCGACTTTACGAAATGGTCGGTATAGCCTGCTTCCTGTACTGGTACGCTTACTTGGTCGTGGGCTCGATCCCAAGTGTGTCGGCACGCGTCTGGTTTGTTCTCATCAGCCATTGGGTCACTGCACCTCTTCATGTCCAGATAACGTTGTCACATTTTGCCATGTCGACAGTGTCCTTGGGACCGCAGGAGAGTTTTGCGCAACAACAATTGAGAACCACGATGGACGTTGACTGTCCACCGAGCTTGGACTGGATTCACGGAGGTTTACAATTCCAGGCTATACACCACCTTTTTCCACGGATCCCGCGTCACAGATTAAGAGAGGTTCAGCCGCTCGTCAGAGCATTCGCCAAAGAAGTTGGCATAGAGTATAAAGTTTATGGTTTTGTAGAAGGAAACGGCGTGGTGCTGAGTCGACTTGCAGAAGTCACCAAACAAGCCAAAATTATGGCGGATTGTGCAAGGTCGATGTGTGAGCATGGCGATTTTGGTCTGAACTTGGCAGAATAATGAGATATATGAGTCTTCTTAAATTTATGCTTGATGCAATATGTTCTCTAGCTCAATCGTTCACCTCGTCGTGATCGTGAATCACGAATCTTTTAGAATGAGACCTTTCAAGGTTGCCAAGATTAATTGTGTGCGTGGGTGGAATCAATCACATGCTCCACAGTTCCGTATGTGGAGCTGTCTGCCGCATCCACCAGTGACTGACATGAGTCATGAACTTATTAGCAGTCTCCGTCTTGTGACCTAGAATCTTGCAATCATTATGCCAGGAGCACGAGGAGGCAAGAGAGACTATAAACCAAGAAGAGGCGGTGGTATGTGTTTGTCCTGCAATCATCTACACTACTTGACGAGTGCTAGGCAAATCATTCTCTCGAAATCTTCAACCTCTTGACGCAGGTATGTAGTGACTGCTCTGATATCATGAGGTTGTGTTACTGACAAGAATGCAGAGGGAAACGAAACAAATACGCCAGACAGATATGAACCACGATCACGACGTAATCAGGAGGAAGAATCCGGTTCGGGTAGTGAATCGGGGTCGGGCTCTGGCTCAGGGGAGAGCGACAGCGAGGATGATTCTTCAGAGGATGGACTCGGTGCAGTAGGCGCTCCGAAACCGAAAAAGGACAAGGCAGCGGCGTCGGACGTCGTCAATCCCAACAGGGCCGCCCAGAAATCGATGAAGGCATCGGATCTGAAGGGCGATACATATGAACCATCGCGAAAGGAGCGAGAGGCGGCCGAAAAGAAGGCGGCTCAGGAAAAGTATTGGAAGTTGCATCAGGCCGGCAAGACGGATCAGGCAAAGGCCGATCTGGCACGGTTAAAGGTCATTAGGGAGAAGAGGGAAGCCGCTGCGAAGGCTCGTCAGGCCGAGAAGGATGCATCTGTAGAGGACGCTCGAATAGCACTCGAGAAGAGCCAGGGCATAGGTAAGAAGAGTACGTAGTGTAGCTCCTACCATTTCCAATTCTCCAGTCGCCCTCGCTTGTGGTTTGCGTCAATTTGAATGGTAGGTGCAAACATTGTCTTCATTGTTGCTTCTCAACCTTTTTTTCTAAAACGCCACGGGATTGACGCACTTTGGCTTTCGCTACATTGTTCCATCTACCAAACTTTCATCCAAGCTATAACAACCACCAGCTTATTGATCTGGTTGATAGGATCCCGGCGGGCAGCTCGCGTGAGGGTCCGTAGTCTTGTCAGCTCGTACATCGACTGCTGAAGCAGGCACGAAGGGCTGATGTCGGATAATGGCCAGTCACGAAGTAGCACTCCCTTGCTGCGTCATGCCAATACTGCAGACTCTCGAAACATGCAGACAGGGAGCGCGACGAGGTTACCGTTCTACACTGCTCAGCGAGTAGGCACCAATCCAAGCTCGCGAGCAGCTTCTCCCTCACCACCGAGTCGTAGCGATGCCTTTCGACGGCGTCTGGTGTACTACATCCCAATGTGCTCTTGGGTCCGTGACTACTCGTTATCCTTATTCTTGGGTGATCTTGGGGGAGGGTTGAGTACGGTATGTGTCATCATTCCCATAGCCCTTTCCTATGCCTCGAATCTGGCAAAGATTCCTCCGATTTATGGACTCTATGGTGCGGCAGTCGGACCTGCCGTCTATGCAGTCCTGGGTAGTTGCGGACAGATGAATGTCGGTCCAGAGTCTGCTCTGAGTCTCTTGATTGGAGAGACAATCAGGAGTCAACTCGGTAGACGACATTCAGAGGCAGACTCAATCATAATTACAGGGATCGTGACTTTTATGGCGGGTGCACTTGTCTTTGTAGCAGGTGTATTGAGACTTGGGTTTCTGGACTCTGTGCTATCCAGAGCATTACTCAGAGGATTCATCTCTGCCGTCGCCGTCGTAATCTTTTTCGATCAGAGCATCACGGCTTTGGGATTGAGCTCACTGGCAGAACATACGGGTGTGGTTCATTACAGTCCTATCGAAAAGGCATGGTTCGTCATCACCAATCTCGACAGTACACACCGATTGACGGCGTTACTTTCACTCGGCACTGTCGCGACCCTGTCGCTGACAAGATGGACGAAAGGGCGACTCAGTCAGACGTACAAATGGACGCTTGGCATACCCGACATCCTGTTTGTCGTCATCATCACCTCGCTACTCACAAAGAGCTTTCGATGGGACGAGCAAGGAGTTACAATTCTTGGACACATCAATACGCAACCAGTGGTTCCCAAATTCGCAATCAGATCATCGCAGTATGTACGGGCGTCCGTGTCGACAGCTCTATTGGTCTCCATCCTAGGATTTTTCGAGACGGTGGTTGCTGGCAAGACGTTAGGCACACAATTCAACTATACTGTCTCTGCGAATCGAGAGATGATTGCTCTTGGCGTGGCCAACATTGCAAATTCCTTCTTTGGCGCGTTACCCGTGTTTGCATCGTACTCGAGGAGCAAAATCAACATTTCTAGCGGCGGCAGAACTCAAATGTCTGGTCTGATTTGTTCGGTCGTGGTGATACTCGCCATGGTATTCTTGATGCCGGCGTTTTACTACTTGCCGAGGGCCGTGTTGAGCAGCATCATTGCCGTGGTCATGTACACGCTTCTTCAGGAAGCACCACACGACATCAAGTTCTTTTGGAAAGTCAAGGGTCACGCGGATCTACTCCTCATGGCCCTCGTCTTCATCTTCACCCTCGTAGTGAGTCTCGAATTCGGCATCAGTGTGGGCGTGGCATTGAGTCTGTTGCGCGTCATCAAGCACAGTCAATCACCACGGATTCAAGTACTCGGTCGCGTGCCAGGGACGAAAGAGTACGTGCCCGTGGACGAGAATGCGGAAGAAGTCGAACACATTGATGGGTTCCTCCTCGTTCGGATTCCGGAACCCTTAATCTTTGCCAATACGGGACAATTGAAGGATCGACTGAGACGATTGGAATTATATGGCAACACTCGCGTTCACCCTTCCGAACCACCCCGTCGTTCAGCCGAACATAATGCCCGTATAATCTTTGACTGTACCGGCATGTCTGGCATCGACGCCGCAGCCGCCCAAATCTTTGCGGAAATAGTGAGGGAGTACGTGACGAGGGGCGTCTCTGTCTACTTTGTCCGCGTCAATCGTAAAAACAGACGGTTATGGCAATTATTCGTCGATAGTGGGATCGTGGGACTAGTTGATGGTGAAGCCCACTTTGGCGAATCAATCAATGATGTCTTGGAGAATTACTCTCGACCCAGCGCAATCAACACTCGCGAGACGGTCTGACTCTTCACAGCGACCTTTTCCTTTTTCAAACGCCTTTTTTAGAAATCTTGATTACAGATAATAGTCTACGCATAGCGCAGCGAATGGCCTTCATGCAAGAATTTTTTTTAGAAATTCAATTTTGATGGAATTACAAAAACATATAGAAGCACGCCTCTCGCTAATTGACTCCTTATGCACTTATCTCCAACTTGTTGATTTCCCTCAACAAATCATCGTGTTTCTCATTCGCTCGGACGACATTGATCGAATCGGTCGGGGCGGAAATGACAGAGACAATGTTGTCCTTGACCATGATTCCCTCCGTGACGGGCGCTAAATGATGCTGTGAGTCATTCCCGACTTTTTCCTTTATCGGTGGTTTGATTCGTGGCGTGGTGGGAGGTCTGACTTTGGCGATGGAATTGACGGAATGAAAGGACGCAATGGAGGCCGTTTCGGATCGATTCTCAAGACTCATTCCGACACTTTTGGCGGCTGCGGCGGCTGCGGATTTCTTGCGTTCGACTGTGAATTGTGGTCGTGGAATCTTTAATTTTCGACGACGGGGTGGAAGGAGCCAGGGAACAGTCAGGCAGCGCGCGAGTAATCTCACAGTCGTCGCTCCCACCGGTCCAAAGTGACTGCATTCCTGATTGAGGGAAGTCAAGAGGGTGACTAGTTCGGTCGCCTTGTAGAATGGTGCGTGACGGAGTTGGGTGTGGATGAGTAAAGGATGCAGGACGCGAAGATATGTATGTCGAAGTGCTTCGTCCTCGTTCGGAAGGTTGTATAGTTCTCGAATAAAGACGTCGATGAGAACGTGTAGATCGTTGGTGTAAAAGTATTCATATGTCGCTTGATTGGTGAAGAGGAGGAATAACTGTTTGAGAATCAACAGTTGCAAAGCAGAGTCACGCTCCCTGTTTAGCATTCTAATCAAGTTTTCACCAAAGGCCTTGAATCGCGAGCCGTGATCAGACAGGACCTTGATGATACTGTTCTGCGGTTGTGGAGTCGTCGTTGCCTCAATGGCTGTCACTGCAAGTGATGCATTAGAGGCTGTCCTCGGAAATGGTTGTTGTGCATGAGGAAGCGCTGCAACCATGAATTGTTCATTGAGTGAGACTATGACCTTGATGCAATTGTAAGAATATGGATCGTCGTCATCACGAGAAATTTCGACGCTCCGCAGTAGGAACCAGATATACTCTTCGTCAAAGCAGCGCAAATCCGTCTCTGAGAGCTTTTGCATCCTACACATCTCGTAGAGAGTCGTGAGCGATAGTCTTGTAAACCTTATACTGTCCGTCTGATGTTCTCGAGCTAGATCGGCAATTACTGGTACCATGTTTGCACGCTTCATGAGTTTGAATGTCCTTGAATTTTGACGACCGTCAAGTAATAGCAGATACAAATTGACATACGACTTGGCAAGCTTGTCTTCTTCTGGCTGATATGCCACCATAGCTTGACGCACCTGTTCTGCATTGTTGGTATGGAATTCACTATCGAGAAGTTTTTCGCAACAGATCTCGACATCAGCATCGGTCGTCAAGTAATCCGCGCCGAATTGTGAGACGAAGGAGATGAAGTTGTTGACCATGCTCTGCACAGCAGCCGGTGTGGAAGATGCTGGGTGGACAATGTCGTCTACTTCCTGCCAGAATTGTGCCTCGTCCTCGACCTCATAATGAATGTCGTGGTCCATGAGGACGTGTCGACGATGTCAAGGACTGTATGCGACAGCTGCCAAGATTACATAAATGTTAGAGGTTCTTGGTATGAGAACATCAAGTTCAGTTGTTCCCAAACGGGATGCGAGATGACATGAGGTGGGATTCTACCCGCGCTACTCCAGACCCGGGATCCTCCCAAAGCGTTTCCACCATACACCCACCTACAACTCACAAGCTCTTCTTCATCAAAATGTCTTGGCATCAACAGACAACCTGACACTTACATATATACAAAATTCAGACATGAACAACATGGAGACACGGAAGAAGAATAAGCGCAGGATAAGCTTCTCGTCTTCCTCCTCATCAGAAGAGTCAGAAGCTCCAGCGAAACCGATGCCGCGAATCACAATCAAGCAAATAAGACCCGAAACACCCCTGAGCGAATCGGACAATTCTTCCGTACTAAGCGATGCGCTCTCTGTGGATAATGACCTAACAATGCTGGACGATGAAGAGGACGGGGACGATGGTGGAGAAGCAGAAGAAGAGGGTTCATCAGAAGAGGATGAAGCAGCCATCATACAATCCATCTTACAACCTCAAATTGACACTTCCAAAAAGACTGCACGTCAAAAGGCAAAGGAGACTGGTGCCGTCGATCATCTCGAATTTCTTCCCACCGACCGCATGTCAAAGACGAAACCAATCTTGACAGAGGAAGAACTCGCGCTCAAAAAGTCAGAGAATGCGAGAAAGAGAAAGAATCAGACGGAGAAAAAGTTGGACGAGGAGAAACAGGAGACAATCAACAGATTACTGAATAAACAGGCAGGAAAGAGGAAAGGTGCCGTGAAGCAATTGACCGCCGCAGACACGGCCGGACTAGAAGACGCCGAAGAAGCCGCGCAGGCACAAGCACAGATCAGGAAGACGAGGCCTGTCCCCGTCGGCATGATTCGCTATGTCAGCAACAAGGACGGCGCGATGGTCGGAGTGCCAAAGGAATTGATTGGACATGTCGTCACGAGGCAGTTGTTTGGTTGATTGGCTCGAGCCATACCATCTTTGCTTATGCGAGCACAAAGATCGCAGCTGTTGATGCACTCTGCACTGTGAACCCCTTCCCTCGCAGCATCTCTGTCGTAGTATCTCTTCGGAACCAGGAGAAGCGACTTGATCCGAAACTCTCCTGGGCAGAAACCCATGTTTACTTCACGAATAAGTCCCGAGGTGTGGTGTCAAAAAAACTGTACCCACAGTACTGCACATTCATGTACAGCATGTCTAGCAAGATTTACAGGATGAATGAATAATCAGGCACATGATTTACAAGATGAATGAATAATCAGACACGGAATGGTAGATACAGACGAAACTGTATGCACAGAGGTAGTTTGTGAATAATGTATTACTGCTAGTCTATTGGACCATATTCATTGTCGTTATCATTATCGTTATTTTTGTTGTTTGTCGTCATTTCATGAAATTGATCATCACTACTGTGAAGATGTGGCCTGATCATTCCGTGAAGGAGGTCTATCACAGAGTGTTGTGACCAGCTTAGTTCCACTCGAAAGCACCTGCATAGTCCTTGAGCTGAGTTCCGAGGAGGGAGATCCCGGTACAGTCCTGTCGAGATGTCTTCTCAGCGACTGTCACTTCATAGACTCCAGCCTCGTTGGCCAATGGACAAGCCAGGAATTGAGCTCGGTCGTTAAAGTACAAGTTCGGCGATGATGATCCCTGGAGTGAGAATCCATTGGTCACGGCACCATCTGCTACTCGAGCAGAGTGAGGCTGAGTGTATCCGATGGTTCCATCAGTCTTGACATACAATTGCTGTCCTCCTGGCACAGCTACCGATAGTCCAGCCTGGTTTTGACCCACGTTGATTCCGAGTTGGCTGGTCTGAGGCACATTGACGCCGGTAGGTGTGTAACTCTCTGGTGCAGTGCCACCAAGTCGTAGAGTATCCTTGACATAAAGAGGCTGCAAGTGGACGTTTGCATCACCAGATCGAGTGGAGATGAATCCGTATGGTCCTACAGGAATCGCACTCGCGGTGGCAGTAGCAGTAGTGACTGCCGTGGTTGTAGCTGCTACAGGAGCTACGGTAGCAGTTGCTTGTCCACCGTAGTCGACAGTGTTCCAGTTGACACCTGAATAATCGACAGTCTTCCAATCAACACCAGAGTAATCGACAGTCTTCCAGTCGACTCCAGAGTAGTCAACGGTCTTCCAGTCCACTGGAGCAGGAGCTGCAGCGACGAATGAGATGATGGTAGTAGCGATGAGAGTGGTGAATTGCATGGTTACTGTTGTTTTTGAGAGTAAAGATAAAATCAAGAGATGTAGTAAAGTCGAAACGATGCTTGAATGATGATGAGAAAAGTTTGAACAGGGACACAAGGGTCCTTTATATACACGTCTTGAGCAGTGATCTTTGCAGTCTCGAGAGTCGACGTCAGAGAGAGATCGTGCTATTGCTATTGCTGCTGCTGCTGCTGCACTGTCGCAGTAGTTGCATGCAGAAGATTTGTGTGGAAGAGACGCTGGTGGCACAAAATGCTTGTGCGACGCCATCACAAGAAACTGCCCACCCATTTGTGCGACGATGATTGGCCACTAAAAATACCTGACAACTGTGAAGGGAAGTTTAGTCTGTCGATCTGCAAAAGCTCCGCGTGACTTTCTCAGATTTTTCGTCTGTCGAGCTGCAGCCCTGACTGTCCCGATTAGGTGCCCTCCATGACGGCAGATGATGCTCAAGAACGAAATGCTTCCGCGCCACTGGGTCCAGTAGCGGTCCCGTGCCTCTGAGGTCCGACTCTTCTTCCAACGGTCTCAAGCTTTCCAGATCTGGATCGACCGAGACCCGTATCTGGCGAGCTGCAGGAGCCTCCAAGAATAGAAGTCAGTTGTGGTGCGTCAACCGTGCAGCTCTTTGTTCTTTCGCATGCTTCTACAGCCGCCCACCTGATGCTTAATCCTGCCACAGTATCCGTGGCTCAGAATGGTTGTGTCTCCAGGTGTCCGTTTGTGTGACGCTCATGACAAGCCAACTTGAAGTCTGCAGCAAGCGCTGATCTGTAGCCGTAGCTTTTCCGGTAAAATCGACTGGCATCTTAATTTAGATTTGAAGGAACATTCTGTAGCTATAGCAATAGAGATGATGTGATTGTGTCAGACTGATTTCAGATTCCATATGAGGTCGGTCCGTACTCAACTCAGCGCGAAATTTCTCCGAGTGCGATCATTTCGCTGTTGGCGCTCTGTCGTTGAAAGCCCGTGCAGTCCAGCTCACTTGAACTTGCTCAACCGGTCGTTTATGACAGTGGCAGCGAATGGGGCTACAGCGTTGGCAGAGTCAAGTCCATAATGTCTTCGAAATCGATATTCGTCTTTATAGAACAGACTGACATTTGTGAGCGGAATCGCATATTGTAGCCTGAAAGACAAGATTGCAAATTTCGCACCTCCGAGCCCACGAGTTTTGACAATAAAGCAGTAAGCTATACCCAGCATATCGCGGTAAACCTGAAAACTCCTCATAAGCAAGCTTGCCGAGCGTTGTCCTTCAAAAAGACCATCGATAGCCTCGTCAAATGGGCTTTCAACTTTGAGCACATTTGGAAAAGCGTCAGTGGTGCAATCACGTCCACATCTCACCAAGTTGTTCCCTGTACAATCTGTCTTTGAAATCTGCCAAGGAGAAATGAGCATCCGGAGTTGACCACAGGAGACCTTCTTGCTTGAGCTTCATCGGATACACTTCTTTTCGCTTATTCGCGGTGTCGTCCGCATCGTTCTCCTGTTGACGTCTACTATTAAGTCCGAATTTGGTAGGCGTGACTTGTCCTCTTATGTAGTGCTTCTTAAGTCTCGTGTGGCCTTGGTCCGGGTGCGTCAGACCTCGAAACTCCACTGCCTTCTCAGTCGTCCTGAGTTCAGATTCAATATCTTCCAGGATTGCCTGGAACTTTGGTATGAGGACTTCCAGACCCAATAAATCACGCATCTCGTGCACAGCCTCGCGACACTGTCGCAACGTTTCTTGTCGTTGTGTGTTTTGACGTCGTAAGTGGTCAAAGATTCGATAGAGGACCAACTGGCGGAGATTGTGAGCGGATAATGGCAGACTGTCATGAAGAGACACCAGGGAGTCATAGTCTTGTATCATGTCGAGCGTCATCATCTGAAGCTCCAGTGGCAAAGCAAACATTTTCTTTACCACACGCTCGAGCTTAACTTGTATGTATTGCGTTGGCCGGTTGTTGCAACTAGACGAGGCAATCACGTCGCAACGGCGCCTGTTGATGATTCCTTTGCTACACTTTCTACGTCAAGAACACCGCGGTAACAAAGTAAAACTGATGCAAGTGAAAAACAAAGAACGAGTGGGGTCACACGTGAGATTGCGTTACCTGCGCCACGACAGATGGTAGGTTCTGGTTCGCCATGAAGTTCGGTATCGATTGTGGCTTTTTTCGCTGCTGTCAATAGGCTAAACCTTATTTCCTTCCAATCTTTACGGAAGAATCTTGAACGATTTGGTTGTGTTCAAAAGATTACATCTTTCTTGTGTAAAGCAGTACCGCAAGACTGCGACAAAGGTCTTTTGATAAATACAGTTTTTGTCTAGAGTAAGTCTAATAATCGTTCTCATAATGCTTCACCATCTGCTCATCTCTAAAAGAACATATCAATTGACCCTAGCACTGACAGTTACCTTGGACTCGACGTCAACTTGTACCATAACGGTAACAGTCTTGCCTGACTCTCCTTGTACCTCAACTTCGGCCAACTTGGTACCGGGCACAACAAGTCGACTCTTTTCGGTTTGTGGCTCGGATGGCTCATCATCCTCATCTTCAGAATCCGGTTCTGGCGCAGGTAGAGTGGTGACTTTTACGTCTAATTTCCCTTCATAGACTTCGATTTTTGAGTTTGTGTAAGCAATGTCGACTGATCTACGAGACGGCAGAGGCGTGTAGACATCAAGCACTGTGATGAACTCTGATCCGACCTTGACACCAATTGGTGTAGCCAAATGAGGAGCTGATGTGATGATAGCTTGCGTACCTTCAATCACTTCGTCTTCTTCATAATCTGCTATAAGTGACGCCTGAACGGCTGCTCCAAGAGATGACAGTTCTGACGGATTGAGGGAGGGCGAAGTCGTCGTAGGGCTTCGTATTTTGGTTGATTCAGGGAAGTTGTGGGAGATATTGGTAGCTAATTTCGGAATGTGACACGTTCCACCAACCAAGAGCACTTCGTCGATGTCGAAATTCTGGAGATCGGCTTTCTTGACGGCCACATCGATGAGGTCTGCAATCTGGCCAAAGACTTTTCGTCCTAAGGTCTCAAATCGTATCCTGTTTATAGAAGAGTGGAAATCAAAGCCTTCCGCAAGTGACTCCACTGATACTGTAGCCGAGGTTGAGGCAGACAGGGTCTTCTTAGTGGTCTCACACTGCGATTTCATCTTGGCAAGAGCTCGAGTATTGCCTGTAATATCGATTTTGTGTTTCTTTTGGAACTCCTTACCAAAGTGGTCTACAAGGACGTCATCAAGCATAGAACCACCTAGGCTGTAGTCGTGAGCGGTAGCCAAAATGGTGAATAGTCCACCACGAAGAGAGATGATCGTAACATCTGATCGTGTTCCGCCAACATCAGCGACGACAATGTTTCTGTCGGTCAAGTCTACTCCTGACGCATGATCTAATGCTGCATATGCCAAAGCTGCAGACACGGGTTCGTGGATGATTTGGAGAATTTGTACACCGGCATCTTTACCGATCTTTTCTAGAGCGGTTCGCTGTTTGTCGCTGAAGTCGGTAGGTATAGTGACCACAATACCAGATATAGTTTTCCCCAGGAAGTCTGCCGCTGAGTCGCGTACTTTGATGAGATGTCTGGCAGTAATTTCGGAAACGGTCATAATTTGATCTTTAGGGCTTTCATCCTCCGGAGATGTAGAGATTGACAGCTTGAATGCAGCTTCGCCATTCTTCTCGACTGGATGTGCGGAAAGAGAACATGATCGAGGGTCAATTTCAGCAAAGGGTTTGCCAATGAAATCTCTAAAACAAGTAACGGTATTCTTCGGGTTGCGAACTAGCTGGGCAGCAGCTTGATCGCCGTGGTACTCGTCCCCACCAACATAAGACAGGGCAGTCGGTATAGATCGATTCCCTTCCTCATTGGCTATGCATTCGGCTTTGCCTTCCTGTAGACATGTAAGTATCATGGAAGGACATTTTCCTTATAGAACATACTCGGTTTGTGTAGGAGATGGCCGACGTGGTATTACCAAAGCCCAAACCAATCACTGTCGAAGTCTCTTCTATCTCACTCATTATTCTGGCTCTTGTGTAATACCAGACGCCCTGATAATTGTTCTTGTAGATTGATTGACATTGATGCACAAAGCTGAACAAAAATCTCAAGTCTATAGAGCTCCTCCCAGTGCTATCTCTTGACCTTGCAAATGAGTTGTGCTTCTATGGCTTGGACTTGAGGACTAAATGTTCAGTATACTGTATGCAGTCCTTGAATATCAATGGTCAGAACCAATCTTTTGTGGTCAATCCCGTGCATTGAGTGATACAATGTCAAAAAAGTCCAGCAAACAAACTGTCGACTCTGCTTCCACTTATGGATGAGATCAAGGTGCTATGAACGGAATAGGTGGAGATCTCATGCAACAGTTCTCGGTCATCAAATGTACATAAATCTGGACTATCGACCTGCGATTCATACGGATAGCCTCTCAACAAGGTTTACTCACTTGACAAGAACAATATGACAATGATCCTCTGGAAATTGTCAATCTTTCACCTCAGCTGGATCACTATCGTGCTGTTATACGTGGCATCTCTGCTATGCTACCTGCTCCTGGACCCAGATCCATCATATTTTTGGGAAGTTATACAGCTACTTGGTGCCGTTGTCGTGATGTTATCAACCACGGCATATGTTCCATTGATTCATCTAATCATTTTAATTATCAGGTTCTCGGCGCTTCGGAAGCTTACATTGCATAACTTGTACCTCTTGCAAAATACAAGAGCGGTCTTGAGTTTCTTAGCATTGGTACTGAGTATTCAGATCTGCCTCTCGCTCCCTTTTACATATACTCTCCTGAGTAGGAGACTGCTGGTATCACTGCTTACACCAACGCTGGTAGGAGTATGCTTGCACGCAGTACTCGGGTTGTGTCTTGCATGTTTACATCCGGCAAGACCTATAGAGGACATACTGGACATATTGTTGGCCGCTCCATATCAGGACATTGGGACAGTGGTTGCATCTGAAATGGTGTTTGGACGTCTTTGGTATGCTGCCATGCGACTATTGAATATCTTTCTGGTATTATCAGTATTGTGCTTGTGCTTCAAGACAACTATATCATTTGATGCGCAGGAAGAAATGGAGTCGTGGGCAAAGCGGTGGGCGACCTCGAGCACGATCTCTATGCAGATATACACTATACCTGGAGAAGCTGTGCTCTTGATTTGGACTCAATGCACAACAACTTGTCGCAAAGTGTATGTTTTCACCAAAGTGATCAAAAGTAAAGTAGTGCATGGCTCAGGAACAGAGAACACGAATCAGTCAATGAGCTGAGCAAAACGATGAAATCGAGGAATATCAAGGACTTGTATCATTGATTCTGCAATACTACCTTGCCGGCAACATACACGGCTGCGATATTCCTGTCATCACCGTTGAAAACCCACTTCTCGATAGCTTTTTGGTCATCCTCCCCATCGAATATATCCACTCGACCATTGCGGCGTCGACCAAGATCTATCAATAAAGCATCGAAAAACTTTCCAGAGCTGAAGTTACCGAGCTTTGAGTCCAAACCACAAACTCTAGCTCCTCCTAAAGTGGCCATGTAGAGTACTTCCGGCACACCGAGCATCAACTCGTTGTTTCCCTCGTGTATGACTCGATGACGACTGACGGAGCAAGCCAATTTGGCAGCATCTAATATCGAGGCGGTGTAGCCTCCGGACATATCTGTTCCGAGTCCGATAGAGATGTCCATGTTTAGTATCTCTCGAACTGGACACTCGCCAGATGAGATGGCTGTATTCGATGCTGGACAGTGGGCAATGCCAGCTCCTCTACTCTTGACGAGTTCCAGCTCGGCTTGTGACAGGTATATGGCATGAGCCAAAATGGTCCTCTGCGTCAGCAGATTGTACTTGTCGTATATATTTGTATATGAGGAGCATTCTGGAAACATCTCCATGACCATCTGAAGCTCTGCTTTATTTTCGGAGATGTGTGTCTGTATCGGCAATCGCTCTGCGGCCGCGAGGTCTCCTAGGCCTTGCATGAGCTCGCGAGAACAACTGGGTGCGAATCGAGGTGTGATGCAATAGGTCAATTGTTCTCCGATGGGATCGATATTTCTGACATGCCGAATACATGCTTTCGTTGCCTCGAGGGATTCGCTACAGGTCTCCCGGTAGTGATCGGGTGCTAGACTGTCCATGTTGCATTTGCCAATGAAGGCTCTCTGTCCAGCCTGTAAACACAGGTTTGCGAGGATGTTTGTTGCCTCTGTATGTATAGATGAATAATAGCACGCCAACGTAGTTCCTTGCCGCAGTGTTTGAGCCACGATGCGACTATAGACATCAGTAGCACGAGCAGGGTCTCGCATCGAAGACTCTGTCGGGAAAGTGTACTTGTCCAGCCAGTCCAATAGTGGCAGATCCATTCCGAGACCGGCGTTAGGGTATTGGGGAGCATGTATATGTGTATCAATCATTCCAGGGAAGAGAAATTGATCCGGAGACAAGTGCACAAATTCTGCATCGCCATAGCCTTCACTTCTCAGAAAGAGTTCGAAATCCTGATTCTCCACATCTGCAAACTCATATAAAAATGTGACGACTCCATCTTCGACCCCGAGCAACCCGTCGTGAATAATCTCCAGCTGTGAGGCAGATAAGGAATGACAGATTCTGCCTCGGAACAGCAACTTGGGCATCACCTTGCTCGAGTCGATATTTCTTTGAGCTTTCAGGACAACGACTTGCGACAATGTACGTTGTTGTAGCTATGTGCAGATGAGCTCAAGTTGTTGAAGCAGGATTGGACTGTAATTATACATCTCGGAGAACTCACAGAACAGATGCGGGTATCTGCGAAACGCCCAAAGTTCATTCTTTTCAAGCCCGACTGCAGCCATCCGTAACGCCAACTAGATACTGTGGAGCCGTGCAAATAGTCCTTGTAGAATCAATCCTGAGCATTTCTAATACATCTATCGATCAATCAATCAATACAATACTATGTTAGAAAGGTCATTCTCACTCTCAACCCATGCGCAAGAATGGTCATTGAGTCGGAGGAAAGTGTCATGAATCTATTACCTGACGAGCTGGTCGTCCTGATCTTGTCGCATTGTCAAGTGCGCGACCTGCAGAGTATCGCACTTGTATCGAAGCAGTTTAATCGTGCCTCACAAACACTGAGGGGCGGACTATACTGCATCAACGAGCTCGAGGAGCAATCGTAAGAGTTTCTCATGGCAAGTACAATCTGTATGCTGATGATGTGTCCCAGGCTATGGTACAATTACTCACTCTGTCACTACATTGCCCATGAAACCATGCTCGGGCGTGTTCGGACGACGTTCACACATCGACCATGGAGCTCAAAGGTGTCCAAGATTGCTTCTGGTTGTCCCTTGCAAGCGCATCAGGATGATTTGGTCATTTGCGCTAGTGTTGCCAATATCGATATTCTGAACAAACTACACGGACAAATGCCATAGTATCAACGATGACGACAGGATGACTTTTTCTACAAGATTGTAGAAAGTACAGCATGATGTGATGGCAATCTAGTACACGCGGGTCCATCAGTGAAGCACACAGAATCAGCACTGAAGGGAATATCAATGGCCGGATCAGCAGGTCAATCGCAAGGTCTGCGTGAGGTTGCGGTACAGCAGAGCGAGGTCTAGACTCTGTGTCCAAGGTTAAACGTGTGAAAGAGTAAGTGGGAAAGTGAAGGAGAGGGGACTCGAGGGAGAGAGAGAATGAAGGAGTGAGGAAAACGGGAATTTTGTGAGTTTGTGGAGAAGATCTGACGGAGAGAAAACAACCACTGACGGCATCGTCTCTCCCTACTCCCTCCAATCCTCCTCCTCCTCCCCCTCCCCTGTCCTGCCTACCTCCCTACCCTTCACCACCACCACTACTACTACAAGATAGTTTCTCACGACCCATCAACAAGTATCTGCAAATACCGTCTATATCATCATGTCGACCACGAATTACTCACTCTACACCATCCCAGTCGCATGGATCCTCTCCATCGCACCGCACTTTTACGCCGCCTCTCTAGCCGTACCACCACCACCTTGACCACCCTGCAGAAAATATTGCAGGACGTGGACAACCAACGAAAGAATTCGACTGACTTGTTAGAACAAGGTGGGTAAATTCGACAACACGAATCCTCGAAACTCGACAGAGAAACTCAAGGCGAAAATGTCGGCTTCTCAATTAGCCACCTATCAGCGCGCAGAGGCAGCACAACAGAACGGGTTCGAGAATATCGGTCTGTTTGCCGCCGGTATCGTCGCCGCCAACGTTGCTCGAGTACCAGTCTCCACACTAAACTCTCTCTCGTTCTTTTACATTGCTTCGAGAGTCGTGTACAACTTGCTCTACATCAACACTGAGAGTCTGCCAATCTCAAACGTCAGATCGGTCGTCTTTGTCAGTGGAATCGTGTCTATCGTACGTCAAATGAACGAGAGGTGTAACAATACTAATCATTATTCTAGATGACTCTCTTCGTCAAGGCTGGAAATGCCTTCAACCTCTTACTGTAAATTACAAGACTTCATTTGCATCATGCATCATGAAATGTTTTTACAACGTTCATAGAGTGCCATTGAGTACGTCCAAGAGCAGCACAGACAATCTCAGTGTGTCTCCCATAATGTTGCTCTGTCGATTGACTAGTGATTGAAACATGAGATCAAGTGATAGGGGCTTACTCTCAATGTAAATCAACGATACTCGCGCACAATCGTGTCCACCCTCCTCATCCACCGTCTTGAAGGAATTCTTGATTTTTGAGGGCAGTAATGTCAATTGTATCCCGCCAGGCAATCGTTTCGCGTCCTTGATGCGCAAGAGTAGTGCGAATAAAGGAAATTGCACCAAAAAGGCGAGAACCATGTCCATGCCCGTCTTGATAAACTTGAGCGCGATCCGCGCCGCGGCAAAAGTGAGGTAAAAGACAATGACGGTGGGCAGGAGAAAGGCGAGGAGGGTGAAGAGGATGGTGCCGAGGAGTAATTGATCCAGATCGTAGTCGCAACTATCGATTCTCGCACGGAGAATGTTTTTCTTCTTGCCGCGAAAGAGGTGAAATAGACTAATCAATATCGTCAGTTGCCATTCATAGATGCGTGCGCTCGCAGTGTAAAAGATGTAGAGGTGAAAGGTCAAGAGACTCAGGACGTCCGACATGAGACTGATGCTCAGACTCGCGCCCAAAAACCCACCGATGCCGATGGTTCGGACGACGAGGGGGAGGTATGGATGGATAATGTCCAGCGACTCCCTCCACGACGCAATCAACCATAAAAACATGTCGCTAAAGAACCCCGCCAACTCGGAATTCAGTTTCAAGCCGGCCGGGTAGCCCTTTAACCACCACATCATCTTGGCCACCGTGTCGATGCTATATTCATTCACGTATCGATAAATGCTCTCTGCGAAAAAGTCTTCATTGTTGAGACAGATCGAGACCAAATAGAGGCCGAAGATCAGGTCGTTCGCAATCAGCCACATTCCGTTGTAAAACTTGATGTAGTCTGGGTGGTAGGAGGTGATTGATGCCCAATCCCGTTTACGTTCTCGCAACATGAGGTACTCTGTCGGCCACGACTTTAATTTCTGTATACGAAAATCTAGTTCTCGCGCAGTGACGGAAAAGTCAGTCAAGGCCAGTGTGCCGAGGACTGGAGTACAGAGCACCCATGATATACCATTAATCGCAGTGATTTCCAGATGAATCACTTGTCGTGCCAAATATTGCCTCCATGGTCTAATCTCCTGACTTATCCGCTGGAAAAAGTCAATCACATAAGCCCACAAGTGCAGTGATGCCTCGAAAGCAGAGATTGTGACAGTCTCATGAAAACTCTGGGATCGATTCCGGTACTTTCTCGATCCGAGTTTGGGAAGATTCCTTTGTAGCACAACAGCGACTTCCTGAGCACAGTTCATCTGGTTTATGTGTAGCTGTGTCAAACTCCGCTCGTGTGTCCCTTCACAAGTATCGAAGATGTTGAATGCAGCCTGCGACATCTCAGTGTTATCTTGCCTATGAGTGAACTTTTCAAAGGGAACTGGTTGGAGAGAAAAGTATTGCATGCGATGTGGATCGGGTCGATCAAAAATGATCAATTGAATGGCCGCATGATGCCTGCCTGGATAGAAACAGGGATAGATGCTGTCAGGGTCAATATAGCATTCAAGTATGTATGCCTGATCGATCTTTGTTGACTTATTGAAGCTCAATTGTCCAAGGATTGACAATGGCTGATGACCACAAAATTGTGTCACCTTGCTTATTGGGAATTTTGTCACTAAAGAGGCGATGTCCAGAGGCTGCTCTAGTCCATCACGCTGATCGGTTAGTCGAACTCATATCGCTAGATGCACGCTTACATAGACGTTGGAAACCAAATCAATCACGAATAGATCTGTAGCACTATTTTGCCAGCCAAGAATGAGTGCGGAGTCGGCGGTGTCCAAGAGATCAGACGGCCAGAATATCTTCAGAACCGAGCTCGACTTGTTTGTCATTAGAAGCTACCACGCCGACGAAGATGTTCGCGCGCGGAGATTTGTTCACTGGGCAAGTGTCTACCACTCTGATGCTCAATTGCAGCGGCCTTCTCACCAAGTATGAGCAAAAGAACAAATATCGCAGAAAGGCTCCCGACACCGACGAGAATAGATTTCGCAAGTCCTGATCGCCAACTCTCTTCTATGATCTGCAGGCAGATATGATATAGAGCGCGGCTGGAGGTACTTCCGACGATATAGCCTGCAGAAAATAGGAGCAAGAATGCTAGAGCAAGCCGAACACTGCTCATTCAAGTCCCATTCGACAATGTGCTCCGCTATTGGCACTATTTTATCCAGTCATCGATTTGTTCGCTTGATCGTCTTTCTTGCGAGTAACGAGTCAGCAGGAAGCAGATTCCTGTCGCTTGTTTCTATGATGTGATTCATTGTGAAGTAAGAGGTGAGTGTGCGGCAGTTGTCTTTTCAGATGAATGACATGTGCCTCCGGCTCCTTAAAATCCTCGACTTGCTCAATTCGTTCACTTATATGACACAGACCGCTCTGAGGCCTTCTTCCTGTAACATGACTATTCGAGTGCAGTGCTCTTATCCCAAACATGACGGTCATGCTTTGAGACTACGAATCTGACTTCATCGTTAACACTACTGGACAGAGCACCATGAAGCCGGAAAGACCAGTGCTCTCACGAAAGGAAATACAGAGACGAGTCATTGATGGACTAGACAAGTCGTTTTCGACCTCTACAACTCTCACGTTATATCTCAGAGCATGTGAAAGACTTTTGCGGGAGAGTCGTTCAGCTCAAGCGGAGGAGGATTATGAACAGGCGTATTTTATTCTTCTGAGACTGGTTGAACTCATTGTAAATTATATACCACGACATCCGGAAGCGAAAGACCCTAGCTATGCCGCACGAATCAAGGCTTTGAAACGACGGACGCCGAATCTGCTTGCTGAGCTGGACGAAATGAAAGGAAAGCTTGACAATGATTACGAACAATACAAGCAGCAGGAACGAATCACGCTCGAAATCCGTGCAAAGCAGAGTGCAGAGATCCGTGCTAAGCGGCGGCAAAGTGAGAAAGAACATGAAGAAATGGCGAAGCTACAGGCGGTCGAAAACCGTCAGACTACATCACAAAAGATTCCACAAGATTTGCAAAAAAGGTTGCAGGCATTGAACATTGGAGTTGATGGACCTCTATCAAAAATTGAAGAGCCACAAAATATTCCAGCTAGACCTACCTCGTACGACTATCCAGCATTGCAGCCAAGACAAGTGAATGGGCAGACAAGTCCAATCTCCTTTTCATTACCACGGCGACTGACGAGTCCGCAAGGAGTAGTCGATCAACCAAGCTCACCAGAAGCACGAAAAGTCTCTGTCGATTCGACGAAACAAGAACACTACTTTACCTCCTCCGCATCTCTCGAGAATGATTATCCACTAAAGACGGTATTCCTCCCTACCTCTCTCCGCTCGACGTTTTTACAGTTGGCATCTGAAAACACGAGGAAAAACTTGGAGACGTGCGGGATATTGAGCGGGACATTACGCAACAATGCATACTTCATCACGACGTTGATTGTTCCGGCTCAGGAAAGTACATCCGATACATGTCACACGACGGACGAGGAAGGACTCTTTAATTATCAAGACCGAAATGATCTCTTCACATTAGGGTGGATCCACACGCACCCCACACAGACTTGTTTTCTCAGTAGTGTCGACTTGCACACGCACTGTAATTACCAACTCATGCTCCACGAAGCCATCGCCATCGTCTGTGCGCCCAGTAAGAGTCCTTCCCATGGGATCTTCCGATTGACTGATCCACCGGGCGTACACGTCGTCAAGACCTGTCGACAGACGGGTCTCTTTCATCCCCATGAGCAAGACGGAATCTATACGGACGCTTCGGCAAGGAGTAATGCCGGACACGTCAAGGAAGTCGACGGCATGAAATTTACAATCGAGGATCAGCGCAAGTAAATATTTGTACATAAATTCAAATAAAGATATATAATCAGGTCAGAATGTATAATTGCCACCGCTAAGCAAAAATCGCTCACTCTTCAAAAATCGCAAGGACAAGAGTTTTAGAAAGTCACTTTGAGTCTCTTACGCCCAACTTGACTCGACCCATTCGTGGTGGTAGAGGGATGAACGGCGGTCGATTCGTGAGCGATACTAATCATGCCGGGAGCGCGCAAGATGCTGCGATCGAGTGAGGAGGGAGAAGGATACTTGCACAACTCTGGATCGTCCATACTTTCGAGTATGGCTCCCAAGTACGTCGTCACACTCTCCCTAAACGCGGGAAAATCACTCTCCTCCAAGACTCGCACGAGATGTGCGTCCATACTACTCGTCGTCGTCGTCGGAATAATAAACTTGTCGAGTGTTTTCTGTCGACCGTCTTCCCACCGTTGAGAAAAGTCGGTGGTTGTAGTATTTGTGAATAATCGATCCAACTCGACTTGTCCGTACTCCGGACGTGTCTGGACGCCGTACTGAAAACACTCATTCATGCAAGTCTCGCCGGTCTCTCCTAGGACGAGAAGACTCTCCAACGCGGCAAAGAGGCAAAAGTTCAAGGCGATGGAGATCCATAGGGGACCAGGTGTGTGAGTCGTGTATCCCGATGCCGAAACGAGAAAGAATCGGTGTAATGCGTCCCGAAGACTGATTCTCCCTCCTCCTCCTTTCGTCTCGTCCGGTCCATCGATTTCCAAGCATTGTCTCGCGCGAGCCGCGATATGAGGAGACACTCGCAGGGACTGGAGGTGTTTTCTCGTTGGCGAATCTTTAATGACACACTCGATGCCTCGATCGGCAAGAAACCTCCTCGACCGTTCCCGAATCACGTCTGTCCTCGTCGTCAGACACCTTTGATTCTCTGAGGAGCGACGGGTAATGTATTGGCTCCGCGAGTCGCGGTACACAAACACAATGACGAGACTCGCGAGGTCGATCCGACGAGTCAGGAGAGTGTACCTGAATTTAGGTCGGTCCGTAAGATCAAATGTCAAGATGAGACCGTCTACGAGACCCACCAATCGTCTCCCCTTTGATCGATGACTCCTAAAAGAAGACCCGTCGTCATTGATTGAGGCGGCTTCGTCTAGGATTGTCTTTGATGCTAGCCACAGCAGGTAGTCCAGGATGATTGTATTTGTAGTCTTGTTCAAGTGATGCTTGGCCTCCTCTTGCAGCTCCGCCATCTCTTATAGTCCCCCGTCTCTAGACGTCAACGCAAGAAAAGTCAAACAAGAGTCAGGGAATTGCCAAGATCAAGGGACAGCATGTATAAGGAAGGGAGAAGTGGAGGTTTACCAGGAGGGTTAATTGTCGGATGGTTGAGGGCGGTTGTCAGATATCTTTGTGGCTGTTTTGGTGGCTGAAGTTTCTTATCTCCCGCTTTTTCTTCCGTTCATTCATCATCAACAACAATTGCAACAACGACGACTACTACTACAATTGCAATCGTAACGGTCTTAAAAGTGATTCATGCCGATTACAGCAATTGCATACAGTACTACGATGGATCTGATAAACATATAATTTTAGCCATAGAGATGATATCCTAAACGCAGCTATGATGGACCTGTAATAATACGATGCTCACTCTAGTCTGTCCTCATAAATTATCCTTATCTAGAACTTGTGTGGTTCACCTGCAATCTCTCCTGCAATCGGCGGGTAATGTCGCCATCGTACGCACAAAAGACGAGAGGCGGCTTTGATACACCGCAGATTGGGACCCGTCGTCTTTTTCCTTATCTAGAAAATCCCCACAATCTCCTTGGAAAAGGCGGGGGGCAGTCCGCAACCCGCCGAAGATAACAATGAAGATCTACAAAGCATGGTCTGCACACTGCTGCCCTGATGACAAGCCGAGTGTTCTAGCCTTCCGTTATGTTGCCAGCGATTCCATGATGGTGTTTCAATAAGGTGAGTTGACGACATCGTTTCGGTTCAATCGCTGCCTAACAGGTGTGGAAATGGAAGCCCGCGTCGGCTTCCTGAATGCCTGCTGTCGATCCACCATGCTCACATCATGTGGCAATGCGACAATCACATTCTTGTCCGTGCCAAATTTGAAGTTGTCCGCCTTGACCTCGTCTTGATACTTCTTGATCCGGTACTTGTCCAGCTTGCCCTTCTTGACCACCTGATTCAGTGACCAGGAAATGACGAATGCGCCTGTCGATGTCACGATGGATTTTTCTTCCGTGTCCGGACCAGCATTGAACTTGGCTGGTGTGAAGGACAATTTACCGCCCATCATGGCCACGTGCTCCGGGTTCAACTGAAGAATGCGAGGTCGTGGTTTCGAGTCCTTACCAAATGACTTTGTAAATCCTGTAGACCCGGCATTTTTTCCCTCCTTGATGGTCGCGTCAATCAAGAGGATGTATGTCTTGGTGGTTGCCAAGACCCATTGACCATCTGCAGACACATCTATACCGATGATCGGTGCGGACATTGGTGGTAGAGCTGTTTTTGCATTTATGCCAAGACGATCAAACAAACGAATGTCGCCCTTGCTGGACGCAACTGCTATGTAACCTGCCTCGGTCGTAGCTGCCGCCGAGAAGTCGTTGTTGCTCTTGTACTGCTTGAACTCGCTGTCGACGAGCTTTGTACCACTCAGTCGTGGATCGACACGATACAGACCGTTCTTAGAGAGACCAATCAGAGTTTGTTCTCCAGTCATGCCTGCAAATTTGGACGAGGCGGTGAAAGTTGTCAATGGTACGTCATCATGTATTTTCCACTCGTCCACAATCTTTCCATACTCCAGATCCATCTTGTACAAGTGCTGAGAATCATTCGGGTCCTGCATGATCATGTTTGTGTCTTCGTTGTGCAGCATGACCTTGGAGGGATTGAACTTTCCTCCCTTCAATTTCTGTATCTTGTTGATCGATGTAGCAAACTCTAGGCGATCGTCGTCTGTGTGTCGGAACACTCCAAGCTTGTCACCTCGAACGACAAACGAACGGTCGTGTTTGTAGCCCACGGCTAATTGACTGTTTTCTCCTTCACCTTCCATACGTTGCATCTCATCGACATCTTCATCTTCGTCCACATCCTCTTGAGCATCACGATAAGCATCAGGCAAATCCTCATCGTCTGGCTCGGCATCCATCAGTCGACGTTCTTCCGGGTCATCTTCCAACTCGTCCATTTCGGTGTCTTCCTGTATGCTCATAAGATAGTCCCGATCGTCCTCCTTCTGCTTCGCCCACTTCATCTCGTTCAGCCTTTCCCAAAGAGCTCTCATCACTCCCTCCTGAAATTTTTCTGTCGTGGGAACATCCGAGAACTTGAGCAACCATGAATAAGCTGTATCATCTACGTCATAATAATTCCAGATGAAACAAGTCTGTTCGTAGTTGAAGACTGGATTCATCTCTGCCTCCATAGGTTGTCCGAGCCAGACTTTTCCGTCAGAGTCTTCCACTGAAAGCCAATATTCCCATTTGCCAATCTCCGAGACAATGGCAGTGACATTAGCTTCCTGTAATTCAAACACTCCTTCGGAAGCATCAAAGATGTGTAGTTCGGCTTTGACTCTAACCAGCTCCTCTCCTGATGAAGCTGGTGCCTGGACAGCTTGTGGGGTAACATTCTTCGTCGAGGCCTTGACTGGAGTGTTTTTAGTAGTGGTTGTCAGGGTCTTAAACTCGTTTTGTAAAGCAGCGGGTGTCGAAGGTAACGATTTTCCGTGAGGGGATGCCGGGACGAGCTTCAAGTCTTCAAGATCATCTTCAGTCGCTTCCGTGTGCGATCTTTGATATTTTCTCTCAAACAAGCACTGCAGAGCGACTAGTTCGAAAGCACCTATCTCGACAGGCTTGGTCGCAGGATCGCAGACAAATGTATATGCATCTCCACTGTCTCCCTGAAAGTCTCGCCATTGGAAGATTGTGCTGCTATCCTTCTCACTCATACGAAATCTGATGGATTCGTCCAAAAGAAAGTCTTTGATGTCTCCAGACACTTCGGCTTCATCCTCTTCCTCGAGTTCGTCCTCGCCTTCTTCGTAAGCTCTTTCGATGATGAGCTGATAACAGTATTTCTGGTTCGTTCTCGAAATCGTGGCTTGTGCGTCCTTGAAGATGCATTCACTCGTGCCCTTCACTCCCGAAGGCCTCACGATATATAGTTGACCACTAGGTATCGTGCAAATTTCGACCTTCTTCGTGTCGTCACCGAAGAGTGCACGTCCGAGAGACTTGATGGCAAACATGGTCTCGACACTTGCGCTGCGAATTATATGTTGTAAATGTCCGTCTTGGCTGATTCAAGGACGAGAATTACAGTCGCTCAGACTATTTGTAGCCAGTAAGCGATCGTGTAGGACCAATCGAGAAGGGAAAAGGAGTCTTAGCAAACGAAATTTGCATCGTTGTCCAGTTTTGTTGTCCTCCTCCACATCAAATCTACAAACACGCCCAAACGCATTTGTGGCAGCTATCACCGGCCCGTTATGAAAAGCCACTTACAGCTCTCCACTCTCCACTCCAGTCAATCACAGGTCGTACGGTTCCAGACATCATCATCATTACCATTTGAACACTATCTAGATCGGAATTGCATATCTTAGAAGGATCAAGATATCAAGTATGAGTGCCAGTTGTATCTTCTGTAAGATCATCAAGGGAGATATACCGAGTTTCAAGATCATCGAGACGGCCAAATCTTTTGCTTTTCTCGACATTGGTCCACTCTCCAAGGGACACGCCCTCGTCATCCCAAAGGTACCCAATCCTTACCGACTATCTCTACACCGCATTCTAACTTGTTTTTCTAGGAACATGCCATGAAACTTCACGAATTGAGCGATGAATCACTAGCAGATCTGCTCCCGGTAGCAAAGAAGATTGCCAAGGCCGTCGGAGCCGAGAATTACAACATACTTCAAAACAATGGCCGGGAAGCCCATCAAGTGGTCGACCACGTACACTTTCACTTTATCCCGAAAAAGAGTCTCAAGGACGAGAGTGAGGGTCTAGTCATCGGGTGGCCTACAAAGGAAGCCGATAAAGCCGAATTGAAAGCGTACTGTGAAGAACTAAAGTCGAAGATGTAGACCATCAATTTATCAGTCGAATTTATGCCATGTTCATCGTCCTTGCTCGTGTTGTGACTTTCATAATGTCCTGATTCCACCTCTGAGTCTGAATATCCAATACATTCAGTGTTAAAACATTATTCCCATCACATCAAAGCAGTGAGATGATCACTCACGCCCAAGACTCGCAGTCCCCGTCCACTGTCATCCACGTACCCAGCAACAGACCCCCACACCATCCTCTTATCCCTCTTCGGAACCCTGACAAGGACGGAATCTACACCCTCGACATCATCGTAATGTTGATGAAGGATATCTACATGACAAGAACTTCCCAAGAGTCCATTATCCCTGGTCAATGCCGTAGTGATGAGGTGTCTCCACGTAATCAAGTCTGTCTGTTGTATTGGGCCTGCATCTCGTACAATACAGAGGTGAAAGAAGGAAAACTCGGTCGTTTTCAAGGTGATGGTAGGCATCAGCCGGCCATACTAGTCCTATATCGGAATGACAGAAGCTAGATATCAGCACAAAGATTGTACTTTAGATGTATGGATATACAGTGTGGTTCCCAGCTATTCATTGAACTTACAGAATCAAGAACAGTTCGGCAACACTTCGGCAACCATTTCATCCTTCACCATAAACTCGACACGTGCTTTCATCATTTCCCGTTTCAGCTGCGACGACCGCAACTCAATTTCTTCGCACGATGAGCCAGAGAATCACAAGTGATAAGTTATAGTGAGCTTCAGTGATTCGTTCCTGGGCATCTTTGCGTTTCTGATTGTTCAAAAGTCAGAATCTCATCATCATGAGTTTCAGAGGTCGCGGAGGCGGCAGAGGAGGATTCACTCCTCGCGGAAGAGGTCCGTCTCAATACCTTTTGATACGACTATGGAGCAAGGACTGACGAGAGAATAGGTGGATTCGGTGGTGGAGGAGATCGATTCGGCGGAGACAGAAATGCAATTCCGGATCAAGTCTTGGAATTAGGATCGTTCATGCACGCCTGCGAAAATGAAATGGTCTGCGAATCGACAAACACCAAGATTCCCTACTTTAACGCCCCCATATTCCTTCAAAACAAGACTCCCGTCGGAAAAGTAGATGAAATTCTCGGACCGATGAATCAAGTCTACTTTACCATCAAACCACAGGAAGGGATCGTCTCGACCTCCTTCAAGGCCGGCGATAAATTTTATATCGGTGGGGACAAATTATTGCCCATCGAACGGTTCCTGCCACAACCCAAGGTGGCAGGACCCAAAAAGTCAAGAGGCGGTGCCGGTGGACGAGGAGGACGAGGTGCGCCCAGAGGAGGTAGGGGAGGATTCTCCGCCGGTCGTGGGGCACCTAGAGGTCGAGGAGGATTCTCTGCTCGAGGTGGTGGAGTTGGTCGTGGAGCACCAAGAGGTGGTCGCGGAGGATTCACGCCAAGAGGTCGTGGTCGTGGAGGTTATTGAGCGATAAGCATTGCCATATCTATACATTTGTACATATTCTACACATCATGATCATCTGTGCTACTTGTCCGTGAATGGTACAGCGTACGAGCCTCCACGATCATGGAGAGCTCATTGACATCGTGCACCTGCTTCGTCCTCGATTGTCCTCGCATCTCAGGTCAACGACCTAGCCGGTGGTCTGCATCAAGCCTAACGCAGAGTTGTGCTTCTCTAGCTATACATACATCATGCGTTTCGAGTGCATCGATCGTGGTGCCTGATGAGCCAAGCTGAATACTTGCCCTTTCCGAGTCTACATATTTGTCGGCATAATGGAGTCTGTACTCAATTAGTTGCATGTGTTCTTATGTTGAATTTTGATATTATCAGCTGAAGTCGATCATCCGGGCCAAAGAACTTGCAGAAGCGGCAGAATGATTACGGGTAGCCAGACTTTCCAGGACCTGTAAGCGATACACAAGCTCGATCCAGCACTATGTTGCTCAGCATTGCCTTTCTTGAAAGAGTGTCGGATGGGGTCAGGCATCATCGTGCTATTTGGCCCTTGTGAAAACATAGGGTATGTGATGTTAGGAAGGACTTGTCCCTGGTGGTCATAACAAAGCATCTGTATGATACGTCCCGCCATGGGCATTTCCGACTGAGAAGTAGAGATGGGTTGTTTTGGATCCACACTACCCAATATGGTGTTGAGACAAGTGAGGATGCTGAAGCCCATGCCATCAGGACAGATGTAGGTGCAGTCATCTTGAGGATCCTTGATGATTTCGGAAAGACAGCATAGTTGGGCGTGCTGCAGCGTGGGTACTTTGTAAGCACATCGGGCCGAGCAAGTGGTTTGATTCGCAAGCGCAAATACCGGAGATTCTAAACATGCCTGCGACACTTGGTCACTGAGTATGGGTTGCCAAACTCCATTCATGAGACGCGCGAATTAGAGGCCGATGTGTTCAGATATACAGACTATATTCGTGTCCCTAGCAGACTCGGTCGCGGTAACGACAAGTCTGATGAATTGCAAGAAGTATTGAAAAGCGCCACTCTTTCAAACAAGGACTGAGTGAAGAGAGATGTGAATGAATGATGTGAGCACTGGCAAAAGTCCAAGTTGTGTTGGATGAGTGCTAGAGTGTAGAAGGAAGGAAGGTGAGGAAGTGGAGCCTGAAGGAGACGCCTGACACGATCCATCAACGCCCCCCAAGATTGAAGATTGACAGCCGCTCAAAGCTTGGCCTCCACTCCACTGCCTACGATCCCCGAGAGCTCTCCCCTTAAACACAGATACTGCTGTAGATAACACTTGTCCGACTTTTTGACACCTCGGACCATTTTGACGTCGAGCTGCTCTGCCATACACAGGTGACAACACTCACGCTATCATTTCTGATAAAGGGAGTGATATAGTTATACATATTAAAGTTTATAAATCATATCTGTTCTCTTATGTTATGCACTAGTATATCCCGACAAAAGCTGTCATCATACAGCTTGGTTGAAGAAAAGTCCTCGCGCGCAACTACGAAAGAACTCAAACTCTCTCTAATCCTCGATTAATAGACAATTGCACAATAGCACAATAGCTACGGGGCACTACCCACGCAGCTTCTGATCCATGCGCCCAGACATCCTACAGGGTAAAGAGAATATTGACGTCAATTGGATGACAAGCTGAAAGCTGAGGGCGCTGTGTATAATTGCCCTGTCGCATCTCATCCCTGACACTGTTGAGCAGTTGTAAATACGATTGCTGGGGATTCTTCAGGAGAGCATTCCTGAAGGCGAAAGACATCGCGCCTTGACCTATTTCTTGTTAGTCTTTGACCAATGACTTTCGAAAAAGATATACCTTGTCCAGAAATTGACGCATCAGCACTCGTCTGGTCGTCCTTACATCCGGTAAAACATATCACATCCGCCGGGGCTGTCTTCATCTGCTTGACCATCTCCTGATTGCCACCGCTACCACCTTGGGTCACCTTTTTGAAAAGACCAGTAGCTCCAGACATGAGACCACTGATATCATTGCGCATGTATGCAGAACCGATGCCCATAAGCCCTTGACCAGCATCCTTCAACAAGTTTGGCTCCTTCAGCACTCCTTTAGTAGAGTACATGTAAGGTAAGTCCATTATCGATCCTGAATGACAACAGTCGAATACAGCTGTCAGACGACACCCAGGAGGAAGACTTTTGACACAAATGTCATGAATTATATCGTCGATGATGTGACCAGGCTGTATTTGTTGAAAATCGACAGGATAGATGCATTCATCGAAGCCGTCGTCCTCATCACCATCTAGATCTTCAGTCTTTCCACCGTGGCCAGAGTAATGCAAGAAAAGATTGTCGTTGGGTTGAGCACCGTTGACTAGCCATTGCATCGCGTTCAAAATGTTTTGGCGTGTAGGAATTGCCCTTGGCATGGTCTGATCATCTGTCAGGATAACCATATCATCCTTGGCGAACCCATATCGCTCCGTCAAGAATTGCACCATGTTGTGCACATCATTGATACAGCCATGCAATTCGTTTTTGGAGTTGAAATAATTGATACCGATCAGGAGCGCCTTTTTCTTTCCTTGCAGATTACCATATTGAAAATGCATATTGTTCGCTCCGAAATCTTGTGATCCGGTAGGGGGTGGGGGTGGACCATTATTACCATACTGCTGTTGACGGACAATCTGCGGATTCGTCGGGCCTTGGTACTGTGGTCGGTTGTCCCTGTCGTCATCAGTCAGGCGTTCTGGCATATGTAGATAATTGTGTAGCATACCAATTCGGTGGGGGTCCCTGCGGTGCGCCAAACGAATTCGTGTTTGAATTGTATCCTCCCGCTCCTGGCCTTTCTGGTCTGTTTTGCTGATATGGCTGCTGATTTTGATAGTCTTGTGTTTGATACTGTTGTGGACCTCCGTATTGATTATACGGGTCCTGGCCTTGCGGCGGTCCATATTGTCCAGGCGGTGGTCCATACTGTTGCTGACCATAGCTTTGGCCATATGGCTGGCCATATCCCTGTTGCTGCTGCTGCTGATGGTGCTGCTGGTAATTCGCGCCTGGATATGACATGATGTAAATGTCGGGATTACTGCTTGAAGACGTTCTCGAAATGACAGGACAGCTGGAATGAGTCAATCTTGGACACAATAGAGTATGCCGTTCACATTGGCTACGACTTTGAAACTATGGCTACAGGAGCAGTTTAGTCTGTAGAACGAAAGGCTTACAGAGTGCTCAGGTGCTGGAGCTCCAGACTCCCCCACAAACTCACAAAACTGTCAATTGTGATGGTGATTATTGCAATCTGCCCTATTAGCCAGAATCTGCTACAATGTATCAAAGCTATTTGTGTTGGAGTTCCATTCCTCTTTTCGTAATCTGGACCATCAATGTAATCAATCTGGGACGTTGCCTTTTGATTCTTCTTGTTGTGGTAGCACTATGACTATCACTGTAAGTATAGGAAGTGGCCAAGGACAATTAGTTCTACCAATAAATAAGCGCGCACGCCATTTACATCATAGCCGAGTTTGTGTTACCACCACCAACGCAGTGAGCTCTACCGCCAACAGAGCAACCCACGTCCTACGTATACAAGGCTCTGGTCGAGAAGAAAATAGGCCATCTACGACAAGGATTTCCTCGACTACAAACTACTGACACTTTACCAATCATGCTTAGACAATCAACTAGACTATTTTCAACTGTAATTTCAGCGAGCAGGTCCCGTTTGACAAGAACTAACAGAACAGGCTCGATTGCAGCGAAAGACCATTACCGAGACAGCTAAAGACGTTCTTAAGCCTGTCAACGACGTTGCATCTGCAGCGGCACTCAAAGGTGTTGAAGGTGTTGAAGCAGGTAAGTCTACGCAGACTGGGCAAGTTCACGAATTGAGTATTCTAGTCACCAATGCCGCCAAGTCTACCGTTGCTGGGTCGAGCAAAACCGCCGAGGGTTCATTGGACAACGCCAAAGGTGAGCTGAAGAAAGCTCAAGGTCAGGCTCAGTCCAAGGCAGAGGAGCTAAAGCAGAAGCTCTAGGCGATATATGTGCACCTAGCACACCGTGTCATGCTATTAATCTAATGACTTCAAAATAGTGATTGACACCAACATACATATCGATCTGTCGTTCCGGGTGGTTCTTGAAATGTTTGTGTCTCCTTGTGAAAAATGGTGCCTCGAGATCTACATCGATTTGCAGAGTAAAGTACTGAATGTTCAGTTGTGCATTCAATCATAAGTGAAGACGATTTCACAGCTGCTTCTCCTTGCGGTAATTGTGGCTCCTGAATCGTGCTTCCCGAACATTCGCCGATGAATTTGTCAACTCTTTGTGCTCTCACAACACAACTTGACACTTTTCAGCTGCCAGTATCATACAAGACTGGATGCTCAGAAGCTCGAAACGACTCTCTTTGATATCATCGGCCATTCTTTCATCCCCATCGCCAAATCGAAGTGTAGTGAACAGTACCACCACAAAGATGCCTAACCACGCACAAGTCATCATTGTCGGATCCGGCCCTGCTGGACATACCGCCGCGATCTACCTATCTCGTGCAGAGCTGAAGCCTGTCATGTTTGAGGGTATGCTTGCAAACGGTATCGCTGCCGGTGGACAGCTCACTACCACCACCGATGTTGAGAACTTTCCCGGATTTCCAAAGGGTATCGGTGGTAGCGAGCTCATGGACGAAATGAGGGCTCAGAGTGAGCGATTCGGAACCATCATACATACCGAGACCATCTCAAAAGTCGATGTCAAGAGTCGACCATTCAAATTGTGGCGAGAGGGCGAAGAGGACAAGCCGGAGCCGACCGACACTTGTGATTCCTTGATTATTGCGACTGGCGCATCGGCAAAGAGGCTCAACTTGCCTGGTGAGGAGACATACTGGCAGAACGGAATCAGTGCGTGTGCCGTGTGCGATGGTGCCGTTCCAATCTTCAGGAAAAAGCCGCTAGCAGTTATTGGAGGTGGGGATTCAGCAGCTGAGGAAGCTCTCTTCCTCACAAAATACGGGTCGGAAGTGTATGTACTTGTGCGACGTGACGTCCTTAGGGCGAGTGCGGTAATGTCGAAGAGATTACAGGCTCATCCAAAAATCAAGATGTTATGGAACACTGTCGCGGAGGAATGTCACGGAAACGACAAGGGTCTCCTTGACGGTCTGTCCATCAAGAACGTCAAGAGTGGAGAGACCTCGAAATTGGCAGTCAATGGACTATTTTATGCTATTGGTCACGACCCTGCCACACAGTTGTTCAAAGATCAACTCGAGGTCGATTCGGAAATGTACATCAAGACTACACCAGGCACGACAGAGACCTCAATCGAGGGAGTATTCGCTGCTGGAGACGTTCAGGATAAAAAGTATAGACAGGCCATCACCAGTGCCGGAAGTGGTTGCATGGCGGCTCTAGAGTGCGAGAAGTTCTTGAGCGAGCAGAACGACGTCAATGTCGATGTCGAAGAACAAAGTGGTACCAAGGGAGGCAGTTATTCAGACAACCCATTGATCAAGAACACTTAGTAAGCATAAATTTAGAATAAGAATCGATGCATTGTATCATACGTCTACGAGTGGTTTCTCAAGGTGACCTTTTATTTTCATATTGATCAAGGTCGATGCTGTTTTTCGTGATCAGTCATTCCACTACTTTGATCAATCATAAATGTTTCTAAAACACAACGTTTCACTAAAAAGACAAGGGTCTGTGGAATATCATCATATTTCCGAATGATCTTCAAAGATCGTTATACAAGTCTTTAAAAGCATGAAGGATAATCTCTCAAGGTTCCAGAAATGGCTGAAATCGCCCACTCAAGGCATAAAATTACATCAATCTTTGGTGATTAAACGACATGGAAAGTCAGGGGGTTATGGTGTATACGCCAAAGCAGACATTGAGAAAGAGACAGTCATCATGCAGGTCCCCAAGTCGACGGTACTGTCACCTCGGACGACGGCGATTTCCAATATCCTCGAGAGTGCAGATTTGGAACCGATGATTGCTTGTTGCTTGGCGTACCTCTATGAACAATCACAGGGAACGGAAAGTCCTTGGTACGAGTATATAAGGATTTGTCCGGAGTCGGTACCCATTTCAAAGTTATGGAAAAAAGAGGATCAATTCATCTTGAAAGGGACGGAAGTGGCCATGGTCGGCGGCACGTCGTTGAGGGATTTCAAGGAGACGTTTCAGAGTGATGTCGAGCCGTTTCTGAAGCGACATACAGATGAGTTGGGTTCTTTTGCGGCGTTGAGCTTTGATGAATTTGTTCGGGGAATGAGTATCGTAGGGTCGAGAGCATTCGAAGTCGATGTATATCATGGTCTCGCAATGTGTCCTTTTGCAGACATGCTCGATCACGAGACGGATGAACACGTACATTTCCAGACTACTTTTGATGTCTGTCCCGAATGTGGAGAGGAAGGTGGATGTGAACACGATCCGGACGAATCTGAAGAAGAAGAAGACGACGACGACGACGACGAGAATGATACGGAGCAGTCGGGTTCAGATGAGACTGCAAGGCACAATCCAGTCGTACCATACCAGGCCACGATCAATCATGATCAAGGATGTCTGGAACAAAATTGTAGTCACGACAAGGATAATGATTCGAGTGATGAAGACGAGGAAGATACGTGCGACTTTACCGTCGTACGAGCAATCAAAGCCGACTCACAAGTCTACAACACCTATGGCGATCTAGGCAATGACGTCTTACTAGCGCGATACGGCTTTGCCCTGCCCAACAATCCACACGACAACGTCTCCATAGGTCCCGAAATACTGAAACTACATCCCCAGTATCTCGAGTGGTGGTCCCTCAACGGCCATAACTTGATGCAAGCGTTGCATCCACTCACATTGACCGGGTCAACGACTACTCCGGACTCGTCACAAGAAGTCATGGAGGATTCAACGTCTCAGTCCGACACTGATTCATTCATGAAAATCACCGAGGACGCATTACAAGAAGACGAGGATGAAGAAGAATTAGCAGATTCTTGCTTGATTGATTACAGAGGCCGCCCATCATCTCATTGTCTCATCTACCTATTCCTCACCACGATACCCTTGGATACATTGGACTCAAAGTCTGGTCCCGAAGTCAAGGCGTACGTACAAGTATTGGCGGGATCGTGGCGATACATTCAACCCGGACGAGGCCCATTACCTCCGTACCTATTTCACGATGCCGTCCAAACATGTCTCCAAATCATCAATACCCTCTACAAACTCGTCGCGCATCGAAAAAAGAGGTACGTCGTCACCTTTGACGACATTGATCGGAATAGAAACGATCAGAAGTACGTATATGCTAAGATCGTGCGAGACTGCGAACAGCAGATCCTCGACAGAAGCGAATCTTATCTTGCATTATTACAGCGTGCTGGGCGATGGGTACTGGAGCGCGACTCGTAGAAGCATACAAATGTAAATATAATTATTAGGGGACGGGACAATAGAAAGAGACTCTGATGACTCGCTAGCTGGCAGCACTCTTGCGCTCCTTGGTTCGTGCGCAAAAATCGCGACTCTTCTAGATATCATTTATGCTGTGTATACCACTTAAAACACGTTCAAAACGCCCAAGACTCATTATGCTGACCTGCCAAGACTTTCTCTCCCTCTATTGTCAACGTTGGACGACCGTCCTCATTGACCTTGAAGTATTTTGGCACAAACTCTTCACCTTTCTCGGTGCGTTCCTTTGCCAGCTGACGTTGGAAGTCTTCAATCTCTACTTTGTTCCTCGTTGCAGTCTCGAACTTCTTGCCAAGGATTGCCTGCGTCACAGTATCCCAGACCGTTCTAGACTCGTTCGATTTCTGTTGAGCAAGTGCTGGTGTGGTCTTTTGTGCTGGTGTCAAGTCTGAGACATCTATGAGCACATGTCGTTCCTTGGACCGTGGATTGAACACATATATCTTGCCTTTCCACGTCCCCTCAAGTTTTGCTAAAATTGCATCCTCATGTACGTCCTTGATGTTATCCTGCACCAAGTTTGGGTCAAATTTGAAGACAATGCCCTCCATAGCGTATTTGGGTTTTCCAATCCAGGGTTCGTCTTTGTACCAAAGTATAGCCTTTAGTCCGGTTTTCTTGCATGTGATGGTTGCAGTGTCTTGCACCGCTGCATATAGTGATCCTCGTAATAGACCACAGATGGACGCGGTCGGATGAGTGCACTGATATTCTTCGTTTTTGTCCTTGAGGTTGACAAAGATTCCCTCATTCTGAATACCAGGTTGAACCTTGATCGTCGTACCCGTGAACTTGGCTGCGATCTGATCCATACCATAGGCTTCAATCTGCTTCTCCGGACACGAATAGATATATGCAGATACTGGAGGATGATGACTAGTCTGCTCACACAAGAATGCTGTCCTAATGGGTTTAGCCAAGTCTATTCTGGCATCAGTAACAGAGGCGGAGCCAGTCGATTTCGTCGACGGAGTTGGGGACGTAGAGCGCGTGGGTGGGCCAGATCCTGGCGTGGCCGGCGTATTGGTATTAACTGCTGAGGCTTTGCGACCGAAAGATTTGAAGCGTGAAGCAGATTTGAGATTCGGTGCATTATCTGTGGTAACGTTATCTAGCATAGATACATTGAGTGAAGTTGTAGGTATCGAGGCTGTGTTCCATGTACATCGAAAGAACTCTCCCAAAACCGAATTATATGGTTTACATATTCGGCCGTGCTATAGCATCAGATTGTGCTTGGGTCAGAAGTGTTTTCTTACCACCAATTTAAGGTCTTTGGTTAGATACCATCGCAGTAAACTCATCATCCGTTCTATGGGGTCTTCTGAATCACCGATACTAAGAATATCAGTAGTGCAGCCATAATCCATCGCGGCATCGTACCATATGAAGTAGTCCGGACGATCCAAATAATTCCAATACTCTAAATTCGGGATCGGCTCAATCAGTTGAGCTGGTAAGCTGAATCGCACGGATGCCATGTCTTTGACACCTAAAATCCCATCAGACCACTGTTTTAGTCCTTAAATCATCTTGGTACCGATAAATCTGTGCGCAATTAGTCTCCTGACAAGGACTATCGTGTAATGCTCTTACTGTCGTAGAATGGACATGACCAATTTGGCCTTGCCATCACTGCCGCTACTCTCGACCTCAGCAACTTCTTCTTGAGGGACCGAGGCGGGCGCCGTCGCGGAATCGGGCATATCACCAAGCTTAGACACGATTTTGACACTTGAATAAGGTCTGTCCACTCGCTCGAAGATGTCTAGCAGTACTGTTTCACTGAACCTCGAGTTCTCAAGCTTTCATCATGTATTCTTCTTGCAAGTGTGAGAGAATGGACGAGTGGAGACTAGCTAGTGAAACAATAGATGATGCACTTACACATTGTCTACAGCAATTGGACCCGAGACTCTCGGCTTGAGTCCAAACAACATCCAACCAACCAACCAAAACGTCCTCTTCCGAATCACATCACACCACCCAATCACAATCGAGAAACCTGCACACTGATTTCATCCCTTTCCGTCAACCCTAACTTCCGTGGCTAACCTCATTTTTAAAACGATGAGATACGAGCACATACATGCCGAGCTTCAGCCGATGTCAGGCAAGAGAACCAAAGCCGCATCCGCCACAATCTACGACCCCATGATTCGTGACAATCATGGAACACCAAGCGACCAATAAAATACACGAAGCCTAAGTAGAAAATATTCGAGCTCATCCTCAATGACGTGTGCAATGCGAGGCTTCATTAATGCGTTGTAGGTGAACACTCGAGCGATATCTTGTTGTGAAGTTCCAATCAGACTTTCGAAATTGAGGTGGAAATTATTGGTCAGTGCACACGACGGCACGACTTCACTTTCTAGAAACATATGGACAATTTGCCAGTCGAGACCATTCATGAGATATTTTCTTTACTAGACGAGCCCAAGGATGTCATACATCTGGCTTCATGCAGTAGGCTGCTTTGCGAAATTGGCTCGGATACGGCATTGTGGCGGCGTCATCTGAGTCATACTTGGAGCTATAGTAACGACACCGTGCCGGAGTTGTACAACTCTGAGATTATGAATGTTTCGTCTTCGCGGGATGACAATTCAAAGGAAAGGTTCAGTCGACGTAAAAAGCTCGATCGTCGAATGGAGAAGTGTATCATGTCCATTGTAGAGAACCCTCATGGGAGACTAAAGTATGTTGAAGCCATCTCGGATAGCTTCATGGACGCCGCAGATGCAATCAGAAGGTTCCGATTAAAAAATGGCCGGATCAAGAAAAACTATGGAATCGACTACTACTCATGTCTTATAGAGAGACATCTGAGTCGTAAATTGGGTATACATATTCTACAAAAAATGGCAGCTCGATCGAACACGCCTGTGGATGGTTGCGACGCGCTCTTTGCATTATTTGGTATAGGCTGTTTTCATAAAAGTGATGGTCTTGAATTCCATTTACCCACAAGTCTAGACGAATTACAGCATGCCGTTTTCGATCTCGCCGGCACAAGCTGGTCGACTTTGCCCTTGCACGATGCGTCCTCGACGATGAGTACTAGCCCACGCGACAAAGTATCGATCATCATGCAGGTCATGACAAATGCAGGTATAAGACCGGCTAGTGGGCCGGGGTACTATGATTTACGCAACAGTTTCTTGTATTGTGCGATGAAAGAACGACGTCCTACGATTCCGATCACGATGGTCGCTATCTTCGTCGCTTTATGTACGCGACTGGACTTAAAATGCTATGCAGTCGGCTTTCCCGGTCAGGTACTTGCAGCACTCAAGGACGGATCGGAGACTATCTATATCGCCCCATATGAAAGTGGCAAGTGCTATTCGCGAGCTGATCTGTTGGTTCGCTTACATTCATATGGTATGCCAGATGCCGAAGATTACTTATCGCCTTGCAGTACAGAAGAACTCTGTGTACGATCGTCACGCAACATTTTAAATTGTATAGAGAGAGGCACAGATTCGCACACCTTGGACGGTCTTTATGCTGCCCTTGTCACCTTGAGACTCATGGGACATCCTTTACCTTTGGCTGAAGATCAATTCATGACCTTAGTGACTCTTCACTACCCTTACGACATTGGCATTTGGGAAAAGTTACAGATACCAGATCATCAAGAACTTATTCGGCGAACACGGATTGAGGACGTAACAGTGCGCAAATGCAAAAGGAGGGCAGATCAACCGGTAGACATTCGGCACCGAGTTGGAGTCGTGTTTCGTCACGCTCTATTCAATTACACAGCCGTCATTACTGGTTGGGATCATCACTGTGACCAGTCTCAAGAATGGATTCGACAGATGCGAGTCAATCTATTAGAGAGGAAAACAAAGCAACCATTCTATAATGTCTTAGTCTCGGATGGCAGTGAGAGATATGTCGCCGAGGACAACGTGCTGCCGATATCTGATAACGAAGTACCTGTGTTTCAGTCCCTGGCAGATCTCGAAATCATCGGCAAATACTTCAAATCGTCCATTGACAACAAGTTTGTGCTCAGTAGCGACTTGATGGAAGCGTATCCAGACGATGTTTGATTGTGTAACGCTACCCTTTTATGCCCTGCATGTGTCGCAATGGTTGAGGCGTTCGCCTGAGCCATCTCTGCACGTTCTGGAGCGTCCTGTCTCTCGAGGACATGGTCTTGGCATTATGAATCTTGGTGGGTTGCACAGCTCGACATCAATCATGCACATTCTTCATGGTCTGTAGCCTAAGTTCTGCGTCCGGTTGCTGCGAAATGCGATGCATACTTAGGCGGCAACAGCAAAGCTCTTCCTTGCGGCTGAATGCTGCAGGTTCACATGATATTACTATAGCTTGTATAGGAGGAGCATTCTTTGACACCATCAGAGTGTGTGTCTGACACGAGATTCAAGTGATTGTAGTCTATATTCCCAATCACTTCAACATGAGACAATATTGCTACATTATAGTACATGGAAGACTTCAAGAAAGCTGTAGCTATAGCTTGACAATGCATATATATTCACATAAACATATATACAATCATATTAAATATATATATGCAGTTGGCGTATAAAGTGCAATTGCCGTAGTTGGCGCCGTCCACATGTCAGCGAACGCGGTTCGTTCAGAACCATCACGCGCGAAACCTTCAAGGAAGGAACTTGCTCCACCAAACTTCGCCCGGATCTACCATCGGCCTCCTTGTGCTTGGACCAGGCTTGCCAATCGGAATTACTTGAAGTCACCACCATACAATTGTCAGTGCCCCTTTATCACATCAGTCTTGTCAACTCAATACGTGTATATCACTGTGAGGACGCATTCAATCACTCAAGTCCGTGAACCATGTCCTCAATCACCTAAGTGATGACCACGGACGATCCGTGCGATGAACCCACCATTGGATTGACTGTCGTAAGTCATTCTTGCAAGCAAGAATTTCCATCGTTCTTATTTTGTGTAGAAGAAAAGGGGTCACTCATTTCAATTCGACCAACTTATCGATAGTCTGGGCGAAGACAGATCTTCACAGTTGGCTACATCTCTCCAGACTACATCTTCAGACGCTGCATACAATCCCGTGGTATCCAATGCTGCCCCTCCGGCTGTGTCCATAGTCAAATCGAAAAGCTCAAATACTGTCAATGCGAAGCGCGGATTTCTTAAACGACTCTTCTCGACTCCCAATGTTCCTTCAAATTGGGCTTCGCAAACTGGAAATCAGATTGACGAAGAAGACAACAATTCAATTGCGACTTCTATGTCTTCCATCAGAAATAGGACTTCTAGCATCTTCAGACGTCCTGACACTAGAGGTAGTGTACTCAGTACTCTCTCTTCCACGACGAATTCTACAAATAGCCGGATGTCGCCAAATGTAGCCCAGAGTGGGAGAAGTTCTTTCGTTTCATCCTTCAAGGATGCCGGAACAGGAGCCTCCCCATCGCTTCCAGCAATCCAAGCGATTGATTCTAGGATTGGACAGATCGTCGTACTGCCGGAATTCAGTCTGCCGGAAGGCGATCGGCCGAATCATACTGTACTACCGACCAGTGTATCACAAAACTTTATGCAGCCTACATCCTCAGGAGACTTTCTGATGGTAAAGGATGTCAATCGAGGTCCTTTCAAACAGGAACACTCAACAGCGGACACGCATCAACCAGGCATTGCTGTTTTGGAGACTGCTTTGCCATGTCTTACTTCCACAAAGAAACAGTCGCCCTATGAAGCGCCGATATCTGGGGGCGCGATCGAGAAAGACATGCACATCGAAGCGCATGCCATAGCTACAGCACTCTATGAGTGGCAAGATCCTACGATGCACCCTTCGGAGTATGCTGCTTATCTAGGAACCGACAAAGAATTGAACCATGCCGTCTGTCGTAACTATCTGGATCTATTTGACTTCCACAACAAGTCGATTATTCGATCACTGCGTCAACTTTGTGCTAAATTATACATACGAGGAGAGACTCAAGTTATTGACCGTGTCCTGGAGGCCTTTAGTAGGCGTTGGCGTGCATGCAATCAACAAGACCCGTATGTGACGCAGGAAATGGCGCATATCATTGCTTTTGCGCTCATTACTCTCAACACAGATCTACATATTGCGAATGTCGAAAGCGACTATAAAATGCGGAAATCGGCATTTACGACCAATACCATGGCAGCTATCAATGCTGGTCTCAGTGCAGATATGCGAGCTGTGGAGGATGACACAAATGAGTCAAATCGAAACGAGAGACCTGATGAGCCGTCCTTTTTTGGCGATCAGACTATCAGATATGTGCCTAGAACCGTCAGTACCAGTGATGCGCCAGACACTATATTGCCCTTAGTCCGAAACACGACTGATGACGCAAATACTAGTAATGCAATATTGACACAGACACCTCAACAGACTAGAGCACCACTGAAGAGAAAATTGACACTACGCAAATCTCCATCGTTTATGAACGATGACCGAGCAATAGCGGTCAAAATAGCCAGGGATGCCTATCTCAAAGACGCCTTACAAGATATGTACCAGAGCGTCAAGAATGAGCAAATCAGACAACCGGAGCTAGCAACACTGGGCTTCCACGACAGCACAGAACAATATGGTAGCAACAGGCGCAAGCCTCTCGATCTGAGATCACTTCATGGCGGAAATCGTTCTAGATCACTAAAACCTGGCGATATGCTTGGCAAAACCAGCAGTGTGATCTCCCTGCCTCTTCCTAGGGAGCTTTCCATGGACACCAGAAGGAGTGTGTCCAACGGGGATATATTCGTTCGACCAAAGACTGGCCGTGGAGAGACATTACAATTAAGCTCCCAATCAGGACTAGCACCTCAACGAGGCTTAGGATTCGCTAGCTCGTTGAGCAATGTGATCATTCGTGAAGAGAACACGTCAATCATCAACTCGCCTCTCGAGGTTGCGGATGCAATCGAAGCTGCCGAGGAAGATGACCTGATGCTATATGGAGCGCCTTTCGCAAAGGAAGGACGCGTCATGCATAAACTATATGACGATTCCTCAAATTCCAAGAAAGCTAGAGCTAAAAATTGGACCTCAGACACATTTGCCGTGGTCAGCAAAGGCGAGCTCAGATTGTTTGACTTTTCAACAAAAGCTATGAAGAACAATCAGAAACTCTTTGGAGGCGGCGATTGGACGCAGAATGCGCGCTCATTAATCAATTTGTCCTTGATCCAGGCCGTTGCTGCCGCACTACCGGAGGGCACCTACTCAAAGGATCGACCATTTATCTGGGCTCTTACCATGCCAGATGGTGTCATGCACTTATTTCATGTTGGCACAGAGGAATTGGTACAGGAGTGGATTTCGACGGTCAATTACTGGGCTGCCCGAACTACTAAAGAGCCCTTACTCGGAGCTGTTGATAATGCAGAATATGGATGGGGCTCTTGCCTCGAAAATGCCTTGCAGTTAACGGAGGGCAAGAGATCCACTCCTGACAGTGCTGACAGCTCGTTTGTGAGTCGAGGAAATTCGACATCCACTTTGACCATGATGATCAGTTCCGAACATGCTTCTCCTGAAGAGTACTATCGGCAATTCCCCGGGAATCGAGCGACAATTCGAAACTGGCAGCCAGATCCCAAACCCCTATTGATGTCCTTCCAGCCGCAAGATGCACAACTCATTGCACTGCACAAATTTGTCTCGCGACTACAGTCCCAGTTGGCGGACCAAAATGCCAAACGAGCACTACTGACGATAGCTTTCAGTCCGCAGCATCCGAATCTCTACAAGGCGAGTCACAATTTCGACATGCGCCGGCAGCATTGGCAGTCTGAGATTGTCAAGTACAAGACATACATCGAGGCACTGGAGCACGGCATCAGGACCGCGGAGGAAGTGAGACTCACAAAATTGAACAAGAACCTGAAGGATCTGCAGGGCGACTTGGCACCTCCACTGGCACATTTACAGACTTGATGTCTCTTGCCGACTTGCTTTTTGTAGTTGTAATTTGCTTGGGCATTTCAAGTACTTGGCGTCCCAACAAATTCCTTTCATGTATAAATATTTTCACGTATCCCTAGACTACCTCGAAAGAAAGGTCCCATTTTTCTTAATCGCATTGCAACGCGCCATGCCACTCACCTATTTAGCTCTGCACATTCTAAGACCCTTTGCCACTGATATGAATTATCAATGACGTCTATTTATCCATCCCACTCAACCACTGCATCATAAATCATCTCCAAAGTTCTTACTCAACTGTACCTTTTCACCAGGCTTGAAGGCGGGCATGCCGAGATAGGGACATCCGGAACATCTAAAGGCGTCTCCGAGATAACAGCTGCCACAACTGGAGACTGGATTCTTGGATCCGAGGGAAGCAGTGAAATCGATTTCCGCGAGTTCGTCGCTCTGTAAAGTCACCCTCCTCTGATTCATGGCCTTGATTTCTTCTTCTTCCATTTCCTTGAGTCCGCACGTACAGTCCTTACAAGCCTTGCGTCTCTTTCCTGCGGTAGGAAGACATTCGGGAGGAGGTTGGATGGTTGGTCGCAAGTAATCTTCGGATTGGAGAAGTGTATTCTCGTCGACTTTTCCGCCGCCGTTGGGGTTCGAGAGGGTGGCGCGTAGCTTCTTGACTTTGTCTGCGTTGCCAGTCTTGCGTTTCAGACGGAGGGGGACGGTGCTGAGGGATTGTTCGGGACGAGTGAGGATGGTGCCGTCCGAGCCTTGGTTTACCGCAAACCCGGCAATGATGCCATCTGATTTCAGAGATCCCGTGGGTCCTGCGGGGACGTGAATGCTTCGCCCTGGTTTGAGAGCCGTCAAGAGTCGAGGCAAGAGGGCGCCGAGTTGTTGAATCGTCGAGTCGTCGGATGTGGCCAGAATGATGTTGTCGTAGTGGTCCTGTGGCAACTGAACAATATTCATCGCCAATCTGTCGAGCATCTGTAAATCTGGACGGACAGGAAAGGACGAGAGTATCGATGTCAGTTGCGCCTCATCAGAGGCCAGACTTGCGGGTGATATGAGCAAGTTTTGGAATTGTGGTGTCGCTTGTGTCTGTAAAGTCGCTTCGGGCAACACAGAAGACCCAAAATCGTCAGACATGTCTAGACTGACCGTCATGACTGTATAGAGAGCTTGTAATAGACTTGTTGTAAACTGTGGATATCTTGCAGTGAAGAAGGATGACCAGATTAGTAAAGTCAATGCTGAAATGAGAAGGTTGACAAAGCTGAGAAATCATGGTGGCTCCGGCAGTTTTGTGTGGCACTCGTTTCTCATCGGATCAATACGACGATCTCCTGAATTCTGAAGAATAACCTGCTGCCTACTGATCGAATCCCCATCAGTCCTTGACAAAACCAAATACTCATTAGCTCTATATGGTGCACACAGGAGGCTCTAAACAGAAAAGCTATATTATAAAAGATGTGTATTCTTTGACATGAGTATGAAGCGTAAAAGGGAGGTGATGCCTCAGCTCAGTGCCTTTGTAGCTCGCAAACAAGCAGCAGCCGCAGCAATTGCCGCTGCTGAGTTGGAGGCTCAGCAATCACTCGCATCACAAGCAAGTGTTGCAGGAACGCCGTCAGATGAGGCGAGTCCAGTGGATGATTCGGATAATGAACAAACGGATCTGAATTCTTTTGCGGTCCTGGGATCGACAAGGAACGATCACGGCATTGCAGTACATCAGTCTCGCAGCGACTTGGTCGCCGAAGCTGAGCGGGCGGCTGCCTTTTCAGTCAATCTTGACAAATCGCATGATGGGATCATTATGGGACTGGAAGCAGATACTGTCAGTACTCATCGTCATTGCGTTCTTGGTCTAAATTACGGGGATTGACATGTTAGGTAGAGGGTCTCGATTCATGGTCATTGTTATCTAGAAGTCTTGCAAGGCTCAATTGATTACTACGGCGCCAGACTCACAACAAGTGAGAAATACTACCCCATCTCGATTCCTAAAGGTGTGTCGTGTCCTGTGATGAGCACCACGAGTCGTGCCATTTTGCAACAAGAGTACTTTCCAAAAAATCCAATCGTCACCTTGGTCCGATTCACGAGATGTGACGATGGCTTGTTGGAGGCACTTGATCACTATCCCATCACAAAGGCGTGTTTTTCGTCACTTACGACGAATCAACGAGACACCGATGTACCAGTCTCCTTTACGAGTCCCGAGGTCTCGGGGTACATTTTGCCTCATGCCTGGACTAATTTCATCGATTCTACATCGCCATCATCGAGTGATGAAGGGGCGACGATATCGTGTATAGCTCTGACTGGTGGAAAAGGAGCAGGTAAATCGACTCTTGCAAAATTTTTGCTGAATCATGCCCTCACAGACACTTCATCAGATAGGAGAGTCGATGGGGCCGTGTACTATCTCGACCTGGACCCGGGACAACCGGAACTATCAGTGCCAGGGACGACTTCCGTCTACCTTCTCCACCCTGACGACCCATTCACTCCATCATTCAGTTTACCTGCATTTCATCGCACCAGGGACCCACTCAGACGTCATTGGATAGGCGAGACGAGTCCAAAGGAAGATCCGGGTCACTATCTCGCCACCAGCCAGGACTTGATCCGGACCATCCTCCAGCACCACTCTCAACGCACCTCTACAATTGACGACGACGACGAGGAGTGTGTGGTAAAGAGTCTCGTCATTGTGAATACGCCGGGATGGATCAAAGGAACCGGCTTAGAACTCTTACAGTCCATCCTGACGACTCTCAATGACTCTTTCAACACGGCCTTGGAGACGATATTCTTGGGCACAGATCGGGTCGCGGAGGAATTCCAGTCCGTCATTGACTTTTCCATTCGCGTATTACCAGGTGCAGCGGGACACGGTGGATCGAGTACGGCCGTGGATAATAGAACAATCAACCTTCTTTCATACTTTCATCGCGTCGTCGAGGGATGGAGGGGAACAAGAGTGACGAATGAATCTTGGACAGGTTCGTACATCTACCTCCCCATCATCGTCACGCGCGACATGATTGATCCTCGAGACTTGATTTCCGCCATCAACGGCACAATCGTCGCCCTCGTCGTCGTCGACAAGGACGTTTTGGACGCGTACTCTACTGTCACCAGTTTTGATGGGTTGAGTCTCGTCGATAGTCGTGGACAAGTACTTGATCCTCAAACCTCGCATTGTCTCGGACTAGCCATCGTTCATGGACTCGATCTAAGGACCCGGACAATTTCTTTGATTACGCCCGTGAAACTCGATACTTTCAACGTCGATCCGGACGCCACGGAACGATTAGTTTTGTGTACTGGATCCATAGAGGTTCCTCTGCCAATCATGACTGAAGGATACACGGAGGAAGGAAAGGAACGGCCATACCTGACCAATCGACCAGGACAAGGAGTCGGATGGCAGAGTTGGCACGTCAGGAGAAATATTGGCAGGCGTGTGAGGAATGGATAAGAGACGTTAAACTTTTTAATATTGTTACTGTTTTTAGCATGGCATTAAAAATGTGTCACGATCAATCTAGACGAATGTACCAATGTACTTGATGCCATAGCTATCACTTTGTCAGCATAATGTACTGCAACTTTACACAAGAATCGCGACTTACTTTTCTGGAGAGTTGAACTTGAGTTTTTGATCGAGACCTGACAGGGTTGACAGATCAGACGATGACAGCTCAAAGTTACCACACTCCAAGTTTTGGACCAGACGGTTCTGGTTGTTGGACTTTGGAATGACGGCGATTCCCCGTTGAGTGGCCCATCGGAGGAGGACTTGACTCGGAGTCTTTTTGTGAGAGTCGGCAATCTTCTTGACGGTCGGGTGCTCCAATAGCGTTGGAGTACCGTGTGCCAATTGCTGGTTGAGTTCGAGGTATGACATTGGTCCGAATGAAGAGTATGCGGTGACGGCAATCTTCTCCTGCTTGCAAAGGTCAATGAGCTGCTGCTGGACGTAGTATGGGTGGTGCTCAATCTGTAAGACGGATGGTGGGACCTTGGCATATCGAAGTAAATCCATAATCAATTGTCCCTGGAAGTTTGAGATTCCAATGTTCTTGGCACGTCCCGAAGCGTGAATCTCCTCGAGACCAGCCCAAGTTTCATGCATAGGCGCTCGCTCAGTAACGACTTCGTCGCTACCGTCCTTCAGGTTCCAGCCTGGTGGATATCTCTCAGACGCTGGGACGTAGGCAAGAGCAATTGGGAAGTGAATGAGATCTGGAATGCATTAGACCGTCATATGGATTCGGATGATTTTGGACCTACAGAGATCGAGATACTCCAGACCCATATCATTCAAAGATCGCTCGAAAGCAGGTACGACATGCTCTCGGGCGTGATTGGTGTTCCACAGCTTGGAAGTGATGAAGAGGTCCTCTCGCTTGACGAGACCTTCGTCCATGGCCCGCTTGAGACCCTGTCCGACCTCCTTTTCGTTACCGTAATCGGCCGCACCATCAAAGAGCCTGTAACCAGACTTGATGGCCTGTACTGATGAGTTGGATTCCAGCACAATCTTCTGTACTCACGTTGTAGACGGTGTCGGCACAGGTATCATTATCGACCTTCCAGAGACCGAATCCGACCAGGGGCATGGCCTGGCCACTTCCATTCAATTTTACACTTGCTTGAGACATTCTTTGTGATTCGTTACGTTGATCTGCTGTAGGTAGATACTGATGTAGCTGAGGAAGAGGTGGATGAAAAGAAGGAAATCGTAGACACGTAATTTGTCTGACTGAGTCGAACAACTATCCGATTCCCCACCCAAAAGGGGCAAAAGATCGTCCAAATTAGCCGCAGCATTTTAACCTTTTCCTCACCCTCTTTCTCATCCATTGCATTGGTAGAGTCCTTCACATCATATGCATCATTCATGTACAATGCTTAGTCTGCAAGTGTGTGGTAAAAGATGTGTATCGTACTTCATGTCAGGGTAGCAGTCATGACAAAGCTGACTTGACTGTCTGAGACTTGCCAGTGGAGCAGCAGCAACTGTAAGCTGGATTCAGGATTGATTGCAATTGGGGGATGGAATGGTCTTTTCCAGAAATTATTGTTAATACTCCGTGCAGTTGGTACAGAGTCATCCTCTCTCGTCCCTCTCTCTCGTCTGCCTACACACACACACACACCTTACAGATTATCGAGCACGACAGACTGAGCGAGAACTCTATCGTGTTTCAGCTGTATATATATACATGGTAAATCCTGATTCTAGATCTCATTCAAAAGACTTCTACTGTCCTTGAGCTTCGTCAACCTCTCAATGACCTCGTCCAATTTGACCGTCTCTGCTCGTTCCTGTTTTCCCTCATTCCTGCAGTTTCGCACATTCACAGATCGCTCGGCCGCCTCCTGCTCGCCCACAATGAATGCAAAGTTGTATGAATCCTGCTGAGCATTCAACACCTTCTTCTTCATCGTGTTCGGTGACACATCCAGCGAAACATGGAAGCCGGCTTCATGCAGCAGATCGTGGACTTCCTTCGCATAATCATAGAAGACGCCCGTGATTGGAATCACGGTAATCTGTCGAGGGGACAGCCAAAATGGCCACTTGCCCGCAAAGTGCTCAGTCAGAATGGCCGTCATGCGCTCCACACTTCCCAAGATTGCTCGATGAATCATGACTGGCCTTGAGATTGGGGCCTTGACCTCTGTCACGACTTGAGCTTCCTTGGCAGCGACGTCTGCCTCCGTCTTCTCTGCAGTGACGGCCTGTGATGCGCCGGCTGCATACTCGAGCTCAAACTTTTGTGGCAGTTGGAAATCCAACTGTATAGTAGCGCACTGAAACTCACGACGCAATGCATCAGAGATCGTAATGTCAATCTTTGGTCCGTAGAATGCGCCATCACCAGGATTCATCTCCCACTTTGCCCCAGTAGAGACACTGAACTCATTCAGTGCTTCCTCGAGCTGCTTCTCCGCTGCGTCCCAGGTAGAGATCTCCCCCAGATACTTTTCAGGTCGAGTGGACAGCTCAAGCTTGAATGTGAAGCCAAACACTCCATACACAAATTGCAAGAAATCGAAACAGCCACGAATCTCGTCTTTAACCTGTTCTGGCATGCAAAAGATGTGTGCATCGTCTTGCTGGAATCGTCTGACACGAGTCAATCCAGTCAAAGCTCCGGATGCTTCGTTCCTGTGAAGCACCCCAAAGTCTGCAAGTCTAAGAGGTAACTCTCGGTATGATCGATCTCTGAATTTGTATAAAAGACAGTGTCCCGGGCAGTTCATAGGCTTGAGGGCCCACTTTTCCCTTTCGACGTCAAAGGTGAACATGTCCTCAGAGTAATTCTGCCAGTGTCCAGAGGTCTTCCACAATTTCGAGTTGTACATGTTTGGTGTGATGACTTCCTCATATCCTCGTTTCCGGTATTCCGTCTTCATGAACTCAATCAGGGTGTTGTAGATACGAGCTCCGTGTGGCAGCCAGAAGCATGAACCAGGAGACAGCTCATTGAAGAAGAATAACTCTTGGGCGACTCCAATCTTTCGATGATCTCGCTTGGCTGCTTCCGCAAGGAAATGTTTGTATTCGGTCATCTGCTTCTTGTCCGGGAAAGAGATACCATAGACTCGTTGCAACGAGTCGTTCTTCGCGTCCCCTAGAAAGTATGAAGCAGAGTTCTTCAAGATGGCAAACGACTTGACTTTTCCTGTATGTGGAATGTGGGGCCCGACACACAAGTCGATCAAAGGACCACATCTATAAACCGTGGTGCTCGTGCCATCTGGAATTTTGGAACCAATGATATGTTGCTTATATTTGTTGTGCTTGAACATTTCCAACAAGTTTGTTTTCGTGATGACCAGACGCTCGAAAGTTTGCTTCTCCTTGACTATCGAGTTGACAATTGTCTCTAATGGCTGATAGTCACCCGTCTCGACTGTACGTCCATCGATCGCCATTTCATAGAAGAATCCTTCCTCAGTCGGTGGCCCAATGCACAAATGACATCCATAATGACGCTCTGTAGCCTCTCCCAGCATATGAGCACTGGAGTGCCAAAAGACACGCTTGCCTTCAGGCGTGTTGAAGTCAAATAACTCGAGTGTGGCATTCTCCTCGATCGGACGTGTCATGTCCCATAAAGCACCGTTCACCTTGGCGATCACTGTTCGATCCGCGAGACCCTGCGAGATTTCCAAGGCCACGGACATTGGAGTGGTCTCCCATGAAGTGCCAATCTTTGTCGCTCCATCAGGAAGTGTAATCGTGATTTGTTTCCGCTCGCTATTTGCAGCTATAACGTCTTGTTCCGCCTTCAGCTTGTCAAAGAGAGCTATTCTGTGTGCCATATACTCTGGCTTTGGATCCAATTCCAATGGAGCCTTGACAGCCGCATCTCCATCCGGCTTTTTGTTCTTTTTATCTTGCTTCACTGGCTTCGTCTGAACTTGTTGTACTTTTTGTTGTGCATCTATGGCAACACCCTTGACGCCTTCGACCACTTTGTCCACGATGCTGCTCATGCTTCGTGAAGGAACTAGATTTGCTCGCTTGTAAATTTGGTGCCTGATCCTCGTGCCAAGCAATCGTCTAGCAATGAGCATGCAATATGCTGCAGCAATATGGACACACTGTGTTTGGTCATCTTTTGATGGCTTCGTCCAAGATCTGACTCAAAATTGTGGGATAGATTGGCTGTCGTGTTTGGGGTACGAACGATGCCATTCCGAGTTGACCGATAGCAGATCTGATCAGTCGAGCAGATCTCATCACTCCAACCAAGTATATTTGTAGGCACAGCTGCAGTAGCTACACGTATACATTGTAGATGCATGACAGTAATTATAGCTGCAACAACTTGAGTGGCATTACGACGTATGACGTTTGATTCAGACAAAGAGACCATGGCTTGATCCTCATGTCCGTTCGTGAAACTCATCATGTCATTACTCCAAGCTTCACTCAAAGGTACAACATATCTCGTGCTTCTTCAAGCCATTTCCAGGATCTTGACCTTTACCCTCAATCAGCTCATACTAAGGTATACGACTCCATCAATCTTTGGTTTCGCAACAATACAGTTGGAGCTTCTCCTCTCTACCATCCTCTTCCTATGCCGTGAAGGCTTCCGTACATCAGTTCAACGACTTCCTGTGCTCAAATCAAAAGATCGCGTTCAAGAGATTATCAATGTCTCGTACATCCCGATCGCCGCAGGACTGGTCATTTCCTCGGTACTTTCTTCTATATATATCGCTCGTGCTCCGAAAGAGTCTAGCCAGATTCCATACTTTACCAGCACAGTCTACATTTATGCCATAAGCACAACGATTGAACTCTTGTCCGAGCCAGGCTACAATGTCGCTCTATACAAGCTACAGTACAAGACCAGAGCTACGTGCGAAGGCACGGCGATTCTGTTTCGCTGTATAGTGACGTTCTTGGCGAGTGTCTATGGCGGCTCAAACATTGGTGCTTTGGCATTCGCACTAGGACAATTAACCTATTCAACAGTGTTATTAATCACATACACAAACTCACTCTACTCAAGTTCATCAACGGTATTGGCTCATAGCCTATCTTCTGAAAAGTGGCTAGACGCAAACCTCTTGAAGCTAAGCTTGATCAACACTGCTCGAGGCGTCTTGAAGCACGTTCTTACAGAAGGCGACAAGTTCATGATTTCATACTTTAGTTCAAATAAAGAACAAGGCACATATGGTCTCGCCGCAAACTATGGAGGTTTAGTGGCTCGCATCGTGCTACAACCAATCGAGGAAGCGTCTCGCTCTTACTTTTCCAACTTGCTGCCATCGACGACGCTCGATCAAGACAACGACAAGAAGGAAGGGCATGATGGTGAACGGCAGGGAGCATGGTCAGTCCTTTCATTGATTGTCAGGGTCTACTTGACTCTCTCGATGCTACTACTCGCATTCGGTCCACGATCCATCAATGACTTGTTGTCTGACCTCTTGAGCACGACATGGATGCCCATCGTACCAGTCTTGTCTGCTTATTGTTTCTACATTCCTCTCTTGGCAGTGAACGGAATTCTAGAGGCCTTTGTCTCCGCAACCGCATCGCCACTAGAGTTGAGACGTCAAGGCTACTTTTGGATACCATGTTCTCTTGCCTTTGGCATGGCTGGTATCGCGTTCCGTGGACTTGAAGCACAGGGACTTGTCTTTGCAAACTGTATCAATTTGTCGCTCAGGATACTCTGGGCACTGAATTTCGTCGTCAAGTACTTCGGTTCGACCTTCAAAATCACGGAAATGAGTCCTTCAATAGTCTCTTTTCTCGGAATCGCCACAATCTGTGCTATCGCTGCGATGATTGAGTATCAGGGACAAATCCTGCCATACATTGCCAAAATCGGTCTACTTGCTCTCATTGCTGTGATTATAGTTGGCTACAGTGAATACAGATCGCTTGATGTACGGCACAAGACTGCGATTAGATTAAAATTGAAAAGATTCTCTGGCGCCAAACATAGACAACAAGCTGAAACAAACAAGAAAGATTCATAATCACCCAAGAATGTCCAAGCACAATAACAATGATACAGAAAATGTCCTTTCCATTTCGTAGATATGATACAAGGTAATATGAACAATACTCAAAATAATCTGGCTCGCAGACACTTGATCCCCGAGTCTAGTAGAAAGCAGTGTGAGACAGAATTGAGAGGCGAAAGAAAGTGAACAGAAGTTTATCCACCGAATCCGTAAATGGTCTTTCCTTGTCGCTTGAGCGCATAGACGACATCGAGCGAAGTGACAGTCTTTCGCTTTGCGTGCTCGGTATAAGTGACTGCATCCCGAATGACTCCCTCCAAGAACGTCTTGAGGACGCCTCGTGTCTCTTCGTAAATGAGTCCAGAGATTCGCTTGACTCCTCCTCGTCGCGCCAATCGTCTAATCTGCAACAAGTCAGAACAAATCTCTCACCCTCCAAGCATTGTTTTGTCTTACGGCTGGCTTTGTGATTCCTTGAATGTTGTCTCGCAAAATCTTTCTGTGTCGCTTTGCACCTCCCTTTCCTAATCCTTTTCCACCTTTACCACGTCCAGACCTGTATCAGTATTAGAAAATCCCCAAAACTTGAGAAACTCGGCGCATTCGTGATGAAGCGCTCGAGGAAAAGACGTACATGTTTGCTTAGTCCTTGAAATGTAGAACGACAAGTGTTTGATGTATAATTGAAAGTAGTATGGGAAGGGCGCGCCTTTTATGGTTCATGGGGGAAATCCGCTTCATGCAATGCAATGCACGATGCGAAAGAGGCGTACATCAAGATCTGCACGTGCGTGATGGAAATCTGCTCGAGCTCGACCTCTCCTTCTCTCAATTGTATCCAAACATCAAAACAAAACCACTCAAGTCTCCCCGTGTCGTGCATGAATGGAGATGCACACCCCGTGCGCAAATATCGACCTGAATGATTGAGACAAAACACAACTGCAAGTGTCTTGGGAGGTCAGTCCAGATGAGACATCGCTTGCGATAATCTTTTAACGAGGCAGCATTGCGAGCATTCGCAGACATATTTATAATTAGGCTACTTACTACTTATTCAGCATCTGCTTTACAAAATCACTTTATTGACATCTTAGAGCAACGGAGGTACCTGATGCCGTTAGTTTCATTGACCAGTGGTATGACAACAGACTTACCACAACTTCATAACTAGCGAATTGTCTGCCAGCATTGCTCTTCTTACTAGATTCGAGCCATAAACGTATGCGAAGATCCCCAGCCAGTCCAAGGCCAAAGTCTTCATGATGCTTCTTGTGTTTGCAAAACATGCCCCCGGAATGCTCATGTAGCCTAGTCTCTTTCGAGCCCTTACCGTCTGGTGTTGAGCAGGGCCCTAGCGATGAAGGATAGGGATGGCTCTTTGTAAATGGCCAATGAACTCTCCAGAAATCAGCGCCTTCTCCTTCTACGATCGTTCGTGAACCCTGAATTTGACCAGAGGGATTGTTTCCCTCGAACTTGACCGTGCCAGATCCCGGCGGCTTGGTCCCAACCAATTCAAAGTAGCACCAATTTCTGTTCGGCATGATTTTGTTGTGCCTCAACTTTCGCCCACCTTCGGGCATCCGCTCGAACACGTTCATAAATTCCTCCTCGGTTTGCGCAAATGGGTGCCATTTAGTGCCGAGGTAATGGTAGGCGCGCAACGCATTTCGAGGTGGAGGCATGTTGACGATCGCGCTCGAAATAACTTGATACATGAGGCGCGGATCCTTACTGGGCAGCAATTCTTTTTGACCAGCTGTCGGAGTCGTCCTGAACCGTGACAATGCAGTGCAGTGTACGTCTCCACTCATGAATGTCACACGACATCTACTTTTCTCTGCGAAGCGCTGAAAGTTCTCGATGGCTGTGTTTCGTTCCTTGATATGTGCGTCATGGGTCCATTCGTCAAGTAGATCATCATACAGTTCCGGAAGACCGAAAATTGAGTTCGTACCTTTCACACCAGGTAGTTGTCTGATTTTGTTTGGCGCATTCTTCAGCACTGTAAATAGTCAGCCAAGGTCACATGAGCTCAAATGATGAGCATACTCTCAAAGATCGACTCAGCAAACCGTATGCGGACAAATGACAACGGCACAGCGAAGACGGCTAGCAGATGTTCAGTGGTGGAAGGAAGCTCGCTCTGTAGACGTGAAAAGATCATATCCCAAGACTCCTTGGCTTGTATCGTTTCCGGAGTTCGTTCTGTCCTTCCATCTGTGAGGAGAATTGACAATCTAGGTCCGCATTGAGAAATAAAATTATGTCCTTTATGACCAAATAATTTGTGTTTGCGAGCTAGAGATGGTGAAGTATGATGTTGGAAAAGAAGCCTGAATCTTTGCGCACACATGAATAGTCCTGACATGACTGGTGAATCGTGTAGCAAAGGCGGATAGGAACCAGCGCCGTCGAAAATATCGTGATCATCCCTAGACATCACATAAGCACAAAAGAATCATAAGCCTGGGAACTCGATCTTACCAGGACATGAGGGATGGAACGTTGGCCAAGGCTATCTTGACCTCCGGTCGCTCCCAGTTTTCCCTAATCTTGTCAGTCCATGTTGGTGGCATGCCAGCTATAGGAGACCATACATGTACGTATTGAAGTGATATTTCGAGACTTCTGATTCTGTTTTGGCACTAAACTCGTGCGTCCACTTCTCATTCCATTTCATAGCGACCCACCGTTTCAGGAATGGCACATCATCGAATATAAAATCAATGTAATTTTGATCGCCTCCCCAGATTAAAAGATGAAGCGGGTTCTCGAGATGCACACTGCCAAGGTGTTTCCACACATTCGTATAGGTAAGATTTTTCGCAAGGTCTACCGGAACCGTGGCATCGAATCCATTGCAGCTGAAGAATCCCCCGCGCCACCTCGCGCCGTTGTTTGCAACTGCAAAGCGACCTTCCTCTACTTTGTCCGCCTTGTCCTCGTGTGGCCAATTGATCTTCCAGGACACATTGGTGTCCGTGATACTATCGTCGATATGTACAACGAGATTAATACGCCAAGCGGTCATACCGTATATGTTCTCATACAGAACTTCCCAGTCTGGCTCATCAATCTTTGCACCGTTGTCTGACTCAAGATATAATTGTGGCTTTGCAAGCTCGATATGTCGGAACAGTAACATGGATGCGTACCATTTATCACTCTCAGTGGTGATGAACTGCAGATATGGTCCGCAGTAATCGCCCGGTGGTTTTGGAGGCCTGTTGACTCCAGGTGATTGCGTTTCGGCATACTTTGATTCAGCGGGCGGTTCATCGACGGGTGATTCAGCACGTCTATGTCCCGGTATCCCTACACCTGTGCCTACCAGAGGCAGAGAGTCGGGACCTTTGGGATTGATGGGATTGACATCATGCGCAGCAGATAGTTCGTGAGAATCGTTAGGCATCTTGGCTGCCGTTTGTTATTATCCTGTGCTTTGATAACAAGTCCCACAAATCTTTTCTGTTTGCAGTCCTTTTCTGTACACAGTAAATTTCCAGCGAGACTGTAAGACAGGTGTCACCACCGTGATATACGGATAGAACGGTTTGTGAGATGTGCAGAGAACCTTGGAATGAATGCCCAGGTGCACAAGAGGCTGTGGCGCAGACTTGCCCAAAGCTTGTGATTGCTACTGTAGATCAGATGCGGGAAAGGCAAAGACTCCCGCAACTTACGTGATGAGATTCTGATCATCCATCTGCAGCTGCCCTCTGCTGAACCTCTGCGATGAATATATCTACACACTGATTTGAAATTCTCACTTCCGAATCAGCCAGCACATCAATGGATCTCTACTCATGTAGCTGACAAATGTCTTGATACATAGAAATCGAGTGCATCGGTAGCTTGTGTGGAGCAACTGTAATGTACAGGCTACACTAGCGCCAGTGTCCGCCGCCATATGAAATAAGCTTTTGTGTTGGGATGCTGCAGTGAGAGTCTGCAGTGAGCTCCGGTATTGACCCTCGATTGTCCGATGTATACGATATATCTGTCTAATTAGCACGCGGCCGCGAATTATTGGTTCGCGACATCACGCGCTCTGTGTTGCCGTACCATAATTTACAAGTGTCAAATTCATGACAACAAAGCTACTTGCCACTGTGTTGTTCTTAAGAATCTTACAAGTGGTCCTCCTCGGTCTGGCATCGCCATGGGGCGAGCATCAAGGACCTTTGGGATTCCTGGAACTGCACAACGTGGTGGTCGGCAAGGTCGTGGTTCCTTTGTAAAGCGTGCGAATGGTGATACTCCAGGATTGACAGACACAACAACAGCCACATCGGTCGAAGACAAGTATCTGGAAAGTGGCATAGCATCACAAATCGATGGTACGTATAATAGTTCCAAGCAATGCACGAGTCGCTCCTGACATACACAGTGAAATTCGGTTTTGCAAAGTTCGAAGCAGGATCACCGAAGCAGGGATGGCTCATCAACATGCATTCTACCTTGCTGGAGGATTCCGACTATCCAACGGGTCGTGCTGCGGTAGACTTCTATTTTCTCGAAGACAATGGCGGTTCGTTCAAGGCGACGATACCATACGAGCCATACTTCTACATTGCCGCCAAAGTCAATCACGAGGCCGAGGTCGAAGAATTCATTAGGCGGAAATTCGAAGCGCTAATTAGAGGGCTGTCTAGGAGTACAAAGGAGGATCTGAAGATGCCCAATCACCTCACTGGCTACCGTAGGACTTTTATAAAATTGTCCTTTGCAAACACAAATGACCTCTTTGAAGTCAAGCGGTTCTTGTCTCCATTGGTGGAGCGCAACAAGGCAAATATGGATGCATTCGACGTCTACAACGAGGTGGCAGCCGAGCAATTCCACAATGATGATGTTGAGATTGAGATGGCGAAGCAAAATCCGACGGATTCCGTCATTGACCTGCGAGAATATGACGTACCGTATCAAGTTCGAGTTGCCATAGACAAGGACATCCGGATAGGGAAATGGTACGATGTTCATGCGAAGCATGGTCATGTTGACTTCCAAGTCGTTGAAGAACGGATCACTCGTGCTGATCCAGTCATCATGGCTTTCGATATCGAAACGACAAAATTGCCTCTCAAATTCCCTGATGCGGCTGTGGATCAGATTATGATGATATCCTACATGATCGATGGAGAGGGATTCTTGATCACCAATCGTGAAATTGTTTCCAAGGATATTGACGATTTTGAGTACACACCCAAGGCAGACTTCAAAGGACCATTCATCATCTTCAACGAGGCGGATGAGAAAGCATTACTTGAACGATTCTTCAGCCATATACAGGATGCCAAGCCTACTGTAGTCGTCACTTACAATGGCGATTTCTTCGATTGGCCTTTCGTTGAGACCAGGGCCAGCATACACGGTATCGACATGTTCCAAGAAATCGGATTCAAGAAAAATTCTGAAGATGTTTATGAGTCACGATACTGTGCGCATATGGACGCATTCGCCTGGGTCAAACGTGACTCGTATCTGCCGCAAGGGTCTCAAGGCTTGAAAGCGGTGACAACGGCTAAGCTTGGATACGACCCTATTGAACTCGATCCAGAATTAATGCTGCCATATGCAGTCGACAAACCACAACTGTTGGCTCAATACTCCGTTTCTGACGCTGTCGCAACTTACTATCTGTACATGAAGTATTGTCATCCATTCATATTCTCCTTGTGCAACATTATCCCCCTCAATCCAGACGATGTATTGCGGAAGGGTACTGGTACCCTGTGCGAAATGCTGCTTATGGTTCGACGACCCTGATGTGCTAGTGGCAGCACTAACTGTGTATAGGTCAAAGCTTATCAGGACAAAATTATTCTACCAAACAAATATGTTGAAGAACAGGAACGATTTTTCGAAGGACATCTTCTCGAGTCAGAAACTTATGTCGGCGGCCATGTGGAATCTCTGGAGGCTGGAGTCTTTCGTAGTGACATTCCAGAAAAGTTCGAAATTCAACCGGACGCCATACAGGGTCTCATCAACGATCTCGACCATGCTTTACGGTTCTCCATTGAAGTCGAGGCTGGGAAAAGCCTTGACGATGTTGTAGATTTCGAGTCCATTCGTGCCGAGATTTTAAGCAAGCTGGAGAACTTGCGCGACAACCCTAGCAGGTCAGATTGCCCCAAGATATACCATTTGGATGTTGCTTCAATGTATCCAAACATCATGACTACAAATCGACTTCAACCTGATTCAATGATCGACGAAGCTGATTGTGCAACGTGTGACTTCAATCGTCCGGGAAAAACATGTGACAAGAAAATGACATGGTCTTGGAGGGGCGAATACTACCCCGTGACTAAAGGTGACTATAACATGTTGAAGAACACACTGGCATCGGAAAATGTGGCACCGAGATTTCCTGGTGGTAGACCAAGGCAGTTTCATGAGATCAGTGCAGCTGAGCAGATGACCTTGGTGAAAGCTCGAGTTTCAGACTATTCGAAGAAGGTCTACCACAGACTGAAAGAGACTAAGACTATCCAGCGAGAGACAATTGTCTGTCAGAGAGAAAACCCTTTCTACGTGAACACGGTAAAATCTTTTCGTGATCGTCGTTACGAATACAAAGGACACCAGAAAACCTGGAAACGAAGCGCAGACCAGCTAGCAAGCAGTGGTGCTTCAGCTCTCGAAGTCGACGAAGCGAAAAAGATGGTCATTTTGTATGACTCCTTACAATTAGCACACAAGGTCATCTTGAACAGTTTCTATGGTTATGTCATGCGCAAAGGCTCCCGTTGGTACTCGATGGAAATGGCAGGCGTAACGTGTCTCACCGGGGCGACTATCATCCAGCTAGCACGTCAACTCGTCGAAAAAATCGGACGTCCACTCGAATTAGATACTGATGGTATTTGGTGCATTTTGCCCGCAACCTTCCCGGAGAACTTCACGTTCAAGCTGAAGAATGGCAAGCCCCTATTCATATCTTATCCTTGTGTCATGCTGAACCATCTCGTGCACGACAGGTTCACAAATCATCAGTACGAAGACCTCGTGAACGAAAAAAGCTTCAAATACACAAAACACTCAGAAAATAGCATATTCTTCGAAGTCGATGGCCCTTATAGAGCTATGATCTTGCCAACTTCGAAAGAAGAGAACAAAAATCTGAAGAAACGTTATGCAGTGTTCAATGACGATGGCACGTTAGCCGAGCTCAAGGGCTTTGAGGTGAAAAGAAGAGGAGAACTCAAGTTAATAAAGGTGTTTCAAACACAGGTATTCAAAGTCTTTCTTGAAGGAAACAACTTAGAAGAATGTTATGCAGCGGTGGCTAAGGTTGCGGACAAGTGGCTCGATGTGCTCCATAGCAAGGGAGCGACCCTGGCAGACGAAGAGCTTGTGGAGTTGGTTTGTGAGAATCGTTCTATGTCTAAAACAATCGCCGAATATGGATCGCTCAAGTCAACCTCAATCTCGACTGCAAAGAGACTTGCAGAATTTTTGGGAGATCAGATGATAAAGGACAAAGGTCTTGCTTGTAAATATATCATATCTGCTCAGCCACGGGGTTCTCCAGTCACTGAAAGAGCCATTCCTATCGCGATTTTCTCCTCCGAAGAGTCCATCAAGCGACACTTTCTTAGAAAATGGCTGAAGGATCCTGGATGTGTTCACTTCGACCTTCGTAGCATTATCGATTGGGATTACTACCTCGATCGATTTGGCTCAGTGATACAAAAACTTATTACCATGCCAGCCGCCATGCAGAGAATAGCAAATCCAGTACCAAGAGTCGCTCATCCTGACTGGCTAAATAAGCAACTAGCTACGGCACTCAACCCTTTCAAGCAAGTCAAGATGACAAATTTCTTCAAGCAAGAAAAGAAGCAGGATACTGTTCTACGGTTGAATGAAAATAACAACTTGCTGAATCAAATCGTTCCTGACTTGGAAGACTCACCTCGAGGACTTCTCCAGAAGAAGAAGGCAATCATGACATACAAGAGGAAAGACCGGGACGTGAAGTCTCAGCCTTCTGAGCAACCAGAAATCATCAAGCCACTCTTACTAGCAGACTTTGAGGGTGTCATTACTTCGTCTTCCGGTGAAGAGCAGTGCGGATACACTCATTGGTTGAGACATCAAAAGCAGAGATGGAAATTACAAGCACAGGCGCGCACTCGTCGCACACAAATAGTCGGTCATGACAACGAGCACGGAATCCCGAGGCAAATCGGTGCATTAGACAGAATAAGTGTTCGTGCAGTGGCGCGAACCACGGGTGAGAATTACGAGGTCTTACAAGTACAAGAGACCGATCAACCAGGTCTGTTAAGAGCTTGGGTCGTGGCCGGGACTGGGCTTAGCTCGATCAAAGTCAAAGTACCACGTTCGTTCTATGTTAATTTTCGGGGTTCTGAAATGCCCGAGGTTGAGATCAAGGATTGCAAGATTGAAAAAGTGGCCGCGAAACTGCCAAATGGCCAAATGTCTAGCAATATGTTTCTCCTGACCATGAGCGAAGACGTGTACCTGGCCAGTCAGCACGAGTTGGCTTCAGTGGTCGCTCATCCATCCATAGAAGGCATTTACGAAAGGGATGTACCACTACTGTCTCGCGCAATTATGAGTATGGGTACGATCTGTGCGTTCACGGATGCCAGGGCTGGAGCACTTGGGGACGCTATGTCTGGCGGCTTTGACCTACAATCACTCAAAGGTTCTATTCCGTTGAAGAACAACTATTTATCCACGACCACACTGCAGTTTCTTTTCGTTTTGCATACGACAGCCGGACAGAAAGAAGCAGTCTCAACGTTCTCGTCATTCAAGGATGCGTGTACCAATATCATTTACGATGAGGGCAGTAGAGATTCTTTGCCAAGTGCGGCAAGTATCGAAAGAATGTATCGCGAAACTCGCGCTAGACTCGGGATCATAGATACCGGTGATGAGCTCTTCTCATATCCGAAGGAGCTTGATTGTACCACGATCACAGCAACCACACAAACGCGATACTACAAAGCTATAAATGACGCACTGCGTACCATGAGACAGGACCGTCTTGGACCGATAGTAGTGATAGTCAGTTCACCGTCACCGGTCGAGTTTCAGAAACGACTATCGATTGCCACAGATCATCCGATCATGTGTATGCCACCTGCAGAATCATTAGCGAGCTCTTTGAATTGGCAAAGCACGATTCAAAAGGCGGCCTTTGCCAAGTTCCTCGCTATACGGTCGTGGTTGGAGTACCGTATCATGCTATCCCGGTATGGTCGCGTTCCGATCTGCAACCTTGGCGCCGACGAAGCAAAGACTGTGATCGACCTGACTATGGCTCGACAATTACAACAACAAGACGTCGTTCTGTGGTGGTCAGAAGCACCCAGACCTGATCAAGGTGGTCGTGAACAAGATGACTTGATGAAGTCCCTGGAGACAGTGGAACCGGTGAAGATTAACAATCCTGGCGCTTATAGTACGGTCTGCATTGAGCTTGAAGTACGTAACATTATCATCAGCACAATCCTCAATTCTGCTCTGATCAATGAGCTCGAAGGCAGTGCTGCAACTGATTCTTTCACAACGGGCACCGCAGATGAGGGAGATATGCAAGATAAAGAGTTTCTCTCTCCTTCAATCTCTTCCTTCAAGGACATGGTCAAAGCTTGGTGGCATGAAGCAGCGATAGGCACTCGTGAAGCTGACATTATGATCGATAACGCTGTTCGCTGGATGCAATCATCTGATTCGGCTCTTTACGACAAAAATCTGGACATTTACTCACAACGCATCACAAACAAAGCATTTTTGCAATTAATGGCAGAATTTAGGAAGGTTGGATCTAAAGTGGTGCATGGTGCTCCAGGACGAATTCTCATACAAACAAGTAAAAATCATATCGGTACTGCTTACGCATATGGACAATACATAATCAAGGCAATCCGCAGTAAGCCATTGTTTCACTTTATTGACATTCAGATTATAGAATATTGGGACTACTTGATGTGGCTGGATGAGGTTAATTTTGGTGGTTATTGCTGCAAGGAGATTGTTGCTTCCGAAGAGCAAGAGATGTCCATCGCGATGCAATGGAATCTCAAGAATTATTTGCCACAAATGCTATCAGAAATCTTTGAGGACTGGATAGTTGAATTTATGGGAGACATGTACGACGTCAAGAAAGAATTATCGGAATTTTCTGCCACACAAAAACCTACGGAGAACGAGGAAAGCACTCCCAGTGAGCAGAAAATGGCACTCGTCGTTAAACAAGTTGGTCTCGCTCTGTCCAAGCAGATACAGCAATTATCGATTCGATACAATAAATGGTCATTAGAGGGCATCGAAGGTGATGACTCTTTTGCGACAAAGGCCCAACCTGGGAGTCACCTTTCAAAGGAAAATCCAGTCTTGAGTCTGGTCAAGTATCTTTCGACAGTCTTTGCTCTGGTGAACGAGGCGCAAGTGGCGAATCGTGTACTGCGCCGGGATCTCTTGGCAATCCTCGACGTGAAGGAGTTCAGTAATGCAGGCAAGTTCGAGGACCCATGTCAGGTTCTCGTGCTACCTCGATTCTGTTGTTCGCATTGTAGTGACGTGCGCGACTTGCAGTTTTGTCGCGACCACGCACTGGCACCGATCCCGAGGTCGAATGGGAGTGGTGTGGACTTTGATTGGAAGTGCTCGCGGTGTGGCTCAGAGTACGACAGATTGGCGATCCAAGAGCAGCTGCTGCAGTCTTTGTTGGTGCTGCTGGCGAGCTACCAGTTGCAGGACTTGCGGTGTGGAAAGTGTAAAAAAGTAAAGACGACGAATATGAGGGAACATTGCGAGTGTTCTGGCAAGTGGGTCACGACGATCAAAAAGACTGAAGTGTTGGAGAAGATCAAGGTGATGAAGAATGTCAGCAAGTTTTACGAGTTGGAGATGTTGTCTGGGGCAATTCAGGAATTGGCGATGGCTTGAGGTCGTGCTTGCAAGTGCCGTGCGAGTAGCATATATTTGTCTTGAAGCGTGTATTGGCATCACAGAATAGCCATTTGAGCATCAACATATCATACTTACTTATGTACATATAAAGCGGAATTACATCAAATGAGGCAACACTTGAAATGCAGTCACGGACGAGATTCACGGCATTAGTACAAGAATTTTTATTGATATGCATATGCGTTGTTCTTGGTGATATGAGAAAACTCGAAGATAATCTCTGAAAAGTGACCACTTTACTGAACCGTGATTTCAGTGCTGTGTTTTACGTCTGAATTACTTTCTGCCAGTAGTCGGGTTGTAGGCGTTACTGGAAGGGTTGAATGCGTTTGCTCGGTCAGAAGAGGGGTTCCCGTGGGCTGGACCATTTGATCCGGTTGGATTATAGGCCGTATGTTGAGGATTGAATGATGCTGATCGATCATTCGCTGCATTGTTTCCTCTACCAGACATTTTTTACGTGTAAAATCTTTTGGTTTGTCTTGTTTATGAGTGTGATGCTTCGACTAGTGTGTAGTCGAGTGGATGGTGGTATGGAAAATGAGTCAAAGTGGGAACGAGGCCTTTTTATATCCTTTTTCTCGCTTTGCATCATCACGCCATTCTCGATGGTCTAATGATGCTCAATCAATTTTCGCATGATGTGATTTGGGACCGAGGCTCGCAAGCACACGAAGCAAGATATGTACAACACTATAAGGTCTAGGATATAGTGGTGAGCTATTGTTGTGGCTGCTCGAAACAGCATATCACTTTACAATACGAGTCGTCTCGAAGTATAGCATTGCACTAAGCTGTCTGAACGCAATCTGACGAATATCTATGGTTTCATCGGAGGTATGAAGCATACTATGGTAGAAATATCATATCTGAATTCTTCGGCCGCACATAGGACGATGTCTCGGATGCGTAGTGTGCGCACTGATCTTGGCAATGTCTTCACGAATGCTACTGACTATGCAATCTGCACTCAAATTAATAGGCTCTATTGTAGTTGATCCGTGAAAGCACAAGTCGTCGTGATGTCTAGATCTGTACACCAATAATATGTAGCTTTGATAAATGTTGAAAATTGTGAAGTCACTTATTATTGATTACACTAAAGTATCCTTTGAGCCACTCTTTATATGACACAAACCTGCACTACCGGAGGGCAGACAAGATGACAGCGCCCGTCTCTTGCGACTCACTTACTACGAAATGATTCCGGACAATCTATCGGTAGAAATAACACTAAATCATGTTCCGGGCCACTTTTATAGTACCTCAGCCAGCACTATCGGAGGCTGATGGTTGAGATTCTCCATTTCCATTTCTTCAAATTAATTTGCTTCACAATCGGTCTCGAGAATCTATAGCTATCGAATGAGACACAACTACCAATTGAGATACGACATTCTTGTAGACTACATTTGCAATTGCTCGACCAAAGTGTGGGGGGAGAAGAAACAAATTGCGGGGCGAAAATTCCAATTGATCGGATGCGAATCGCGTCACACACGCGCCTTGGCGCGTTCCTCAGTACTAGTACTAATACCACTACTCATCGATTCCATTGACATGAAACTCAACGCTGTGCCATAGCGAAATGGTCCACACGATTGTTCTATTGACTTGGAGATGACTAGTATAAGCAAGCTATAGTCTGATCTGTTGCAATTCTCTCACTCAAATACATGCGATAACACATCGTCAAGACAAGCGAGCACAAGTCATCTCGTATCATCATCTCCTCTCAAACCAAGACGCATGTCTGTGCCATCCTCACCACGCATTCCGATGTCGCCGGATCTCTCCAGACGTCGCATACCCAGACCAAAAGACAAAAGGAGAGCTTTGAGGGACTTTTACGGGATCCAGCAAAATCAGAATAATGGACCGGTGGAGTATGACCCACTACTAGACGAGCCAAACTTTGATGTAAAGCAATATCTTGTCAAGCTCAATGAGAATAGTGACATCAAGAATCTTCTTGGACTCGAAAATCAAATGATTCGGGACATACGGGTTCTAGATGGAGAGCGGAAGGCTCTGGTGTACGACAATTATGGCAGGATGATTTCTGCGACTGACACTATTAAGCATGTATGGCTATCTTCACGTTTTGCTTCTCATGACTAATGATTAGATTACGACCGACATGGAGCCACTAGATCGCGCAACCTTTGATCCGATTCTCAAGTCAATCAGCGACATGACAAAGGACATCAACAACCATGCTGAAGCAGAAGACAAGGACGAGAACTCTGCAGAAAATCCTGCTGAGATGATGGTAACTTGGCTAAAGGAAGGACCTTTCCGGGTAACGGAGCTTATCAAGAATAAAGAGTATGTAGCAGCAGCAGATGAACTCAAGGAAGTTGAGAATGATTTGTCGCCCGCTACCATGGCAGAAGACGAAAAGACACAGCTTTTTGCAGAATTGAAGAGGCTCGAAATGAAAATACAGGACGCTCGGAAGGGAGCAGATGAGTCGCTTGTGAAAGATAATGCTACTAGTGCTGAGTTGACTACAAATAGTGCGTGAAATAACAACATCATGAGCCATACTCTTCGGTATCCGGCACTTCTGTATATCTTCTACAGGATACAATGGTTGAACGCAATACTACACGTACATCTATCTTGAAAAGTGGAAATGGGAGGAAGCATATACACCGCCTGAAAGTATAGCGGAGCATCTAAAGCACGGCGCATTCGTGATTGTATCATATCCCCGATAGAGCTGGGATACATAACAGACCTATAATATCAGGTCTTCCGAATGCTTCGCAGCGAAGAAGCGTGAGCGTACGAAGTACTAGGGAAATATCTTGGCCCACGATAACTGGCCTCCTTTTCACATCTGGCGACCATCCATCAAAGCCAGCTCAGACTCCAGACTGTACTCTTTTGCTGAGTTCGACACACTAGAGCTTCAAGTGCCGTGTCTATACCGATGATATAGAAAAGAACCAACAATATTGGGGACCAGAAGCAGTACAGCCAATGCTTTGATCATCCCGGGGATTAGTGGCATCGATGCGACACAAAGATTTTCGAGACAACGTCCTTCGCGATGCAGCGATTGACTAATCCAAATTCGGAGGGTTCCATTTGATCTGTAATGAAAATGCTGTCCATGTATCAAAGCAGTGCCTTAAGGGCGCTCTTCGATTTTGGACAAAAGTCTCGGACACGTTGTGTTTCTATTGCATGATTCATGCCACTTCGGTCCAATACTCAATTTACTGACACAATCATTCTCGGACCTTCAGTAGACGTGCTAGTTTCGTTATATACGACATCACTCATTTCGTTTTTCCGAGCGCTGGTTCTCAGATAATCTCGTGCCGTTGGTAGCCAATCTAATAGCCGAGAATCAGGGACGTTGTGTATATAGTTCACAATCTTGTACTCATGTCAATACCATTACTCTTGCGGGCCACACCAATACGTTTGAGGAGAGAGATCCCCAAAGGATTCGCACATCCCAAGTTCAACAGAGACCAAACGGTTTGAACCAAGTGGTTTTATTTGTGCCAAGTCTATAATGTCTCATTACCAGGTTTATCCTTGTTCAAGTGCACAACCACTGGTATTCAATGAATACATGGCAGACCTCGAGTCTCCGATTTCGATCAGAGCAACTACAACAAGGGACACTATAACGATATCAATCACAACAGATCATCGTGATCGCAGGAACGACTCGAGAAGGAGTAGGCATAGGCATCTCGTTAAAAATGATCCTACTTGCAACGAGCATGACAGTTGACTTTTTAACTGAAGAAGATCAAATCATCTTTCCAACCGCAGAAGATCTTCCACTGTCATTTGTTGAAGTTGAGACAGGATTTGTATGCAACAAGTATAATCTTATCCGCCAAGGAGAATCTGCAATTATGAGAATGAACAGACATTCACGGCACTCAGCCATAATCGGGAAACAATCCAGCATAACCGGAGTCGAACTAATTCTAGTATCGTGGACCAGTGGTGGTGGATCAGTATGACTGAAAATCCTCAGACGCGACGAGGGATCGATGGTCACGTTGCATTCAAATTCTCCTTTGCACCAATAAAGTTGGCAAGCTCTCAGTCCAATTCAGAAACTTTCCATCTGTATTTGAGGATGCAGATTATTAAGGAAAGCAATGACTCATTGTTCAAGCGTATTCTGACCACCAGAAACAAAATTGGCAAAATGACTACCAGTCTTGTAAAAATCACGAATGATCCAAGAGAGGGTCCTGAGCAATGGCAGTCGGTGCTGCCAGCCCTGATTGAATTCAGTTCTTATAAAGTGCTTAGCTACTTCATGTGCCAAAAGTAGCCGTAAAGTTTCATCGTCGCTCACCTGAGAACTTTGAAGAGGAGGAAACGATTGCCAGATCATCCAGGAGCATCACAGACCTGTTATTGTCTTAAAACTACCATATACTTTATGCCAATAGTCCCTCTGAGAAGCTGGCGACCAATTCAGCAGGTTAAGGTCTCGTTCATTACCGCAATTGAGCAGACAAATCACTCCACCAACTGGAAAGGGACATGCACCACCTAGAGAATCAAGGCAGAGCTATCAATCTATCAATTCCTTTCTCTGTCTAGACGCAATGGGTTTCTGCGTATTGAGTCGAATCAAATGAGAGGCTCTACTCCTGGTGGACCCCGTCCGTCCTTGCGACCACGAAATAGTACGAAATGAATGTCAACTGGCTCAAGCGATCGACCAGACACAACTACTTGAAGCTATGCAACGCGCCTTGGATGAAGGTATAAATCTCTCGCAAGATGATCTCATTGCTATTTGAGTACCTGCAGAAGCCCTACCGCATCAAAATACACGGCCAGTAATTTTAGAGGTCGGCAAACAAGGCATTGATGAAAATGGTGCTCTTCTTAAAGGCAAGGGATGGTCTCATATTTTAGCGAAGCATGCTCAGCACTTCGTGTATAAGAGGGTGGACGAGGACCAAATTTTGACCAAGCTCTCTGAGGCTTTTCTCAACGAGGGATTCCACAAAGCGGTGCCCTTAAGGAAGAAGGCGTACTATCTAGTCGACGCCGACAGTGTTCCATACCTGATCGCTTCTGTCACAGGCACCAATGGCTACCTGGTGACTGCCTATCCTGAGAAGATCAAGACAAAACAGGTCAAATCCAGGAGCGATGGTACAAAACGGAAGCGCCCAGGACCACCAGCACTGAAGACTACGACAGAGGAAGAGTTCAACGCACAAGATCAAGAGACTCTTCTCGTCTCCTCCAAAATTATGGTTGTACATTGATGTTCAAAAACGCTGCACCGGCCTTTCTCATTTTCTGCCGTTGAATGCTTCTTCACCGATCGAATAGCCGCGGACCTGAATAAGTTTGAGCAGATAGGGGTTAGATCTTGTCATGATGGATGACAACGATGAGAGTAAACTCTTTCGTCAACATTCTCATAAACTCCTTGGGCTGGCGATCGCAATCCAGATACAGGACATATGGCAAAAGAATCTTTACTATGAATCCAAGTTTGGCAAAATCTATCCTATTAACCAAACGACAACCGAGTATTTGTTGGGCAGATGCAAACTTTACTCCCACCTTTCCTACCTATCTCTCCGTCCGACTGACTATAGTTTATTAACAACAAAGTTATAATCTGACCAATACCTGTCGACCAATCGTATACCTGGAGGCAAGTACTCAACTATGACAAGATGACACACAGATCACGCATTGGGGATTTCTCAACTGTCTGTTCTCATATAGCGTCACTCAGAAGCTAATATATAACTTCCGATGCTCGAGAAACGGTCACTAGGTACCCACAAAGATGAAGAAGTTTACAATTGAGATTGGTCCAGTTATAATGCAAAAAACGACTCGCATCAAAAAGGGCCGAGTCGGGAATTGAACCCGAGACCTCATCCAAATTACACGCACGCGTGTGGGAATTTCCGCCCGAAGGATGAATCATGCTACTAGACCACACGGCCACAAGTCAGAAAGATTCTGATCAGCCGAGGTACGAATATGGTACTATATATACTGAACTTTATTCACATTGTGCAGAGTCTTGTCTGACATGTGTCAAATATTATGTACATGTTATAATCACAAAGTATTATCAACGCGCATCAAAGTATAGCTAAACTCCACAGACATCAGAATCGTAATTAGTGATGTATTCTATTTCTCTTGGTCTATGATGACTGATAGTTTACTCGGCCCTCGCTCTTCCGTAATGTCCTTCAACCAATCCACCGTGTCCATGACTGACGGCAAGGAAATCTCGAGCGTCTCTCCGTCCGTGGCCTTTTGTTTCTTGAAATCACGCGAGTACGTGTCGAAGCGCTCAAAAGTCTCGAGCATCTTGTCCTGGATGATGCCCAACAAGACGGAAACGATCCGTTCGTCGTCCATGTACGTCGCGAAAGACTCTCTCCACAATGTAAAGGAGTCTGGACAGCTCGCTCTGAATTTCCTATTTGCTTCCGTCAAGTCATTCGCACTCTGACTTTTATTGCCCATGGCACTTCTCAGTGGGGCGGTGACTGAGTCTGCACAGTGTAACGTCAACGAACCAATGACGAGTCTGGTCTGATCGTCTAATTCTTCTCGAGCGTCAGACATGTTTTCGACTTTACGCGAAAGATAGCCTGCCGCGGACAATCGCGACAGAGTCGATGATGCGAGATTGTATAGAGCCATAGGTGCGAAAATCTCGCTGGTTGATCGATTTGTGAGATCCCAAAACGCCCCGGTGACAGTACTCAAGTCGAGAGTTCCTGGTGCTTGTGCTTCGTTGTACTCAATGTCAAAGGCCGCCAACTGTTCCTTCAGAATCAACAGATGTTTCAGTAGAAAGAGATGACCATCAATTGGCTTCCGGCGCTTGATGATGTTTGAAGCATGTAAGAGACTAGCGATACAAGATCTAACGACTTCGTGGGCAAGGTCATCGAAGATACTGCTCTGGACCAAACGGTAAATCTTCGACAGAAGAGATATGGACACTGAAAGTGTGACATACCACTTTTCGTACAGTACAGCGGAGTTGAGGCTCTCCAGATCACTAGGTCTTTGCGATGCAGGCGTGTTTCCATTGGGCGCGGCATGTTCCCCATTGGTGACTACAGACGAGAGATCGAGTTGACTTTCCGGCTGGACGTTGGCAGGTGGCTTCTGCGATTGTTTCCTACTTTTCGGGAGGTTGCCAGGATAATTGAGATCCTTTTCAGTTGGCTTATAGCCTTGAATCTCGTTTATGACAACACCTTGAGCGCGAAGCACTATTCGATTTTGTATCTCATTGAGTGTAGTGGAAAGTATGGGGGTCATATCAAAGATGACTGATTCCTGATCTTCAGATAGGTTGCTACATTGAGCCTGCATACCACTACAAATTTCGCACAAGACGCTTAGAGACGATTCGGTAGCTATGCGAGGTCTTATGGCATCCGTGAAGTATTGGCCGAGCGCAGCGAGATAAGTTCTGAATTCTTCATGTCCAGTACTGAAAAAACTTTCGAATAGTTCTAATTCGTCTAGTGCAAGTATTCGCATGAATGATATAGTGGAGGTACTGAAAGTGACAAAGTCTGTGACTGTAGCAAGGTCCTTGAATGTGTTGACAATCATGTCATGAAGCAGTGCACTTCTGATACTGAAATAAAGTAACCAGCAATCGTTTAGAAGTGACCAGTACTCTTCGTGTTTGCGAATCGCATCCTCAATATTCCTTACGAGCGGTCGTACTAGGTGCACAGCTGATCTAAACTTTGTATAGAGCAATGCGGATTGGGTGTTTTTGTTCATGGCATTGACTTGAGTTCGGGCTGTGATATCATTGCTGATGTCGCGCATGCTCGAAGAAAAGTAGACACGAGCCAAGGTCAATGCTTTGGTTAGTGCTTGTCTGTATTCTCTTGTGTAGAATTCTGCATCACGATAATCTTGATGGTGCTCGAGAAAATCTAGACTAGACTGCAGCTTGATCAGAATCTCCTGGTATGATGTTTGAAGCACAAGCTGGGAGCCAGGCACATTCAACAAGCGATTGGCCGTTGTCAAATATGAGAATTGCTGAAGTGAGTCCTTGATATTGTCTGCTAATATTTGCAATTTCGATTCTTCCGTTTGTAAATTGATACATGATGTTTGTAACGTAGAAGTCTGTTCCTTGACAGTCTGGAATCCGTTTTTGATGTCACTCAGCGTCTTGAGAACTGTGCTTGCATGAGCGAGAATGTTTCGGCAAGACGCCAATTGAGCCGAATTGGCGTCCCGAAAAGACAGGAGCTCTGCGTCCTCAAGATCGTCTTGGCTTTCTTCGAGCGGCTTCGCAACACAGTCTGAAGAATCATGACCAGTATGTAAGGTGTTGACATACCATATCGGGATATCGAGGGCTTCATAGTCGGTGGACTTTTCCTGGTATGGAGTAGATTTCGCTTTGTAACCTGCTTCTGATCTTGCTCGCCTTCTCAATGTCGCTTTGGGGGGTTTTCTGAACCCCACTGGCTTCAGAGGTTCTGGGAGTAATTTCGGCGAAACAGGACGCAAAGACTCAGTCCGTGTATCTTCGTGCGTAACATAGGAGAATGCATATTCGTCCATGTATATTGAGTATCTCTCACAGGCTGACGATCAAGATCATTCTCAGTCAGTAGCGATGTGTGCTTCTATATTATAACGTAGTAGATGAGCCATGAGAATACATTTCCTCGTGTTGTGTATCCGCGTATATGCTGATTAGTGTCAAGAGGACACGGCAGGTAATGATGCTTCAAGGTTGGTATCGTATCGTTGGTTGTTGCTTGGTGGAGCCAGCAGATTGAGCTGTTGCGGCCAGAATTACCGCTTTCGGGCATCTGCTCCACACACACAAGAAACCCAACTCCAGAACCAGAATCACTTACACTCTTCTGTTCTACCTATACTGTACCTCTTCTTCAAGTGCGTCATTTTCCGTCTTTGCAGCTTTTGATACTTTCTCATAGAGATACAGATGAGTTCATCCACCAATACCAAAGCAAAGCCTCTAGGTGATGGTACGGTCAAGTACAAGCAGCCTTTCATAGTGTTCAGTGACTTCGACGGGTAAGGCCGCTCCTCGCAATCTTGCATTCAAGCTGATTGACTCAGCACAATTACCCTGCAGGACAGTAATGATTATCTCACAGACAACATTGGTTTCGGTAAGGAAAGGAGAGTTCACTTGAACCAGGAGGTTCTACATGATCGTATGTCATTTCGAGCATCATTCGATGAAATGCTCAAGTCGGTCACGACTCCATTTCCGGAATGTGTGCAACTGCTCTTGGACAATATCAGCCTTGACCCTGGCTTCGCCAGCTTCTATTCTTGGTGTCTTTCCAAGGATATTCCGGTCGTCGTGCTCAGTTCGGGAATGCAACCCATCATTAGAGCTCTATTGACAAAATTGATCGGACCTACAGCAGACAAGATCGACATCATCTCGAATGATGTCGAGATTCACGAGGATGGTTCTTGGGACATTGTATTCCATGACGAGTCCCACTTTGGACACGATAAAAGTCTCGCAATCAAGCCTTATGCAGCACTCTCGACACCACCGACCATGGTATACTGCGGCGACGGCGTTTCTGATCTGTCCGCAGCTCGCGAGACTGATCTTCTCTTTGCCAAACGTGGTCGAGATCTCGTGTCCTACTGTATCAAAGAAGGCATGCCATATACAGTCTTTGATGATTTCAAGGACATTCACGAAACTGTGGAGCAATTAGTTACAAAAAAGGTCACCGTGGCAGAGATTGTGGCCAAGAACTAAAAAGAACAAGCTGTAGTGTGTAAATGAATTGCGGGCTGGCCCGATATAATCTATAGACCGAGAGATTGTCAATAAAGCTTGTTCATCGTGCTATTCATGCTGGATTAGCACGCGAGCCCTGTGTAACTGGCTTGTGTTGTGGGAATGATAGTCTGTGTTGTCCGATACACGCCTGGGCTGCACACCATCAAGACTGCTCAATGCTCTTCACACTGCTATAGCATGAGTGTCGAAGATAATCAGTACACAAAGTGTCGCGACCTGTCTCAATCTTTGATTGTATCAGGTGTACTTTTATTGCTCATTCGCCTGGATCGATCGACCAATAAAGCATGTCTACCGCAGTATGCAGCTATGCTGCGGGGAAGCTGTACATCCTGTAGTACTCTCCTTGTGAATGTTCTGCAGTGTCATAATAGACCTGAAGGCGGACTTGATCCTTCAAAGTCCTACATAAATGCCCACGACTTACGCAGCAGTTTCCTGTGCTTGAGCTTCCTGTTGTATGCGTATTATTTCTACTTTGACCTTTTCAGCTTCGCCTTGTATCTTTTTGATTTCAGCTTCCACTTTTTCAGTCTCCTGTTTCAATAATTCTATTCGTCTGGCAACATTTTGATTCGCTTCCACTGAATCTTGCTTGACTAGGACAGGTCCAATCAGCTTGTATATCGCGGCGTCTGGCTCAAGGATATCAAACTCCTTCGTTGATCAGTATCATACAACACAAATTTCGCAGGACTTACGGCTTTGACAGATTCGTTCTCCTGTGATTGCGACTCCAACTTTTGTCGAGATTCCACTGTCGTTTGTAGCCTCTGTTGAATTGTCTGGAACTTCTGAGTCAGCGCAGCTACTTGCTGTTGAGGAGTGGCCATTCGAATCGATCCACTTGGCTCAGCAATTCATGTAGATACATGCTGCGAAATTATAGAGTATGAACTACTAGCTCGATACCATACGGTGTATTGGAGCTTGTTCTTTCAATAAAAGACCGTATTAGTCGTATGTGAAACTACCAGAAGCCGGCTCCATAATCCTGGAGTGGTTTGGGAATCGCAGGACTCCTACAGTAGGTAAGTCCTCCTAAGGTGCGACTCATGGGGATTTGGCTTCCTTGCAAGCGCATACTCGAGTACCTGGCAGCGTGTCTTCTTTCCTGTGGACTGTACATGCTCAGACGAGTCTCACTTAAGGAAATCTCTGTCAGTCCTCTCTTCAGCACAGTTATCGATTAGCCCGCCATATGTCAGACAAATCAGAAGCACCCTTTGGACGATGGGAGTCTCCAATCACGATTGACCTCCTGACCGGTTCCACGATCTCGATAGATGATCTCCGGGTGCATAATAGTGGCAAATTATACTACACCGAGAGCAGGCCATTTGAGGCTGGTCGTTCGGTCTTGATGACGATGAATGGCACAGCAAAAGCATCTGAAGTGCTGAGCAAAGATTCTGATGTCAAGACCAAGGTTCATGAATATGGCGGCATAGCTTTTACTTTAAGTACAGGCGTCGGCTCAAACTCCTTGGCTTACACCGAGAAGAAAGACTCCAGGATATATCATGTGGCTGACTTAGATCACCCGAAGGACGTCAAAGCACTAACCGCTCCGGCAAAACATCTACGTTATGCTGAGCTTGCTTTTCACCCCACAGCCGACCTGCTAGTAGCTGTTTGCGAAGACCACACTATCGATGAACCTTCAAAGGTCGAGAATTATCTAGTGGTTATCGATATCACCAAGCAAAGTACAAAAGTTATTGTTCGTGGAAATGATTTCTACTCGTATCCAACATTCTCTCCTGATGGGAATGCTCTGCTATGGAAAGAGTGGTCACACCCAAATATGCCTTGGACCACGTCACAGCTCCTTGTTGCTGACTTCAATGTTCTCGAAGGATCAATTAGCAATCGTCGAACAATTACCACGGATAAAGGCCAGGCCTCGAGCGCAGTGACACAGCCTCGATTCACAGACGATGGCACCATAATCTATTGCTCTGACAGCAGCGGATATCAGCAACTTTACAAGAGTCTTTCGCCGTACACTTCTGCTACTACTTTGACGTCTCATATACCAGGGGATTTTGCTGACAATGACTGGAAATTTGGGAATGCCTCATACGCGCTTGACAACAACTCTAAAGAAGTGGTTGCAAAATACCATAGTCCACTTGCTATGCCACTACTGGCGCGTATCAATCTCGACAGTGGCGATTTGAAACCAATTGAGCATACCTTTTTGACTATTGATGCTATAGATATCGCGCCGAACATCGAGAACCAATTGTATATCATTGGATCGACACGGGAAACAAAGGGCCTCTTTTCGTTTAATGATAGAACAGGAGACTTGGTTGTCCTGAAATCCCTCGTTGCTGGTTCCGCGATTGATTCAAAGTTCTTATCTCTCGCACAGCCGCTTAGTATTCCGACTTCGAATGGCAAAGGAACTTTCGCCTTTTATTATCCTCCTACATCACCAATCCACCAAGGACCTAAAGACACGCTTCCTCCACTTTTACTGAGAGTGCATGGAGGCCCGACTAGCTTTTCACCTCCAGTGACATCTCCTCAAATATCGTACTGGACGTCTAGGGGATATGCAGTGTGTATGCTGAACTATGGTGGTTCTTCCGGCTATGGAAAGTCTTTCATGCAATCCCTTGATGGTCAATGGGGAGTCGTGGATGTCCATGATGCAGTCGATGCCGCTACGTGGTTAGGCAACAACAAGTACTGTGACAAAGACCGAATGGCTATCGATGGAGGATCAGCTGGTGGATATACTGTTCTCGCCGTGCTTGTGCAATCCACTGTATTCGCGGCCGGATGTAGTTTGTATGGTGTCTCAGACCTGGCAGCCTTGGCCAACGATACACACAAGTTTGAGTCTCAGTATCTGTTCAAATTGGTGGGAGGCACGCCTGACGAAGTGCCTGACATTTATCGTGAACGAAGTCCGCTATTCCATGCCAAAAATATCAAGAGTCCTGTTATGCTACAACAAGGTACAGAAGATCGTGTAGTACCAATAAATCAAGCAGAGAAGATGGTGGATGAGATCAAAAGTAATGGAGGAACGGTTGAGCTTCTCGTATTTGAGGGAGAAGGACACGGCTTCAGGGGTGAAAAGGCACAACGAGCAAGCTTGAATGGAGAAACTCAATTCTTCGAAAAGTACTTGCGTCTTTAAATGTATGATATTCGACGAATCTGTCTGTCGTCGCAGTGTCGGAACTCGCCACTTGAGCGCCTAATGGCAGTAGTCTTTTGGCGTCACCTTAAACTCGATTACTGTCATTGGCTTGTTGGGCATACACGATTGTTTCATGATCGCTGGGAAGTCATGTCCGTAATAATGGTGCGATTTCTGACAGATCATGCCAGCAGAGTGCATCATTGACCCGTCATGAGCGTGGCATTGCATGTAGGCTCCGAACCAGCCGCTTTTGTCGTTCTTTCGTAGCACTGGTGGTCCCATTCTGAAGTAATACATGTCTGCAGCTGGCCAAAAGTCGTAACGAATGTGTCCATTCAACTCGGGTGGTTTTTGGCCGTAAGGTCCGCAGGTATAGACCGAGCTCACTCCCTCCTCATGTGTCAATGAGCATTGCCGAATTTCGTCCTCGAACATAGGTTTCTCGATGTAGCAGCACTTGGGTAGTGCTTCTTTTGGCATTGGACCTTCCGCGGGCAATGCCACAGCTGAGACCATTGTCATGCCCAGAATGTAAGGAATGAGGGTCGTGAATGCTACCATAACTTAGACTGTATCTTGTCTTTTAGCAGGAATGGTTTCCAGGTTTGTACACGGATTGGAGTGCGCTCTTATAGTCCATGCTCGAAAGCAGAAGAAAGGAGTCACTGCACATTGAACGACACTTGACTTATGGATAGTTTGGATCAAGTACTTACATACACACCGCAAACAGCAATATTACACTTCTGTCAAAGTCTCCAATATATTGGACGCAAGAATCTAATTTATGTCGGAAGCGCTCTTTCAATACAGATGAAAAGCTTTGAGGAATATCAGTATCTGTCCTCATATTGCCTTATCGAACCATGCGATTGCAGATACAGACAGCTCGGGACTCGCATAAACTAGTGTTCATACATACTCTTGTATATTTCTACAAGTTTTTGGATTTTCGGACAATAAATTGATGCTCATGCATGGAACCGTCAATGAAAGTACACTAAAAAGTCCTCCGGAACTGTCCTTGCATTGGATCACAAAATTCGAGCATTTCAAAAATATTGCCATCTTGTACCAATCTACAACTTCTGAATCAGTCCTCAAAATCACATGGTCGGACGTTTATCATCTACAAATAGATTCATTGTTACCATTCGGCCCGATAACTGTGTCTGATTTAGCTGTGTGATAAATTCACCGCAATTGGATAATGCCACCTCGAGAGATTTGTACATCTACAGGCTGTATCTTCCGCGGAATTAAAACGATGCGGACTGAATGTCACCAAGGCTGCAATGATACTCCGCCTTAGCAATACTTGGCGTTATCACGTTTGGCTTGTGAGTGTATTCTGGCCAACAGTAGATTTGTACGAGGCGGAGTCAAAGGATTTCAAAAAAACGTAACCAAAGACTTGCGAGTTGCGATCGCCGGAAGATGTCCAATGCCTACTGAATCCTTTTGTCAAGATTTACAAGAAAACTCAGCTCGAGCCCTCTACTCTGAAAGACTGGAGAAGACTTGGTCCTCGTTCAATCCATCACTATTAATTTCTGTAACGAAACACAACCAAAGTCGCGCGAAGATGACGTTGATAAAACGAAATCATCACAACGATCACTAGAATGATCCTTGAGGCCATTTTTCGATACGTCCTCGCAGACATAAAAGCCCTCGATCGTGCTCCTCAGGCATGAATTCAACCACTTTTACAAACTTCTTCGAGCATCATGTCGAGCATTATTCGAACTGGAACCCGAACTCCTCTCTATGGTCTACTCAATACAGACATCGCCTCTCACAGTGAGTCTAGTCTCTGCCCATCCTGTGTATCGGTGACACCAAATCAATTGAGTCCTTTGTCCGAGAACTCACGTCACTTATCTCAGATCGTCCTTCATCAAGCTAGGGAGGAACTTAACAAGACATCACCAAGAATGCTAGTACAGACTCCTTCTGGGCCAATTCAGGCATACCTCAAAGCTCGATCTCTAGGCATGGACTCGGTCAAGCTTACCAAGTTTGAATCGATAGAATTGTGCCAAACTGAATTTGAATTTGAGCGTTTCTGCAGCAGGCTGTCCTCGAAGCTCGACATATTGCAAGCCAACTTGTGGGACTCGGGAGTTGGTGGCTCTTCATCCGGTGTCGAACTCAAGCTAGACCAATCCGTCCTGTCATCGATCACCATGTCGCGCCCCTGGTCAAAGCAGGAACTATCTCATATCAAGTGCTACCTCGAAGACAAATACACTCTCGGACAAGATTGGCAATTATTCATTGAACTCGAAGACTCCTGGAATGGGCAAGGCAATTTCCGACCACGAGATGCAGGCTTCATCAAGCTTTGGTATCGCTTGCAGCATCATCACACACAAAAGTTGAGTGCCATTCCTCAGCTCTGTAAGGATCGCATGGCGGCAGCAGCTCGATCCAAGTATGAGGCCTTGCAGGCAGCTACATATGAGCTGGAAACTTATGGTGGAGTATCAAGTTTGAGCGGCAGGAGTTCGCCAGAGGTATCACAGACATCATCCACCACCAAGATCTTACCCAACATTGTCTCGAGATTGATTGAAGCCGTTAGTGCTCGATTTACCAGTCAAAAGAATACTAAACAAGCTTCAAAGATTTCTCAGACACTTTCGAGAATGAGCCAGCTCGACTCTTACTTTAACTCTTTGCCAACGAATATGCCGCTGTGCTAAGAAATCATCAGATACTACTACTACCACCACTACCACCACCACCACCACCACTACTACTACTACTACTACTACTACTACTACTACTACTACTACTCTTTTTGATAAGCTATAGAGAGTATAATCGTATTGATCCCATTTCTCCTTCATGCATTCTGTTGCAGGGATTGAAACAAGGTTTTGCACCTCCAACCTTTTTTTTGTGGAGATGTAAATTTCTGATTTTTGAAATTACGCAAACTCAAATTATCAATATTATTATATACTTGTTTTGTGTACATTTTTTACCGAATCATGTTCGTGCCAGGATCTTGACAGAAGCACAGTCCAGGATGAGTTTTTCATTTGGCTTCGATGGCGAAGATTACTCGGACGACGAGTCCCTTTCAAAATCAACCACACAACTCACCCTCGACTCGTCCACTCCAGTGACAAATCCCACAGAACGAGACGTCCCTAGTGATCCAGTCCAATCTCATGCTTTGGCAGACTTGGTTCAATTTCTTCCTGCATCAATATCTTATTCAACTTTGACTTTGAACGATGGCACGTCGATTTCTCGTCGAGAGTTGTGGGACATTAAACACCAACTCATGTCGGGCGATAGTGATGATGATGACGGGTCAGAGGAAAAGGTGCTTCGGTTCATGGGTTCGGACGATGTGATTAAAGGAGTCTACGAAGGAGGATTCAAGACGTGGGAATGTAGTCTCGACTTGACGAACCATCTCTCCACAACCACGCAATACCTCTCGTCGTCGTCGTCCTCGTCGTCCACATCATTGAAAGAGAGGACGACGGTGGTGGAGTTGGGATGTGGGACGGCGGTTCCGTCGGTATACGTCCTCAATAGGGCGTTGCGAGAGGGATTACCGTTGATGTTGATTGTGCAAGACTATAATCTCCCCGTTTTACAATTATCCACCGTTCCCAACCTCTTTCTCGCGTGGTACCTCTACACGAATCGACGCCAGACGAGGACGGACACCGAGGAGGAGAAGGGTTTGGAAGGCGAAATTCGAGTCACGAAACAGGATGGACTCGACTTTTTGCGGGATTTACATGATAAAGACATTACAATCGAGTGTTTCTCTGGATCTTGGTCTCCTGAATTATGCAATTCAATGACAAAGGCGAATTTAATACTTGCTTCGGAAACGATATACTCTACTGCCAATCTACCCATCTTCACCTCCGTCATCAAGGACTGTTTACAACAAGATGGAGTCGCACTGGTCGCTGCCAAGTGCGTCTACTTTGGTGTCGGCGGAGGAGTGGAGGAATTCACGACAGAATTGAAGAGACAGGAATTACACAGTGACCATGTATTTAGTAGCAAAGACGGCGTCAGGCGGACAATCATGCGCATATCGCGGCATTAGCAAGGTAATAGACGAGAGATGGGCTCCTTTTTGAAAAATGTAATAGTATGCATTTGTTACCTCACCGACCTCTGCCTCGTCCCCTCAGTGCGCGTTGAGCTGCTCCAGGCGGCAATCCACGTTGAGGACCTCCGGCCACATCGTTCTGTTGATTCTTGATGGTTTCGTCGACACTCAATATGATTGTGGCTGCTTCCGCCGCAGAACTTATGGCATTGATCTTGACACTCGTGGGCTCCCAGACAAAGTTGTCAAAGTTGTTGGCGACAGACTCTGAAGCCATGTCGACTCCCATCCATATTTCACCCTTGGCGTGATGCATTCTCAGCTTGTTTAGAATGTCGGTCGAATCGAACCCTGCATTATCACATAATTGACGTGGAATGACCTCCAATGCCTTTGCAAAGGCACCAATAATCAGCTGTTGCTTGCCAGCAAGTGTGAGACTGTATTCCCGCAAATATCTCGACAACTCCATCTCAATCGCTCCTCCTCCAGCGACAATCTCGCTATTCTTGATCGCTCGCTTGACAATCATGATGGCATCGTGCAATGACCTCTCAACTTCCGCGATGAATTGTTCCGCCCCACCACGCAATATCAGTGTGCAGGTCTTTGCCGAAGTACATCCCTTAAACAAATTATAACGCTCTCCACCAACCTGTTGCTCCTCGAATGTTTCGCAGCTTCCAAGATGTTCGGGGCGGATATCAGAGCATGTAGATTGCACTGAGGCTCCTGTCGCCTGTGTGACTCGTGTCAGATCGTCATTGGCCACACGTCCGGCACAAAATATGTCACGGTCAGCAAAATATTGTGTTGCGAGGTCACCAATTGGCAACTTTGATAGGATAATCTTAGCTCCTGACTTTGCCAGTAATTCGAGCTTATTTATGATGATTTGCCATTCTGCATCGACAATTGCATCGTACTCGGAAACCTGCTCGACACGGACCTCTGCATTGTCCTTCTCGGCTTTCAATTCGAGTTCAACATTTAGACAAGCGATTTTGGGATTTTTGAATGACTTTGGTTGTTGCCCAAATCCTGCATATGAAAAGGTCTTTTGAAAAGCGACACCGTCGACAAATACGGAGTCTTGCATACCTCCTCCAGCCACTTTCTTGATCCCAATCAGATTCTCGTTCAGATCGTCTTGGTCCAGCGTTAGTACAGCGTCTACCACCATTTTCGTAAAGAACGCTTCATTCGCATGGACTAATTTTGAAGACATGGCGGTCGACGCGCATCGCATAAGTAATTGTCGAAACTTGACAGCATCACTTTTGTCGACCCGCACAGCAATTTCTTTAATCTTGTTGACCGCCAACTGTGCGGCTTTCCTATATCCTTTTATAATCACCTGTGGGGATACACCATCTTCGACAAATCCTTTAACTTCCTTCAACATCTCTCCTGCAAGCACTACGACAGATGTCGTACCGTCCCCAACTTCTGAATCTTGTGCTCGGGCAATATCGACAAGGGTTTTAGCAGCAGGGTGAACAATGTCGAGAAGTTTCATTATAGTTGCTCCGTCATTCGATATCGTCACGTGTCCTTGAGCATCGACCATCAACTTATCTGCACCAAGAGGGCCTAAGGTCGTTCTTATAGTGTCTTGGACAGCTATACATGAATTGATATTTGATATAAGTTGTCCGCGACCTTGACTATTGTCAGTACCCTCTTTCAGCACTACGTTGTTAGTGGATATATAAGTATAGCAGACTCTAGCTTACCGATCACGGGAATTTGATTCATGATGAAGGAGTATTGATGCCAGGATAGAGGATCTGGGACGATATCTTATGGATACCACTTATGCTGTCCAGGACGAATTAGTTTCTCTGAATTTGTCGAAACGCGTTCATGGCAACCAAATTTCTACCCGCGACCACTTTTGATTGTGGAGAAATTGATTCAAACAAGACAAACAGAACGTTTGCGTCTCATATCAGGGCATGAACAAGCTCATTCAGATTCGTGCTGTGTTTCGATCGTTGTCCACCGTGTATCTACAGCCTTGAGATGCTCTGATGAAGGTCACTATCAAGTGTGAGCAACAATTCTAGCCTGTCTTCACTGAATCTGACCTGCTTTTCAAGCTTGGCATGCAGTCGCAGTTTGGCAGTGGGACGTTGCGCAGGACGATGTCTGTGGTATATGTCGAGTGGCCTACGATGGGACCTGTTCCGACTGCAAGATGCCTGGCGACGACTGTCCATTGAGTAAGGATTCATCTTATCACGGTTGCTTCAGAAGCTCACATTGTAGTCTGGGGAAAGTGTACACATGTCTTCCACATGCATTGTCTCTTCAAATGGCTCAATAGTGAGGGGTCAAAACAACAGTGTCCGATGGACAGACGTCCGTTTGTGCAAGAGACCGCGCCCACGACGAAACGTCAATAACAATGCTTGGCAAAAGCGAATACAAAGACATATCAGACAAGACAAGCATTTCGATTGCTCTGATTTCGTGAAGAATGTCCAGTCAGTGACCTCTGCAGTCAATCCGATCATTTTCTAGGATGATGTGATCAGTGGTCTGCAAGGATATCAGGCGAAGACTGTTAAAATTGTTCAACAACGCATATTGATGTCATTGCTTACACGAAACTGCAAGCATGAGTTACACAATTTGAAATGATGCAGAAAATAAATGTTTGGACGTTCTGAAGACGGGAGATACGGGCGCTCATCTAGTTTGCGATTGTGAGTTTTGTGTTGACCAGCCGACGCCGGGCAATTTTCCGCACAGTAGTCAGAATACCCGGGTGCTATGCATAAGTCTGAAGGTCGAGTGTCTGCCTCAGCAATTAGCGGTGCTTTTTGAGCGCGTCATGGTGTCTAATCGACTATAAATTCGACTGATTTGGAGGAGACGTTCGAGGAGGTGTACATGGACGCGGTTCTCTTTTGGATGGGCAACATTACTGGAAATGGTTCGTCCTTCTCAGATCCATGAACTCGTACGATGTGAGGTCCATCATGGTATGGCAAGCGCGACCAGTCACTTGTTTGCATCGTCAGGGCAAGTATAATCTGCTTCAATGAGATAGACTTATGATACACATAATCATATATTGCCCTATTTCGTATCCTGAAACTCAGAACATCCATAACCTTTCCCCACACAATTGCTTCTCGACTCGATTAATCCATTGATCAAGTCTCCTCTCGTGTTACGACTGATTTACTCTGAGCCATCTTGACAACTCATAGTATACTACATGAGTCAAGATGATTTTGTGAATTTGTGAGTCTTGAAAGAGCTGATTTGACTCAGATGACAATCTGGTGAGTACGAGTAATACGACAAATCTGCGCCTCTGTGGATTTGTTGATTTCTCGCTTTCAACACGCGCGCGACTTCCCTTGTCCACACACACACACACACCGTTCATTCCCTCTCTTTAGAACAAAACAATATTCGACCAGGCTACGACAGTACAAGCTCATCTGCTGCCGTTGGTTCTTGGCGTGGCGCTCATATAATGTCAGCTAGGCCCTCTCGACGGGCAGCTGTAGCACGGAAAAAGATCATACAGAGCGATAGCGAAAGCTCGGAAGTAGAGGATTCCCAGGCGACCCCGAAACGCGAGTCTCGCAGGACGACTGTCGGCTCTCGGGCATCCTTCGACGATGAGTACACTCCTCGGAAAGCACGACAATCCCTTGCAAAGACGCCAGCAACAAATAAAACAAAGAAGATCACGACCGCCAGCAAGAGAGCACCACTGTCTGAAAGTAAGAGTGGGCTAGCACAGACTCAAATCCCATGGACTGTGACAAAGGCGCGACAGGACGCACTGAAAGCCGACAAGGAGGATAAGGATGAGCCTTCGATCATCAACGACTCGCAAAAGGAGAACTTGCCCATGCCAGGATCGAAATTTCATCTGAAGGCCGAAGTTCTGCGTCCGCCGACCTTGCCACTCAATACTTGGCAACATGCAAGAACTACAGCTGCAGCGATACCCGAAACGGAGACCGCCGATGCTGTTAGCGAAGTCGTGCCAGAGATACCGTCTGGTCCAAAGACACGTATAGTCATCTCGAAATTGATTCTTGAGAATTTCAAATCCTATGCAGGCATCCAGCGCATCGGGCCTTTTCACAAATCATTCTCTGCTGTAGTCGGTCCCAATGGTTCGGGTAAGTCGAATGTCATAGATTCACTGCTATTTGTATTTGGCTTCAGAGCGAGTAAGATGAGACAGGGCAAGATTTCAGCCTTGATTCACAACTCCACCGCCCACCCAGATCTTGGCTACTGTGCTGTGGAAGTACATTTCGAAACAATCTTCGACACGGACGATCCTGACGACTATCGGGTCGTTGAAAACAGCTCGATTGTGGTGGCTCGAAAAGCGTACAAGAACAATTCATCAAAGTACACTATCAACGAGCGGGAATCATCCTTCACGGAGGTTACTACACTACTGAAAGATCGAGGCATTGATCTCGACCACAAGCGATTTTTGATTCTGCAAGGTGAAGTCGAGTCGATAGCTCAAATGCGACCAAAAGCGGCGAACGAGCATGACGACGGATTGCTCGAGTATCTCGAGGACATCATTGGCACATCAAAATACAAATCACCGATTGAGGGTGCTCTCGAAAGAATGGAAGCTTTAAACGAGATCTGTCAGGAGAAGAATGCCAGGGTCCAGATTGTAGAGAAGGAGCGGGCTCGTCTCGACGAGAAGAAGGATGCAGCTCTGCAACAGATTCATGCTGAAAACGAATTGACAGTCAAACAATCGTCTTTGTACCAGCTTTTCATTGCCGAATGTGGCAAGAACATTGACATGACACAAGAAGTAGTTACTCAGCTGCAGGGCGAGCTGGATGACGGGGCTTCCACGCATAAGGGCAACGAGGAACTAATCAGTTCCCTGGAGAAGAAGCAAAAGACAGCACTCAAAAATCAGGAGGAGTTGAAGGCCTTGCTCGCCAGATATACAACGGAGGCGTCCAAAGCAGAGAAGCAAAGTGTATCATTGCAAGAGAAAATCAAGCATTTATCCAGTAAGCAGAAAAAATTGGCAAAAGTAAATGCTGCCTCCCAATTTTCTCTGAACGAGAGCACCTTGCAGGTCGACAATGCAACTACAGAACTTCAGAAATTCCGAGTGGAACTTGACTCTCTTGGTCTGGCCCTGAAGACTGAGAATCTGGCATTGAACGAGATTCGCTTATCTTTAAAGGACAAAACTCAAACCTTTACAGACCAGATCGAGATTAAGCAAAAGCAGAAGCAGCCCTGGGATGCTCAGATATCCGAGAAAACGTCTGCCCTCGAGGTCGCCAAGTCGGAATTAGATATGCTCAATGAGAAATCCGCGCAAGTGGATAAGGATCTTGAAACAGCCACACAGCAATTAGGCGATTTGCAAAGCGAAGGTATGTCAAAGATAGAAAAGAGGAAAGAGATTGAAGAGTCCCTCAGTGCCGCCAGGGCCTCGATAGAAACCTTGTCTGAGAGACTGTCAAGATTGCGGTTGCTCGAAGCTACTGCCAAGTCCGACCATAGTGGAGCGCGGGACAAAGCAGACGAGGCTCGCTCGAATTTGTCCGCATCAAAGCAGAAAGGTGATGTTTTGGTCGGTCTGACAAGCTTACAAGAGTCCGGCAGAATTGCCGGATTTCACGGGCGTTTAGGAGATCTCGGAACCATCGACGACAAATATGACGTGGCCATCACGACTGCTTGTCCTTCTCTGAATAATATGGTCGTGGAGAATGTCGAAGTGGGTCAGCAGTGTATCGAACACCTGAGACGCAACAACCTTGGCCGCGCAAATTTCATCTTACTCGACAAGTTGCCGACTAGGGTCGAAAATAACGTAAAGACACCCGAGAACGTCCCACGTCTTGTAGACCTTGTCAAAAGTCGTGATATCAAATATCTCCCAGCCTTTCACAAGGTCCTTGGCAATACCGTAGTCGCGAATGATCTTGAGCAAGCTAATCGTATTGCTTATGGTAAGGCTCGTTGGCGAGTCGTCACCCTGGACGGTCAACTCATAGAGGCATCTGGTGCTATGACTGGTGGTGGAACGCGTGTCAGTCGTGGCGGCATGTCGTCAAAACTGGCGTCCAGTGAGACGAAAGAGTCAGTCGCGAAGCTCGAGATTGTGGAACAGAAAAAACGTTTGGATCTCGACAAGATTCAGACTGAAATTGCTCAGCTCGAGATGGAGCTCGAACAAGCCAAGTCTAGTGCACCGGCGTTAGAAACTCAACAGAATATCCTGGCTATTGAGTATGCCGCCGTGGAGAAGCAGGGCAAAGACCTGAAGAAGCGAGTCAAGGAGTTGTCGGGTCAGCAAAAGTCAGCAACCGTGGACACAAAACGTATAGCTGAGATAGAAAGATCTATTGCATCTTTCGAAAAAGCCATTGTCAAGTTGAGGCAGGAGACCGTAGCAATTGAGGAAGAAATCAAGCAGCTACAGGACAAGATCTTGGATGTCGGGGGCATCAAGCTACGTTCACAGCAGTCTAAGGTCGATGGACTGCGTGATCAAATTGAAGCGCTGCAACAGCGGGCAGATGGCAGTGATTTCGCAAAGACAAAATCTGAGAAGGATATGAAGAAGCATTCAAAATCGTTGGAGAATGGTATTGCTGAGCTCTCTGCAGTAGAGGAAGAACTCACGGAAATGCAAAAAGGCTTAGCACAGGCCATACCCGGCAGTACTGCCACGAAGGAGTTGGACGAGACTTCATACGTAAGTTCAGGAGCTCATCGTTGTTATCATGTTCGCAATCTAACACGACCAGGCTTTGGAGGAGTGTCAAGCTTCGCTACAGGAGATCAAGTCATCGCTCGATACTGAATTACACTCAATCAACACCGCACGCGCGAAAGAGCTAGAACTACGCAACAAGCTAGACGATCACAAGAAACGACTCGCGGAAGACAGAAAACGGTCCACTCACTGGCATGACAAGCTTGGAAATCTTTCGTTACAAGAGTTGTCAGAACACTTCTTACCGGAAGGCACTCCAATTCATACCTTGACAGAACTCAGTGAGGACGAGCTTCAAGAGCTAGACAAGAACTCTCTGAAGGCAGATATTGCGGTGCTAGAAGAGAGGACGGCGAATGCCCAGATAGAGACCGAAGTACTTGAAGAATACCTCAAAAGGTGCGAAGAACACGCAGAGCGAGCAAAATCGCTGGAGGAGGCTGTAGCTGAGCGCGACCTTGCCAGGAACACGGCAGACGACCTGAGGCGGAGAAGATTGACCGAATTCATGACTGGATTCAACATCATTTCCCTGCGACTCAAGGAGATGTATCAGATGATCACCATGGGCGGAAACGCTGAACTTGAGCTTGTCGATTCCCTCGACCCCTTTTCGGAAGGTATATTGTTCTCGGTCATGCCACCTAAAAAGTCATGGAAAAACATCAGTAACTTGTCTGGCGGTGAAAAGACCCTGTCCTCGCTTGCCCTGGTGTTTGCGCTCCATCACTACAAGCCTACTCCGCTATATGTCATGGACGAGATTGATGCGGCTCTCGACTTTAGAAATGTCTCGATCGTGGCAAACTACATCAAGGACCGGACAAAAAACGCACAATTCATCGTGATATCCTTGCGAAACAACATGTTTGAGCTCTCCGCCAGGCTCATTGGTATCTACAAGACGAGTAATATGACAAAATCAATCGCTATTGAGAACAGTGAAATCACGATCCCGGCAAAGACAGAACCGGCTCAAGTTACTGCAGCTGGCAATTGATTCAGTGTATCAGTTCACGTCCTTCTGTATATATCTTATTTTCCCAAAATTTAGTTCCTGATAGTAAATGTAATATAGATCTATAATGCTCAAGACTCTTACTACTAGAAAATGTACCAGCAGTTGCTGGTCATGAATAGGATTTCACTTTGTGGCCGCCAAGCCCTGCCTAATCTGGACGAGCGGTGAAATGCGACTTCCAATTCCTTTGAGTCACTCTAGTCAACTATACTCGTGTATACATCACCACGACTTGTGAAATTATACACATTCTCTAGCCAGTCGTGTCAACAGCATGACAGGGACATCTAAACCTGAGCTTGATGGCTCCATACCGCGACCGAGCTACTCGCTTGCGACTGAGTTAGTCCACTTTGACCCACCAAAATCAGGCTCTCGCGATCCATACAATGCATCAGTCGCGCCTCTGTATCAGTCTGCGACGTTCAAGATGCCGTCTGCGACGGAGATGGGAGAGTACGATTATACTAGATCAGGCAATCCGACACGTACACAGCTCGAGCAGCATCTGGCCAAAGTCATGCGGGCAAAGAGATGTCTGGCAATCAATTCCGGGATGGGTGCCATGGATGTAATCACTCGATTGTTGAAGCCAGGGGACGAGGTCATCGCTGGAGATGACTTGTATGGAGGTACAAACAGATTGCTGAAATTCCTGAGCAATAACAACGACATTATCGTGAAACATGTAGATACCACATCGATTGAGGCCGTTCGCCCGGCAATTACAGACAAGACAAGCATGCTCTTCCTCGAAACTCCCACCAATCCACTTCTCAAGATTGCAGATATTCCAGCATTGTCAAAGCTGGTGAAATCGCAGAGGCCGAATTGTATCGTCGTGGTAGACAATACAGTCATGAGTCCACTTTACCAGAAACCTCTAGAATTGGGTGCCGATATACACTACGAATCTGCTACAAAATACCTAAACGGACATCATGATGTGATGGGCGGCGTGATAGCTGTCAATGACGCCAAACTCGAAGAAAGACTCTTCGCATGGGTCAATGCCACCGGCTGTGGCCTCGCTCCCTTTGACTGTTGGCTGTTCCTTAGAGGTATCAAGACTCTCAAGATTCGAATGGACAAGCAGGCGGCAAATACACAGGTTGTTGCAGAGTGGTTGGAGAAGGCAGGCTTCAAGGTGAATTTTCCTGGACTTAAAAGTCATCCTCAGTATGAGTTACATGCCCGAATAGCCTCTGGCAATGGCGCCGTACTTTCCTTCGCAACAGATTCCGTGGCATTGTCTGAACATATCGTTTCTGGCACAAAGTTATGGGGTATATCGGTATCATTCGGATCATGCGACTCTCTCATCTCCATGCCATGTCGCATGTCGCATGCCTCGATCGACGCCAAGACGAGGAAAGAAAGAGCATTACCGGAAGATCTGATCAGACTTTGTGTCGGAATTGAGGATGTCGAGGATCTCATCAGCGATCTTGAACAATCCATCAAGCTGGCTAAACACGCAGTGGAGCAGAATGGAGCCAGGGCAGAGGGCGTCAATCATGTCACTCAGGATTAGTGATTTTCGTATGGCCATGGACGATTAGCATCTTTGCATACATATGAGCGTAGACTGAGCAGTAGCACAAATTTACCACACTTGAGCTGGGAATCCACTGCCTATTTGCGAGTCGTTCCCCACGCAAGAATCTCACGCCGAGAAGTGGAGGTTCCTACTCAAACTTGTCCGGTACTTTACGTTCTTAAGCTTCTGTACGCATCACCTCTACGTATCTGTCAAACCACAACGGTCAATAAGGAGTTGAGATCATGTCATCTGAGCAGCCATCCATGGTCAGTCACTTATCATGTGCAGTGGGATGAATGCTGATGGACAATAGCTGGAGAGCGTCAAGCAGAAAGCCACAGAGTTTGTGAATGAGACGATCCAGAACGAGACTTCACCTGCAGAAGGTGCCGAGACGACGAAGGGTTCGGAGAAGACGATTCGGGACGGCGAGCAAGTTGGCGACAGGTATGCCACGACAGAAATTAATGGAGCACAACCAAATATTGTCAAATGATGAATCTAATTTACAACTGCTATCAAATTGCCGAAGATTAATCTACATCGATTTATGTACTACCGAGAGTCAGTTTAAATTCTTTTGTTGCCGTGATTGTCGAGAGGGCACGTATGAGCATGGAGGAAAAGTCAGATATTATGTAAAGAATGTAAAATCAGTGTAGGAAAAACTACTCATTGGTAGTGACAATGAATTCTGTATTGCACATCACACTCCATGCTCGACCACAGACGACAACCTGTGAGTGATACTTACCTTGTTGTATATACAGCATGGGATACCAGACTATCGTTGCTGGACAATTTTTCACTTTGTGAAGAAACGTTTTCCATCACTTGCTTTGTGCAGGGACTCGTATTCGCTTTACGACACACCTTGGGCGTGGCTCTGCTCTTCTACGCGCAACTCGCACACAAACTTGAGACGGATAATGCACTCGGAGCAATTGGCACAAGACTGTGCTCTCTCATTACTTTGGATAATTTACGTGATGCTGAAGCATCAATAATATCGGCAGAGTCTCTGCTGCTGCGACATGACCTTGATATAATAATTGACGAACTTTTGAAACTGCGACAATCATGGTTCTCACAAAACCACAGCGCGATGCCTCTAAAGCTCTTCTCACGACACTGCAAGCGCAAGAAGCTGAAGGGCGTAACATCGCAGATGTGTTTCAAGAATTACCGCCGAAAAAGGACCTTCCAGACTACTATCAAGTTGTCAAGAAACCAATGGCACTCGATATCATCAAAAGTCGAGCCAGGAATGGCAAGTATATGACCTTTACAGGGTTCCTGCGCGATCTAGCACAGATGCTCTTCAATGCAAAGCTCTATAATATGAACAAATCGATCATATATGCAGATGCCTGCAAATTGGAAACGTTCTTGAACACCGAGATTGCTATACTGCACAAGTCGGATATCTGTACCGAGCAAGAGCTGCCCAAGGTTGGTGCAGTTCCCGAAGCTAGCGACGATGAAGAGATGGAGGATGCAGGGTCTTCCGATGCAGATGAACCAGAAGAGAAGCAGGTCAAGCTCGAACTCAAGCATGAAACTTCTGCTACTTCGGGCCCAGATGAAAGCAGACTGTCGCCGGATCCATCAAGAAAGCGTGGTCGTCCTCCTAGGGTCGAAAGTCCCGACGAGACTCGCATGAAGAATATCCTCAGGTCAATCAGGAAGATCCAGAAGGATGGTGAAGTGTTATTCGAGCCTTTCGAGAAGCTGCCTGATGCCAAGGAGTACCCTGACTATTATTTGCACATTAAAAACCCAATGTCGCTAGCTTTAGTGAAGAAGAATGTCAAGCGAAAAGTCTACTCGAATGCTGGAGGAATGGAATTGTTCACCAAGGACGTCAAAACCATTTTCCAGAATGCCCAATTCTTCAATGAGGACGTTTCCGATATTCACAAGGATGCAACGTATATTCTAAGTCAGTTGGATGAGATCATCTCCACAGAGACCGCAAGACCTGATACGGCCTATGTCAATCTAGAAGCGCAGGAGAAGTTCAGTAGTCAAAGTGGTAGCATGGTGAAGTTGTCTCGCGTTGCGGTCCCAAAGATTTTGCAAAGAGGAGAAGAATACAAGGTCGGAGACTGGGTCTATCTCGAAAATCCCAACGATCCTCCCAATCCAATCATTGCGCAAATCTTTCGTGCTTGGCAGAATAGCGAAGGACAATACTGGGTTAATGTCTGCTGGTACTACCGCCCCTTCCAGACAATTCACAGAGCTGATAAACTGTGGTATGAGAAAGAAGTGGTCAAGACTGGACAATATCGAGATCATTCTGCTCAAGAGCTGATAGGGCACTGCTACATCATGTATGTCACAAAGTACGTACGCGGTAGACCCAAAGAGTGGGCTGGGACCGAGAATGATTTGTGGGTCTGCGAGAACCGTTACAACGAAGAGCTCAAAACTTACAACAAAATCAAAGCTTGGAAGAGTTGTGTACCGGACGAAAGTCGAGAACAATCGTCAAATTACGAAATGGAAATGTTTCCAGAGCTGAGACAGGCAAAGCGCTTCCTTAGTCCTTTGCTACATCTTATGCCTGCTGATAAGAGCTTGTGGGTCAATCCAGTCGAGGATGGAGAGTCTCCCAAGTGGCCGGAATGCCACAATCGGGGCAGTACGACTGCACCTCCTATCGAAGGCAATATTCTCATCACTGCAGTCCCTTCCGAGGAGAAATTGAAAGAGATCAACGGAGAGCTTCCCAAGGCTGAGCCGATAGTTGTCGCGCCGACACCTCAGAAAGCTGAACCACCTAAAGCACTTGAGAATCCAGCTTCGACAGCGGCACCACTCGCAAAACCACCTCAGGCGACAACAGCAGCACCAACGTTAGCAGCACCACCATCAACGCCATACAACAACATCCCCAAGGCTCCAACTCAAACGCTTAAACAGACTCTGGATCCGCAGTACACTCAAAACACCCTACAGCAAATATATCGGCCAGCTCCAATACCTGCACGTCCAAACGCGACAGGACAAGGTCCAAATTTTTCCGGCAATACTGCTGGCACGCCACCCATCTATGCTACTCCACAATATACCAGAGCGTCGACTTTGCAACAAACTCCCCAACAGACTCCGTATCAACAGATGCCGCGCCAGAATTCCAATAGTCAATATCGACCGCCACTAAATTCCACTCCGATTCTGCCGCCGCTCCCGGCAAACACTAATAAATTAAATTCTCTGGGATCACAAATCAATCCTACGGCAATGATTTTCTTGAATAGTCTCGGCATCAAGGAAGAGACGAAAGAGTGGTTCTTGAAGGACGCAAACGGGGAGATTTTATGGTTTTCTGTGCCTCCGCTAGATTCCATCACCCCTGCGCAAGAAGGAGGGGAAATTACGCATTCGATTAAATATTCAGCTTGGAAGAAACGTAAAATGCATCACTCGGCGATGGAAGTCGATGGTTGATGCTATACATAATTCATGCATAAATGCACTATATTGAGATATCTTTGTGATTTTCTCGGTTTACGATTGATAGTACCTGGCTTCTCGTGGGTAGATGCGCTTATAGAGCGGCATGAGAATGGTGTCGACACCTTGTAATTGTTTATCCCACGTCGTCTTCATGTACCCGTGCGTACCGAGGGGTTCTTTGATGTACCCTACTCGGCCGTACTTGCTCGTCAATTGGATCGCCTTGAAGAAATTCACGTCCTCGCGAGAATGAAACATGTACCGCGCCGTCACTAATTTCTTGTGGATTTTGAAGGGCGTGGCACTGAGGAGGACGCGTTTGATGGATAATCGGGCGTGGTTTATTCCCGCAAAAGAGCCGGTCCCAATGACTTCCAAAGCGACGTTCGAGGCAATTGACGAGGACGATTTCGGTCGGAAAAAGAGGATGGGGACGCCGGATTCGATGATGGCGGGACCGGCGACGGTGCAGAAACTGAGTCTGCCGGGTTGAGCGAATCGTTCGTACCGAACGAGCCCGTTGCGCGTCTTGTTGATGCCTTGGGAAAAGATTGGTTGGGCCATGAATCGGCGATGACCGACTTGAATGAGGACGTCGGATTTTGATTTGATAGAGTCCATTCCAGGTTCCAATTGGATCGTGAAATTGTTGATTGCGCGACAAGTCTCCAGTTCCCTGTTGATCCAAATGACGGTATGGTCCGACTCTAGTTCCAGGATTGAGCGGGGGACGTCCTTGATGTATATTCGTACCCTTGTGCCCATCGGCACTGACCCTTTTGCTTTCAGGATGCGATTGCGCGTGGCCTTGTAGTTGGAAAACTTGACGATTTGACGATACCACGCCGGCGTGTTTGGCTCAGTCTCTTCAGGATCCCACTCTGATTGATGAAAGTCCTTGAGTCCACGGTACTTTCTGAATCGTTCTCTCGCCGTCGTCGTCTCCGGATCGAAATCCACTTCATCGGGAAACTCCTTGTCTTCCGCCACCTGTGCTCGATAGTCTGCCAATTGTCTCGCTTCTTCCTCCTCGGACAAGTCTTGATGTGTCTCCTCAAACTGAGTCGGTGCATATGTCGATGGTGCCACACCACCAATCTGCATTGCGTCGTTGTCGTCGCTCGCATTGCCGTCCATACTTTCATCATCAGACATGTCGGGCTCCTCATCGGAATTTAATGTGTTTTCGTCCGTGATCCAGGTGGCCTGATATTCAGAGGTACCTTTGGGAACCTTCTTCACTACAGGCACTTCTTCCTCACCCTCGTCAAGGTAATAGTGGTCATCTAGCCGCACACCGCGCCTCATTTGGTCCTCTGCCAAAAGATCGTCAGGATCAGGTGCGTCCATGTCCAAGTCCTCATATATAGGCGAGGCCGAGTCTTGCTTATCTGTCGGGCTTGCCAATTCGAGTTCCTCCTCGATTCCAGCCGGGGCCGAAGTGATGCGAGCAATTTGAAAGTCTCCAAAGTTGGGTATATGTACTGTTCGATCTGCGCTCAACGAGCCACCCCTCACTATGCCTTCGACCACGAAATTGCCCTCGACGTCAAAGTCTCTCGTGGAAGGCATTAAATATGTCCGTGATGCTCTCCAAGTTGGTGAATCTGGCACAGTCGTACAAAGTGTTCGTAACATGCTCGTTATTTCCGTGGTCGAGTCCATGACGTACAAACTTGTCGCATGATGAACGGGAAAATACTGTGCCAAGTCGGCCTCCCACGTTTTGCGCAATTCTAAACATCGCTTCTCTGTTCGTTCAATCATGGAGTCTGGGTCATACTTTAGATCGGGGATAACACTAAAATGACTGGGAATCCCCTGACTTTGTAGTGCCCTCAACAATTCTCGAGCGTCAGTGTTGTCAATCAATAATTCGCGCGCAGAGATGAGAAAGATGACGGTATCTGCGATTGATGCGACATCGAGTATGTGAAGTAGGGATTGGGAACGAGGGGTGATGAATTGAAGTCGTTGTTTAAAGTTCTTGATGTGTACATTAGCATTTGCCGACTCTGAGATTGGTTCTTCGAGAAATTCTTGGAGTCCGTTGACGAAGAACTTTGGATTCATGCTGCTGGACAGACTGATAATGGCACAGATTCGTGAGGCCTTGCTCCTGCCATCGCCAAAGAAACCAGCTTGTGCTTTATGCACAGCCTTTTTGTTTTGCTGTATCTGTTTCGCAAGATTTTTCCTGTCTTTTCTTGTGTGTACCTTCTGAACGCATCCGCTGGTCTTTTCCTGCTGTATCTTGCCTTTGGATATGTCCTTTAATGTGCGCGAACTGGCATGCCCAGATTTGAAGGGCTTGTGCTTCTGCTTGGTCGTGGGTCGATGTGAATGCGACATTTATGGGCAGACGAGGCTAATACAGTCGCTATAACAGATGAAAGAAAAGGTAATGACGCCGTATCAGTTCCTAGGTTCGTTGAGAAGGCATATTCATGTATATAGACCTTCTATTCACATCTGATGAAATTGTATTCAGAGACGTTTAAAAAAGTGAAGCCACAGACATCAATCAAAGAGCTCCCACACGAACCTCAGTTTTAGGTTCGAATTTAACGTTGCAATTGGAGGATACTAAACATTCATATTGCTCGTCGCTTCTACTATATGTGATTATATATGGTTCCTCACTCTATGTAAAGATGAAATCATCTCGCCAGAGCGTCATCTAAAAGTAGCTGCTTGTAGTCCACTCCTTCCTTCCTCCACTTCCATTGAACATATGGTTTCAACTCCTTGTCATCGGGTCTGACACTCCTCCATGCCTCACCTGCACAAAAGATTCGATAGCAATCCATAGCATATGGACCACAGCCGGGTAGGTGCGATATCTCCGTGTCTGGGTAGCCAAGCTTCTTCGCTAGGCCTTTCTTCTTTGATGTGGTGCCTGGTACCGGCGGTTGAGCCAGCCATTCTTTCGCTAGTTGAATCAAGCGCTTGGCACGGACATTGAACAGACCCAGAGGTCTGATTGTCTGTGCCAATTCTTCCTGATTTGCTTTACTGAGTGACTCGGCGTCCGGGTATTTTGCGAATAGATCGGCGATGAATGGCCGAGCCCGGTGTCCTGGCGTCTGATTACAGAACATGGCTACAATGAGGACTCGTAACGCATCTGGTGCATATACTTCCTGCAGCAGACCGAACTTATCGTTGGATATAGCTTGTCGATCGGAGATTTGCATCCTATCGATTTCAACTGTCCCTTTGGAATGTACTTCTTGTTTTATTCGTTTACGCTTTCGTTTATTACCAACAGAATCTAATTTCGCGGGATCTTGTGAGTCATTGAAATATGGCGATTTCTTTTTGGTCGTACGTCGTCTCTTCCTCGATATGGAAGCGTCCTTATTGATGCTATCGTCACAATCACCCCTCAGGTATGCTTGAGGCTCTTGTGAATCAAGTCCCTCGACAGCCAATTTGCTTGTCCTCCGACGCTTTCTGTCTGGTAGTTTGACAGATTCACTTTTGATCGACGTGCAACTGCTTGATTCGGGTGATGTTGACGTTACATCGGCCTGTGCAGCCGCTTTCTTGCACAAGTCTGCGAGTCTGCTGGAGCGTCTTCTGAGCTTACTTTTTACCGGCTCCTCCGCTGCGCGATGGACATTATGCGACGTATCAACGCTGGTTGCATCCTTGTTGACCACCAAACCATTTCTTTTCTTCGTGTAGCTCTTAGTACACAGTCGAATTATATCGAGATGTGAAGTGTCACTTCCTGACATCAAGGAACATCCGTGATCGTTGCCGACACGTCGTGTAGATACTTCTGTTTCACTAAAACTACAGTTCGAGGCAGAGCAATTAAGCTTCAAGATGGTCTCGAGTGGCAAACAGATGAGATGAGATGAGATGACCGGCTCCGCATGAACACAAACTCGCGACATTCAGTTCAAGCTTAACTTCTGATGCCTATACAAACACCTGCTCTTGCAATTGTAGGTTGATAAGTACCTTGATGCTTAACAATGAGTTGGAACTTCATAGGCTATACAAAAGGGTTCTAGGTACATAAGGGTTCTAGGCTACATTGTAGCGCTGGAATTGTGATATCGACAAATGTATATTTCAAGTACAGATTGACATTGCAGGATGCATTTAATTCGTTAATCGAGCCTCAGACACTCTCGACACTTCCCTCTTCTTCCTGAAGCTTAGCTAGTTCGTAATCGTCTTTGTAAGGTCTCTGTATAGTAGGATTGCGTGCTTCTCGTCTGACACGGTATGATTTGATCCAGTAGCCGATGAAACCGGAAGTGATGGTGAGAACCACGATCCAGCCGTATGTATACACCAACATCACTCCGCGAGCATCATTACCATGCCAGGATGAACCAGGGAAATGCATAAAGTATGCAGTGAGTGACTCGCTATAAAAGTTCGCAGGCAGAATGAGGACGCGATCTTCGGCAGGACGCTTCTTTTGCTGCCAGTACTTGGCCAAAACACGATTGACAAACATGGGACCAGTGGAGAAGAAAACGGTCATGTATTTTGTCCCGTACCTCATTCTCGCACCTTGTCTCTGCAGACTCGCGCCCAGCTCCAACAAGAATGGATGCCCTGGCCGACTGCCGATGAGGTCGTTGCTCACTCCTGAAGGGACTGTCTTGGGAAAGAAGGCGGGAAACTGGAGCAAAGACTCCATTGATCGGGCACAGCCAATGTCGAGATCAATGTAGATTCCTCCGTAGTGATGTAGGATAAAGTATCGCATCGCATCGACTCGTTGTATCGGATAGGGATACCGATCATATGTCGATAAGAAGTCGGGGTATTGATGCTCGATAAATTTGCGAGCGCTTTCATCAGTCCATAGGATATGCCGCCACTTTTGTGCCTTCTTATGTAGATTTAGGCACAAATCGTGAGCAGTCTGCCAATCTCCCTCGGGAATGTCTTTAGTCTTGTATGTCTGATGGATGATTCGTGGTATTTGCTCGAGTTTGACTTCCTCGGGCGTCGGGGTCCAATTCGCAGCCTTGCAGCATGGCACAGTCTTCAGACTGGCCTTCAAGGCAATCTGGTATCCTGGTGGAAGATCGTGCTCGGAGACTGTATGTACCTTGACAGTCTTGGCAAAGGTTAAAATGTCGTAAGAAAGTGTCGCAATCGCAATCAGCGTGCTCACAAAGGCGATACACAAAGCTACCTGACATCTCCTCGGTCGCAACAATGACCGCTTTGTACAGATCATGCGTTATGTAGCCGTCTATAGCTATCTCGATGGCGCGCTGTGTCGCCTCTATCTCTGATTGTCGTTGCTAGCATAGCTTCATAATGCAAGGAAACTCTAGGTGAATGAGGCAGGTCAAGTTCGTAACAGGAGACTTTACTTCCTCCTTTATGATCTTGTGCCACTGTTTGATACTGATGGACTGATATCCTTAGAGAGCTATATATTGATGAAAGAACAGGCTCGAGCAGGCCGAGCGGGCCAGTGAGGATTGAGGACCTCGACATGCGCAACATGCATGGAGATTCACATGCGGGGCTCGAGGAACCAATTTCCACCTCAATGCGCTACTGCAGCCGCGAGGGCGAATCATACTTTTTCCAGGGGCTAGCAAGTCAAAAGGAGTTCTATACGAACACAGCTGTAGAGAGAGAGGAGAGGAAGAGAAGATTCTGTGGAATTGACGGGCAGAGAGAAGTTGCCCGACCATCTGTTGGCCAACGGGGATTCACTAAAATTGTTTAATTGACACACACTTCGAAGCCTCTCCCGTGGCCGCGCCCGCGCTCCAAGGTTCAGATGGGATCCTCCTCGCCACAACTACATTTTTGACCATTCAACAGATAAAATTCAAGTCATTGTAGTTGTAGTCTTCAGTGAATACAGTCAGGTCGGCTTGTTCCTGGATGCATGTCAAACAAGCGCAGAAAGTTTTCACATGATCACTCTGCAGTCATAATAGACCTCACCGAGTCATCTCCCCGAACTCGCCAGGAATGCTTCGAGGCAATTTCCGACCACGACAACAAGCAAAACATCAAGCAGGACGAATCATCATCTAGCAAGGTCATCAAACCGGGCGATAAGAGGAGAAATGATTCGCCACCGGATGAGAATTGCCCGATATGTCTACAGAACATTACTGATCCTGCTCTGACATATCCGTGTAATCATCTCTATGACTTTGAATGTATTCGGCGCTGGGTAGATCAGACACGGTGCTGTCCATTATGCAAAACAAATGTCGAATTACTCGTTTACGACATTGATCGGGCACATCACAAGAAATATCGTCCGCGCGAAAAGAGATCAGATCTCGAGGGCAATCGTAGCATTGGGGAAATCAGACGTCGCAGGCGAGAAGAAGAGCAAAATAGACGATTTCAACGGCGGCCCTTTGCCAGTCGCCATGAGCCTGCACCCACAGATCTCGAGTCTGAGAACGAGCTGGCACTTCAACGTCGCAGGTATGTTTACAAACACAACCTGTATGCATCGCATGTGGGAACAAACCCCCACTCGAATTTTGCTCCTTTCACGTACGAAGATCTGGCAAAAAATACTCGGAATCTCAAACGCAAGGCGACCATGTTTGTCCGACGAGAATTGCAGGTCTTTCCCTTTTTGGATGAAAACGTAGAGTTTACACTACAATATATCGTGGAGGGCATCCTGACCAAGATGGATATACAGTCAGCAGGCACACTCAAGCTTGTCGGTGAGTTCATCGGTGAGCAAGATGCACGCTTGCTTCTGCACGAATTACGGACATTTCTACGCTCCCCTTTTGAAGATTTACGTAGCTTTGACCGAAGCATGCTGATTCAGTACGCGAGGCCTTTACAGCCAGAATGGGATACCACTGTAGCTAAGGATTAGCGACTATTATCCGCTACATCTACAATGAGTGCTGTACAAACTCCTCAAGGAACAGTATATCAAATATTCACTACCAGTCTATAGACTGCAATGTTGTAGTGTACGTTTCTGAAGATGCTGCACGACACTTCGAGGCTTGTAGCTATAGCTATAGCCAACAATTGCGAATTTCAGTGGAATAGAATTTTATGTTATCATTGAAAGTGAAATTCAACATTTGTGTCACTCATCGCCATCCGAGGAACAACCGAAGCCATTCCCGCATAACTTTATTTCTCATATTTATTCTCCTTCTCATGAATTCAAACTGAACATCATATTCAACATAGCTATAGTTGCACAGTCTTACAGTGGACGTGGTTCGCTCTTGTTGTCGAAAACATAACAACCCTCTCGATGGCCTATAGAAGAGTGAGTAAAGCACGAAGAAAGTCGTCCTGGAAAACAGCGTCCGAACCATCAGCTGGCGTTGCCATCACAATCATAAGTAAGATCCCTACAGGTCGTCCTCGTCGGAGCAACAAAAGGAGACATGTTCGGTCATCGATGAAGATCGCCAACAATTCCTTTTCTCGCAAAGAAAACAAAGAAAATACAACAATTCAGAAAGAGTCTGTTGACAGCACACCATCGACCAACACACTGGTGGAGGCGTCCGTGGGTACTCCGAGCACGGACACTGGACTGCATGAGGACCAAGTTGCTGCACAATCTATCACACCAAGGAAGCTGAGGTCAGCAGGACCAGTCGAGGTAGCTTTGTCAGCCCTGTAGGCTCGCATGAACTTTACTCGATTGACGGGAACAAGCATTCTACCTCGTTCAAAAATCGCAAACTCATGTAGCCATGCACGATACTTCTGCAAAATATAAGTAATCGAGCACAAGCAAAAGAAAACGTGCCTTCAGAGACGCTTATAGCATAACGAACATAGCGGGCCTTGATGTATACTAGGAGATTGGGTGTGAGCTCGAATCTCCACCGTTCATATCAGCAAGTCTCCATGCTGAAACAATCCCACTGGCTCGTCCGTGCATCACGGAGTTGGTACATGGTCATTCGTCTCCGAGCACAGACAGAACTCAGTCCTTGTATAGATAGGGCGGCTGCTTGAATGCCGCAAACACGATTGGAAGTACAATATTCTTGACCAGCCTTACATCGAGAGTATGAAGACTAGTCTTATACAACTTCAACTTCTACAGTTCATTGGCTGCGCCAGTGCCAGCTACTACAACCTGCTTCATGGGAACACCGCTCTATGTTCTGTCGCAAATTCGCTCGTGGGCGGATCATTGCAAAAGACTATTACTCCTACCAGCGCCTTCAACTACGAGGAAGTAACCGGCCGGATCGTGGACTTCAATAATAAAATTCTCTGCACAGAATCGTCTTCAGAGCCAGGAGCTTCGTGGCTCGTCTTCGTGGACTGCGCTACCATCAAGTCCCACAAAGCAACGTGGATCCCCGCAACATTCGACGTTGTCGGTGACGCCAGTGGTCAACCTCACTTTCAATCAAGAGATTCACGAAAATGGTTCTCTTGTGGTGCTCGGGGAGTGGGTCTCTGTTCTGGAACAACACCCAAGTCGGACGGGCTGAAGACAGAGGACTGTGTACAAAAAGAAGTATTTGGTCGCTCACTACCAGTCGCAGTAGTCCCATCAGCCATCGCATTGCAGACGAAATTTCAGGTACAAGTGTCGAGTCTCGTGGGCGAGGCAATGACCAAACCTGCTATTTCTGTCCCCACCCCAGTACTCAAGCCTGCTGATCTGTTGGAGTCGCTCATACACGAGCTGGACTCTGGCATCCTCAAGTCAAGGACAACAGAAGTCCCAAAAATTGCTTCGCGCATTACCGGACAGAATCTATTAGCGTCTGTGGTAACACCAATGCCATCACTGATACCAGTCAATGTGCCTATGAAAGCAACGCGCATCTCTGGTCAGATTCTCTTAGCATCCGTGGTTGCGCCAACATCATCACTAATTCCTGTCAAGATACCCACAGTGGTATCGCGTATCTCCGGACAGAATTTACTTGCGTCTGTGGAAGCACCTACACCATCATTCATTTCGATAAAGACAGCTACATCATTCAAAACGATCGAATCTATTGTCTCGACATATAGTAGCAAATTGGACAGTAAGTCGGCATCCATTGTCAGCCCCTCCGGATTAATAATCACCACACACACTTCGCTGGTCGTCGCAGGAACAGTTGGGACACAAAAGAGCATGACAACAGTACAGACGGCTCCAAGATTTACACAGAACTTGCTCGCAAGTGTCGCTGTTCCAACGAATCCGGCAGGAATCGATTCCATATCGGGACTGAAGACCACGAGCACTAAAGTCGAAGTTCTAAGCACATCTACCACCTCTATTATTCATGCCTCGTTCGCCATGGAAACGAGGATAACAACCTTGTTCTCTACACATTCCGAGAGTGTCGCGACCGTCGTCAGAGTAATCCCCGTTCCAACGACAGACAAATCTGCTACGGCGACTCTTGCTTCATCATCAAGTACACCATTACCACAAATCAGAGTGCCGACGACAGAATTTGGCTTCTCGGCCACTTCGACTGCTCAGCAATGGTTCAACACAACGCAATTGGGCAGTCCTGTAGTCCAAACGAGCTCAGCCGTGAGTTCAGGTGTCGTTACAAACCTCCTCACTGATCCAGCGCCAGTAATTAACAAGGTCGAACTGGCAACTACCCAGATAAGCAAGACTACTGGGTTCACCAGTAGTTCCTTGATTTCATCTTCGAATGCTCAGCTCGTGGACGTCACAAGCACGATTCTGAACTCTGCCACCCCAATTCCGATCTTGAAGCAACTTACGGATACTGCACTATCAAGTACCACAATTGCCACAACCTCAAGATCTGCTTCAAATGTCTCATCGGCTAACACCTATCAGACTTTCTCGATACCAACTCAATCAAACTTGACAAGCATGGCAACTATAACATACTCCAACAAGGTTACAATGGCGACATCTTCATCTTGGGCTGGAAGAGGCTGTGGGTTGTCAATGCTTACCATTTTCATTGCTGTCTCGCTCTGAGTATGAAAAAGATCGCGGGCGATCGATACCTGACAGGTAGACTTTTCATTATTCAGAGACTAGGCATTTCATTAATTTACATGTCCAAATATACACACCTCATTTGCCACTGGTGGCTATCTTCTATAACGGATCAATCAATTCAGTCGAATAGTAGTGTATAGCTTGAAATCTGTTGTCGTGGTGCTATGATAAATTCCCGCATATAATTCTAACTGCAGCTACAATAGTGAAACCCGGTCGATGCCCGTGCGTAGAATAGCATGAAAAAATGTGGACTGCACGGGTGACAATCTCGAATAGTGGGCGGCCCAACAGAGATGAGGTTGACACAGGAGGCAAGAGCATCACGAAGGTGTATGCCACTTCTGCGAACTGACACATGCATGGTTTAGTTCCCATTCATCATGGTTCTGGTTCTGTCTTTGGCCCCAGCTTATGCTCCAACTACAGTGTGCCCCAGCTTACATGGTGCTTAGGACATGTCAAAGTTACTTGAAAGCATCATTTGTGGTTATAGTCATCTGGGATGATCGATCGGACCACCTCGACATTATTCATTTTCTGTCTTTTATTGCAGTAGTTGTGTGATGATCTACTGTGTTTCCCTGTGGCAACGGGAAATAGAAGAAGTGAAAGTATCTTCGGTGGCGCGGATACTATGCCTGAGAAGAGGTCAATGCGCAGAGGACCGGTTGTTAAGACACGCGTTTCTGTAGCCGTGCGACAAAATTGGCGACTACAAGCTTCACTTGGTAGCAGCACGGAAAGCTCAAGCTTTGACGCCAAAAGCTTGAACACAGTCCAAGCGGTTTGCGCTACAGCTTATGAATTTGACAATGCCTGAGCTTACTGGTCTCTCGCCCAAGATATATAAGTCACATGACTTCGCAGTTCTCAATGGTGCAAGTTCAAGGATCAGTTCAGGAAACAGTCCAAGAAGCTCCACTCATTTCGGCGTAGCTCAATATGCGCTCCAATATCGGTCTTGCGCTTCTCGCCACTGCCACTAGTGGTGTTCAGGGATCTTTATTCGGGATACTCTTTGGAAATAGCAACTACAACATCGACCACGATGTGACTGACACTGGCATCGCTGCTCATATTGGCTCATTGAACCAATTGACAACTGTTCAAAGCGGTGTCACGTACTGGCTAGCTGGTCTGGGAGTTCACAACGTGTTCGGAAATCTGGACAACTATGGAAAAATTGTCATCAGTCAATCCAAGGTCTGGCTGCCTATCTACCTTGGCCAGATCAGTGGTTGGGTTGGCCTGGATTCTAGCAACGGCAACCTTCATAATTACGCTGGTGCCAGTATTCATGTGACAGATGCCACGGCAAATACAGGCTCGGTCGCTGGCTGGCTGCTCAATTCCATGCAGAATGAAGGATCATTGCAATTCTGTGGACGTGGTGACCTTCTTGGTAGTAACTTCAAGCTCGAGTGTCGAGACAATTGTGTCAATGAAGGTCTCATCACCTTCGAGGAAGTCTACGGCAACAACGGTATTGGATCAACTTGGAAAAATTATATTCTCACACCATCCTCATTGACTCCGTCACAAACAATCACCAACAACGGTGCTGTCCTTATACGAAACATGAGGTTGGAATTGCTTCAAAACTATCTCGGTGATGGTTGTTGGATCGTCGCCGAGAATGCTGTCATGTATATGCTTGATGGAGCTGGTCTCTTTCAAAACCCTGGTTATGGCATGACTCTAAGTGGTCAAAGCATCTATCTCACAGATTCTACAGCTGTCGTCCACATGGATCCGCATGTATACCTGCACAATGAAAACTTTGGTGCTAAAGTTTATGGCTTCCAAGCTGGCAATGTCTTTGAATTCTTGGAGCTTATCAAAGACTTCTCCTACAGCGGAGATGTCTTGACTGTCAGCTTCTTTAGTTCCTACTCGGTTCGCATCAACATCGGTTATGGTTATCAGGGCACCTTCAGCAAAATACTCCGAACGTCCAACTACGGCATATTCAATGCCATCACTTATTCTGGAAACTCAATCGGCACTACCGCGCCCTCACAGTGTTATATGACTATGCCGGTCTGTGGTGCCATCACCGATTGTGGCAAGATTACTGACGGTTCTTGCGATGACAAGAAAAGCTGTAAAACTGTTGAAGATCCCCCAGCTGTAGATACTCCGGTCGAGGACCCTCCAGTTGAGGACCCGCCCACTACGGATGAACCAAATGACGATCCACCTGTTGATGATCCTCCTACCACAGACACACCGGCTGATGATCCGCCATCCAAGGATGATCCTAATGACGACCCTCCCACAGACACGCCAACTGATACTCCTACGGACGGCAACCCAGACACTCCAGACACTCCAGCTGATAATCCTCCCAGTACTGACACTCCGGTCGATACCCCGACTGATGGCACCCCAGAGACACCAGACACTCCAGCTGACAATCCTCCCAGTACTGACACTCCGGTCGATCCTCCGACTGACGGCACCCCGGAGACACCAGACACTCCAGCTGATAATCCTCCAAGTACTGACACTCCGGTCGATACCCCGACTGACGGCACCCCGGAGACACCAGACACTCCAGCTGATAATCCTCCCAGTACTGACACTCCGGTCGATACCCCGACTGACGGCACCCCGGAGACACCAGATACTCCAGCTGATAATCCTCCAAGTACTGACACTCCGGTCGATACCCCGACTGACGGCACTCCGGAGACACCAGATACTCCAGCTGATAATCCTCCAACTACCGACACTCCAGTTGACCCTCCAACCGACACCCCAACCGATACTCCCACAGATGGCACTCCGGACACTCCAAAGACGCCAGCTGATGATCCTCCAAGTACCGATACTCCGGTTGATACCCCGACTGACGGCACCCCGGAGACACCAGCTGACCCGCCGACCACGGACACACCAACCGAACCTCCAACAGATACTCCTACAGATGGCAATCCGGACACTCCAGGTACACCTGTTGACAACCCGCCAACCACTGACACTCCCGTTCAGGATCCACCGATCGATGTACCGGTTGGAACAACTACGACAGCTTATGTATCCTCGTCGAAGACTCGAACATCTGCCAGGACATCCACTACTACCAAATCTTCCAAGACTAAGAAGATAAAGTCATCTACAACGAAGTCAACAACGTCAAAGAAGGCAAAGACGACGACAACGAAGTCAACATCGTCAAAGAAGTCTGCGAAAACCTCAACCTGGACCACTTCGAGCTACTCTTCTTCACTGTCAAGTAGCGCCACGATGTCCACGAGCATTCCTGTAGTGAAAGTTGTCTCGACATCAATAACAGTCTTCAGCTCTTCAACTTATCCTACATCAGTCCCACAGTCATCGCCAACCAGTCTTAGCACAAGAAGCACAACGATATCTTCAGTGTCCTCATCCGCAGCAAGCTCCGATTCAGTTACAGTCGTCCGGTCGAGCTCTGTTTCAAGCTCCCTCACAGTTCCCGATGTCAAATACTCGACAATTGTGAGATCCGACTCTGTTAGCACTGATCGAGCTACGACGACCCCTTCCGTGCCTCTCGGTGCTCAGACCTCATTGACCAGAACATCAGATGTATGGTCAGCAGCAAGCAGCTCTCTCTCGTCTTCATCGTCAAGCTCGTCATCCACTTACTTACCATCTTCTTCTTCAAAATCTTCTTTGACAGCTTCTTCGACGTCCTCTTCGACTTATTCACCGACATCTTCGTCGGTAACTTCATTGGCATCATCATCGGCCTCTACTTCGAAAGCGGTTTTGACATCTTCTTCGACATCTTCTTCGGCATCTTCATCGATATCTTCCTCGACTTCTTCCTCAATGTCTTCTTCTGTCTCGTCTTCATCCTCGTCTCTGTCTACCACAAAAACCCAGATATCCTCGAGCATGACTTCGAATCCCGCTTCATCTGCCAAATCTTCGTCTGTCGACGTCAGTACAAGCACAACAGAGGCCGCATCAACTACTGCTGCTCTGTCGAGTTCTACCAAGTACTATACTACATCTTCGATGATTACACTAACCAAGACGACCAGCAGTGCTGTACCAACGACCACTGGCTCAGTTCCCTTCTACATAAGAAGTTCTTGTGATGGATCCTGTCTTGGTCACTACGCCGCAGATGGACAGATCTACTCCAACACTTACACTTCGAGTAACAACGATTATGATTCATTCTATCTCAACGGCACTCAACTATACAGTTATACTCTGGGCACACTTTGCGTCGCTTCTCAATCAGGCGGTTCTCAGACACAGTTCCAATGCTCAAACGATCTTGATCATGTCAATGGGGTCCCAGTCATCGGTGGATTCGGGTTTGTAAACACAAATCACCTGACTTACAAGTCAAGCTCCGACTGGTTCGGATGCGGAGTTCTCAATCTTGCCGACCACTATGAGCCGACTGGATTGACGTACTCTACGACCATGGGAGATCCCGCAATTTGTCGATCTTGTGATTTGGTTCGAGTCACGGATGTCAGCCAATGTTCTAATCAACTTGCTGCCTCCAAAATCAAGGTCTCGTCTACGCTGCCAGCAGCTGACTTTGACATTTGATGAAATCGAGAGATCTTGTTTATCGATATTAAAAGTGATGTCTGGCATATCACAAAAATCCCACTAGTTAATTCATTAATTTCTTCTGATTCAGTCATATTGAATGTGACTTTTAGTGATTCAAAAACGCGCATGGAAGCACCTCATACGTCCATAGCGAATTAATGGAATTCAAGAATACAATTATCGCTCGTAAAACGTTCCACCTTTGATTTGAACAAAACAGGCCAAGTCGCTATATAAACGTATTTCTCATCATGTGCATGTCAAGCTATACTGAATGAATTTTAATATACCAAAATGATATTTCAGCGCCAGTGTCAAGAGGCTCGGGATGCCTCGACAACAGGGCATGACTTGAAGGAGAACGTATCTCTCAATCTGAAGAGGGCGAATTTCTTTGTACAAGGGGGTATTATGGCCGTATAGTGAATCATCATTCATTCATCTATCAATCTAGTCGAAATTTTCAGTAGTGTGGAACTCCAATCTAGTTCAAGAACAGTCACTGATCAGGTCTACCATCGGTAAAGTCGATACCGTCGGTCGGATAGTCGTCAAAACAAGCATGATTCCAAGCGGCCAACTCGTTGCGATCACTCATACCCTGCAACCAGTCACTCAATTTTGCCCATCCATCACCGGACCGGTAGCCCGAACCATACTTTTTTTCATTGACTGGGACCGTGCGTTGATTCAGGGTGAAGTGTATGTAATCCGTGCCCTCACAATCAATCACTTCGACTGCCAATCGAGCTGCAAAAGGATGTATTTTACTGGTTGAATAGTATGTCTCTCCCGCCACCGGTCCGTCACGCGGCATGGCCCGCGAAAACTGAGTAAAGTCCAGTGCGGCAGTGACGCTAGAGATGACGCTGTCGTGTGTAAAGTCAACGTATAAATTCTGGTTCAGAGGAAAGTACTTTGGACTATCATCAAAGGTCGAGTTCTCCGAGGATATCGTCGAGTAGTCGAACGGCGCCTTCTCAAGTCGACGAATCAGTTCGTTTACCCAGCCGATACCCTGTGCTCGTCCGGTAGGTGCACCGAACGCGCAATTTTGTTCAAACCATAAACTTTCTGCATAGTCAAAACCACGCCACTCTTGATTGTTGAAAAGCTCGCAAAATTGCGAATAGCCATTTGCGACTGTCTCATATGGACATAGTAACTGTAGCGCGGCAGTGTCTCGATTGGTCCACTTCATCCCTGTGATCAGTTCTGCAAATTGAGCTGTTTTATTGGCGAGATAGATAGACTCCCAGTGATTGCGATTATAGCTGCCAAACATTTGCTTGCCACTGTTGGGACACGTCATGTATGGTGCCAAAGTATTGTTGTATCCACCGGCTTCGATGATGACTTCGAGGTTGGCGTGGTCTACCCATGATTGACCTCCAAAGAAGCCCTCTAGGAATGCAATGGCACTTTCTTTCATTCGTTTCTGACTTGTTGTACGAAATACGAGCTTCTCTTTGGTGTCAAGATGATTGTAGAGCCCTCCATATGACATTGATGCTAGGACACCGGAATCATACAGCTGTTGCTTGCCTATTGGTACAAGTACTGCCTCACCGAGCTCGTACTTCCAGTCATTGAGGAATGCCAGAACTCCGGTAGCCCGATAGTCTGATTTCTTCAGCTTCTCTGCGAAGCCTTTCAGATAAGAGCCTGCCGTAGGATATCTCGCGCCATGACGAGAGAGTATATGTGCTTGTTTGACTTTGCACATAGCTGGAAGCGCGGTTTCGTTTACACCGAATCCATCGTTAATAAAGTAGGGACTCAATGCTCCCCATAAATGTTGTATATTATCACCCTCTTCTTGACCCTCTATATTGTAGTTGGTCACATACGGACTGGTAGGGCCGTTTATAGGATTGACATTACGCAAGCTCGAGGGTGTGCCTACTTTCGTGGGTCCTTCAAAGCCTATATCGATCGGAAAGTCGTCTTTTTTCGATTTAGTGAGAGCATCAGATAGCTGACCTGTCACTGTCGCCTGCAATTCAAAAAGGGTATTGACAAGCACGAGATAGGATACGAGCAATGACACCGCTATCCCGGTCACAATCGACTGCCATGGAGGCATCGTGCCGGTCGTGACTAGGTTCCGGACTAGAGTGTTTGAAAGGCGTGCTACAGAGCCACGGACGGACCGTTATTGTTCTCTAGTCAGCGCGATCCTCACAACTTATGAATTTTGAGATTGGGGACAATCACTTCTTCCACAGTGAATGAGTCGTGACTAGCGTGTCTGGAAGGAGAGGTTGTAACGACAAGTTGCGCGGATTCCACTTGATGTGATCTCTAATCTCATTCTTACCCGTTGATAAGCAACATGGCTGGCAAGTGTGGGGAATCTGTTGTGAATGCAAAGATTATACCAATTGCAATCCTACAGTGAATGTGACCAGCAGGGAGTCAAGCACACGATAAATGTTGATGAGATATGTAGAAGGACTACGGTATTTTACATGACGATATATGAGTGCTGCACTGATATCATGCCATACGTAGCACTCGAAGCAGTCTACAGATCTTGTCGACATAAAATTATGACAAAACAGTGCAGTGATGTTTCAACTATCACACATATCAATGTGTTGGGTAGCGCTATGGTTTGGTTTCCAATTTTGGACAGGTGGCACGCATGGCCATAGACTTGTACATGTTTTGAGCAATCTCAGACACGATTACCTTCTCATTCAAAGTTGCAATTTTCGCCTTTAGCTTGTTGATCTCCAACAACTGTTCAGTTGTTGTCTCTGGTGGCACAGAGCTGCTCAACTGTACTCTGTCTAGAAGTTTGCGCTTTAATTTCCTGCAAAGAGCTTTCGAAGATTTGTACTTGGATCGAATTCTTGCTAACTTTGATGGTGACTTTTCAGGCACAGGTACTGCACTGTTTGAAACAGCATTTACATCGGGTCGCACTATCGGTTCGCGCAATGGTGTCACTCTCGCTGTCGGATCGAGAGGAACAGGACCATCCTTGTTGATCAAGTTGTAGTCGACAGACTCTTGAGGATCGCCCAGCACAGTTTCACTTTGCACCACAGACGATACATTCTCAAGTTTGACACCGGATTGCAACTGCACTTGCATTGCCTGCGACTCTACCTTGACATTCACCTCGGATGGAGCATTAGTCTTGCAAGTGTCCTGTGATACGACTTGCGATATGTTGCTTAAAGGACCTGTCACTACTGATTGTGTATGTCGTGGTACAGTGTCAGTCGTGTTAGGTTCTCCAAGCTCACGTTTTATGTTCTCCGAACCTCTTTTTTGCACTTTACTGGCGTTCGAAAGACCACCTTGAAATTTGCGCTTTTGGCCTGTGCTTTGTACCTTGATTTTGTTCGGATTTGTTTTGTTTTGTGAGGAATCGATGCTTCGGCAGACCACTCCATCTACATAACACTTGTCACAGTGACTTCTGTAGGATAATTTCCAGCAGAGTGTTCCAATCTCTGCGCATTGAGCGCACTGTTTGTCACCTTTCTGTTCTGTTCCATTTGCACGCATGTTCCGGGCAACTTGTTTCCTTTTTTCCTTGGAAATGGCTGTTAAGCTCATATCAACAACTGCCACCATCAATCCCTGAAGTTCTATACTAATCCATCAACACGGTTTGAAGATTCGTATCGTCCAATGAAAAGCACAGTGAAAACGCTTGGCTTGTCAGCAACAGTTGCATCAAGACAAAATAAAGGGGGCAAAGGTCGCCGTGATATAGCATCATTAATTGCAACTAAATTAGATGACTATACACTGATAATTCGAGTGTGGCTCTACAGCCTGCAGAACCAATCCTGACCTGCAGTTGTGTCGTCATGAGAACCTTCGTGAGAACAACCATGGCAAGTAACCGGCGTTCGGTGCGCTTCAGCAAGCATATAACTTCACGGTTCACTGTACATGTAGCTGCGATAGGGGTAAAAAAAGTAAAGGCGGCTCAACCATTTGCCTGTGGATGAAGATTGAGCGATATTTCCATCAGTGAACAGATATGATTATTCGTACTCAGTGACGACAGAGGCGAAGAGAACGAGATAGCTTAGAAGCAGACGGCTCCACTTGTCCGCGTCGGAACCTTTTTGAAGGCGGAAGCAGATCGAGGCTCCTCACCTGTTTTGGGACTCGAAGATCTCTGGAACCATCATCCTTACCAACCATAACTTTGGTGCATTGTTCTGTGCTTGTCCGTATAGCAGCTCAGCTTTCAGGTGATTACGAAGGCTTATACTCGCGTCAAGATCTATCCTTCCACGATTCCTCGGTCACTGCAACCGCTGTACGATCAACGACTGTCTCCCAAGATGGAGCAGCAGCGGGCCCCTATGGGCAAGACTTTACCACATAGTCGCTCCATTAGTCTGCAAATGCTCACTCGAACTCCAAACACGGCGCCTCTCAAGCAAGAGATGTATACTGAAATACTACAACCCATGCGTTCACCTCCTCTGTACAGTCGAGATAGCAGCTATCTGGCTCCTCCACTGGCTTCATACACAAGCACGATCGAGTCGTCAGCTATTAGGAACAACAATACAATGGAACAGATCACGGCTGCTCCACAGCATACGACACAGGAGACTACCACGAATGCTCGTCAATTTCACGGCGATGCAGCACTTGCAAGTAGTTCTGCAAGATCGATGCCTCGAGATCGCTCAACCAGAGCAGTTTCAATGCCAGTCAAGCCTACATCTGCCTATGACTCAATGTTCACCTTTTCCTCAGCTTTGCCTGAAGATCTCTCTCAGACGCTCTTTGTTCCTACAGGTTCATCCACACATTCAAGCCAAACTAGCACACCAGCTCAGAGCAATTCATCTCTTCCACATTCACCATCTATGTCTGCCTCAAGCTTATACAGGCCCGATGGCATGAGACAGAGCTACATTTCAGGCACAAGGAGCGCGCAAGGAATGCGTTCCACTTCAGCATCAAAGAGCGCCAAGGACCGACCGAGTGGCACAAGGCGACCCTCAATGCTGAACAGTCTTGGCAATTGGCTCGAGAAGAAATGAGAACTTCGACGGTCAAGTGGTTAAGGCTCTTGAAGCAAGCTGATGACTCAAATATTTTATGCAATGGCCCAGTAGATTTAGCGTCGGTTGTGATGATTGTGATCAAAAATATAGTACTGAGTAGGATCTAATTACGACATATCCTCGATTCCACGTCAAATTAGTAGTTCGTCCCGATATGAACTACTGCTGTTGGCTCACTGCAAGTGCGAGTCCAAGGGAGAGCTTGCTAGAGAAGTAGTGTCTCAGCTTGTGACTCAGATTCGGTTTTGCTGTGAGAGCTGAACGGCGAATACGATTAAGCACACAGATTATGATGAATTGCACTCATGCCAACCTGCAACGGGAATATCACATCCAAGCTTTGGAAAACAATCTTTGGTAGCATAATAAAGGAACGTGTCAAGCTGCTTCCCTACTCGACTTCGTACGAGTCCCTTCATCATACACCCTCTGATACGCGATACTGCAGGCCCAGAGCATAGAACCCATTCTCAGACCACAACTCAAGGCTAGACAGAACTTCGAGCACAGGGGCTGCACGAGTCACCTCACCGACAACATTTACACACATTGGGCCCTGTGATGTCGACCGAGCTACCATATCCTCAGCCCTATACACATTTGGAAAACGTCGACCTGGCTCCAGAAGAAATTGCCTCGCTAGGAATTAAAACTGTCACAGGCTTGATGACGGCAAATGTACAGCGAACGCAACAGGAGATCCGAAAGACCATCACGACCGGCTGCAGTAGTCTCGATCTTTTGCTCGATGATACTGGTGCGTTGAGCAATTCTCCTCAGATTCTCAGTCTCAGAAATGTGCTTCTCAACTGTGTCAATGAGGCAGCCACGGTCGAAAGTCATCTACCGCAAGTGAGTAGAACTCTTGAGCCAAAAAAGGGAGTGAGCAACACCTCGAGTCCCTTGCATGAGCAACCAAAGTCAAAACGTAAACGCAAAACGAAGCTTGAAATGATCGAGTTGAGAGCACAGGGACTGGCTATTCCTAAACGGCGGAAGAAAGATCCAAGTGACACGTTGGAGAGCAAATTATCTTCCATTAGCTCGGACATTCAACCCGAAAGAATTCCTGATATTTCACGTCCTCCTGCTGCAGCACTGCTCGCTAACCTTCATGATGACGTAGACGAAGCGACCAGAATTCCCGTTCGCAGTGACAGCGAGAGTGACACTTCGGAACGTAGTCCAGAGACAACTCAGACCACAGCAAGTCAACAGGAAGTGAAGGACAAGAAGCGTCGTGCAAAACAGGAACGGAAAATGCTGGCGAAGCAACAGCTATCATCTCCACAGGCAGCGCAAGTGAGCGACAAACAGGAGAAGCTGCGGTCGATCTCCAAAGACAAACTTAAAAGAGCGATTGCACGGAAGCAAGCAGCGCAGCAAGCTCATAATGCAGGTCATTCTGAGGCAATTAGTCCAACATTTCCGGGTCATAGTGCTGAGTCACTAGTTTCACGGCCGTCAACTAACGCACCGTTGTTGAGTCAATCAAGTCCCACTCCAGTACATGGAACAGCGAGATAACGATCGTCTGTGGGACACCAAGGCCTTGCTCGCTACCAAGGGCATCACCCCGGCCGTCATCAATCAACTCCACCGCGCTGCGACTCCCATCTGGGCGGAGGGCTTCGGAACTGTCTGGATCGTCACGATCGCCTTTAGTGGTGTCGGTCTCATCTGCTCCGCTTTCCTGGGCGATGTCTCCAAGTACATGATCAACCACCGAGCCGTGCACATCTGAGCACCGTACTCGTCTATATATTCTCAAACATTCAGTGAGTCACTTCTACAGTGCTCTAATCATAATTCGTCAACATGTAGAATATCAATATTTCATTCGAACACAATTTTCGATTCAATTGCTAGTCCCCGAACAAGCATCATGTGATCGTGGTGTGATTGATGCTTAAGCCTCGTTGGTGTTGGGTCGGCCTGAGGACGCATTCGTAGATAAGTGATTCAGGTAATTTTGCGGTGTGAATTAGATGGTCTCACAATCACGTGCTAGGTGCTCGATCATTATCATCATGATCATGAAACAATCCTTATGTACCAACCAAGATCAATCTCATACGTTGAATTGCTCGATAATCACGACGATCGTGTTTTCCTGGTCACGCCCGGCAGAAGAATCTGCTCATACTGCCAACGACTTGGCGATTATTGTTTCTTGCGCCACGAATCATGCGCGATATCGATAGAATATCATAAAATTGTCAAGCCAAAGACTCGGGGATCGCTGGCGAAATTAGAGCCTGCTGAGATCTAGACTGGTTTAATCCATCGGAGTATATAACTACCGTACTGAGGTATAAGCGCCTACCTGCAGTCGATACACAACTTAAAAGCTCGGACCTTTTTTCTTTTTCCCATTCCAGGCAATCATCCGCGGCCGCGGCCGGTTGTTTCAAGATTCTTTGTGAAACAATTTTGACCTGCAGCTGACAGCCGACTCAGCTGTCAGCACCGTCAGCGCCACCCTGAGCATCTTTCTCCGACATGTAAATACCTTAGCTAGTGGCAATTGTAGCTCAAGCGATCGGGAAGGTTCATACTATTTTGTGACGCTTTCAATTCCTTGATTTTCATGATTTTCGAAACGATGCCTGCCTGTCTATGCATACATATCTAGGTATATGTGAGCATATCGATATCTCTAGATCTCTGCTGCTGCAGGACCAATGCAATTGCAAGTGCGCAGCAATATTATGAACCTCGGAGCAAGAGTAATATTAATGGGATTGTGTGGTTGATCGTTATCCAATCACAAGCTCCACACCTTAGAAGCCACAAACGCCGTCTGCTCGATGGCTGAAGTTCTTGTTTCTTCAGGAATTTAACGATTACACTAGATCTTCCGTTGCAGGTTGCTGCAGCTGCAGGTCTTCCGGCGTATAGGTATATATATATGGTACGCGCCAGAGAAGGAAAAGTATTTCAAGCCCGTCTTGTCCATTCTAGTTGCAGGCAAGGAACGACAACATTCTGATCTTGACACGGAACCAAGCTTGGGCCGGTTGAGGATGTCTCCTCTATGCTTGATGCTCTCTGTCGCTTGCAGCTGCACGCCAAGCAAACATATGCCTAAACCACGGATAAACAACGTTTTTCACGTATCTTTGTGAATTTACACAGTAATTGCTTATGGATTAACATATGAGCTGCACAAGAAGCATAGACTGCATAAGACTTGGCATAGAGCTTGCACAACTTACATAAGTTGCATACGGCCGTCATAGGCTTGCTACACCTTGCACAGGCTACACCAGATTTGCATAAGGATCCAATATTCAGACCATTGCCAATTCTGTTCCGTAACCACGAGCCAACCAAAATCTTGTTTGTGGTCGGACTCCTCGACCGCAAACACCCGTACGGGGTCTTGTAAACGGTTGTTGCAATATTTCATGCACTTCGTGCACTCGTTTGATTTGGCCAACCGGCTCGACAATGTTGCATACATCCACAACGGTGGTTGAGGAGTACTCACTTGTGAAATACAGTGCTCCAGCTCCAGGCTCTTCGATTACCTGGAATGATTTTATCAGCGCAAGATAATTTGACTGACCGTGATACGTATGCTCAAACAAGGACAAGACCCTGCCAAATGCAAGGGATGTTGTTCCCAGCAGTGAGTCTCGTTCCAGATAGGCACATCCAGTGCGATCTCTGCCTGTAGATCGTGAGTTGCTTGCTGCAATCGCAAACTTTTGCGCAGTGCCAATCGCAACTTCGCGGGTAAGTTTTGACCATTCCCAGTAATGAGCAGCCATAGGCTCTGTGTTGGTTGCGCTCGCAGGTGGACAATTGACAGCTGATGTACGTAGAGCATAGAAGGCCGTCAGCTGGTGTCGCAGAACTGTGCCCAAGGTCCTTTGTCGTGAGATGCCGCCAAAATGTCCTATGAGTACGCCCTTGTCGTTGTGTATCTTGACCTGTACAGGTACGCTCTGCGTTCGAGTAGTATCAATCTTGTACATTGCTTTGACATAGCGAAGCTGCTCAAGAAGCTCAAGACTATTGTAAAGCAACTCATTCATCTGACTCTTAGAGGTAGTCAATGGCTCCATAAGACCTGCAAAGCGCTCGAGCCCAAATTGCCAAGATACATAGCTTGGCCCAAGAGCCTGAATAGTAGTAGCGACATGCAGAAGTCCATGGAGTTGTGATGTACAAATTGCGAGATTTTGAGGGATGCCTTGATAAAAAATAGATTCTGTAGAGTCAACAAATTCCGTAAAAAGTGCATGCATTTTGCCAATCTCTTGCTGGGTGATTTCAACTTGAAGTGCAATTTGGACCGCAGAAACAAATCCAAGCCAGGAAGCAAAAGCGTACTGGATCAAACGGCCATAAAGCAATGGGGAAGAGTAAATGAGAATCCATTGAAACCATTCCGTGGCTTTGAAACTGTTCTTGTGCTTGTGAATGTCTCGCGGTGTACGACTTACACTAACGGGAACTGTTGCTCTGCAGCTTGCCATTTCCCGACCAATATCTGCCTGTTGTGCATTTGTCAGGACATACGATTCGGTTGTGCTCTCAAATTCTGGCACTGGTAGTAAGTGACCAGTCCAAGCTGCCCACATCATCTTAGCCACATTCGAGAAAAGATGCATGATGTCTAAGCCAAACGAAGTAGGGATCTCCACCGTATGAATGCCAAATAGCATAGACAATCCAGTGATTCCATAGACCTTACGAACCGACTCATCATTAGCAGCGGCCACCATGAGCATTTCGCGTCGGAGATCTTGTCAATATTCCAATGAACGCTTATCCCTAGGATAATACCAATGGCCATTATACCTTCCATGAATATGACAGAATCGACACGGAGAAATAGCATTGGAGCCCTTCATAGCCATCAATTTTGAAATGGCAGGACCATCGCCAGTAATGACGCAAACATGCGCCTTGAGTGTGAAGTATTCTTTTTTGTGTCCATCGTAGGCACGTATGCCAACGCCTGATAACTTCTTCAAGTCAGCTAGCAATGGTTGAAAGAAAGAAGCAAAGTCCTTTGGTTCCCGAGGACCAGGAATTAGACTTACAATCATCCTTTGCGCACGCAATTCAGGTGGAAGATTAAGTATAGTAAGAACAATTGGCCAAACAGAGGAGTTCTTTTGACGTACATTTTGCACACCGTCCGTGCTAAGCGTAAGTGCCAAAGTGCGCTTGTCAGAGAAGACGTGCTTAAACGCACTATAATGTGCACTTTGCCAGTAGTCCGTTAAGGTATCTGACGAGCAATCCCTATCATGCATGGTACTGATGTATGTGGTCATTTCAATGGCACTTTCTGGATTGGCGTACTCCAGAAGAAGTCTTTCAATGGGTGAAAAATGAAAGTATGTCTTTCGTGGTCGTGTCACAGAACCACTGGCCAGACGAACGGTCTCATATATGTTCTCTTCACAAATTGGGCATGCTTGTATAATCTGATCATTTATTGCTGCACAATTCTGAGTACAGCAGGGCACTCTCCGAGGCACAAGACCTGTCAGTCGAGCAAGAATGCCCTTGATTTTGTGTAAGGACATTCGAGGAGATTCATTTGAGCGCTGAGGGCAGTGATTGAATGCGGCATTGCTAACACGATGCTCGATTTTCCAAACCAGGAAACGTACCGCATACAAGGATTAGGATTAGGGTTAGGGTTAGGGTCAGGGTTAGGGTTAGGGTTAGGGTTAGGGTTAGGGTTAGGGTTAGGGTTAGGGTTAGGGTTA